>CM030361.1:155596061-156196061 GCA_017893485.1 Hemerocallis citrina
AAAAATTTTAAAAAATTTAAAATTAAAATTTAAAAGTTAAATTTTAAAATTAAAATTTAAAAGTTAAATTTTAAAATTAAAAATTTAATTTTTTTTTGACTCACCACTCAAGAAAGACATCTAAAGTAAATTTGTTATTTATCCATTTTGATTTTTTTTATAAAGGTGCAATGGGGAGACAAAGTGAAGATAAAAGAAATGATTAGCTTAGATTAGAGTTTTGGGAATTTCATGTATTTCATTTTGGTTGAAATAGTAATAAGAGATATTTTAATTGCAAACTAAGTCTCAGACAAACAAATGTTTAGATAATTGGTATTGTAGATACCTTCACACCTGCACTTGCGTTATCATTGTATTTAGACATACTCATAGTGGTTATGAGATTAGAGTAAGCTCTATAAAACCTATATGATAATGTCCTTGTATAACGATTACAACCATCTAAAAGTGATGCTGAAGTTAAAAAAAACTTTATGTAGTGTTTCTAACAAACTAAATGCATTCCAAGTAAGTTCAAGCTAATGATCAAGAAGGCGATGATTGAGCTTAAAGGTAGATATACTGCTTCCTCATATAATATGTTTACTACTTCAATTAATTTGCTGGACCTCCAAAACTATTTTATATAATCAAACCAGGTGCATCGTTTCGAAGACGTGCCATAGGCACGTGTCAACGGGCAAACCTAGTATATATATATATATGAGCATTAATCATATATATTGTAACACTCCACATTTTTATTTTAATTAAAAATGCATTTTTCTATTTTTGCACGTATGATGCACGTGCTAATTTATCCATCTTTTTTTAACTCTCATTTACTATTTTAGCATGCATAATCTTTATTTAGCCTTTTTTTAACCCATGGACCTAAAGAGAGATTCTAGCCCATTAGGAGAGCCCACTAGAATAATTAAGTTAGTTAATTAAAATGAAAGCCCATGGGACATGCCCATTAATTAAATCCAAATTTAAGTTGTGCATGGACTCATACATGACATGTAACAACTTTTAATACACATTTTTAAAATCATAGGAATTGTATTCATTTTTGTACATGTGTGTGTGTGCACTAGTGCAACTAAGAGAAAAGTGGGGTTGGCCGGTTTTGAGTAGTGGGGAGAGAGAGGGTTGGGGGTTAGGATTTTGAAGAGTTGAAAAGGAGTTAGAAAAATAAAAGGTTGAGTGGGTAATTAAGGAGAGAGTTATTAGGTGGAGATTTATGCAAATTAAACTCTCACATTGACTATAAATACACCCCCATTTTTCCTTCTCTTGTCACACCTAAACTAAACAAAATCAAGAGAGAAAAAGAAAGAGAGAAAGAGAGTACCTTATGCTTTGGAGGCTTGCTATGAGGAGAATGACAAGGAGGTGCTAGTGGAGCTAGGAGCTAGGAGAGCTAGTATCTTGATCAAATCGACGGCTGAGATTCAATCCCAGCCTTCTTCTTCTTCCTTCCTTTACAGAACAGAGAAAGAAAGAGAGAACGGCAACGGCACCGGCGAGCGGCGAGGCGGTGCGACGCGAGGCTGGCGATGCGAGGCGCGACTGTGGCGGCGCAACGTTGAGGAGTAACGCGGCGACGGGGTGGAGCACCAACTCTGTTTCTTCGGGTTCGAACAGAAGATGATGAGAGCGGGGGATTGGGTTTGCGAAGGAGTCGGCGGTGGTGGTTCTGTGGTGGTTGCGGGGATGACGAAGGCGAGGCGGCGATAGGGCGATGAGGAGAAGGAGGCAAAGTGGCAAGGTGCTGGGGTCGCGAGGCGAGGAGGATGGAGACTAGGTTTGGGCATTGGTCGAAGGAAGAAGGAGAGCGGCTGCTGTGGGTTTGGGGTTTAAACAGTAAAACTAGGGTTACGGTCAGAAGGTTAGGGTTTTAAATAGTTAGGGTTTGGGTTTATGAGTATTTGGTTATCGGGTTTGATGGGGATCCAACTAGGGATTTGGTCAAAATTCATTAGAAATGGGGAAAAAGAGATAGATAAAATGAATAACCCATTTCTACATGAGAAACGACACAAAAGAGTAGAACGAACAATACAAATGAATTAGATAAATGCACAAAAAATTGAGTTGAAACCAAAGAATGTTTTATTCGAACTCGAGTAACATATAGGATCTCAACTTGAATACAAGAATACCAGCAAATGAAAATACAGTAGAAAAAATACAGATACGGGAAATAGGGGTTACAGAATGTGATGTGAAATATGTAGATAAAATCCATGCTAGTATAATATGCAATAATCTTGTTGAGACTTAGTAAATAATTGCTACCATGCTAATTAAAAGGAAGATTTCGACTAAAGAATTAATAATATGGATCATATTAGAATGCTTGTAAATCTATGCATGTCGAAAGTGTGATTGTATGAGAATTTGTTGAAGAATGTTATATTCACTATATGGTTTAGAGTCTTGATGATTAAGAAAGAAGAAAGAAAGAAAACAATTTTAATTGTTGCTTTGAAACATGTTGATTTATGTTGAAAATATAAATTCTTGCATAAAAGAGGTTTTTGTGAGATTCTCATGATTGAGAGGCATGTGGGTAATGTTACAATTTTTTTAAGTATAATTGAGAACCTAAATTAGTTTTAATAAATACAACTCTTAAATTCAAGTTTTGAGAAAAATACAAGTTTATGTGTAAAATGAGAAGAAGAATAAATAAATAAAATAATAATAGTAGAAATATATTTTTAATGATTTTGAAATCAGTTGTTTACTGTTTTAAAAAATCCATTCTCAGTCAAAAGAAAAGTTTATTTCAATATCCTAAAAGATTGGATCATTGGATAAACGAGTTTTGTTAAAAAGAACCAATTTTTGAACAGTATGAACAAAAGTGTATTAATACAACTCCTAAATAGAAATTACACTTGGACTTGCTGGTTAGCCTGTGCACCACAAAGCACTACATATAAGAGATCTCGGGTTCGAAACTTGATAGTGACATTTTATTTTGATTCACTAAATTAAATTTCGAAACCTGAAGCTCAGCATATGGGGCTTTTCGGTGTGATATTTGGCACAGAGTCCAAATGGACTTACTGGCTAATGGGTTTGGGCTTGAGCGTTTACTATTGGTCTCGGCTGAACATGGGTTCGAAACCCGACAGTAACTTTTGATTTTTTTGTGGTTTTAATATACTTTTGGGATTTTTGTGTGAATAAGATTGAGAATAAATTCTGTTATTCATATAAAATAAAATAGAAATTATTAAAGATAGTTATGAAATTTTCTTGTATATTTTGAGAAATTAAAAAAGGGGAATTGAGTTAGTAAATAAGTTTTGACTCCAAAATTATTATTTGAGAATATGATTCTTATTTTTGAAAAGAGGAAAGCAATGTGTGACGAGTTATGAAACTCCCTTGTGTAACCATACACTTATGTTGAATAAGAAATAACTTGAATGTGAATTGAGTTATAAATTGCTTAAATTCTATGGAGATGAATCTTTTGTCCAAGAAAGGAATTATTGTTCTATTTTTGAATTGTAATTGCATAAGTAAATCATGAATAAGTGCTAAATTGAGAGATGGATCTATTTATGAATAAGTTGGAGATATGGACATATTGAGTTAATACATGAAGGGTGCGAATACCCATGATTTCTTGTACATGAATAATTGTGATTCAGAGTTAGTAAGACCTCGGGTACCGACACTATTGAAATAAAAGAATTGAGATATAATTTTGAGATATGGCCATGGAGCTATCTCGTATTTTTGTGACTAAGTCCGGTAGGAGCTAAAACTAATTCTAGGTATGATAAATTGATTCATGTCTTGAACTTAAGAATTAAGCACATAAGTGAAGATGTGGTAAACCTGGGCAAACGTAAGTGGGGCTCTCTATATAGTCGGGCAGTGGTCTTACTGCAGCAGTTCACCGAGACTATAGACCCAGTCGGGCGGTGTACTCCGGGACCGTGGTTGTCTCGTAGGAGACGGGCTTTTATTTTAAATCCGGGACTATGCGTAGTCGGACGGATAGTTTGCCGTTCTCCAAAGTATATACATATACCGGGGCTAGAGGGGCACTTGCGGGAAGTTCGCACGACGAGGAGTCTGTATAACAGTCGAGCAGGGGTCTTGCTGCGGCGGTTCTCCAGGACTGGGATCCATACTCGTGGAACGTCTCAACATTGTTTTATTACTGGGTAGTTTGTCCTGGCGAGGAATCGAACCCTTTATGTGGAGTACGTAGGTGCTTGCCCTCGGACCTATGTAGTATGGGATGCATAGAATCCGAACAAGTATGCATTAGTGTCATCTTAGTATAAATATGTGCATTAGGCATTAAGGTATCACATACACTTACATGTTTATAATAATCACTTGTGACACTTTATTTGGTTCATTCAAAATTGTGGTTTGTTAAAGTATTGAGATCGTTATATGCACGGCATAGAGAGGATTGCCGAGTATAACATTATCATCAGTTGTAAGTAACTGACGTGCCCACAGCTTACTATGCAGGTAATTGACATTTTCTTGAAGAAGTAAAGATGTTACGATGCTGTTGATTAATTATATTGATAAAGTTGTATTTTATTTCCATTGTTGTATCTTCCGCTGTGTAAACAAATTGTAAAGAACTTTGATGTTGTTGAAAAGTTTAAATTTCCTTGTAAAATTGTACGAAGTGAAGTGTAAAGATCCTGTGGAATCTCGAATTCGGTCTTAATTTGGAATTTGGGGCGTTACAGATGGTATCAGAGCCAGCTTCTCAAGTAGTACAAATTTATAAGGAACAACACCCTAGAGTGGACACTAGAGTGTAAGTTTTCAACTTAAAGAGATTTAAACTTATATTTGTGTTGCTCTATGAGATCATATTTTTTTCTCCTTTTTCCTATAAGATAGCCAATCAGCATGATCCCCCGGATGAGGCGCATTGGTTTGTCCCTTCGAGGATGAAGAGGAAGAACCAATAGAAGAAGAAGAAGACCTAGAAGAAGAGGAAGAAGAAGAACCAGTGGAGATAGAAGAGGAATTCTTTGAGTCCAGGGAGATTACTCCACCTCCGCCTGATCTCCCCGAAGATTTCTCAGACGAAGAACTCATTCCAGATGACCCAAACGATATTGTTGCTTCTCTTCGACGAGAATTGGATGCTCAAAAGTGGAGAGTAAACCACTTGGAATCGTAACAGGCAGAAGACAAGGAGCGCATCCAGGAGCTGAGCTTTCAAGTGTGCAAGCTCGAGAAGGTCCAGCACGTGAATGATCGACACTTTGCCAAGTTGAACCACCTCACTCGCTGGGACAAACAAGAGCGACAACAGAGCTTTGAAGATATGAGGAAGGAAACCCAGGGACTACGGGAAGAGCTCAGAGTAGCTAAAAGAAACCGTAGAATCTAGGATGCCTTTTGTAATGGATGTATTGGAACAAAGTTTTTCTTTCTGAATGTAAAAAGTTTTAATTTGGAATGAATAAATTTTATTGAAGCAATGTTATTTGTGTTAATTATGATGATTAATGAAGAATTTTATGACTCAGAAATGGCACAAAGAATTATGAATGGCGAAGAGCATAACGGTGAAAATGGGCTAGATTTGTAGACCGAACTAGCTCGGGTATATCAGACCTTAAATGTTGTCGCTGCAAACATCACGGGAAACAGGGGACCAGGACCAGCTGTACAAATTCCTGAAGCAATCAGGCTGGTTGAATTGTTCAAAAGAATGAAGCCACCTGTGTTCGAAGGTCAGGCAAATCTAGACACAGCTGACGACTGGATCAGACAGATCGTGACAGTTTGTATGAGTGTATTCCTATTATGTGATTGTAATTCTTTTGAATGATAGTACTTGGTTTGAGTTGTATTTCTCTTATTTTGATATGCAATTGTTTGAACTATGTTTCCATTATGAGATGTTGATTTCTTTGTTGATATATTGTTTGGATTATGATCTATTTATGAGATATTATTTCTTTTGATGACATGTGTTTGGACTCATTATTAGTAGTTCTGAGGACAGAACTCTTCTAAGGAGGGTGTTATGTAGAACCCCGTATTTTCAAATATTATTTTTATATTTGAAAATGAATTTAAATTTATTTTTGGAGATTTAATGAACATTTTCAGAAAAATTTATCTTTTGTACAAGTGCAAAACACGTGCAAATGCCTTTATGAGAAGTGTGAAAATTTAGTTTTCTTTATGAAAAATCTTTATTTAGTATTTGAGATTTAATTAGTATTTTTCCAGATTTTTCTGAAATTTATTGGAACTATTTGCAATTTTTGAGGAAAGAAGGGTCTTTTTGTAAATTTGACATTTTTGGGGTTAAAGTGCAAAATACAATTTCTGGACGTTTTGAACAGCACTAATTGAGATTTAGAATGTATATTTTCTTATAAATCCAAATTTAAATGAGTTTTGACGGAAATTACAAAGAATGATCTATATATGTAAATTGTATTTTGGAAAGGGTTGTTTTGCAAAGTGTGGGTAAAACCCTAATTTCCCATCCGGCATATTTAAGAGATTTTCTTTCCCCAGCCGTCCTTGCTGATAAAATATTGTATTTTGGAGATTTATTTTGGTGGAGCAAGGAGCTTTTTGGATCTAGCAAAATGGGAGATTTTTGTGGACTATTCTCAAAATCTAAGGTGAGAGATATGAAAATTTGTTTTCCTTTGTTGTTTGATTTATGTGAGATATATGTAAATTGTTTTGTTGTTTGATGTATGTTTTGTTGTTTGATTTGATGTATGCATGGAAGAAATTTGTCTTGTGGTTGATCCATGTGTGCAAGTATCATTGATAAATTGATTTGATGTTGGGAACAATTTAGATCTCGTAATGTGGTATGAATCATGTGGAATTGGCGGATGAAATAGTAGATCTTTACTATTAAAATTGCTTGCTAAAAACATGTTGAGACTTGTGTATGAACAACTGGACTTTAGAATTATAAATCAGATTCTTATTGGTTTTGTGAAAGAAATTTAGATCTTGTAAAACCCTAACAAAGGATTTGTGATTTAGAATATGAGAATTTAGATCTTGACACATTAATGTTTTGAGTGAAATATACATATACATGATGAGATTCGTTGAGAATCATTATTTTCCCTGAATGAGAACTATTTACATAATCATTCATTCATTAGAAGCTTCAGAATTCGATTTTGTAGTCAGACCTAATTTTGAAATTCTGTAGGCCGACAGTCGACTGGCCTACTGTGCAGTCGACTGGTACAAGCCTGATACCTTATTTTCGAGATTGTTGAAAAGTCGTTCTGGACAGTCGACCTAGCTCATAGGCAGTCGACTGGTCCACTGTAGAAAATTATTTTGTAAGAATTATTAGTCCTTCTGGACAGTCGACCTGTTAACCATTTAAGTCGACTTATTTACTTAGAAAATATTTTGAGAAATTATTGGAATTTACCTCGGGTAAGTCGACTGATCCCTTTCTTAAGTCGACTGTTAAATGACTTAGTTTATTTTTGTAAAATCTTGAATTTGGTCCTCTGGACAGTCGACTTATCATCAGTATGAGTCGACTAGTACTAAAGGATATTTGTAAACTTTAGTGTTTATTCGAATGATTAGTTTTTATATACTTGTTATTCAGTTCAGTATATAATTAAGCAATTAACCTTGAGATAATTCAGTTGAGTATGTCATTGAGACATTTAGTTGAGCCACTTTGTTTAGTGGAACTTTAGTTTATACCTTTGAGGTTGAGTCTCTAGTGGTGTGTGACCCTAGTATACCGGTGTTGAGTTATTTGTTGAGGCCCCGTGAGGCATTTCAGTTATTTGGATTTGAATTTAGGCCGGTAGGGTAAACCACTCTAGGAGATTCGTTAAGTAATTAATTAACCCAAAATAAAATATTAAGGACAGGCACTAGTGGTGATATGATGAATGAGAACATGAGTCAAGTACCTCAGTATGGCTTTCGATGTGGGATTTAATCTCCGGAATTATCACAGTAGATTATTAGTGGTGTGGGATTTGTCTCCGGAATTATCACAGTCATGTGGTGTGGGACAATCTCCGGAATTATCACGGTAACTATTTGTGGTGTGGGATTGATCTCCGGAATTATCGGAGTCGAGGTGAAGCACATGTGGTATATTGTGGTGACGTGTCAATGTTTCGGTGTGGGATGATCTCCGAAATTATTCAAGTGAAATATCTTGGGTGTGGGATCCATCTCCGGAATTATCGGGCATGAGATACTATCCATGGTTTATCTTTATCTCGTAGTAGTCATCGTGTTAGGATTAGTTCATAACGTGGGGATTGAACCCTATGAAGTGAAGGCGTTAAGGGCTTGCACCGAACCTATGTAGAATGGGATGCATAGACTTCGACAAGTACGCATTAGAGAGTCTGCATATAGAACTTGTGTTTTCTTGGCTTGGTCTTATGTATTTGGTTTTTCCTATTTCCTACACCCGACACTTAGTTTAGCTCCACTTGATGTTTTATGTACTGTCATTTCGTATTTCTCATTTTTCTTATTTAGTATTTGTTGTTTCAGAATTTATGAGATATGATCTTTTATGTGGTTTGTTTATTTTTATATTTCTCACACCATTTATGGCTAACCCCTTTAGTTTGGGGGTTAGGGATCATCTCTAGCCTCACATGTTGCAGGTAGTTGCTTAGTGATGGACATTTGGATGCTAGAGGCTTATTTGAGATAAATTGATTCTTAAGTGCATTGTGTAAAATTGTAATATCAGTTTGAGATAAATTTGGGTTGTAAATAAAGATATTATTGAGTTGAGTTTGTTTTGAATTCCGCTGTGATTTGTAAAAGATTTATTGTAATAAATGTTGAAAATTTTAGTGGTGTTGTTCATGTTTAATATGGTATTGAAGTGGATCACTGGGAATGTGCCACGTATTTTCTATGTTATTAATCTAGAAATTCGGGGCGCTACAGTGGTTGTCTTGTGGGAGACGGACTTTTATTTTAAATTCGGGACTATGTATAGTCGGACGGATAGTTTGCCATTCTCCAAAGTATATACGTATACCGGGGCTAGAGGGGCACTTGCAGGAAGTTCGCACGATGAGGAGTCTGTATAACAGTCGGGCGGGGGTCTTGCTGCGGCGGTTCTCCAGGACTGGGATCCATACTCGTGGAACGTCTCAACATTGTTTTATTACTGGGTAGTTTGTCCTGGCGAGGAATCGAACCCTTTATGTGGAGTACGTAGGTGCTTGCCCTCGGACCTATGTAGTATGGGATGCATAGAATCCGAACAAGTATGCATTAGTGTCATCTTAGTATAAATATGTGCATTAGGCATTAAGGTATCACATACACTTACATGTTTATAATAATCACTTGTGACACTTTATTTGGTTCATTCAAAATTGTGGTTTGTTAAAGTATTGAGATCGTTATATGCACGGCATAGAGAGGATTGCCGAGTATAACATTTTCGTCAGTTGTAAGTAACTGACGTGCCCACAGCTTACTATGCAGGTAATTGACATTTTCTTGAAGAAGTAAAGATGTTACGATGCTGTTGATTAATTATATTGATAAAGTTGTATTTTATTTCCATTGTTGTATCTTCCGCTGTGTAAACAAATTGTAAAGAACTCTGATGTTGTTGAAAAGTTTAAATTTTCTTGTGAAATTGTACAAAGTGAAGTGTAAAGATCCTGTGGAATCTCAAATTCGGTCTTATTTGGAATTCGGGGCGTTAAATACATACATACATACATACATACATACATACACACATACATACATACATACATACATACATACATACATACATACATACATACATACATACATACATACATACATACATACATACATACATACATACATACATACATACATACATACATACATACATACATACATACATACATACATACATACATACATACATACATACATACATATATATATATATATATATATATATATATATATATATATATATAATTTTTTCTTTCAAAAGTTTGGGTGGGCTGATATGGGTTGGGCTTGGGCTGTCCGCTATATAATTTTTTTTATCCCCAAAAATTTGGGTGGGGCTTGAGGTCTGATCCGCCCATGGGGGAGAGGATGGTTGAAGTTCTGGAGATTTTTTTCCTGAAATAGACCATTTTTTGAAACTAATTTCCAAAATATATCACTTTCGAAATTAATTCTCAACATAGACCACCCGCAATACAGAATTGTGGCCTCTTCTTTAACGAGGCCGCAGTACCCTACTGCGGGGTACTGCGACCTAAGTACGTTGCATATAAATCTAGATTCCAAGACTTTGTTTAAAATTTCTCAAGTCCAAAGATGTAATACCCCGCAAAATTGCATATAGCTATTTTTGTATTGTAATCCGTGCACGTCTGAGTATTGCACACGATTACATATTTTTCTAATAATCATCAGTTTTAATTGAGAGATTTTAGATATATAAGACGTTCTGAACCTAATAAGATAGATTCGGGATATCTTCTCAATTAAACCGTGGGTTTGTCCCGATTGTTTTGACCAGACAATTTTCGGGAGAAAGTAATGATTTAGATTATTATTATTATTATTATTATTATTATTATTAGGGTAAAAGGGATATGAGCAACTTTCTCATTTAGTAAATGAGCAATTGATTATGTGGCATGCATGTGATACATTGGACAACTAACCTTTTTAAGATTTTTCCAATCACATGTATGCCACATCATCAATTGCTTATTTACTAAATGAGCAAGTTGCTCATACCCCCTTTTCCCTTATTATTATTATTATTATTATTATTATTATTATTATTATTATTATTATATATATATATATATATATATATATATATATATATATATATATATATATATATATATATATATATATATATATATATATATTGGTTATTTAAAAAGGTTAAAAGGGTAGTGCTCGAATTGTTTTGGTGCATGATTATTGGATTGAATAACCATGCCTATTTATGCACTAAGGTTAGGGTTAGGGTATGGTGACCTAGGGTTCCTTGACCTAACCTAGGGTTAGGAACCTTAGCATCATGTGATCATGGCTTGGATCTTGATGAAGGTCCAATGATGGAAATAATTCACCATGTGTGTGTTGACTTTGAGAATGAGAAGCTCCAAGAACCTTCTAGCTCTTTGTGTGTTGGCACCTCATCTCACCACACATTGTAATACCCTAGATTTGATTTATGATATTTTTGTGATTTTACATGTTTTGCACGTGTAATTTCATTTGTATAATTTCTCGTATAAAATATTTTTATATAGTATTTGTTCTCTTTATTTTTCCAATATATATATATATATATATATATATATATATATATATATATATATATATATATTCTCTTTAAAAGCCTAATTAAAAATCTAGGTCTAATTGTCTTTTTAAGCCCACTCCATTTATTAATTAAATTAATTATTTAAAGCCCATGGTTAGTTTGGCCCATTTGTGAGCCCATTTACTTTAATTCTCATTTGAAATGGTCTAACTTGTAGTGTGGACTCATTTCATGGACAATTAAATTTGCCACATGAACAAATTTGTAAATGAGAGAACTAGGTGGCATGTGCATGCAATGGAGTGTGCATTGCACACCCTTCTCACCTAGGCCAGATTGTAGATGGAAGGAGTGGGAGAGTTGGAAGTGGTGGAGAGGTAGTTGTTCATCATGGGTAGTTTTTATAACTCCCTAATGCATCTTGGCCCTTAATCTCTAACCATTTGATCTAATCTTGGCCCTCCATTCACCCTAGAAAATTGTATAAATACCCCCTCCCACACTCTTCATTCTCACACTTGAAATTTTTTTAAAAGAATGAATAGAAAGAGAGAAAAAAATATAAGTTGTAAGGTAAAAGATTGAGGAGTTTTGTGAGATTGAAAAGAGAGAGTATTGTGTGTGTTCAACACCAAGGAGGAGGCGCAAGGACCAAGAAGGGAGAGGCTCGGGTTCTAGATTGATCAAGGAGGAGGCGACTTACGTGGCTTGATCTAGGAGGAGGAGGCTTTGTTCATTCGTTGTAGGAGATTCTCTAGGAGTTCTTTTGATTTTCTCTCCATTTAAGGTGGATGTTTCTCTTAAACTTCTAATTAGATATCATGTTAGGATGTGGTTGACAAATTAAGAAGAAATTTTAATTAATGTAGTCATGCATCATGAAAATAAGACAAGTTGCTACTACTTTGAATATATGTTAAAAGAGTGTTAAATTGATTGCTAAATTATGATTTATTAAATGATTACCATGCTACCATGCTCTATTTTATTGTGATGTGCTAGATAAGAAAAATACATGCTTGTGTGTGGAACAATTGAATAAAGAACTATGGATATTGGTGATTTTGATTAATGAGATGTTAAATGATATGAAAAAAAAGTAATTTATTACTGAGATAAATGTACAATGTTAACAAAAAAATACTATTTGTGATTTAGGAAAATTTGAAGAGTAAATTATAAGCAGAATATGCCTTTTTCCCCAAATTCGAAAATTGAAGAGTAAAATGAATTAGAGAGCAAATTATTTTTTGTGCATCAAAAATTGATTTTTATTTACTAAAATGATGTACTGAGATGAAAAATAAAATCTGAAATTTTTGAATGAATTTAGAGAAGAAGAGAACTAAAAAATATTTGTTTTTCTACAAATTCGAAAAGAACAGAGACCTCACTTATAACCCCAGTAATCTAAACCATATCAGTTTAGCACCATAGCCATACTGGTTAGTCGGTGCAGTGGGTTCGGTTACTGTAGCAACGAGTCTGGGTTTGGTGGTCTTGGGTTCAAAACCTGGCGTGAGCTTTTGTTTTCTCTTTTGTTCAAAAATCCGAAAACCAAGATCCACACCATATCTAAAATTAACCCCCTTTTGTATCGATGTGGCGCCTTGGCTGTTCTGGCTCTCGGTGGCAGTTGGTTACCCTGTGGTCGTGAGTTCGATTCCCAGCTTCGGCAGGAATTTAACTTTTTGATTTTTTTTTGTTTTAAAAATTGATTTGTGGCTTATAAAAATTTGGAAAAAATCCTATAATTATTCTAAAATTATATGGACTTAATGAAAAATATTTGGGACATGATTTGACTAAAATGAAGATGGTTTAGAAGTAAAATTGCATGAAGTTGATATTCGTATAAAATGAAAGGTGATTATTTTCATGAAAAGATTACACTAAGTTATAAAAGAGGAATTTTTGAATGAAAGAAAATTTAAGTGGGTTATCTATGAATTTTATGACCTATTGTGAATATTGAAAAATGCGACTTTATCATTATGGAATTAAGTAAGGAAAGTAACTATAGTATGAGAATTTATTGTGCTTATGGAAAAAAAAGTTGTGAGTATGAAGTATAAGAATTGAAAGTGAACTTGATATGTGAGTTTTGATTCGTAGAAATGAAAAAGAAATCATGTTAATTATGAAAAAGAACTTATGAGTATAAAGACTCAATTTTGTGATTATGAATTGAAATTGAAAACTAGAGTGTAGTTAAGCCTCATACCTGCATTGAAAAGAAATATGTTGAAATGAAATTTGAGATAGAAAGACCAAGATTTGGGTCATGTGGAATAAATGGTTAAGACCGGTATAGTGGAAGGGCTAACTCTAGAGAATTGATTTTGCTCATGATTCAAACAACTAAGGACTAGATACGTAGTGAAGACGTGATGAAAATAAGAGAAAAACACGAGTATGAAGGCCTCAGAGCAACGGTGTGAGAGTATTCACAAGCTGTCTTCACGATGCGTCGTGACATGACGTAGATATATCTCCAGGAGTCCGTACCGCAGGCGATGCTCGTGGGGTGTTTGGTGACTGCGGGTGGTGTCATGTCCCATGACGAAGGCTAAATTTTCCACAGGTTCTTCACGATGCATCGTGACATGATGTGGGAATCCCGTCCAGGCTGTTTGGACATGAGCTCGTAATTCATATAACATCTAGGATACTTAGTGTAGTTACAGTAGTAGTTTAAGTCATAACGAGGGATTGAACCCTACAAGATGAAGAATGGTTAAGGGCTTGCCCTCAGACCTATATAGTATGGGATGCATAGAATCTGAATAAGAGCGCATTAGTGAACCCCTGTTTTTTATTTTGTGTATTTTTTGACTGTATTTTTTGTTTTGATGTATTTTTCTCTCTTGTATTTTTTCTGAACCGTATATTGGATTTGTTTTCAATATATACTCGTTTTATTTCATTTTGAGCTCCTTGTGTGATTGATTGTCTCTTTTGTTCGTTTTCCGTTATTTTGATCTTTCCCTCATTTTTGGTCTCGTTATCTTTAATTTTATTTTCTTGGTGTTGTGGTGGTGTTTTGGTTGTCTTTTTCCCACTCCCATTATTTTATCCCTAATAAGATTTTTAAAGCCAAAGGATTCCCTATCCTATTTGCATTCCTATTTGTATTTGACCCAAAATCCAAAACCCATTTGTAAACCTATTACTAACTCCTTATACCCAATACCCATTAACCCACATACTAGACCCTATATATATAACACACCCCTCACAAACCCTAACCCTAATTTTCCTCTCTCCCTCAATCCCAGCCTCCCTTGCCATCTCTCTCCCTTTCTTGCTTGCTCCTGGCCTGCACACCCGACCCCCTTCACACCACCAGCCCGGCCTACCCCCCAGGCCGACAGCCCCCTTGCCGGCCACCTCCCCACTCCGACCACCATCCAATACCTGAGCCCCCCTTTTCTCCATCCCTTGCCTTGCCGACCACCTGCACACCACCACCACAATAACTCTTGCACCATAATTATCCCAACCTCTCTTCGTGGTGATCCCTAGTGGCCGCTAGCCACTTTGATCATCGTTCGCTTCAAGGAGTTTCATTCGTGTGGAGATTTTGTTCGTGATTGCTTGGATTCGCAGATTAACAGATTTTTGTTCGTGGGTTTTGCTTCTAGGCTTGATTACATCGTTTTCATCCCCATATTAAGGCAAGTAACTTGTACTCCAATTTATTTGTTCGATACAAGTCCTAAAGTTCACCTATAGTGTAGTTGGGTCTAGAGACAACTCTTGATTGAATTTTTCTTGATGGATTTTGTCTCTATTGTGAAATTTTGACCGTATATTGACTCACGACACAATATGGACATGAATTAACCTAGGATTCGCCCGATTCTTGATTTTTGAACATGTATGTGAGACTTGTGTGCAACCTTGTATTTTGGTTGAGGCCCATGTGAAAATCTTGGCATGGACATGTTCATAACCCTAAATCATGATGTTTAGACACTTGGTAGGCTTTATTTCAAGTTTGGATGTGTTTGGATCAATATTCTTGAATCTATGTTGATTTTGTTTTAAGGGGAAAAATCTGTATTTTTGGCACTGTTCTGTTTTGTTTGCTGTTTTTGACTGTGTTGCAGTCAGTATCTTAATTTCGGTATAAAACATGAGTTTTAGATAATTTCGTCTATTTTCAAACCCCTCTGACCTTGCTTGATTTGGATTTCGTATGAATGAGTTATGACTGTTTTAGTACAGAGGTGTCGATCTTTTCCAAATTCTGTTTTCGGAAATTTTGATAACAAACTATTTTCAAGAACTATGATATGCATATTATTTTGATTCAAAACATTGGTCAGTATTTCTTTATTAAATTAGAGATTACCCAGAATTTTGGTGAATTTTATTGATGAGTTTTATGTGGTGTTTCATGCTATACGTGCTGTATTTTGCTCGTTGTTCTGTCTATTTTTACTATGATTCCTTTTACTGAATGAAAAATGTTTGTGAAATGTGAAAGTTAGTAAATTCCATCTATTTTCATATCCTTTTGGCGGAATTGGATTTCGTTTCACTGGTTGCGAGATATCTTAGTTTTCGTACAGCAGTGTTGGGATTTCTCAGATTTGCTAAACTATGTTTTCTTGATGCTTTCGTATTTTTGATGACTGATCTATTCTCCCTGGAAAATTCTGAAACTTTGTATTTTGATTCTGGACATATAGGGGAGTACCCCAGATTTTTCGTGGATTTATTTAATGTGTTTTCATGGTGTTTTCTTGTTCTTGAAGTCGTTTTCTTGGTTTCTGGCTGAACCTAAATTCTGTATTCAAATCAATTTTGAGCTGTGTTTTTGTGAATTGATATATGACTTAATTATACTCGATGGATTCGTGTGGAAGTCTATTTTCTATATCCTTCGACGGATCTAGATTTTCTTATTTGTAACTCTGGAAATCGCTGTTTTACTACAGTATAGTCTTACTGTCCTGAACTTGAGATGTGTTTATTTTAATCTTTTATGAGATATCTTGCACTTGTACTTGTTTATCTTGCAACTTGCACTTGTCACATGATTATGGCATGTTATTCTTGATATATTTTGCACATATACATACTTGTTTGATATTAATAATAATTAACCAAGCCGGGATTTAAGGGACAGATCTAATAGTGGATAATTCAGAAATGTGTACTCGGAAGGGGATCCACTGATCCTACGTGATTACTTGAGACATGATACTTGACACGTGATTACTTGATACTTGCACGCAAGACACGATACTTGCCACTTGCACAACTTGACACGTGATTACATGATACATGATACTGGGAGCTTGGGGCTCGATTACTTAACTTGTCCCCGAGTATACTGTCCTCTATGGTCCACTATGAAATCTAAAGCGAAACTGTTTTGATGTAGCACCCATGTCGTATGGGATGTATGAAGTGCTACCTAGATAGTAATTACTACAATACTTGATACATGATACTTGAACATGATACATGCTTGTTTGTTACTTGACTACATGATACATGAGACTTGAGTACATGAGACTTGAAACTTTATACTTGGTTACACGAATATATGACACTTGATGCATGTTTATAAGATACTTGATTTACTTGACACTTGATTTATGCCATGTACACTTGTTCACTTTTGCCATGCTAGTTGTTTATGTTGACATCATACTTATACCATGTGCTAGTTAGTTTTCCTATGTGCTTGTATCCTACATTATAAGTGACCCGTGACTTGCAATTGATGGGAACTTGTGTTTTTGCTTTTTCTCTTTCCTGCATTCGTTGAATTGCAGATTTTGGAGAACAGGTTCCAGATGGTATCGGAGACTTGAAGTATTAGTGCTGCTTTTATTATCATTATCTCTTGTATCATGCTTGAACAATAATTGTATTCGTGAGGCTTGGATTTATTCTTGTATTTGGGCAATATGACCCAAGACATGTGTTTTATTCAGATCATGACTATTTGAGATTTATGTATTTGGTTTCAAGTATTCTTGTTGGTATTTTGACTCATTATGTACATGTGGTTGATTAATTCGCTTCTGACTCTAAATGTTTCTTGTGCTTGTTGTAAAGATTTCTTGAACAGCTTATGGATGATGAAAATCATTCACTGGGCATTTGTTACATATCCATATTCCGTATTCTTTTTGGGAAGCGGGGCGTGACAGAGTTTTTAATGGTATCAGAGCACCAGGTTTGGCTAATGTATTAGTTGACTAATATATTAGACAAGCTTGGCTCGAATGGGAATCTGCGCAACATCTCACCAACCATGCATGCATAAAATGAATCAAATATTATCAACATTGATCTGATTGCTAACTGTTTTTCGTTTTGTGCTGACTATGGCTCGCCGAGGTTCTACTTCTCAGTCGCAGGGTGACCCGATTGAGGCGGTCACTGCAGTGCTTGAGCACTTGATTAATCAGCAGCAGAACCATACTGATTTGGTGATGGCTGCTTTGGAAGCCGCTCCAGCTACTCTGCCTGTTGCGCCTAGGCAGGATGTTCTTCCACTCCGTCCGGGAACGGTCGCAGACTTTATGAGAGGCTGCATCCCGACAGGTTTTCAGCCACTGAGACGCCTTTGGAGGCTGAACAGTGGTTGATTGTAGTACCCCATATTTTTAAATATAATTTTAAAAATTTATAAATGAATTAAAATGATTTTTTGGTGAATTAATAAATATTTTTCTGAAGATTTATCTTTTACACGTGCAAATATTTTCTTGAAAAGATCAAAAGCCAAAATTATTTTGTGGAAAATCATTATTTATTATTTGGGATTTATTTGTATTTTTTCTAGATTTTTCTAATATTTATTGGACCTATTTGCAAATATTACGAAAAGAATGATCTTTTTGCAAAATTGTCATGTTGAGAGATGAAAGTGCAAAACTATTTTTCTGGACTTTTCAAACAGCGCTGACTGAAAATAAATTGTTCATTTTGTTTTTAAATCTCAATTAAATTGGTTTTATCAAGTTTCCAAGTATATGGATCTATTTATGTAAAGTTATATTTTAAAGGGATTATTTTGCAAATGTATTTAAAACCCAAATTCTCTAAATTCCGGCCTATTTAAAAGATGGAGTGCAGCCGTCTTTCGCTGCACAACACAAAGGTTTTATCATTTTTACTTTCTTGGAGATTTAAAGAGGGGATCTTGGATTCTTTGCAAATGAGGAGATTCTTCGTCTTGCTTTGTTATATTCGTTTGATCTCTCCAACGAGGTGAGTGATGTAAATTGTTTTGTTTTGTTTTATGTGTGTTGTATGTGGTATTACATCTATTAGATAGCATGTTAGGGTTTGAATATGAATATGTACATGATGGATTGGATGGATTGATGATAAAAATTGGATCTTTGAGAAGAACCCTAGTTATTTATGAGTAGAATTGCATGTGAATGATTTTAGATTGTTGAAAAACCTAATATAAATTGTGAGTAGGCTATTTCCTTTGGATTATTGGTAATTTGATTGAGTATGATGGATGTTATGCATTAATTGATTAAAGAAGAGATTTTTGGATTATTGGTGAGTTGGATGAAAGCAACTTGGCCATGTTAATGATAAATTTATTTATGAATCAACTATTGAGAATAGTTGAGATTTAGTTTGAGAAATTTTGAGAAGGAGTAATGGATTAAAAGACCATGTCTTGAGGATTTGAGTTTTGATGTCTAGATTTGGATTTGATACATTTTGACTAAATTTGGGGATTTGTGATTTTGTGAAAGATTTTACTTGAATTTGGATTTCTCAAATACTAAGATTAAATCTGAATATTGTGTTATTTTAATTTATGGATTTGTAAAGTTCTTTTGGTGCACAAACATGCACAAACGTTTTTCATGGATATCGTATTTTTGTTGTTTTAGAAGAAATTGAGTTTTTGTGTGTTTTCGAAGGATTTGACTATATCTCAACTTATTTTGGTATTGATATGTTTTGTAATATAAAACAAAGTTATCTTGATGTATGATTGATTCTTAAAAACTCTAATTTTGACATATGCACACATTCATGTTTTATTTTGAAGAAATTCATCAAAATGATATTTTATCAATTCAAGCGGTTTTGATTGGCTTTTATAGATCTTTGTATATCCTATAAGTTGTATTTGATCATATCAGAAATATACTTTTTATAGATTTCGTTTTTGTAAAGTAAATTTCGCATCGGTTGAAATATGTACAACCCAAACTGCAGTTTGTAGGTGTGACAGTCGACTGGTACGTTTCGGCAGTCGATCGTCGCTACCTGGCTACTGTGTTTTTCTCATTTCTTGAAATCTCGTGCGGAACAGTCAACTGAACCATTCCTCCAGTCGACTGTCTCTGCTCTGTTTTTGATATTTTCTTGAGGTGTTGGATTTTTGCTCTGGACAGTCGACTGGTGACTTTTACAGTCGACCATTAACACTTAGAATTTATTTTCTTAAAAATGTTGGATTTTCACTCTGGACAGTCGACTGGTGACTTTTACAGTCGACTGTTATGATGCTTTCTTGAGTGATTCTAATGTTCTTTAAACAATTAATTCTTTAAAGGTTTTTGGATCTATAACTTACTATTCTAAATATTATTATTTTTACAGAACATATGTTTTCAAGATATTTTATTGTTGGATTTGGATTTTGGAATTTTTATAGGACTTGGGTTTTTGTTGATTGGAGAAGTTTCTCCATATGATCGTTTTGACGATGGAGTTGTGAGTTTTGGTCTTGTTGATATCTCTAGGAGTTGAGTGGGAGTCCTGTGAACCGGCAGTTGAGACTTGTTGAGTTAGACCTGGGGGGTCTTGGTTTGATTGTTGTTGAGTATTTAAGTCCGGCAGGATACACTAACTCTAGAGATGGGAATTTCGTGTTTTAATAATAACCAACTTAAGGACAGGCACTAGTGGGGATGTGATGGAACTTGGAAAACGTAAGTATAGGCTCATGGTTTTGTTAGTCCAACGGATGCGTTCCAGAACTGTTTGTTGTTATGTCTCGAGAGGACATTTGTGTGTTCGTGTGTCGAGGGTCTGTAGGTCTATTCACGGAGCATGCAGGGTGCATTGGCGTGTCGAGGGTCGGTAGACCTCTTCACGGAATGTACCAGGTATATCTGCACGTCGAGGGCCTTGCAAGCCTATTCGTGGGGTACACGGGTTTGGGAGATGATTCTCTGGTTGTTTTTTAGCTATCTTACATGATGCTTGCGCGTCGAGGGTTGTGGTGCCTATTCGCGGAGTATTCTGGATCTTGTTTTCCATCACCGTAGTAGGATTAGTTGCATAACGAGGGGTTATCCCTATAAAGTGGAGATCGTTAAGAGCTTGCACCGGACCTATGTACTATAGAATGCATAGAATCCGACAAGTATGCATTAGAGAGTCAGCATATAAAAATGTATTTTCTTGACTTGGTTTTATGCTTGTGTTTTCCTGTTTTCCTACACCTGACACTTAGACTAGATTCACTTGATGTTTTCATGTATTACTATTTTCTATCTTATATTCCTTGATGTTTCCATGGGTTACTTAATGGTATTTCTCATTTCGTTTATTCTTGCGATTAATACATGTTGATGATGACTCCATGCTTAATGTTTTATTTATGTTGTTTTGTTTTATGTCACTCACACCGTTATGGCTGACCCTTTTAGTTTTGGGGGTTAGGGATTATCTCTAGCCTCATATTTTACAGGTTGTTGCTTAGAGGTTGGGGTTTGGATGCTTGACATAGATTGATGTAATAGAGCTTTTGTGTAAATTTTGTAAAAGAAAGTGGTGTAAAAAGAAAAAGTTTGTAATTCAAGGTGTTTGTATTTTCGCTGTGTTTTGTAAATGATTATTGTAATAAAAGTTGAAATAAAAATTATCTGTGTTTTTGGCTATATGTACTATTGCAATTGAAGTTGATGCTGGGAGTTGTGTCACGTATTTCTAAGATATCATATTGGAAATTCGGGGCACTACATTGATTCGGACAGAGAACCTGCTTTTGGCAGCTAGAGTTGCAGATGCAGATCGTGTGGATGTGGTTACCATCCAGTTGGTGGACTTGGCTCATATTTGGTGGAGGTCCGAGTCCGAAAGACTTGAAAGACCGATCACTTGGGCCACTTTCACTAGGAGCTTCTTGGAGAAGTTCTTTCCTAGCAGCACCAGAGTTGAGATGGAGTAGCAATTCTTAACCCTAAAACAGGTTGGTCGATATTTCTAGTAATGGAATTTTGTTACATATTGTTCATACAATGTTGTAACATAAGACTTTCTGAAACAGGGCTCCAGGTCTGTGAACGAGTACGCAGCCGAATTTACGAGACTTAGTCGCTTCGCAGCCGTTCTTGTGGCAAACGAAGAGGATAGAGCTAGTAGGTTCATTTTGGGGCTTGAGCGAGACATCAAGGTGCAGCTTGTCTCTCTGCGCTTGCGTACCTATGCCAAGGCTCTTGAGGCAGCTAGGGCCCAGGAGCAGGCTCATGGTGGTTCGACTCCTTCTCAGTGGACTGTTCCGCACTCAGTTGCTAGGTCTTCTTGTGGGCTTATTCGGAGACCTGATCCAGCCCCTCCAGTTAGGGCAGCTCCTTACTCTTCCGCGGGTTCTCCGAGAGTTGGTTTCTGCGACTTTTTCCGTATTCCAGGGCATGAACACAGGGATTGCCGACGTGCCAATCGTCGCTGTTTTGAATGTGGTGCTGCTGATCATTCGGTGTGGGATTGTCCACGGTTGGCTCCCCCAGCCAGGGGTCCTGCTCAGCCAGTTGCCGCAGCTCGTGGTCCAGCTAAACCATCGTTTCCTCCACAGCGTCATATTGTCAGTCAGAGTACCGATGTTCTGAGGAGAGGTCAGGTTTCAACCTTACTGCTGCAGATGCTGAGTTAGCTGAGGGTGTGGTTACAGGAGTTGTGCATGTGTGCTCTTTCCCTGCTTTCATTCTGTTTGATTCTGGGGCAACCCATTCTTTTGTCTCCTCTCGATTTGTCGCTCTCCAGCAGTTGGAATGTAGCAACATGTCAGAGGCTTGGAACATTGTGACAGGTGGTGGAGTTGTCATATGTTCTCGGGAGTGCAGGCAGTGTCCTGTTATTATTGGTAGCGCTGAGTTCAAAGCCAATCTGATTGTAATTGAGAATTTGGGATTCGACGTTATTCTGGGTATGGGTTGGTTGGGGGAAACCCATGCTATTATTGATTGCCGTGCCAAGAAGGTTGTGTTCCGAATTCCAAATCGCACAGAGTTTGAGTTCCATGCCGGGGAGTCTTCCCTTGGCCGAGCTGCAGTTGATCAGGAGGTTTGTGTGATGGAGTTGCATTCAGGCTGTGAGGCTGCGCCTCTAGTAGTTCGGAATTTCTTGGATATTTTTCCAGATGAGTTTCCTGGCTTACCCCATGATAGGGAAGTGAAATTCGGTATTGATGTTCAGCCTGGAATAGAGCCGATATCGAAGAGTCCCTACAGGATGGCACCGGTTGAGCTAGCAGAGCTTAAGTTGCAGATTCAGCAGTTGCTTGATTTGGGTTTCATCAGACCTAGTGTTTCGCCTTGGGGTGCCCCGGTCCTTTTTGTTGACAAGAAGGATGGTAGTCGTCGACTGTGCATGGATTATCGGGAACTGAACAGAGTTACTTGATGTATTGGTATCCGTTGCCCAAGATCGATGATTTGTTTGATCAGCTGAGTGGGGCTGCTATTTTCTCGAAGTTGGATCTTCGTTTTGGGTATCACCAAGACAAGGTGAAGGATGCAGATATACAGAAGACTACTTTCAGGACTAGATATGGGCACTATGAGTATCTTGTGATGCCGTTCGGAGTTACAAATGCACCGGCTGTATTCATGAGTCTTATGAACTGGGTTTTCTCTCAGTTCTTGGATAGATTTGTGGTGGTCTTCATTGATGATATTTTGGTGTATTCTCAGAATCGGGAACATCATGCTGAGTATCTTAGAGTGGTTCTGTAGACTTTGAGAGAGAATCAGCTCTATGGGAAACTTAGCAAGTGCGAGTTTTAGCTTGACAGGATTTCTTTCTTGGGGCACATTGTTTCTAGCGATGGTATTTCTATGGATCCTACCAAGGTTGAGGCTGTGAAGGATTGGCCTATTCCCAAGTCAGTTTCTAAAGTCAGGAGTTTTCTCGGTTTGGCTGGCTATTATCGAAAATTCGTCCAAGATTTTTCAAAGATAGCAGGACCGTTGACTAAGTTGACTGTTGGTCTGATGAGTGTGATGGAGCTTTTGTTGAGTTGAAGAACAGATTGACGTCAGCGCCTGTGTTGACTATTCTCGATGGTTCTGGCATATTTGTAATTTACTGTGATGCTTCTGGTAAGGGTCTTAGAGCAGTTTTGATGCAGAAGGACCGAGTCGTTGCATATGCATCGAGGTAGTTGAGGCCGCATGAGAAGAACTATCCGACTCATGACTTGGAGTTAGCGGCAGTGATTTTTGCTTTAAAGCTGTGGAGACATTATTTACTTGGGGACCGAGTGGAGATCTTTACAGACCACAAAAGTCTCAAGTACGTCTTCACCCAGAAGGAGTTAAACATAAGGCAAAGGCATTGGTTGGAGCTTATGGCCAATTATGATATCAGTTTGCACTACCATCCTGGTAAAGTAAACTTGGTGCCAGATACTTTGAGCAGGAGACCGACAGTTATGTTCTTGACTCTGCAGAAGGATCTGATTGAGCAGATGAGGAGGTTGGAGTTGGATGTTTTGTTGCCGAGTTCTGATCGGAGTTATTTGGTGCTTCAATTGCAGTCGTCTCTTGTTGATCAGATTAAAGAGGCGCAGGCTAGTGATGCACCGTTGCAGAGATTTCGAGCTGAGGTTGAGCCTGGGTCCAGGACGGACATGGTTATACATTCGGATGGATCGCTTCGTTTTGGGTCTAGATTATGTGTCCCTGAAGGTGATGTTCGTCAGAGGTTTCTTGAGGAAGCCCATCAGTCTTCGTATTCTATCCATCCTGGCGGTACTAAGATGTATCGGGATTTGAAGCTTCATTTCTAGTTGTAGGGTATGAAAAGGGCTGTGGCTCAGTTTGTTGCTCAGTGTTTGATCTGCCAGCAGGTTAAGGCAGAGCATCAGAGAACTGCTGGAATTCTTTAACTGCTTCCTATTCCAAAGTGAAAGTGGGAACATATCACTATGGATTTTGTGACCGCTTTGCCGAGGAGTCCTAAGGGTCATAATGCCATTTGGGAGATTGTCGACCGTTTGACGAAGAGTACTCACTTCATTCCTTTTCGTGTCGGTCAGTCTGCTGAGAGCCTAGCTGAGAGGTACATGCAAATGATTGTTAGATTTCATGGGGTTCCAGTCAGTATTGTATCCGACAGGGATACGAGATTCAGATCTCAGTTCTGGGAGAGTCTTCAGAACAGTTTGGGGAGTAAATTAAAGTACAGTACAACTTTGCATCCCCAGACTGATGGACAGTCAGAGCAGACTATTCAGATTCTTGAAGACATGTTGAGGTCCTGTATGCTTCAGTTTGGTGGATCTTGGGAGGACCATTTGCATCTCGTAGAGTTCTCATACAATAACAGCTTTCAAGCCAGTATTAAAGATGCTCCGTTCGAGGCACTTTATGGGCGGAAGTGCAGATCACCAATGTGCTGGGATGACATTGGTGAGAGGAAGTTGTTGGGTCCGGAGTTAATCACCAAGACAGTTGATGCAGTGGTTCAAATCAGGAAGCACTTGCAAGCAGCTCAGGATAGGCAGAAGCGATGGGCCGATGTCCATCGGAGAGCTTTGGAGTTTGGTGTTGGTGACCATGTTTTTCTTAAGGTATCGCCTTGGCGCGGAGTCATTCGGTTCAGGGGCGGGGGCAAGTTTAGTCCAAGGTTTATTGGACCATTTGAGATTTTGGAGTGAGTAGGCAAGGTGGCCTATCGTCTTGCTTTGCCGCCAGCTTTATCAGGAGTGCATGTTGTTTTCCATGTCTCACAACTCAGGAGATATATCCGAGATGAGAGCCACGTGATCGACTATTCAGAGTTGACCATTTAGCCGGATTTTACTTGTGAGATTCCGCCAGTTGCTATTAAGGATCGGCGGGAGAATGTGCATAAGAGCAAGGTCATCAAGTTGGTTCGTGTTGCTTGGAATCCTCACTCGTCTGGTGAGTCGACTTGGGAGCTGGAGGAGGAGATTCAGCAGAAGTTTCCTCACTTATTTGAGTAGTTTTTGTTTTGCTTTTAGTTGTTTGGGGTTACCCTATGAATCTTCTTTTTGAATTTCGATGACGAAATTCTTCTTGTTAGGTGGGTAGGATTGTAACCCCTATTTTTCATTTTGTGTATTTTTTTGACTGTATTTTTCGTTTTGATGTATTTTTATCTCTTGTATTTTTTCTGAACCGTATATTGGATTTGTTTTCAATATATACTCGTTTTATTTCATTTTGAGCTCCTTGTGTGATTGATTGTCTCTTTTGTTCGTTTTCCGTTATTTTGATCTTTTCCTCATTTTTGGTCTCGTTATCTTTAATTTTATTTTTCTTGGTGTTTTGGTTGTCTTTTTCCCACTCCCATTATTTTATCCCTAATAAGATTTTTAAAGCCAAAGGATTCCCTATCCTATTTGCATTCCTATTTGTATTTGACCCAAAATCCAAAACCCATTTGTAAACCTATTACTAACTCCTAATACCCAATACCAATTAACCCAAATACTAGACCCTATATATATAACACACCCCTCACAAACCCTAACCCTAATTTTCCTCTCTCCCTCAATCCCGGCCTCCCTCACCATCTCTCTCCCTCTCTTGCTTGCTCCCGGCCTGCACACCCGACCCCCTTCACACCACCAGCCCGGCCTACCCCCCAGGCCGACAGCCCCCTTGCCGGCCACCTCCCCACTCCGGCCACCATCCAATGCCCGAGCCCCCTTTTCTCCATCCCTTGCCTTGCCGACCACCTACACACCACCACCGCAACAACTCTTGCACCATATTATCCCAACCTCTCTTCGTGGTGATCCCTAGTGGCCGCTAGCCACTTTGATCATCGTTCGCTTCAAGGAGTTTCATTCGTGTGGAGATTTTGTTCGTGATTGCTTGGATTCGCGGATTAGCAGATTTTTGTTCGTGGGTTTTGCTTCTAGGCTTGATTACATCGTTTTTCATCCCCATATTACGGTAAGTAACTTGTACTCCAATTTATTTGTTTGATACAAGTCCCAAAGTTCACCTATAGTGTAGTTGGGTCTAGAGACAACTCTTGATTGTATTTTTCTTGATGGGTTTTGTCTCTATTATGAAATTTTGACCATATATTGACTCACGACACAATATGGACATGAATTAACCTAGGATTCGCCCGATTCTTGATTTTTGAACATGTATGTGAGACTTGTGTGCAACCTTGTGTTTTGGTTGAGGCCCATGTGAAAATCTTGGCGTGGACATGTTCATAACCCTAAATCATGATGTTTAGACACTTGGTAGGCTTTATTTCAAGTTTGGATATTCTTGAATCTATGTTGATTTTGTTTTAAGGGGAAAAATCTGTATTTTTGGCACTGTTCCGTTTTGTTTGCTGTTTTTGACTGTGTTGCAGTCAGTATCTTAATTTCGGTATAAAACATGAGTTTTAGATAATTTCGTCTATTTTCAAACCCCTCTGACCTTGCTTGATTTGGATTTCATATGTCTGAGTTATGACTGTTTTAGTACAGAGGTGTCGATCTTTTCCAAATTCTGTTTTCGGAAATTTTGATAACAAACTACTTTCAAGAACTATGATATACATATTATTTTGATTCAAAACTTTGGTCAGTGTTTCTTTATTAAATTAGAGATTACTCAGAATTTTGGTGAATTTTATTGATGAGTTTTATGTGGTGTTTCATGCTCGTTTCTAAAATCTATACGTGCTGTACTTTGCTCGCTATTCTGTAAAGAACCCTATTTTTACTATGATTTCTTTTATTGAATGAAAACTATTTGTGAAATGTGAAAGTTAGTAAATTCCATCTATTTTCATATCCCTTTGGCAGAATTAGATTTCGTTTCACTGGTTGCGAGATATCTTAGTTTTCGTACACTAGTGTTGGGATTTCCAGATTTGCTAAACTATGTTTTCTTGAGACTTTCGTATTTTTGATGACTGACCTATTCTCCCTGGAAAATTCTAAAACATTATATTTTGATTCTGGACATATAGGGGAATACTCCAGATTTTTCGTGGATTTATTTAATGTGTTTTTATGCTGTTTTCTTGTTCTTAAAGTTGTTTTCTTGGTTTCTGGCTGAACCTAATTTCTGTATTCAAATCAGTTTTGAGCTGTGTTTTTGTGAATTGATATATGACTTAATTATACTCGCTGGATTCGTGTGGAAGTCTATTTTCCAGATCCTTCGACGGGTATAGATTTGCTTGGTTGTAACTCTGGACATCACTGTTTTACTACAGTATGGTCTTGCTGTCCTGAACTTAAGATGTGTTTATTTTAGTCTTTTATGAGATATCTTGCACTCGTACATGTTTATCTTGCAACTTGCACTTGTCACATGATCATGTCATATTATTCTTGATATATTTTGCACATATACATGCTTGTTTGATATTAATAATAATTAACCAAGCCGGAGTTTAAGGGACAGATCTAGTAGTGGATAATTCAGAAATGTGTACTCGGAAGGGGATCCACTGATCATACTTGATTACTTGAGACATAATACTTGACACGTGATTACTTGATACTTGCCACTTGCACAACTTGACACGTGATTACATGATACATGATACTGGGAGCTTGGAGCTCGATTACTTGACTTGTGCCCGAGTATACTGCCCTCTATGGTCCACTATGAAATCTAAAGCAAAACTATTTTGATGTAGCAACCATGTTGTATGGGATGCATGAAGTACTACCTAGATAGTAATCACTACAAGACTTGATACATGATACTTGAACATGATACATGCTTGTTTGTTACTTGACTACATGATACATGAGACTTGAAACTTTATACTTGGTTACATGAATATATGACACTTGATGCATGTTTATAAGATACTTGATTTACTTGACACTTGATTTATGCCATGTACACTTGTTCACTTTTGCCATGCTAGTTGTTTATGTTGACATCATACTTATACCATGTGCTAGTTAGTTTCCCCATGTGCTTGTAACATACATTATAAGTGACCTGTGACTTGCAATTGACGGATACTTGTGTTTTCTCTTTTCCTCTTTCCTGCATTCATTGAATTGCAGATTTTGGAGAACAGGTTCTAGATGGTATCGGAGACTTGAAGTATTAGTGCTGCTTTTATTATCATTATCTCTTGTATCGTGCTTGAACAATAATTGTCTTCGAGAGACTTGGATTTATTCTTGTATTGGGGCAATGTGACCCAAGACATGTGTTTTATTCAGATCATGACTATTTGAGATTTATGTATTTGGTTTCAAGTATTCTTGTTGGTATTTTGACTCATTATGTGCATGTGGTTGATTAATTCGCGTCCGACTCTGAATAATTCTTGTGCCTGTTGTAAAGATTTCTTGAACAGCTTATGGATGATGAAAATCATTCGCTGGGCTTTTGTTACGTATCTGTATTTCGTATTCTTTTTGGAAAGCGGGGCGTGACAATTAGTGTCATCTAATATAAATAACTGTATTAAGGACTAAGTGCACCGCACAATACGACATCAATAAGATAGTGCCTTGTAGTTCTGTTTGTGATCAAGTTTGTAATTTGTTTAAGTATTTTAAAATCATTATACTTTTCGGTATAGAGAGGATAGCCGTGTATAGTATTTTGTCGGTTGTAAGCAACTGACGCGCCAACAGTTTTTATGTAGGATAAAGTGATTAACAAGACTAAAGAATGCATACTGATTAAAGAATGATCCAAGTGTTGTATATTTCAATTCATGTAATTTATTGTACATTGCTTCCTCCGTAAATATGTTATGTAAGTGTAAACTCTGATGTAACAAAAAAAATTTATTTCCTTGTAAAATTGTACGAAAGAAGTGTAAAGATCCTGTGGAACTTCGAATTCAGTCTGTTTTGGAATTTGGGGTGTTACACACATGTTCGCAAATCCTAGCTCCTCCCATCTTGGCCCTCCACCTCATCATCCGGACAAAAAGAAAACCCTAACTCTCCATCTCCTATAAAGTCCCCACTCCACTTCACTTCTCATCCTTTTTATCTATTCTTGTTCTTCGAAAATAAAAGAGAAGGAAAAGGGAAAGGAGGAGTCTTTGAATGGTAGTAGAAGAGGAGAGTAGTGGAGAAGGAGAAGGTGTTGGTCAAGGCTTCTACAAAAGCAAGGAGCAAGCAAGCAAGCTAAGAGATTCTCTTGAAAATCAAGTGGGTGATACTCTTAACTCTAAAATTAGTTTTTTTATTTATGTGTATATGATTTTGTCTAGCATGTGGTAGTAATTTATAGAAATTGATTGTCATGTATGATGTTAACATGCTAAGAAAAGATAGTTGTATGGTAGGAGCAACTTTTTTCATGAGCTTTTGTTAAGAAGCATGCTTGTGAGGTGTGAGTTTTGGAATTTCTTGCTCTCAAACGGTTTGGAATTTTGGGCTCAAATTTTTGGGACTTGTTCTTATATGTATCTAGAGCATCCATGAAATTTTTCATAATATTTTGAAGAAATTTAGTATCCCAAACACTGAGTCCAATTCAAGACAGTTAGTAGCGGAAAATGCTGCTGGCTGTAAAAAATGTGATGTGTCTTTCCAATTTTGTAACTCAGTACGGACTGGGTATTTTAAGCTGGAAATTTTTCTAGATTCTCTTGTATGTGTCTAAAACTATAGTATTAAATTTAATATTTTTCTGAGGTCGTTTGATACCGTAAAAAAATTGTAGAATGCAGCTTGTCTGGAAGTTGTGGCTGAAGCTGTCTGTTTTTGGACCGAGATTCAAAAAGTCATAACTAGTTGTGTGTGTATGATATTGCTATGAAATTTTTGTATTAGCTTTTGGTATGAGTCTATTTGGTGTTTCTCAAATTTTAGAATTTTTAGAGGTCACTTGATGAGGTTTCAAAAATAATTAGTGTGAAGAGGGAAAAGACCCTGTTAAAGAGGAAGCTGAAATTTATGCTATGTTTGAGAAGTCAAAACTCTCTGTGTAAGATGAATCTGATTGTTAATTTTGGACACAATGGAATGGTATATGTTTATTTTAATAATCTCAAATTTCATGAGCTTTGGACTTAAGGTTGATTTGTTATTGAATTTCAAAGTAGACCATGTTCAGCCTAGTTCAGTTTGACTAGTCCGTAAAGATGTATAGTTCTGAAATTATTTGCTAACAATTTGAAAGATTGATCAACTAGAGAATTGCAGTAGGGAGTTATAACTTTCCAAAATATCCATAATTATGTAATTCCAATTTATGGTTTTTAAGTTATGATTTTCTAAGGACCGGGGCAGATCCAGTCTAGTTAAGACCCTGTTTGTTAAAAGAATCACTTTTTCCCTGATTGTGCACTTTATATAGATTGGTGTTTTTAAGGACTTTAGTAATGGAATCTGAGGATGTGTTCTACTAAGAAATTATAGTTGACACTCCTACCTTTCCATAGAACTCGGGATCGAGTAATTTCGATGAGTGAGCAAATTTTTATGATATTGGAAAAGTGCAGCAATTGCATGAAGGAATGTACAGCTGAGAGTATATGAGATTTTCATGGTATCAAGATGATTGAATTCAAGGAAATGGTCAACCGGAAAGTTGTATCCTAGGGTCTTAGCTTTCCGGAATGGGTAATATCATGAAATTCCGAATTGTGTGCTAGAAGTTATGGGTGTTGCAAGATCAGCAACCTGTTGTTGGATCAACTCCAAGCATGTATTAACTCGGAGGACTTAAGTTCTTTAAAGAATTTGAGGGAGTCGTCAACTAGGGGATTACATTAGAGTCTCCTACCCTTCTAGAAAACCTGATTTTGTTAGATTCCGATGAGCATAGCTTGAGTCACAGCTACTGCTATTTCTTGAACTACTTTTATTGGACAATTGATGAGGAATCCTCTGCGTACCGCAGTGTGGTGATCATGAGCTATTTAGTTTTAAAAGATGTTTTTAGCACTTTATTTGTGACTTAGACAAGTTCATGTGCTTAGTACTCATGGTGGACATAAGTGAGTTGGGAGATAGCTCTGGTTGATTTGTGTTTGGTGTCTCGATACTTGAGTCTGTCAATGGTCAGAAATTGGTGGTTGTATGTGTGCTTACCTTCATTCAAATTATATTGCATCTTTTGGGCGCCATTGGACTCCTCACTGAGGGTCACGGGCCGGGGTTATTGGTCGATGACTTGTGAAGGTATTAGGAATCGGTGGATGTGATTCTTGTGATTAATTGTTATTTTGACAGACCAGTCAGGTTCGACATTGTTTGATTGACACCGTGTATAATTCGGGTAACAACATGTTTTCAGTGAACTGCATTGATTAGGTCTTCCTTTATTGTTTCGCTTGAAGATCGAATTGGTGTTAGGGGTGATTCCCTATAATTCGACTCGTTCTGAGAGTTACCACTAAGTGGTGATAACCAGAGATTGTCTCTTCCTGTCATTAAGGATACGTGCTGCGGTGCGTATCTTACACTGCTGATTTCTGAAGTACCGTGGTAAGAACGGGATGTCGGTTTCCTGGCGAATAGGGGGTTTTAGACCCTCGAGGCCGTCATGTTCTATGTTGGTGGACACGAACGGATCATAATAGATCTTCTGCGCAATGGTTATACTGCAGTATATCTGTAAGTTCATCACGGCTTTTGAGGATGGTCTGATGCAACAATTATTGGTGACAACAGGGCAGCTCCCCTAATTATTTCTTTTTATATACCTCATCAATCTTGTTGTACTATCAGGAACAGGAAGTGTACAATAATAGAATGCATTGCATGGCGAGGATTCGAATCCCTGAACTGGAGAAACGGCTTGATCGGGGGCACATGTAGTATGGGATGCATGTGTGTCCAGCATCTTGCTGATATTAGATTAAGTGCATCCGTTTTGTACTCTGTATATTGCATTAAACTTCAGGTCGTGGCATGCACAAACACTAGAAAATCAGGATGAACATTCCTTTTCCAGTTAAGAAGGATTGTGGGTGTGCTAGTTGGATATCGCTGTTTTCTTATCAGCATTGCGTCAGTAGAATTACTAATATTCTCAGTTAATTAGATACTGGATACCGGGTCGAAAGCTAACCCAGTAGGGCATCTAAGTGGGGTGGCAGTGTACATGCCTACCATCGAGCGAGTGCAGAAATATCAGAGTTATGCAGCAGAAGGCTCAAGCCAAGGGGCAAGTCCCAGGGAGGCAAATAGACCACTTAGCAGATTTTCAGCAGTGACCAATCGACTGCCGATCTGGAAGACAGCCGATGGCTTCGCAAAAGGAGTTTAAATATTTTTGTAATCAGTCGTAATAAGTTTATGAAATTTGTTTTCCTTGTTCAAGAACAAGATAAGGGTTGTAATTATTGATGTAATGATTCTATTTGGCAATGAAAGTTCTTAAATTTCCGTGTTATTTACTGTGTTGAGATGCATTTGAAGGAAAAGATTCTGGTGATGTCACGAATGTCCCGTAATAGGGATCTGGGGCATTACGGAAACCCTCCCCAATTAAGGTCGCTAGTGGGAATAGCAACTATAGTATTGTTGAAATCGCTATTCCCACTAGTGACCTAAGTTGTGTGATTTTTTTTGCAAATCTAATAGAGAGCAAGGGCAAAGCAAGAAGAAATTCTTCCCAACTATGGTTGCTAGTTGGAATAGCGACCATATTATAGTTAAAATCATTCTTCCCACTAGTAACCTCAGTTGTGTTAAAAAATCACACAGCTAACAGAGTGCAAGGAGAATTCATCCCAACTGAGGTCACTAGTGGGATCAGTGACTTCAATTCAATTGGGGTTGATATTCCCCTTAGCTGCCTCAATTGAAAGCAGTGATATTTGAATATTAATTACACCACTTCCATGTTTACCACTCAAGTTTCCTTCAACAATCAACATAATGAACAACATCACAAAATTTCACTGAATTTCAACAATCAACAAATTCCATTATCCATCAACATCACAAATTCCAACATCACAAATTCAAATCTCCAATTTAACCATCAACATCACAAATTCAACACCACTATTATAAATCTTCAGCTATAACATTACAAAATATTACAAAGATCACAATATCACACATTTACCATCACAACTTGCACCACTATTTAACAAACATCACAAAATACAAACATCACTAGACCAATATCACAAACATCACAAAATAAAAATCTCCATTTACAAAAATTTTACAAACATCTACCATCACTCCACAAGAAAAAATCACAATATCAAACTCGATGTGGGGTGTACATGTCGGGCTTTCTCCTCTTCCGCACCGCTTTTCGACGAACTTGTGTAACTTGTGAGATGGGCATATCGTCGGAAATTTCCTTATTTCATTACATCCCTCCTCTTCTCGTGCTACATCTGCTTCTTTTGCATGCTCCTCTTCTTGTTGCTTCTTTTCATGTTGCTCTTCTTCTTGTGCATGCACTTCGCGTTGTTACTCTTCTCAGTGTGCATGCTGCTTTGGTCGCCTAGCCACCTTCTTACATCTAGCGATTTGGTGGACTGGGATTGTCATCAAAGCTTCAAATATTGCGCCCTCACCTACCTCCTCAATATGCAACCGATACGGTGTGAAAATTTTATGTGTGAGATCTTGGTGGCTTAAGCAACATTACTACTCAATACTTGAGCGCATCTCCATGCTATCACCCATGCTTGATCAATTTGCATAAATTACAAAATATACTATACAATTTAGAATGATTCAAAATTATAAGAAAAATGTTCAAAGCAAGGACAAATAAAGTTCCGAATCTTACAATTCTTCGAGTGGACCCCGCCTTTGGTTGATACATGAGTTTTGAAGAGAAAAAGGTGGGAGCTAGACCCCTGCAAGCACAGTGCTATGAGGAGTTATGTACAACCGTGTAATCTTCTGGTACAATGACATTTATATAGCATGGAGTGATCCATCATATAGAGGAATATCCGCAATGATCGTATTTAATCTCTGCTAATTCCAAGTGTCGACATGAGTCTTGTGATGTGTTGCCCAATTATGATCAGGCATACGACCAGCCTCTTTGACCTTGTGCAGGAAAGTGTCATATGATCGTGGGGTCGGGATGGCTTGATGGATTCCGAACTGTCGAAGCACTCAGTCCGGATAGTACACCTCTACGATAGTGAAGTTAACGAGTGTGGCTCTCATTAACCATATCTCTTTATGTGCCATGCAAACCATTGGTAGCCTCTCCAATCTCTCAGGCGTGTACGACTCCCATATAATGAATTCATCTCGCAATATATTGATCTCGTCTCTATAGTAAGTCACCACCCCATGTGAGTTATCTCTCCACGTGTGTCCCCCAGCCTAGTATACCCTGATAGAAGCCAACATCGCCTGATTCACTGCATCTACCACCCACCCCTGTGATTGTCGCCTGATACGAGGTCATCTGACATGTAAGTGTTCCCAACACCAAACCTACAGTATCGTCATCGGATTCGTCATCTCCTTAACATTCAATGCTCCTCTACACAAACTCATGTACAAGGACACTAATGCAGCACTACCCCAGATGTACTGGCTAGCATGACTTAAGTTAGCGATCAACGGTAGGTACATGAGCGGCACGGTATCTCTTGTAGAGTTGGAGAAGATGGCCCCTCCAAATAATGTCATTAGGTAGGCCCGTGTATAGCATTGAACTTGATAATTGTTGTTTAAAAATCCTTCAAAGGAATTCTTCAGCTATGAGAGTTGGGTAAACGCTTCATCAGATGTATTCTCACTTTGCGGGACACTGAGGAAGTCTACAATGAACACCTCCGTATCAAACGTCATAGTTCCAGTGACGGTCAGCCCATTAATTGGAAGTCTTGAGATGACCAAAATTTCCTGAAGTGTCATGGTCATCTTTCCTACGGGGAGATGGAACGAATGAGTTTCCGGTCGCTATCGCTCGAGAAGAGCTGTAAGTAGATGACGATCAAGCTTCATGGTCCCCATCAATCCAAGTTCGTAGAACCAGCATCGACTATGATGTCATGTGTACGTATGTGCATTGGTAACGTCAAGTGTGTACATAAACTATATTCACTGGATGTACCGTCCCACACAGACCGGGATCTATGTATCTGTTGCAACATCAACAAGGTTAGGTCGTGAGAACTTGGTCCTCCAAGTGCAACAGTAGACGAAGATGGCTGGCTAGCATCGGCAGAAGTAGATGATCCTAGTCATCGGTCACCCCGCATTGGCCGTCCCTGTCATCGGCCACTTGTATTAGGTCCTTTATCAGTAGAGACTTGTTAAATGCATGAGAACAAACATATTTTTCAACTTAATTTAAAGATCGAATACTTTCCCAACTTGCATGTGAACAAACATATGCATGAGAACAAACATATGCATAAATCAAATAAAGAATACTACTTATTCGGGGCCTAGCACTGCCCGATCCCGATCCCATTGTTTGTACCATATTTGCGGTGATGATCTTGCAAAGTATGATTGAAAATATTATCCAGTTAATGAAGAAACAAATTAGATAGTGTATAACATACAATGAATGCAACAACTTAGGCTTCTAAGTTTTCCAATGTACAACGAACACATAACCTCCAACTTGATTTATTCGGATTTGAGAATACCCAAAAAATCATCAAGATTATCTACTTATTACCAACATTCCTCCATGCCGAAGTGACCAACACAAAAAATGAGTTGGTTTCTTTACTTATTGTCTAATCATTAACAATATAACCAAATAAAAATTTTGTGATCCATATCTATACATAAAGGGATAAATAAGTGGGTCATTATCTAATCACTAACATTATAAGTAGCAAATAATTCTCATATATATGCTAATTCACCAAATTTGTGAAACTAACTGCTTAAGCAACATTCAACACTAAATGGGAGGCTGCAAACTAATATGTAAGCATATTTTCAAGAAAAAGTAAAAATAATCATAGCCAACAATGTCACGCCCCGCTTCCCAAAATGAGGGAATACGAGTCTATGACTAAGGCCGAACGAATGATGTGAACACACCATTCATGAGCTGTACAAGTAACTCAATGACAAGATAACAAAATAACCACGTAGGCATGAAAAATCACAATATGATAATGAAAGTTCATGACATAGTCCATAATATAACAAACAACTGGAAAATAAAAATAGTTACGGGTCAAACAAGCCCGGATTACAACAAGGAGTAGCATGAAATAAAACATAAACTAAAGCAACATGAAAAATTAAACAAAACTAAAACACTTGATCAACAACACCTTCTGATAACTCTCTATTCGGGCCTGCAAATACATTATTACAAAAAGAAAAAGAAAAGAAAACAAGAAGACGCCTGTTAATACAAGTCACGGGCAGCAAGTGGTACAAGCTAAGGAACATGTACAAAACTAAACAAAAGAAAAACAAGAAAAGAGCAAGGAATCGAGAGTCATGAAATAAAGAAAATGCAATATGTAAACATGATTATAAAGAAGGCATTATGGAACAAATGACATGTAAACAAGTAATCAAGTAAACAAATATCAAGTCAGCATGGACATGTAACATATAATTGGATTATGCAAGTGCATGTGTTAATCTTAAGTATAATGTCTGATTCTATCTAGGTAGCACTTCATGCATCCATCTTTTTACTACATGGTTGCTACATACAATCAGTTACGTTTAGACTTAGTGGTGGATTCATAGGTCACGTATTCAGAAAAAACATATCAATTGTATCTTGTACCGAGATACGTGCAAATATATAAAGTAAAACATATCGAGTCAAACATAGTGTAAACTGTAACGTGAAACATATAAACATATAATTTGCAAACTTGCAACTTATAAACTTGCAGCTTGCATCGGAAAACCACGAGCTCTCGTCCGAGTACGCTCTTCTATATTGTCCACTACTTAAATCCTTCCCCTTATACCTCGGCTTATTACTTTTATTAAGCTTAATCAACAAATACAAGATATCATGTTTAAACTACTATCTCGGGCAAAACAATCATGCACATAATCATGTATAGTCTTAAGAGTACATATGTGTGTATTGATCGTGTTCATGTCATGCATATGGCAACAAAGTATCCATGATCATATATGCATACGGGATCGACAGATTAGGTATAAAAACAGATTTCAATTTGACTTATGAATGCGAATTAGAATCAAGGAATATACTTGCAGTATTTATGCAAAGAGCTTGTACTAGAACAAACGAATTTGTACAAGAGATACTTGCTTGAATTGACAATTCCGATGTGAACGAGAGAATAAGTGAATCACATGCACTCCAAAGCAGCACAGTACAACATCAACTCACGCAAAACAGGAAACGACACACAAGCAGCAGATCCAGACCAATCCAGATGGCAGATCCACTCCATAGCGGATCGACCAAACACCGAACAGCGAATCCAGATCCGCTGTGCCAAACACAGAACAGCAATTCTGGCCAATTGGCTATCTCCTTCTTCACTACGACGGAGAGAGAGAGAGAGAGAGCAGGACTGCAACGTGAGGCAGCTGTGGCGGCACTGCGGTAGGGCGAAGCAACGTCGACACCACGGTCGGAAAGCAACGGAGGCGACTGCGACCTCGACGAACTTCGGCGAGCAAGCTCTGCCTTCGTTCGAAAATAGGGGAAGACGACGCGATAGGCTTCGACGAGGCTTGAACGGTGATGACTGTGACTGGGATCTTCGGAGATTGCGAGGGGTGAGCGGCGAGGGATCACAGTGGCGACGAGCGAGTGGAAGCGATGAGGAGGTTGATGAGGTGGGTTCGACAAAGGCGATGGGTTCGGTTCGAGCGAGAGACTGGGCGAAGCTTGGCAATGGAGGAAGGAGGAGGATGGCGGAGTCAAAGGAGAAAGGTGTTGGGTTCTTCGGAGGTCTTCGATGGAGGAAGAAGGTGGAAAGCGGGGGTGCAAGGAGGTTGGGGATGGCAATGGCGGGGTGGTGTTGCGAGGTGCGGTGGGAAGGCGACGGGGTTGAGTTCGAAGGGGAAAGCAAGGAGGAAGACGGAAGGGAATGGTGGTTTGGGTTTTTGTTGGTTTCGATCAGAGAAAACGAGAGAGAGCAGGAGAAGAAGGGAGACGGTTTGATTGGGCTTTTCTTTTCTTTTCTTTTCTTTTTCTTTTTTTTCTTTTTTTTTTCTTTGGTTTGAACAGAGAAGGAGAAAGAGAGTTAACAGGGCTCTTTGAATAAGGAAGGAGAAGAGAGAGAGAGAGTTACAGGAAGTAATAAATGTATAAAAATAATTTAATAATAAAGAGTAGAGAGATTATAGGGAGGAGGGGGTTACGGGAATCAATGGTTGATTGTGTGGAGGAGATTAAAAGGCAATAAAATTGTTATTAACAGCCATATAATGAGGAGGGATTATAGGGCTGAAAACTTGGGATTCAATTTTGAGGTTACATGATGTAGGAGAGATTTTTAGGGTTTTGTTGATCTGGTCAGCAAAGAGAGTTTGGGTTTGGGTTAGTGGGTCAAGATCCAATAGGAGGTGGGCTTGGTCTATGGCTCAAAACAATTTAATTATTTAATTATAGGATTGGGCTTGCACTAAGTAATTAGACAATTTGGGCTTAAATTAAACACTTGGGTTTTATAAAATAGTTGTATAATATAATCAATTAAGAAAATAGTTACAAGATACTAAGAATTTAAAATACGGAGAAATACTTGAAAAAAAATACATACTAACGGAAACAGGGGTTACAAACAACATCAATCAAACATTAGAAGTAGTAAATATTATTCATACTTCTTTAAGGTTTTGGATTTCGTAGATGGATTTGGAGATTTGGAGAGTTTGAAGAATATGAGATTTGAAGTTGGAGGAGACAGAGTTGTGAGAGATGAAATGAAAGGGACCCCGATTAGGTGTTGAAGGAGTGAAAATGAGTGGAGATCTGGGAGGATTTGGGGGTTAGGGTTTTTTTTGGGATTCGGAGTTGAAGTTGGGGAAGAAGAAGAAGAAGAAGTGAAACAAAATGAAGTGGAGAGTGAGAGATAGTGGGAGCCCGACCTTTTATTGGCGGTCGGGTCCCACATGTGGCCGCTAGTGGGAACAGCGGCCACAGTATAATGAGGTCGCCAGTTTAGTATTTTTGTTTGGTTTTTTTTCAGAGAGCTGGAATGAGCTAAGTGCTCAATATGATTGAGACAAGGTCGCTATTCACATCAGCGGCTTCACATAGACTGTAGCCGCTGATAGAAATAGCGGCAATAAACAAAAAAAAAAATTTAAAAATTGAGTGCCCGCGATTCCCATTAGCGGTCTTCCTAAATGCATGCCAATGGGATCAACGACGGCTACTGATATGACAACTAGCTCACTCATGGAAATTGTTTGGGAAGTATCCTACTTTTATAAATAGTTTCAAGTAGTGGCTTGGTACGGTAAAGTAATTTGCTCATGCACTGGTGGTTTAGATTAACTCCTAGATTGACATGATTTAATTTGAGGAAAGCAATCTCAAGTCCAAAGTGGAGATATGTAGAAACAATCTCAAGTCCAAAGTGGAGGTATTTACAATGGATTTGGTGTTGGGTATGAAACTACAGAACTGAACCTAGCCAACAATTCTAGCTAGTCGGCTGAGCTAAACCAATCCATTAGTCCAGCCAAGAAAATCTCAAGTGCAAAGAACAGCTGTGCCGTGATGAGGTTTTTATATTTTTTTAAACATGATTTTAGTTCTGATTTTTATCAGTATATTTAGCAAATATTTTGCATGTGTATAAGCACTGAAAAAAAACAAAACAAATAGAATGAGTGGAAGTGTTAGATTAACTTAGAAGGACCCGAAAAAGTAGTTTTAAAAGAGTGACATTAGATTGATCAAAGAGATCTATAGCATAGAGCTCCATTCTCGTATTTCCTTTAGTGATAGATTAATAATGGTGGCTATTATAGTATTACTAACTGTTATGATTTCCTACTCTTAATTACATGCATGTATCTTCTTTGATGAGTATATGATAATAGAGGTACTTGAAGTTTCTTTCCAATATCAGTATAATGATCCTTAATTTCTAGGATTTCCGACAAGTAAATATTAAGTGCTCCAAAAAGAAAGAAGTTTGATGCAATTGTCGTTACACAGTACATTGCGACCACCAATAACTTGAGGACGGACCCGTCTCATTAGCGCCTGCATTATTTATGAGCATTTCATTGAACAATTTTTATCCGTAGTCAAATCATGCAACACGTACACCATTGCCTTGTATTCTTTTAAAAAACAGCTGATATATACAACAAACTCCTTTCAGGAATTCATCAAACAGCTGATACGTACGCTCACTGAAGGGAGAAGTACGTGGCTGTAGGATTCTGAGCAGGGGAACCAAATAAAACATACTTGTTGAGGGTTGAGGGTTGAGGGTTGAGGGAAGCTACGAAAGATGGTGCAGTACTGGGAGTGAATTCTGCAAGAAGGCATGGGTGGAAAAAGGCGGCTGACAAAAAATGATGAAGATGAAAGAGAGTGATAGGGGGAATTCATATTAGCTTCATCAAAAGCTGATGTACTGGACCAGGGAGAATTCAAATATATATGTGATTATTGAAGTGTAGTAAACACTAATATGTATATTCTGTTTTCTAATTTATAGGAAACAGATTCTCCAAATCTCTCACCCCTCAATCTTTCTCTCAATCTCCTTTCTTTTCCTTCAAGAATGTAATCCTTATATATAGACAGCAAAGAATAAAAAACAAACAAGAATAATAATTATTTTTCCCCAAATCAGTTTTTAACATGGTATGAGAGCCTAATAAGATCTTGACTTGGTGGAGAGCAAGAAAAAAAAGGGAGATCCGAACCTGTTTTTCTTCTCTTTCTTGTTCTCTGATCACCACCGATCCCGATCCCGACGAACCTCATCCCGACCAGTCGTCGACCACCACCAGAGTCTCTCTCCCCGCACTGTTCATTTTCCTCAACCATCTCCCGGCGCTGCCCCCGACTCCGGCGACCCCCAGCCCCGTCGTCATCCTCCGTCGCACCCCCTAACGCCCGCCAGCACCCCGACCCCTCTCCATCGTTTTCCCGCCCTAGCACTGCTCTTCTCCTCTTCCTCGACATTATCAGCCAAGAACCCAAAACCCATTACTGCTCCTCTCTTCTCCCAACGCCGGCCTGCGTCGATTCGCCAGCGCCGCCCTATTTCTGGTCGCGCCGCTAGCCTGCGACGCCGCCGTCCGTCGCCGTCAAGCCAGTCGACGCCAGCACCGAAGCCCCTTGCTACTGTTGTTGTGCTGTCTCTTTGAGTTGCTGTTCTTTCTCTTCCCTTGTGCTGTTGTTGCTGTTTCTCTTGGTTGCTATTTCGATCCGCAAGCCAAAGAGGATCCCTGTTGTGGTTCTGTTTGCTATCCTTTGATTGGGGATTGTTGGTGTTTGCTGTTCTTCACCTTCTGTTGCTGTTAGTAGTGCAGTTTGTTGTATTGCTAGTTGCTGTTCTTGGCCAAGTTCTGTCGTTTGCTATTGGTTGCTGAAGATCAGATCCGTTGTTTTTCTTATGCCGCTACCATGAGACAAACTGATGGAGCTGATAAGAGTATTGGACTCGCCTCTCCATTAGTTACAGCTGCAGGTAATGATGGTAAGGTATTTAATATTTATACTTCTATTATAAATAATGCATGGATAATTGATTCGAGTGCTACCGATCATACGACTTTTGATTCTAGACAAGTTCAAAATTTTCAACCATCCACCAAATCAACTGTGTCCACTGCCAATGGTGATCCTACCACTGTTACTGGCGAGGGTACCATACATCTCACAAACAACCTATAACCTTAGATACTGCCCTAGTTGTGTCATCCTTGAATTTTAACCTATTATCTGTTGCTCAAATAACTATTGTCTTATATTGTATTGTATTCTTTTGGCCTTCACATTGTGTGTTTAAGGATATTCGGACTCGCAAGACGATTGGTTATGGGGTTAGACACGAGAAGCTCTATTACCTGAATTTAGAATCTGAAAGTTCAAACAAGTTGACTCAATCTCAAAGTGTGGAAAGATCCGAAGATGAGAAGAAGAAATCAGATATATGACTATGGCATCGACGTCTAGGACATGCTTCTTTTGGTTATTTGAAAAAATTATTTCCAAGTTTATTTTTGAAGATGGATATATCTGTCTTTCGGTGTGATGTGTGTGAACTCACAAAAGGTCACCGTGTCTCTTTTCTCCTAAGTCCAAGTAGAAGCTCCCTTCCATTTATGATTATTCATTCTGATATTTGGGATCCATCCAAAACCACTACATTTGAAGGAGCCAAATAGTTTGTGACATTTATTGATGATTGTACCCGTATGACCTGGATTTGTTTGATGAAGTCAAAAAGTAAAGTTAGTGGCTTGTTTCAGAAATTTCACAAGCATGTTATGATTCAGTATAAATCACAGATTCAAGTTCTTAGGAGTGATAATGGTGGAGAGTACCTGAGTTTGAATCTGTAACAATATTTGGTGGAACACGGAATTGTTCACCAGAGTATATGCTCATATACACCTCAACAAAATGAGGTTGCAGAAAGGAAAAATAGACACTTGCTCGAAGTGGTCCGTGTTTCTCTCATCCATGGAAATATGCCACTCATTTATTGGGGAGTAGTCCTTGCTTCTGCTGCATACTTAATCAACTGAGTTTCCTCTAATATCCTAAACTTCCTCACACCATTTCAAGTATTAACTGAAGCTGTGAATGCACCAAAAGTCGTCAGTTTGCCACCTCGTGTGTTTAGGTCTGTTGCATTTGTTCATCTTCATCAACATGAACGTAATAAGTTAACTCCTCGATCTGTTCACTGTGTTTTCGTGGGATATGCACAGAATAAGAAAGGGTATCGGTGCTATCACCCACTAACTCAAAAGATGTTTGTGACTATGGATGTTGTGTTCCATGAAGATGAGATGTATTTTTCCTCTGAGGTTGAACTTCAGGGAGAGTACCGAAGTGAAGTTCAAACTCTTGACTATGATGAAGCGGTTACTATTCAGACTGAACAATCAGATACAAGGGGAGAAAATCAGGATGTAAGTAGTGACGATCACTCGAATGAAGACTTGGTTGAGGAAGAAAATTTCCACGAAGAACTGCTGTCAGTGCCGAACCTCCATGAATGAGCCATCTCCACCACCAGCACCTTCAGAACCATCTCCACCACCAGCACCATCTGAACCATCTCCACCACCAGATCTATCTCTACCCCCAGTAGAACCCCAAAACCAATCGTCATCGCTGTCCGAAGCTCCAAGAAGAGAACTCCCAAACCGTACTACTAGAGGTATCCCAAAACCCACTTATGAGCCTAATCCCACTAGTAAAGTCAAGTATCCCATGAGTCATTATATGTCCACTCACCGATTGTCTGAATCAAATAAGTCATTTATGAATCAATTATCTGTTGTATCTATTCCTAACAGTGTGCAGGAAGCCTTAGCCAATTCAAGGTGTAAAGCAGCTATGGATGAGGAAATAAAGTCCTTGAAGAAGAATGAGACTTGGGAGATAGTCGAACTGCCAGTAGGAAAGAAACCGGTAGGATGCAGATGGATTTATACAGTAAAATATAAGTCAGATGGTTCGATAGAGTGGTACAAGACAAGACTGGTTGTCAAAGGGTACACTCAAACTTATGGAATTGATTATGACGAAACATTTGTACCTGTGACAAAGTTCAACACTATTCAAGTTCTACTATCACTTGCTGCAAATCTTGACTGGTCGTTAGAGCAATTTGATATGAAGAATGCATTTCTGCATAGGGAATTGACAGAAGAAGTTTATATGGATCTACCACCATGATCAAATAGACCAGTCCAACACAGTAATAAAGTGTGTCGGTTGAGGAAGGCGCTATATGGTCTCAAATAGTTGCTAAGAGCTTAGTTTGGGAGGTTTACAAAATCAATAAGGACATTCGGATATTGTCAGAGTAATTCAGATCATACCGTCTTCCTGAAAAGAAAATAAGATAAGATTACTGCTCCCATTATATATGTGGATGACATGATAGTTACTGGGAATGCTCCTGAGGAGAGAATGACATTGAAGAGCTATTTGTCACAGGAGTTCGAAATGAAGGATCTTGGCTCTTTGAGATATTTCCTTGGTATTGAAGTTTCTCGCTCAAGAAATGGTATAACTGTCTCAAAGAAAGTATGCTCTCGATTTATTGAAGGAAACTGGAATGTCTGCTTGTCAGCCGATTGGTACACGTACCGTTAGAAGAAGGACTGAAACTTTGCAATGAATCTGATCATGTGCCTTGTGATAAGGAAAGATATCAGAGATTGGTTGGACGACTGATATATCTAGTGCATACACGGCCAGATTTATCATATGCTTTAAGTGTGGTAGGTCAGTTTATGCATGCACCTCAGGAACACCATATGGATACAGTGATGAAAATTCTGAGATATATTAAGTTTGCTCCAGGTAAGGGGGTCCTATTTGCGTAACATGTCACTTGAAGGTTGAGGCATATGCTGATTGGGCAGGATCTATAATTGATAGGCCCTCCACTTCAAGATATTTCACATTTGTTGGAGGAAATCTAGTTACATGGAGAGGTAAGAAACAAAATGTTGTTGCACGCTCTAGTGCAGAGGTTATCGCGGAGTAGCTCTATGTATAGCGGAAGCTTTGTGCCTGAAACTCTTGTTGCAGAACTTAGGCTGTGGTCCAAATGAACCTATGAAGGTGTATTGTGACATTCAAGCAACACGTGATATTGCCGCCAATCCAGTTCAACATGATAGGACGAAACATGTAAAGGTGGATAGATTCTTCATCAAGGAGAAATTGGATGAGAAAGTCATTGAGATATCTAAAGTGAAGTCAGAAGATAAGCTCGCAGATATCTTGTCCAAGGCAGTTTCGAGTCGGCTCTTCTTGAAATTTGTTGACAAGTTGGGCATGATCAATATCTATGCACCAACTTGAGGGGGAGTGATGAAATATAGTAAGCACTGATATGTATATTCTGTTTCATAATCTATAGGAAACAGATTTCCCAAATGTCTCACCCCTCAATCTTCTCTCAGTCTCCTTTCTCCTCCATCATGAATGTAATCCTTATATATAGATGTATACAGTAAAGAATAAAGAACAACAAGAATAATAATTATTTTTCCCCAAATCAGTTTTCAACAGTGATAAGGTGACTACAACGACATCTTTTGATTTGAGGGGTAAAAAGGTGCTTAGATTTTTTAAAACACTGCAAGTTGGGCATATAACGGTGTGGCACTTGATATGTTGTATCCCCCATTTTTGCGAAAATTTCTTGTTGCATAAAGGAACACCCGTATTTAAAACCTACATGCACGTGAATGAGTTCCTACTGCATGAGCTGTTGGTTACAACTTTTAGAATAACATTATATATAAGCATTTTAAAATATAGTTCAACATCATTATTTAAAGATATCATTAATGAAGCGATGGCTCGGTCATCTTCTTATAAAAAAAAACATCAAAAATAAAGAATAAAACATTTTCTTTGAAAAAAAAAAGAAAAAGAAAAAGAAAATATAATTAACATAGATCAAAACCTCGCACTTACTAGTGTTATTGCAACACATCGATACTGTACACCATACACACACACAGTTTTGTTCAAATTATGTAAACTAATGCTCAGGAACTAAAATCATAGAATGCAAAAATCAGCAATAACAAAACATTCAGTTAGTTTCCAGTTACATTACAGAACAAGCATTAGGGTTTTCATCACTGAACCACTGAGGTGCATGTGTACAATGAATGAAGTAGGGCACCACCACATCTTTGGGCTTCAAATCCTCCTTGATCTTCTGATCTACTACCTCGATCTTCTCCACCTGATCAGATTTCACTTCTTTGCTTACTTTTGGCTCTTTTTCTTTGTCTTTGCCGCCGTCTTTCTTTTTCTCTTCCTCTTTCTTTTTCTCTTCTTTTTGAGGAACAATCTCTCCGTATTTTCCTGTCTTCTTTCTTATGTACTCGAGCAATTTCTTCTCCTCTATGATACCAACTACAGTGCAAGTCTCAGCTTCTCCATTCATTTTTACACTATAAACCCCTGTTATAAATGCATGTGATCAAACATTTAGTGTTTAAATATTGCTTCAAGATTGGTATATACTCAAAGAGGTTTATAAGAATGGATTTCAAAATAGACGATCGATATAAATCTCTTCAGATCATATAATATATATATATATATATCACCTCTAAGTTTCAGTAATTTTAACTTGAGGTCTTCTTCACATTTCTCACAATGCATATGAAGCTTAATGACTGTGGTTTTAGCAACTACCTGTCCAATAAAAAAATAAAAGAAGAAAAGTAGCTTAATATATATATATTAATACTTTTCGGGCAAAAGTAAAAGAAAAAATTATAATAAATAAACTGACCAATAAAAAATAAATAAACAAATTATGTTAAAAAGCTTAATTAATTACTTCTTTCTTCTCAGGCTTCTCTTCTTTCTCCTTAGGCTTATCTTCTTTCTCCTTAGGCTTGGGTGATATTAACTCTACCTTCCTCTTGCTCTTTTTCTCTAGCAATTCATGAATCTTCTTAACATCAAAAATTCCCTTTACTTTGACTATGCCCTCCTCCACATCGGTGTCAACATTTTGAACTCCTGTTATAAAGTCAAGATAACGAAATAACTAGTAGTCTTTTTTTTTTTCTTTTTGAAAGGTAAATACAAATTTTGTTAATGGAAGAAATGTGACAGGTGATCATATAGGAAATAGAAAGCTCACTTAACACAACAATTAATATTTATTTTTACTAGAACACAATATTTTATTTTCTGTTCGTATTTCCTAGCTGTATGTTCTGTATTTATATTTTGTTCTGTTTATATATATTGTTTCTTCTTCTTTTTTTCGCATTTTAGTCCATACACAGTGACGACATCAATTGAAACACCAAAATTGTATCCACGATCTCTCCCTACAATATAACAGATATAGCATAAGGATATTATCACTAAAACGGGACCCATATTTGTCATATGAGAGAATTGCATTTCATATACTTTGGAGGCATGCAGTGAAGATCGAGATAATACTGTAACAAAAGGTCAAGATTACATATTTAGCAAAATTATTCATGTTATATGTTTTTGGACACTATTAATTCATAACGTCGACATTACATTTATTTGACATATGGAACTCTGCCATGGCTTATTCCCAAAATAGCGGGAGGCATACAAAGATTCAAAATATATACAAGCCTTAAAGAAATGTACGCCAGCCTAAACTATAATATGATGTACAAACTATATAGGGCTTTTATATATATATATATATATATATGAAATTGCGAATAAATGAATAATTAATTAAGTCCCAATATTGAAGCATCAAATTGGAAACTCACCGGAGGTTCTAATGATTGGCTTCTCAATTGCCTGAGCGCATTGAGAACAATGAAGGTAGAGTTTATAAACAGCAGTAATTACTTCTTCTGCTTCGGCTTTGGCTTTGGCATCTTCAACCTTGTCTTTCTCACCCATCCTGAATTTAATTCCTCTCTCTTGCTACTATATCCTACAACAAGAGGAAGAAGAGAGGAAGAGCCATTTCAATTACTATATATTGAGCAAGCAAAAGGAATAGGTAATGTATTTTTATTTTTATATGAAAAAAGAGAGGATCATTTATTGTACAATATTAAACAATGTTTGTTGAGATTTGTTGAGGGTTGTTGACTTGCTATAGATAAGCTACATATTAAATGACATGTATGTGATATGTGGAACATAGAATATGAAGAAGAGTCTATTTAGACCATTTCTTCTGCAGTACTTACTTAAGTAGTACAAAGAAATGGTCTGTACGTATCTTGTTTGGGTATTTTGCTAAGCCCCTCATTTGAGTATTTGATCAAGAGATCCTTTTGACCTTTTTAATACACTTTAGGCTTCTTGGTTCTTACTGTTCCTGGTATATATATATATATGTAATAAACCCTTACACAGAAAATTAACCAAATGTAGTATACATCAATTTAAAAACAGTAAACATTAACAAAGTAATTAATATTTAACCAAACTAGGGCAATTTTGTAATCAAAGGTTTGTTTTTAATAATTTTTAAAGGAACATTTATTAGTAAATTAATTTTTATCTCTTGCTCAATATGGAGTACATTTGATGGATTTGGTTATAAATGGGAGTTATCTTAATTAGAAGAAAGGCCTTCTTTAACCTTCCTTAATAGAAAAAAGGTTTCATTGAATTATTTTGAATATATCTAATTTTTTCCTTTTCATGAAAAGTTACAACTTGAGTGTTTTTTATTATTTTTTTAAAAATCAATATATTTCATTGTTGATCAGTCTAAAGATCGAGTTTAGTTGAAAGAAATCATAAAAGTTTATAGAAAATCATGGGTGCGTAACAAATTTTCCTTTTTCGTCAATGTTTAAGAAAGGTAGAAAGTCAGTTTAGATTGGTGTGTGTACATGTGAGTGAGTCGATCTGCTGTATAATTATATGTACATGGTTGAATTTTAAAATAGATGCACAAGTTCTATCAGTTTGGTGAACTAATTGCTTTGATTAGATCACCAATAACAACCAAAAATATTTTTTTTTAGTAGTCTTTTATTAACTGTTGAAGACAAAGACATACCAAACTGTTAGAAGACAATAGTGAATTAGATTGTTTCGGTAAACGGTCTGTTAGACCTAAAACTCAGGGTCAAGAAGAGCTCTACAATTTGGTTGCATTTTCAGGAGGGGACTTTCATACTTCGCTGGCCAGTTAATATAAGAATCATCGACATGGACACCATGTCGATGATTCTTATATTTGGTTGCAGTTTCAGGAGGAAACTTCCATACTTGGCTGGCCAGTTAATATAAGAATCATCGACATGGACACCATGTAAAAGACACAGAATTAGGAAATTTTCAAAATATAGTATAGAGATAGAAAACATTGAATTAGTATGCATCTCTGTCAGAAAATTTGTTTGATACAGCATGACTTCTTAATACGAACTTACTTGTAAAACAGCCAATCTCCAGTACTAGAAAAAAAGGATAAGAGTATTTACATGTTATTTTGGTATTTCAGAGATGGTAGGATAGTAGCAGATGACTTACATCTTCTCAGTACCCTCGTATTTTCCGCGTTGTTCACTATCCCCTTTGAATGTTTTGGATGATATTATTCAAGCTTTTAAGATATGGCTCATGGCAGAATTTTACAACTTTTTATTAACATTATTTACTCTTTAATACTTTTCATTACCATTATTAACTCTTTAATAAACGCGATATATGACTTCTAGCTAGGAGATCGATAAAGAGTAAGATCTAGCAAATGCTACACTCAAAGGGCTCCTGTTAACTGTTAAGCTTAAGCGCTTGGCCCAGGCTTAAACCCAAAGCTACTTTGTTTTGTATACCGACGAATAATAAATAACAGATATGCAAGAAAATTGAAAGGAAAAGTGTATTCATGTACAGTACATGAATTCAGGAATGAATGCATACCCCAACAGAAAATTTGAAAGCATGATCATGAAGTTAGGATGGAAGATCCTCACTGACCCGGAATCTCTGTGGGTCAAACATACTCCAATGTCGAAAAGAACTGCTAGATAGAAGTGGTTGGCTGTTGGGAATGGCGAGGCTGGCCATGATAGACAGGAACTCCTTGAGAAGCCGAACATATAATTGTCGGTCGGAACAAACCATATGGGTTAGCCAGTTGATTAATTGGGAACATGATTTACAAATGTAAGTCTTGCACAAAAGCAGAGAAGTGCCAGTCAATCTCCTTCGTTTCTAAAGCTTTGGGGGAAGAAGCACGTGCAAAGCCGAGAATTTTTCATTTTGTTTGGCGGGCTTTGAGCAAAATTCACTCACTCGCGATTATTGAAAACAGTAACAGAGCAATCTCTACTTCTTCTTCTTAGGAGAATGTTGTCACGAAATGACTAGAAATAGATAGTAGCAGCACATGCTTGCTTGAACCAGACCTGATCGGGGTTGTTTGAAAATCAATTCTGATGCTGCTATTGAAGCCTCGCATTCTGCGGCAGTAGCCATGGTCCGAGAGGAGAAGGGTAAAAATCTTTCGATGCTGTCCCCAAGGGTGAATAGCTCGGAGGTTGAGCTCGCTGAAGCCAACGCCATCAAAGAATGCATGCTGCTCTCGTTCCACTAGTCTACAGTAAGGGGTGGAGCTGCAGAGCCAGCAATTTGAACAAGCAAGGGACAAACCAAAGCTTCAAATTATGAAATGACAAAAAAGTCCAACAAATAACACATTGCGCCCAAAAACTTAGGCCATATTTGGATACAAAAGTATGATACTGATTGATGCTGCTGTTTTCTAGTGTGGCAGCAATAGATGATGAGTTCTTTTGCTATGATGGAAAACAAAGATCTCGGCCGTAAATCTGATCCTGATGAGAGGCTAATATGTGGTACGAATAAGTGGATCTTGGGGGTGGTTGGCCGCCAAGCACCTGTAAAAAGTCCAGGACACCAGTAGGATTCCCGGCGACAGGCCCTCCGACGATCAAGTCTGTAAAAGTATGATTTACAGGCTAAAGATTCATTACCTAGTAACTGTGAAGGTAAACCAGTATTTATAGGCCAGTATAAATGTGTTAGGGGAAGATTCCTCAACTATCTAATTAGATCCTTTGGATTAGGGATGTGATTGAGTAACTGAAACCCTGATTATAGGGAAGCCATAAGAAGCTGGTCAACTCTTCCTTTGCGGGCTGAGTCGGGGTGGTGGACCTGTGATGGCCCATGAGTTGTTTCGGGCCTATAGTTGCCTATAGGACTGTTATCTTGGCATCAGGAACCTCGAGATCCGTGCAAGGATCATATGATGCATATCAGCTACGATTTTCACCATCATCATAAGTCCCTCACTCTCGGAGGTGAGTTTCCCGGTTGCCTTCGAGGAGTAAGTAACATCGCGTGGAAAATCACGTCCACATGAAGGCTTGTTTATTGCAATGATATTGAATTGCTCTTGTAACGCCCCGAGATCGATATACAGGAAACTTGTGACACAACCCAAAATTTTTGCTCCAAATGAGTACACAACACAGAAAGAAATCACAGAAATTTAAAACTTACATTGTACAAGGAAAAATATATTCTCCACTTGGATGCTCCACGACTCAAATCTCTTTTTCTCCCACGATCGGTCCTATTAACCAACAAACTGTGGGTACGTCAGTTGAACGCAACTGACGCAAAACGGATGAAAATGGTAATTTCCCAAAATTCTCAGCAAACAACTTTAATGCAGAAAGAAATGTGGAAATCATATAATAGAAGTGTCGATGTATGACATGACCTGGGATCTAACGCACAACTCAAAATGCACACGATGCTCTTAATCTAATGCACACTTGATTGGAAACATATGCATCACATACTACATATTTTCCAGTCAAGCTTGAACGTACTTCAGATTATAGAGTTCACTCCCTCGTAATGCAGACATACTCTTGTACTCCTCCCCATTCCTGACATTTATTTAGTGACTGGTAGAGTTCAGTATATACGGTCTATTCGCCTACTGCATCAGATCAGTGGTCACTTTCCACTCTCGAAGGTCGGTGATTGCTCCGAGTGATCGGAATCAGTGGTCTCTCTCCACTCTGCCCGGTCGGTGGTTTCTCTCCACTCCCGACAGGCTGGTGATCATTAACCTCGGCTACAATCCTGTCGAAATCAGTGGTCTTTCTCCACATCCGGACTCGATTCACTCTTTCGGTTTATCCATCTGTTTGCGGGTGAAAAGCTGTGCTGAAATTTGTTCTTCTCCCCAAGGTTACCTGTAAACTTTGCCAGAACTTTGAAGTAAATCTTGCAACCCTATCTGAAACTATTGATACAGGCACACCATGTAGATTCACTATTCCCTCACTGTATACTTCTGCTAATTTCTCCATTAACCAAGTAGTCTTCACAGGTAGCAAGTGAGTTAATTTTGTCAATCGATCAACTATAACCCAAATCGAATTATGCCCTTTAGGACTCCTGGGTAACCCTGTGATGAAGTCCATAATGATATTTTCCTACTTCCATTCCAGAATGGGCAATGGTTGTAACAACCCTCCTGGATTCTGGTTTTCTGCTTAATTTTCTGACATGTGACACATTTAGCCACAAACTCAGCTATGTCCCGCTTCATTCCATCCCACCAATAGCATTGCTTCAAGTCTCAATATGTAACACCCCGCAAAATTAGAAATGACAATTTTGTCCTCGTGTGTTACGCACGTGTATTTTGTACAGTTACTGATAATATTTGTAATGTGTTTTCACTACGTATTGATTTCCGAATATTCATGCCCTTCCCATATTGATTTTATCTTATTTGAGTCCACAAAAATATAATATTTCCATCTCTATATTTTACGTGTTTTTTACGTATTTTTGATGCACGTATCGATTATGTGTTTCCACCGCTACGTGTAATATTCTCTATGTGTTTAAATTATTTATTTTTTTTATTCAAATCCATTTTTTTATATAAACAAACGGAAATTTATTTTTCCTTATTTTGATTAAAATACTATTATACGTATAATGCATGTGTTTTCTACGTACGTAGCAATTACGTCGTGAAATATATAAAATTAATAAACATATTTTCGTATATTGTATTTTTATTATCTTTAACATTTTTCCGTTGATAACGTCGAATTTCGTATTTTTGATATTTTACGTGCGACGCACGTATTTCGGTGCGCATATGTGAGCGTATTCGTTTTCAAAATAAAATTTTGGAATGTGTGAATTTATTTTATTTGTGCATGAAAAATTATAATTTTTAATTAAATTAATTTTTACATACATATTATATATATAACCTATGTTTTAATTTAAATAAAAAAAATTAATTAAAGGAAGTGTGTGTGCACTAGTGCACAACACGTGCACGTGCATGGGGAAAGTGGGGGGGGGGGGGGGGGGGGGGTTAGGGAAATGAGAGGTCGAGAATGGGGGTTAAGGAATTGAAGAGTTAGAGTAGTGGGATAATGGGTTGATTAATGGGTAGTTTTAATAACCAGTTAATTAATAAACCTACAAATACCCTAACCCCTACACCCATCTCCATCATTCCTCTTCTCTTTCTCTGGTCAATTCCGAAAGCCATCAGACCATCCCCTTTTGTACTTTCCACCTAATACATATCTACTCATTGTGTCTATACATAATATATAAATGTATACATACTCATACATTCCTCCCCTCCTTTCTTGTCCTTCTCTACCCTGCCGAACGCCCCAAGCCCATGTGTTGTCTCAGTCCGAAATCCCCTAAGTCCAAACAGCAAGTCCACTATGCTACTCCACCTTTCACCATCCATATATATACATATATATAAGCCATTCATTACACATGTATATATATGTCTATATATACACAAATGCATATGAGATGAGTGAAGATCCTTCACTGTGTATATGCCGAAATGGTTCTTGCCATTACTTGGCCGAAAGTTAGAGATTTGTTCTTGGTGCGCGGAATTCGAGGAGGCCAAAGCAAGATTTTTTAGGAACTCTCATTTTAGGAGTTCTTCATTAGAGGTAGGGCATCCTTTATACTTTCTAATATATTGAGTAGTTGCATGTTGAGTAGATACCGTAAAATTTAAATTGCTAATGTAGAATTGTTAGTTGCTCTTATGATTTGTGATGTATGTGATAGAAGATACTCTAAAATTTTAAGTAAAGTGCATATTGATTAAAATAGACTTGAGGAAATTAAAGTTTAGAATTTGCGTAAACTAGCATGTGAAGTGTTCATTTGTTTCGCTTTAGAAGAGTAAATGTTTTTAAAAAATACGAATTTATTTTTCTATGAGAAAAATTCTCTTATTGCTAATGGACATGAAAGAGTATATATATTGGATTAAAATTGACATTTCACAAATTATAGCGAAAATTGGGTTACTCTTCACACGGTAGAAATTTTCAATTGTGTGAACTTATTGTTGCCGTAGAATTTAGAATACTGTTCTCGGATCATTTTTAGAGTGCGTGGGTTGACCGTATTTAATCGATGGAACCAAAAAAAAATTGAATGCTTGTTTTTTTTATAAAAGAGATGAAATCAGTAGAGGGTAAATAGTTTAGGGATTTAAACTCCTTATAAGTTGTGATCTGAGCAATAGCTCAGTGGGTAGGCGCTTGGCTGTCTCTTAGACGGTGTGGGTTCGAATATTGGTGTCATGAGTTAGATTTCAGAAACAAATTTTTTTTGAACAGAGTGAAATAGGGAGAGGGTGGGTATTTAAAATCAATTGTGTATCTCACCCACGTGGGCGCACTTGGCCCCTTGGCTTGGGCGTTGGGCCGTTTTCTTGCTGGTTCTGAGTTCGAACCTCAGTGAGGTCTCTGACTTTGTTCATAAACCCCTTTTTCTATATGTGAGCTCTCTATGTTTATAAACTTTTTTTTTTCATATGTGAGCTCTCTGACTTTGTTTTAAACAATTTTTTTTTAATGTAGAGGCTCTGATCAAATTCTAAAACCCATGTTATTTTTATACGTGTTTTCATTGGATATTTTCGAAAGTACTGGATGTGTGAGAAGAACATAATTAAAAGTGAAATTGATAAATTGATGATTTTGAAATTTTAATCAAAAGTATGACCTTTGATTATAAGAAGATTAAATTTGGCAATGCAATTGATTTTTCTCTTAATGAGATTTAATAATTAGTTTTGTTGAGTAAGAACACTTGATGTGGTTTAAGATACTATATGTGATTAAATTATAAGATTTGAAGTGATTACTCTATGTTATGAGTTCAAGAAAAGAAAACGTTGTTTTTGAAAGAATTGTGAATAAGTGAATTTCATGAAATTGATTAAGTTGAAGATATGAATATAACGAAGATTAATACATGATTATTGAAGGGTATGAGTACCCATGGATTCTTGTACATGAAAGGTTGTGATTTAGAGTTTAGTAAGACCCCGGGTACCGGCACTGTTGATTTGAGTTATATTTTTGAGATAAGGCCATGGAGCTATCTCGGTATTTGTGATTAAGTCCGGTAGGAGGTAAGACTAACTCTAGGTATGATAATTTATTCATGTCTTGAACTTAAGAACTAGGCACCTAAGTGAAGATGTAGTAAAACTTGGTCGAACGTAAGTGGGGCACTCTATATAGTCGGGCGGTGGATTTACTGAAGTGGTTCTCCGGAACTATACACTCAGTCGGGCGGTAGATTTTGGGACTGTGGTTGCCTCGTGGGAGACGAGCTTTTATTTTAAATCCGTGACTATGCGTAGTCGGGCGGATAGTTTTCCGTACTCCAATGTATATACGTATACCGGGACTAGAGGGGCACTTACGGAAGGTTTGCACGACGAGGAGTCTGTATAACAGTTGGGCAGTGGATTTACCGCGGTGGTTCTCCGGGACTGGGATCCATACTCGTGGAACGTCTCAACTTTGTTTTATTACTGGGTAGTTTGTCATGGCGGGGGATCGAACCCTTTATTGTGGAGTACATAGGTGCTTGCCCTCGGACCTATGTAGTATGGGATGCATAGAATTTGAACAAGTTTGCATTAGTGTCATCTTAGTATAAAATATCTACATTAGGCATTAAGGCATTGCATACACTTACATACTTAGTGTAGTCACATTTAACACTTTATTTGCATTCAAGTTTGTGATTTGTTAAATTATTGAGATCATTATATTTCCGGCATAGAGAGGATGGCCGTGTATAACATTTTTCATCAGTTGTAAGTAACTGACGTGCCTACAGTTTTATATGCAGGAGTTGGATTCTTATGAAGAGATAAAGTTTATATGCTGCTGTTGATTTATTTAAATGTTCGAGATGTTGCAATTGTATATTATTTTCATTGTTGTACTTTATTTTATCTTCCGCTATGTAAATAAATTTAAAGGACTTTGATGTATGATAAAAAGTTCAAATTTCCATGTAAAATTGTACGAAGTGAAGTATAAAGATCTTGTGGAACTTCGAATTCGGTCTTATTTGGAATTTGGGGTGAAAGATGGTATTAGAGCCACACTTCATAAGTAGTACAAATTTATAAGGAACGACACCCTAGAGTGGATATTAGAGTGTGAGTTCAGCTTATAGAAATTTAAATATAAGTGATTTACATTTGTGTTGCTCTATACACTGATGTTTTTCCTTCCCTTTCCCTATTGGATGGCTGGAGTCGTGAATGAAGTAGTTATTGAACCTTCATTCATGATGCTCTCCTCGTATACATTGATGTGAGATTGTATGCGAACATGTTTTTCCTGGTATCAGAGTGGCGCAGTGGAAGCGTGGTTGATTTGAACCTACATTCATGATACATTACACGTAGACACACTTCCCTTTCAAATTATTTTTCGTGGATTTTCATCCTAGTATTTTTCAACATTCAATATTTTTCAATACTATTATATGACTTGAATATCTTTTATTTTGTCTATCTTAGTCTTGATCCCTTTGAAATTGTTTTAGCTATCTTTCAATCTTAAAGATTTGCCCTTCATGTTTTTGTGTCAATTTATGTCTATCCGTTTACATTTGTTATTACTTTTCGTATTATTGCAATTATTATTTTCTTCATTAATTATTTCTGTTATACTTTGAATTTTGCTTATGAAATTTTTTTATGTGCATTCATTTTATATGATTTGATTTTTGTGATACTATATTTTTCCATTATCTTATATTGTCTTATATATTTCAGTATATTTTTACTAAGATTGAAATTTTCTACCTATATAAATATGACCTACCATTTTTTTTATTACTTACATTCGATACTATTGTTAATACATATTAATTGCTAATTTGATTTGTTACATTCACTTTTACTATTAATCGCCACTCATTAATTTTGTAGTTTTACGCTTCTTCAATATAGTACATACACTACATAATTATTGTTTTTATTTGTATTTTCAACTCGTGCATATGCTTTACACTATTTTCATCTTAATATTATAAATCATTTTCATTACTACAAATTTTGTATATCCTATATTTAAAGTCTATATATTTTAATATTTTATTGTCATAATTTCCTACTTTATTTGCAATTTTTCTATCAACTTTTATATCGCTGATTTTAAACATAATACTATATTTTATTAAACATCCTAATATCCAAGAGTACATGGAAGATTACATCTTTCCATCTCCCGTTTTGATGTAACCTGATGTCGAGAGGGCAAATCTGCAACTAGGCGTCAATGGAGGCAAACTGCAACAGGATGTCGGGGATGCAAAGTCTGCAACCGAATGTCCAGAAGACAAACTGCAATCGAATGTCGTAGAGGCAAATTCTGCAACTTGAGGTCGTGGAGGCAAGCCTGCAGTTAGATACCGACGAGGCGAACCTACACCAGAAGGAGATTTTCTACTTTGATAATCCCTACTTTGTTTTCTATAATATTTACCTACCTCTATTCTATTTTTGTACAAGCTTATACTATTTTATAATATTTTGCAACCTAGCATTATATTGTTTATACTGATTTCTATATCTGTCTTATTTTGAATATTTACTACTTAACATCAACTATCTTGCCGTTTTCTTCTTTATTTTGAATCTTTTCATGAGTAAGCATTTCATACCACTTTATCGTATTTTATTTCGCTATTTAACTTATCTTAGATTTTGGTGTCTACACACCTAACAAAAAAAAATTGGTATTTATACTTTTTCTTCAATTCGTAAGTTATTTCTATATGATTAGTTTTCGCACTATTTCAATAATATGTTACTACTTTTACAACTATGATGTTTTGTTTTACTCCTACAACCCATTCACGATTTTCGCATTGGTTGTTCACCCCATAAATTTTATGTCTATGTACGTATATAATTTTGTATGTTGGTTTTTCTTGCTCTACTTGATAATTCGAAACTATTTCGATGTATGCCTTCTGTTCTTTTCAAATCACATGTATAATTATCATATTTGCCTTACAAATTATTTTATAATATTAATTGGCATACAAAATGTTTGATGTTGTCTATACTTTTAACTGAAATTCATTCTCGTTTATTTTCAGACTGTTATCTAATAGTTTTCTTTTAAATTGCTAATTCAAGTTTGGTCATACAGTACCAATTCAGTTTGGGATTTTCTACCGCTTATTACATTGACAAATTTTGATTTCTAAATCTATTTATAAATTATCTATTGACTATGTTTTCTTTACTGCATTGTTTTACGAACCATTCCATAAATTAATGACTTAATTGATTTTTTCTTTTATCCAATGGTTCATCTAATATTATTTTTTTGTATGAAAATTTCTCTCAATCAACCCTATGTTTTGTCACATTTATTTTCTTATGCTATTTTCCTAGTTTTATTGTTCCATTTTTATAAAATTTCGATACTCATAGTTTTCTTACATAGAGTTTGCCTTATTTTTCCTCATTACTTATTTTTATACTACATTTATTTTCTGGATGTTTACAATTTTCTATAGACAATAAGACATTTTCTTTGGCGTGTACCAAATACAACCTTTACCCTAGTGAGTTCCGAGGAAGGAACTGTTCTAAGGGGGGAGAGTGAAATACCCCCACAAAATTGAAAATGACAATTTTGCCCTCGTGTGTTACGCACGTATATTTTGTACCGTTACTGGTAATATTTGTAACGTGTTTTCACTACGTATTGATTTCCGACTATTCATGCACTTTCCGTATTAATTTTATCCTATTTGAGTCAACAAAAATACAATATTTCATTCTCTGTATTTTACGTGCTTTTTACGTGTTTTTGATGCACTATCGATTATGTGTTTCCACCGCTACGTGTAATATTCTCTCTGTGTTTAAATTATTTATTTTATTTATTCAAATCCATTTTTTCATATAAAAAAACGGAAATTCATTTTCCCTTATTTTGATTAAAATACTATTATACGTATAATGCATGTATTTTCTACGTACGTCGTGGAATATATAAAATTAATAAATATATTTTCGTATATTGTATTTTATTATATTTAACATTTTTTCGTTGATAACGTCGAATTTCGTGTTTTTGATATTTTACGTGCGATACACGTGTTTCGGTGCGCGTATGTGAGCGTATTCGTTTTCAAAATAAAAAATTTTGGAATGTGTGAATTTATTTTATTTGTGCATGAAAAATTATAATTTTTAATTAAATTAATTTTTACATACATATTATATATATAACCTATGTTTTAATTTAAATTAAAAAAATTAATTGAAGGAAGTGTGTGTGCACAACACGTGCATGTGCATGGGGAGAGAGAGGGGGGCGGTTAGGGAAATGAGAGGCCAGGAGTGGGGGTTAGAGAATTGAAGAGTTAGAGTAGTGGGATAATTGGTTGATTAATAGGTAGTTTTAATAACCACTTAATTAATAAACATACAAATACCCTAACCCCTACACCCATCTCCATCATTCCTCTTCTCTTTCTCTGGTCAATTCCGAAAGGCATCAGACCATCTCCTTCTGTACTTCTCCACCTAATACATATCTACTCATTGTGTGTATACATAATATATAAATGTATATATACTCATACCTTCCTCCCCTCCTTCTTTCTTGTCTACCATGCCGAAAGCCCCAAGCCCATGTGCTGTCTCAATCCGAAATCCCCCAAGTCCAAACAGTAAGTCCACTATGCTACTCCACCTCTCTCCATCCATATATATACATATATATAAGCCATTCATTATACAAGTATATATATATGTCTATATATACACAAATGTATATGAGATGAGTGAAGATCCTTCACTGTGTATATGCCGAAATGGTACTTGCTATTACTTGGCCGAAAGTTGGAGATTTACTCTTGGTGTGCGGAATTCGAGGAGGCCAAAGCGGGATTTTTTAGGAACTCTCATTTTAGGAGTTCTTCATTAGAGGTGGGTGATCCTTTATACTTTCTAATATATTGAGTAGTTGCATGTGTAGATACCGTAAAATTTAAATTGCTAATGTCGAATTGTTAGTTGCTCTTATGATTTGTGATGTGTGTGATAGAAGATACTCTAAAATTTTAAGTAAAGTGCATATTGATTAAAATAGACTTGAGGAAATTAAAGTTTAGAATTTGCGTAAACTAGCATGTGAAGTGTTCATTTGTGTTCGCTTTAGAAGAGTAAATGTTTTTAAAAAAAACGACTTTATTTTTCCATGAGAAAAATTCTCTTATTGATAATGGACATGAAACAGTATATATATTGGAGTATAATTAACATTTCACAAATTATAGCGAAAATTGGGTTACTCTTTACACGGTAGAAATTTTCAATTGTGCGAACTTATTGTTGCCCTAGAATTTAGAATACTGTTCTCGGATCATTTTTAGAGTGCGTGGGTTGACCGTATTTAATCGATGGAACCATAAAAAAATTGAATGCGTGTTTTTTTAGAGAGATGAAATCAGTCGAGGGTAAATAGTTGGGGATTTAAACTCCTTATAAGTTGTGATCTGAGCAATGGCTCTGTGGGTAGGCGCTCGGCTGCCTCTTAGACGACGTGGGTTCGAATATTGGTGTCATGAGTTAGCTTTCAGAAACAAAATTTTTTTGAACAGAGTGAAATAGGGAGAGGGTGGTTATTTAAAACCTGTTGTGTATTTCACCCACGTGGGTGCACTTGGCCCCTTGGCTTGGGTGTTGGACCATTTTCTTGCTGGTACTGGGTTCGAACCTCTGTGAGGTCTCTGACTTTGTTTATAAACCCCTTTTTTCCATATGTGAGCTCTCTGGCTATGTTTATAAATCTCTTTTTCATATGTGAGCTCTCTGACTTTGTTTTATACAATTCTTTTTTATAAAAAATGTGGAGGCTCTGATTAAATTCTAAAAACCCGGTTATTTTTATACGTGTTTTCATTGGATATTTTCGAAAGTACTGGAAGTGTGAGAAGAACATAATTAAAAGTGAAATTGATAAATTGATGATTTTGAAATTTTAATCAAGAGTATGACCTTTGATTATAAGAAGATTAAATTTGGCAATGCAATTGATTTTTCTCTTAATGAGATTTAATAATTATTTTGGTTGAGTAAGAACACTTTATGTGGTTTAAGATACTATATGTGATTAAATTATAAGATTTGAAGTGATTACTCTATGTTATGAGTTCAAGAAAAGAAAACGTTGTTTTTGAAAGAATTGTGAATAAGTGAATTTCATAAAATTGATTAAGTTGAAGATATGATTATAACGAAGATTAATACATGATTATTGAAGGGTATGATTCTTGTACATGAAAGGTTGTGATTTAGAGTTTAGTAAGACCCCGGGTACCGGCACTGTTGATTTGAGTTATATTTTTGAGATAAGGTCATGGAGCTATCTCGGTATTTGTGATTAAGTCCGGTAGGGGGTAAGACAAACTCTATGTATGATAATTTATTGATGTCTCGAACTTAAGAACTAGGCACCTAAGTGAGGATGTAGTAAAACTTGGTCAAACGTAAGTGGGGCACTCTATATAGTCGGGTGGTGGATTCACTGCGGTGGTTCTCCGGGACTATACACCCAGTCGGGCGTTAGATTCCGGGACTGTGGTTGCCTCGTGGGAGACGAGCTTTTATTTTAAATCTGTGACTATGCGTAGTCGGGCAGATAGTTTGCCGTACTCCAATGTATATACGTATACCGGGACTAGAAGGGCACTTACATGAGGTTCACACGACGAGGAGTGTATAACAATCGGGCGGTGGATTTACCGCGGTGGTTCTCCGGGACTGGGATCCATACTCGTGGAACATCTCAACTTTGTTTTATTACTGGGTAGTTTGTCATGGCAAGGGATCGAACCCTTTATTGTGCTTGCCCTCAGACCTATGTAGTATGGGATGCATAGAATTCGAACAAGTATGCATTAGTGTCATCTTAGTATAAAATATCTGCATTAGGCATTAGGGCATTGCATACACTTACATGCTTAGTGTAGTCACATTTAACACTTTATTTGCATTCAAGTTTGTGGTTTGTTAAATTATTGAGATCATTATATTTCCGGCATGGAGATGATGGCCGTGTATAACATTTTTCGTCAGTTGTAAGTAACTGACGTGCCCACAGTTTTATATGCAGGAGTTGGATTCTCATGAAGACATAAAGTTCATATGTTGCTGTTGATTTATTTAAATGTTAGAGATGTTGCAATTGTATATTATTTTCATTGTTGTACTTCATTTTATCTTCCGTTGTGTAAATAAATGTAAAGGACTCTGATGTATGATAAAAAGTTCAAATTTTCTTGTAAAATTGTACGAAGTGAAGTGTAAAGATCTTGTGGAACTTCGAATTCGGTCTTATTTGGAATTCAAGGTGTTACACAATACATTTTGGTACTTCATGGGTGAACCGCAAGTAATGTAGTATGTGCTTCTTTCATGATTTCTTCCCTCTAATCATCCACCTTAGGTATGCACTAGCTGTTTCTGAATCGTAAAAGACCTCTTATATTGAACTCCAAAAATTTCCCTGCATTCACTTGTTCCTTCTGTGCCAGAATCTATGCATCTCTTTCCTGACTTTCCTTAATCCGCTCCTTCAGACTTGGTTGTAGTTCCAATCGTGCTAAAATCGCACCCAAGCCTTGTGTAACTACCTCAATACCGGCTCGTTTTATTACGTCATCCAATTTCTTCCTTGTTGCAATCATTATAGCCAAACTTCTCTTTCTACTAAGGGCATCTGCCACTACATTGTCTTTTCCTGGATGATACTTAATTTCATGTCTAATGTCTTCTAGTATTTCCAGCTATCGCCTTTGTCATAGATTCAAATCCTTCTGATGGTATATATACTTCAGGCTCTTGTGATCGATATATATCTCCACCTCCGCTCCATATACATAATGTCGCCATACTTTTAAGGCAAAAATTACTACAGCCAGCTCCAAATCATGTGTGGGGTAATTCTTCTCATGTGGTCGGAATTGCCTTGAACCATAGGCTATCCCTTCCTATATCAGAACGCATCCCAAACCCTGGTGTGAAGGATCACTGTATATCAAGTACCCCTTATCTGCTTGAGGTAACACCAATATTGGTGCTGAAATCAATCGGCCCTTCAATTCTTGAAAACTCCTTTCGCACACTTCAGTCGATTCAAACCTTTTATCCTTTTTGATTAATCCTGTAAGTGACTACTATCTTGGCATAGTCCTGGATGACCCTTCTGTAATACCCGGTTAGTCTCAGAAAGCTTCTGACTTCTTTTACTGTCTTTGGTTGGGGCCAATTCTTCACTGCTTCAATCATCTATGGATCAGTGATCACTCCCTCCTTAGAAAGGGCGTGACTAAGGAATGCAACTTCGATCTTCCAGAACTCGCACTTGGATAATTTTGCATATAACTCATGCTCCTGTAGCTTGTTCAACACTTCATTTAGGTGCCTGGTATGATCTTCCATACACCAAGATGTCATCTATGAAGACCACAACAAATGAATCGATGAATGGTCGTAGAATCCAGTTCATCATATCCATAAAAATAACTGGATCATTTGTCACTCCAAATGACATTACTAAGAACTCGTAGTGACCGTGTCGAGTCCTAAAGGTTATCTTCGGTATATCCTCTTCTTTGACACGGATCTGATAGAAGCCTGATCGCAAATCAATCTTTTAAAATACAGCTACTCCCTGAAGCTGATCGAACAAATCATCGATCCAGGGAAGTGGCTATTTATTCTTAATTGTGACCTTATTCAACTCTCAATAGTCGATACACATCCTCATCAACCCATCCTTCTTCTTGATGAGTAACACTGGTGCTCCCCAAGGCGAATTACTGGGCCTAATAATTCCCTTCTGCAATAACTCTTCGATTTGTTGTTTGACTTCCTTCTGTTCTACTAGTGCCATTCGATACGGCACCTTCGATATTGGTGCACTGCCTGGCTGAATCATGATACTGAATTCTACATCTCTATGCGGAGGTAATCCAAGTAACTCCTCCAAAAATACAAGTGGGGAGTCTCGTACAATGTGTATCTTCTTAACCTCCTCCAGTACCTGTGTTCTAGTCACAACCGTTAAGATCTCTCCACACTTCTTCTTCCTTTGAAACACGATCTCCGGTTTCTCGGGTATCACTATGGTCACCTTCTATCCTTTGCAATCTATGGTATCCTTGTGTTTCATCATCCAGTCCATCCTGATTATAATATTTGCCCCCACAAATCCCAATTCCAACAGATCTATGCTAAGAGTTTCACCACATATTTGCAATTTACAGCCTTTATAGCATTTACTAGCAATTAGTGTAATACCCCGCAAAATAGCATATAGCTATTTTTGCATAGTAATCTGTGCACCGTCAAGAATTGCACACGATTACATATTTTTCTAATATTTATCAGTTTTAAATGAGAAATTTCATATATATGAGTTATTCTGAACCTGATAAGATAAACTTGGGAAATCTTCTCAATTAAACTATGGATTTTCCCTGATTGTTTTGACAAGATAATCTTCGGAAGAAAATAATAATTTTTATAAACATTTTATATATATATATATATATTATTTATTTTAAACTAAGTTGGTGCTTGAACTGAATATAGATTGTACTTGTGCTTAGGAGTTAGTGTTAGGGTTAGGGTTTGGTGACCTAGGGTATGGAGACCTAAGGTTAGAAACTAACCCTCATCATGATTAAACCTTTGGACCCAATCTTAATGAAGATCCAATGGTTGGAAATCCACCATGAAGAAATCTTCATGGAATTTCCAAGAAGCATCAAGAAGGTTCTAGTTTGTTGTGTTGGCACCATATCACCCCGCCACCTCCACTCACTGCAACCCTCTCCATCCTCACTCTTCATCCATTTTCGGCCTCCATTTGGAAACCCTAGCATCTCCTCTCCCTATAAATGTCCCACTCCATTCACTTCTCATTCTTCTTATCTTCTTGTTTTGTTTTATTCAAAAAAAAAAAAAGGAAAGGAAAAGGAGAAGTCTTTTTGGATTGTAGTAGAAGGAAGTTGCAGTAGAGAATAAGTATAGTAGGAGTTGGTCAAAGCTTCTACAAGGCAAGTGAGCAAAGGATGGGAGCTAAATCTAGTGGAGATTCTCTTGCAACACAAGGTGGGTGATTCTCTAAAACTCTAAAAATTTAGTTTTATTGTGTGTATGTGATTTAGCATGTAGTAGGAGTTAATAAAATATTGGTTACCATGTGTGAATATTAGCATGCTAAGAAAAAGATATTTGTATGATAGAACAACTCTTACTTTGATTTGGTTTAAAGAAAATGTATGAGTAGGTGAGTTTGGGAATTTCTAGCTCACACACGGTTTGGAATTTTGGACTAAAATTTTTAGGATTTATTGCGCTATGGATCTATTGCTCACATGAATTTTTTTCATAATATTTGGAGTCCATTTAGTAGCCCGAACCCTCACTAAAGTTTCGGATAGAAACATGAGAAAAAGGCTGCTGATTGAGAGAAATTGTTATGTCTTTCAAAGATCATAACTCAATATTGGTAGGGTATTTTGAGTTGAAAATTTTTCTGGATGCTCTTGTATGTGTATAAAACCATAGTCTTAAATTTCACATATTTCTGATATTGTTTGATGCCTCAAAAAAAATTCTAAGTTACAACTGGTATGGAAGTTGTAAGCTGAAGCTGTCTGTTTTTAGATTGAAGCTCACCTAGTCATAACTACTTGTGTGCGTATGATATTGCCATGAAATTTTTGCGGTAGCTTGTAGTATGTGTCTACATCTTGATTCTCAAATTTTAGAATTTTTAGATAGTATGTGATCAAGTTTCAAAAATAAATAGTGTGAAGTGGTAAGACCCTGTTAGGAAAGCAGCTGAATTTTTGTACTATGTGTAAAGGGTCATAACTCCTTGTGTAGCATGAATCTAGATGCAATTTTTGGACACAATAGAATGGTATATGTATTGTTTCAGAATCTCAAATTTCATGAGCTTTGGACTTAGGGATGATTTTTTATTGAATTTTATAGTAGACCAGGTTCGGCCTAGCTCAGATTAACTGATTTTTGTAAAGATGTGTAATTCTGGAATTATGGGTTAAGAATTTGGAAGAATGATCAATTAGAGAATTGTAGTAGAGAGTCGTAGCTTTCCAAAACATCTAGAATCATGTGATTCCAGTTTGTGGTTTGAAAGTTATTATTTTTCTAAGACTGGGGCAGATATAGTCTTAGTCGAGACCATGTTTGCTGAACCAATTCTTCCCTGTATGTGCACCTGATGGAAATTGGTATTTTTGAGGACTTTAATGGATGGATCTTAGAATGTGTTCAACTAGGAAGTCGTAGTAGATGCTCCCACCTTTTCATAGAATTCGGAATCGAGTAATTCCGATGAGGGAGCAAATTTTTATGCTAATGAAAAAGTGCAGCATTTGCATTTAAGAATGTACAGCTGAGAGTATATGGGGTTTTTATAGTATCAAGATAATTGAATTTGAGGGAATTGTCAACTAGGGGATTGCAGTGGAGTTTCCTACCCTTCTAAAAAACCAAATTTTGTTGGATTCCGATGAGCATAGCTTGAGTCGCAACTACTACTTATGATTGGAAGACTGATATGGAAATTTCTGCATACCACAGTATGGTGATTGTGAGCTATTGAGTTTTAAGGTGTTGTATGCACTTCATCTGGAACTTGGACAAGATTCCTGTGCTTAGTATTCATGGTGGACACATGAGTGAGTTAAGAGAATAAGCTATATCGTTGATTTGTGATTGCTATCTTGATGCCTGAGTCTGTCAATGGTCGGGGATTAGTGCTTGCGTATGTTTACCTTCATTCACAAATTTGTATGCATCTTTTGGGCGTCGATGGACTACTCGCTGAGAGTCACGGGCCGGGGTTATGGTCAAAGACCTGTGAAGGTATTGGGAATCAATGAATGTTGATTCACCATGATTAATTGTTATTTTGACAAGACCAGTCAGGCTCAGCATTGGTTGATACGACACCGTGCATGATTGAGTGATAACGTGTTTTCAGTAAACTGTATTTAATTAGGTTTTCTTTACTATTCGCTTGGAGACCGAATTTGTGTTAAGGGTGATTCCCTATAATCCGACTCTTCTAAGAGCCAACACTAGGCGGTGATAACCAGGATTGTCTCTTCCTGTCATTAGGGATACGTGCTGCTGTGCGTATCTCGCACTGTTGATTCCTGAAGTGCCGTGTACGAACGGGAGTTTTCTGTCGAATAGGGGGCTTAGTCCTTTGAGGCAGTCATGTTATTATGTTGAGTGGACAAGAACGGACCATGGGGCTGCTGTCCCATGGATCTTCGGCGCCATAGATATGCGGCTGTGTATCTGTAGGATCGTCACAGTATTTGGTGTGATCCAAACCGGTTTGGGCACTAGTGGCAACACCACTGTGTTTAGCAGTGATAACTGCAAGATTCACCAGCCACGATTGTATCTATTAGGAACAGGTTGAGTACAATAGTAGAATGCATTGCATGGCGAGGGTTTGAAATCCTAAAACTGGAGGTAACGGCTTGATCTGGAGCATATGTAGTATGGGATGTATGTGTGTCTAGAGTCTTGCTGACATTAGACTAAGTGCATTTGTATTCTGTGCATTGTGCACTATGCTTTAGACTTCTGGTCATGGCATACACTGATACTAGAAAATTAGGATGCACGTTTCTTTTTCCATTCAAGATGGTTTGTGACTGCTAGTTGGAGATCGCTGTTTTCTTATCAGCATTGTGTCAGTAAAATTACTGACGTGCCCACTTAATTAGGTGCTGGAAACCGGAATTGGAAAAGCGAGCATCCAAATAGAGGAACGATGTACTTACCTACCATGCGAGCAGGTGCAGAAATATCAGAGTCACGCAACAGAAGGCTCAAGCTGAGGGGCAAGTCCCAGGAAGTAGATTGACCACTCAGTGAAGTTTGGGGGTGATCAGTCGATTACCATTCTGGAAGACAGTTGATAGCTTCACAAGAGGAGTCTGATATTTGTAACAAGTTGTAATGAATTAATATAATTTGTATTCCTTGTTCAGGAACAAAATACATTGTAACTAATGATGTGATGATCTTATTTGGCAATAAAAGTTTTTAAATTTCCGTGTCATTTACTGTGTTGAGATGAACTTGAAGGCAAAGATTCTGGTTGTGTCACGAATGTCCGGGAACGGGACTCCGGGGCATTACAATTAGAATATATCCTGATGGTGTAGCCACTTCTAAAGCCAAATCAGGAATTGCCTCATGAGTACATTTCAACTTCTTAGCAAAGGACTTAGATACAAAAGTATGGGAATATTCGCTGTCAAACAAAACACTGACTTTGATTCCATTAACGTTCAAATATCCTGTTACAAAAGATTACATACTTTAATATATGTCTTCCATTATATCAACATAACAAAATATCTTTCAATTTTCCATACCAGTGATGACTCCTTCTTCCTCCTCAGCATCTTCCATACCAGTGATGACCCCTCTTCCTCCTCCGGAATGGGTAATGTGTATGTTTAAAAAGTTCATGTAGTAGTAGTAAAAGGATGACTAGAATAACTCTATGTTAAAGTCATGTGTAGGATATTTATGTGTAGAACAATTTCACATTAAAATCCATAATGCATATGTTAAGTTTTGGTGTAGAAGAGTTATGCATAAAAAAATTGAATAAGTAAGCATGCATGGGTAACTAGAAGATTAATAGAATTTTTTTATATTAAAAGTTAGTAGAACTTAAGCAAAAAAGAATTAAAGTTGCATTAAGGTGTTAGTATACATGTGTGTGGAACACATGTAAGGTGATGTTTAGTGCATATTCGGTGCACTAGTTGGGTGTATGATGAATAAACTCATAGCATAATCGGAAAGATAGGTTGAATCCAAATTGAGTTAAGATAACTTGTTGTAATTCAACGGTTAACTAACTTATGGAACTCGGTTAGGTTACCTAGTATTCAACTGTTATTGAATAAGCAAAAAAAAATCCAGTTAAGAAATTTGCAAATGATTAAGACGGGAAATGAATCATGATTAAACATTAAAATAGAAACTAATAAGAAGCTAGAGAATAGAATCGTTAAGACCAAGTAAAAACATATTGTGGTTATATTCCCTAATCCTAGATTGTAGTAGCTCTTGATCGTGTGACTAATAATCTAGGGACAAGCACTAGTTGGTGTGTACTCACTTTTGAAAGGGACACGTGCGGCGCGGTCTCGACTGTTAATTTCTGAGATTTAGTGATCAGAAATGTCAAAATCTAGGGAGAATGGAACCTTATAGGTACGTCTATGTTCTAAGTTATCCATACGAACAAGGAGCTAGAGCACAACTCTTAGTCTCTGGCGGAGTAGGGGAAGGCCTGCCGATTCACCTTATGTTCGAATAACTTATAGTAGAGTCCGGATGTGGAGAATGACCAACGATTCCGATAGGACTGCAGTCGAGCTGAATGATCACCAACCTGTCGATAGTGGAGAGAGACCACCGGCCGGGCGAAGTGGAGAGATACCACCGATTCTGATCGCTTGGAGTGATCACCAACTGTAGCGCCCCGAATTTCCAATATAATAAACTCAGAAATACGTGGCACAATTCCCAGCATCTACCTCAATGTAATAGTAAACATAGCCAAACACAGATAATTTTTTTTCAACTTTTATTATATCAATTGTTTGCATAGCACAGCGGAAATTTTAAACACCTTAAATTACAATTTCCTTTCTTTTACAACACATTCTTTTATAAATTGCATAAGCCACATTATCATTCTACCACAAGCATCCAAATTCCAAGCTATAGGTACCTACCTGTAAAACATAAGGCTAGAAATAATCCTAACCCCAAAACTATAGGGGTCAGCCATAACGGTGTGAGTGACAACAAAAGAAATACAATATAAATGAAACATAAAGAATAAGTCATAATCAACACATTCCCACAGTCATAACACATAGATAATGAAATAACGATAAATAAAGTATGAAAACATCAAATGAAACTAGACTAAGTGTCAAAAGTAAGAAAACAGGAAAACATCATGCATAATACAAGTCATGAAAACACAAATGCAGTATGATAACTCTCTAATGCATACTTTTCGGATTCTATGCATTCCATACTACATAGGTCCGGTGCAAACCCTTATCGTTCTCCATTTTATAGGGTTAAATCTCTCATTATGCAACTAATCCTACAATGGTGATAGAAACAAGATCTAGAATACTCTGCGAGTAGGCCTAATAACCCTCGACACGCAAGCATCATGTAAGCATAGCTCTAAAACCGGAGAATCACCTCCCTGCCGTGTACCCCACGAATAGGCCTGCCAACCCTCGACGTGCAGATACCCAGTACATCCCGTGAATAAACCCGCCAACCCTCGACACTCGAATGCACCGTATGTTCGGTGTATAGGACTGCCGACCCTCAACACGCGAACATACCAACTGTCCTTTCGGGACACAACAGCACAGTCCTAGAACGCATCCGTTGGACTAACAACTGAGCATATACTTACGTTTCTCAAGTTTTATCACATCTCCACTAGTTCTTTCCTTAGGTCGATTATTATTAATTAAAACAAAACTTTCCCTTCTCTAGAGTTGGTATACTCTGCTGGACTTAATTCCACCAAAACAACCCCAAGACCCAACTGGTCAAAATCCACAAAATCTTATCTTCCGGTTTACAGGAATCCCACTCAACCTCTAGATACTCACAAATCAAATATCAACATAAAACCTTTTATTAAAACTCTTAATTCCATCATCAAATCGTTCATATTAAGAAAAACTCCTTTGATCAAACAAATCCAAATTTATTCAAATACTCACAAATTTCCAGAAATAAAATCTCTTTAAACAACTGTGTTTCACATTTTGAAATCATAGAAAATCACAAAACAACAACTCCTTTGAAAGCCATATATATTTCACCTTTTTAGAGTCGTAGAATCACAAATTAAATTCTATTAAAATCAAATTATAACTCTCTGTAAAATACAGTATTTGTAGTAAGAACTTCTTCTAAAACAGTATATCAATACTCCATAAGTTCGAAGAAATATTCGTTTGAGAAAATAGCAGAAAACTCAAGAAAAGCAATCAGCACAGTAGCTGACGGTCAACTGTCAAACAGTTCAAAAGGTGATGGTCGACTGTCATGCTAAATTTCCAAAACCCAAGAGCTGTCAGTCGACCGACATTTCATGTGTAATTTCGTGCGGTCGACCGACATGTTCGAAAATTAACAGCTTTAATATTCGTGCACTTTTCAACTGATACATGGTTTTAACTCTTTAAAAGCATAAATTTGTAACATAAAAATCCTGAGATGATCAAATACAACTTGTCTAATATACTGGAGTTTATAAATTAAATCAACTCTCATCAAATTCATACAAGATCAATTTTTCGACAAAACTTCTTCAAAACAGGAAATATATATATGTATGTGTGTATGTGGGTATAAGCATCAACTAAAGCATCAAGAAAATTACTGAATATGAGTAGTATATTGTTTAAATCAACCTCAGTATCAATATAAATCAAGATATAATCGAAAACTTCAAAAAACTTAAAAAAAAACAATTTTGGCAGAACACAATCAGACTCGAAGCCAAAGTTCAATGAAACCCTTCAAAACTCGATTCTTTGACCCAAAAATACTCCTTTTAAAATTTGTTAAACACACACACAACTACTCACATCAGTTTGCCCATGATTATAAGTATCTACAACATTCATTCATCAAGTTTTCTTCATTAAAACCTTTGAAACAAATCATGCATATCCTTAATAGTAAAGTGTTCATCCTTATTCAATTTTTGTGCATCTCAAACATGTAATCTCATCACATACAATCAAAACAACAAGAGTAGGAAAGAAAACATCATACCCATGATTTCTATTAGGTTCTTAACATTCTTAAGTCATCTACATAGAATTTCTATTCATCAATTGCATAGTTTCATGAAAAATTCTATTTTTATTCATTCATTCATCAATAACTTCACTATATCATCATACCATTATCTATCATGCATTCTAATAGACAAATCATCACATACAATATGCATAGAACAACAAGAAATCAAAACATATGTCACTCACCTTATTGAAGAATCAACGAAGATAATAAAGAATAAGAAAAAGCTCATCCTTTCGCATTGCTTCGAAACTCCAAGAAAATCAATAATAAAATAATCTCTTTTTTTTTTTTGCAAAGGAGGGGGACGGCTGTAGCAGCCATAATATAGGCCAAAATCTGGGTATTAGGGTTTTCTTAGAAGATTTTGCAAAATATTCCTTTAGAATATATCTTTAGATTTATAGATCCTTTATACTACGTAATTAGATTAGCCAATTTAATTGAGTTTAAAATCAGAATAACTTCCCCAGATCTGGCCGATATCCATATCTAATCAGCAAAAAAATAATTTTTGTAATTTTGGCCTCCAAGTGGAAATTTTGCAAAAAGGTCATTCTTTAACAAATTTACGAAATAAACCAAATCTATTAGAATAAAAATTGAAACATTTACCTCTAACTTGTATAGCCATCATGCTCAGCCCAGAAAACTAAAATTCTGGAGTTTTTACTCTAGGTGGTAATTTTGCACAACAGCCCATCTTTTTGTAATATTTGCAAACATGCCAAATAAATTTCAGAAAAATCCAGTAAATTCATAAATAATACCTACTAATAAATATTAGGTTTTTCCAAAATAATTTCTAACTTTGAACTTTCCAAGAAAATATTTGCACGTGTTTTGCACGTGAAAAAAGGTAAATTTCAGAAAAATTGTTTATTAAATCACCAAAAACCACTTTAATTCATTTATTAATCTCAAAAAAATTATTTAAAAATATAAGGTGTTACACCGACCTTCGGGAGTGGAGAGAGACCACCAATTTGATGCAGTAGGCGGAATAGACCGTATATACTGCAGTTCTACCGGTCACTAAATAGATGTCAGGAACAGCAAAGAGTATAAGAATAGACATGCATTGCGAGGGAGTAACCCTATAATCTGAAGTACACTCAAGCATGACTGGGAAATATGTAGTATGTGATGCATGTGTTTCCAATCAGGTGTGCATTAGATTAAGTGCATCGTGTGCATTTTGAGTTGTGCATTACATCCATGTCATGTCATACACCGACACTTCTATTATATAATTTTCACATTTCTTTCTGCATTAAAGTTGTTTGCTGAGGATTTTGGGAAATTACGATTTTCATCCATTTTGCGTCAGTTGCCTCAACTGACGTACCCATACTTTGTTGGTTTATAGGACCGATCGTGGGAGCAAAAGAGTTTTAAGCTGTGGAGCATCAAAGTGGAGAATATAGTTTCCCTTGTACAATGTAAGTTTTAAATTCCTGTGATTTCTTTCTGTGTTGTATACTCGTTTGGAGTAGAGATCTTGGGTTGTGTCACGAGTTTCCAGTATATGGATCTTGGTGCATTACAGCTCTTCCAAAGGTTTTAGAGGGTCGGCTACTGATATGGTCAAAACAAGGGGTTCAATCGAGACCGTCCAAATGGGGCACGAATCCTACAGCTCAGGGACGAGACGGTAATTTCACATGCAAACGGGTCCGAAGCGGGTACTGGGTCTCCTTCTCACAGATCCAATAACCCGCAAACGGATCCACCACAGCTGGGCACGGGTTTCAACCCGCTGCCAACTCGATCCAGCAAGACACAATCAAGGTCCCTGATTAGATCTAAATCAACGGCCATGATTCACGTCAATCTTTACACTGGGATTTAGGGATTAAAATTCCTTATCTGATTACCAGAATATACCTTATCAGATTACTTTCCCAATCTGTTTACAAGGAGATTATTCTATATCAGACTACGCGGATTACATTCCAAAATTGTTCTCTAAGACGCCTATAAATACCCCCCACCCATCTCCATTAACAGGTAATCAATCTTTCTCTAGTTAAACGCTCTTTCATAATCAATTCCGGTTACTGACTTGAGCGTCGGAGGGTGCGTCGCCGGGAACAACCCCGGTGTCTCGCACTTTTTGCAGGTGCACGGCGGGAGCGACGATCAGAGTTCAACGGAACAGGTATACAGGTTCTCCTATTCAGTTTCCCCAAAGAACTCACAAATTCATCTGTTTGCCCCCACACCGAATTTAGCGGCAACAGATTGGCGCCGTCTGTGGGAAACTAACGAATAGAGACCTCTCCTCTTCCCGGTGAACAGGTTTTCTCCAGCCATGCCGCCTCGCAAAGTCAGATCTAGGGGCTCCAATCGAGCGCCCATCCCTGACCAGCAGGAAGTCCTTCCTGATCCCACTCAACAACAAGGGCAGCTCCCTCCTACCGTGGAAGAGCCGCTCCAGCGAAACCCTCCACATCCTGATCCGAAGGGGCCTAACCCCCAGAAACAGCCTCTTCATCCAGAGAACATACCCAACCACACTGCCTCCAGTGCCTCCATGGCCTCCCATCATCCCCGAGCCTCTGGTCGCCACGATGCCCATCCCAGACGCCCGGAGGATAAGGACCTTCGTCACCATCTGGACGAAAAGCGGGCTCGGGGAGAAGCCTCCCACCAAGAACGATCCCCCCGACACCGGGGACACAGGGGATCCCCCGCCCGAAGAGGGAGAAAAGACTCCCCCGATCACTACCGAGGGAGGCACTCACCGGCAGGTCGGCAGCAGCATCGGAACAATGAGGCACCCATCACCCGTGCCGAGTTCCAGCAATTCCAAGCTATGGTACGACAGGCCCTCAATCTCCGTCAAAATCCCAATGAGCCAAGGGCCCCCTCCCCTCGTCCGGTCCGGAGCCCTCGCCAACGTTCCCCTTCTCCTCGACCCGCTCCTACCAATTCCAGACGCACCCCAAGTCCTCGTCGTTCCCGAAGCTACCGTCGCCGCAGCCCTCGCTCCCCATCCTACGAAGACGAGTCCCGTGGCTCGGCAGATCACCGCCGGAGAGATAACACCATGAACCGCCGCCTGAACGAGGTGGAAAAACTCTTGGGACGGATAAACCGGGAAGAAGAACTCAGGGGGAGGACCCTCCGTCCTAGCCAACCCCCGTTCTCCCGGACCATAGTGGATACTCCTGTTCCCTTCGGTTTCAAACCTCCCCAGTTCGAGAACTACACGGGAGAGACCGATCCGGTTGACCACATCGAAGGCTTTAAGACTTTGATGCTCCTCCATCAAGCGTCCGACGCCCTCCTCTGCAAAACATTCCCTGCAACTCTGAAGGGCCCAGCTCGAGAATGGTACTCTCGCCTTGCCCCGGCGTCAATATTCTCCTTTGAACAGTTCGAGACCCTGTTCATCACCCACTTCGTCAGCAGCCGAAGGGCCGAGAAGACCAGCATTTCCCTGTTGCACCTCCGTCAGCAGAAGGGGGAGAGATTGAGGGACTACGTGAAGAGGTTCACAGCCGAGGCCAGAACTATCGCATCCCTCGACCAATCCGTTGCTACCGCGGCGTTCCAATCCAACATCCTAAATTCTAACCTCCGCTCCTCCCTCGCCAAAAAACCGCCACATGACTTTTCTGACCTCCTCCTCCGTACTGAAAAGTACATCCGAGCTGAAGAGGCCGAGGAACCGCCCAACTGGGAAGCAACCGCCTCCGGGTCTAAGAGGAAGGGAACGGAAGAAGAGGGACCCAAAAAGTTTCAGAAGGATAATGCTGGCCAGCGCCGGCCTCCCCCTAGATTTGAAAAATTTACTCCCCTCACCACAAACATCTCCGCCATTTTCATGGAAGTCGAAAAAGAAGGGGTCCTGCCTCCAGCTCCAAAGATGAACACCCCAGCCAAAAGGAGGGATAAAGACAAATGGTGCCGTTATCACCGGGACCATGGGCATGACACCAACGACTGCCGGGCTCTGAGAAACGAGATCGAAGCCCTCATCCAGAGGGGGCAGCTGGCGAAGTTTGTAAGAAAGGACGGGGCCGAACTTCCTCCCCAGCCTCGGGGGGCTAACAAACGTCCAGGACGGGAAGAGACGCCAGAATTCGAGGAAGAGCGAGTCCTCCACCTTATCCATGGGGGTCCAATGGGGGGCTCCTCGAACTCTTCTCGGAAAGCTTTTATTAGGGAAGTAAATTCTGTCCGGGCCACCCCTCCCCCCAAAGGGCTCGGAGTGCCCGTCACCTTCTCTGACGACGATCTCGAGGGCGTCCGCACCCCTCATTGCGACGCACTCGTCATCAACCTTCACATGGCCAATTTCAAAGTCGAAAGAATCTTAGTGGATAACGGGTCCTCCGTTAACATCCTATTCCTCGATGCTTTTAAGGGGCTGAAGCTCTCCCGAGACAGACTGAAGCCCGCCGGGTATACGCTCCATGGGTTCACGGGGGTGCCGGTGACGATCGAAGGGGTGATTACCCTCGATGTCACAGCAGGCAAAACTCCTACTACCCGCACGGAGTCGATGGATTTCATGGTTGTAAATGTCCCAGCGGCCTACAACGTCATTTTGGGTCGCCCCGGCCTAGCCGCCCTCGAGGCCGTCCCTTCGGCCTATCATCTCAAAATGAAATTCCCCACTCGGGCTGGAGTGGGAGAAGTTAGGGGCAATCAGGAACAGGCCCGCAAGTGTTACATGACCTCCACGCTCGGACCCGTCCTCTCCTTAGAAACACTCGAGATTCCACAAGATGCTGCTCGGCCGACCCCCGAGCCAGTCGATGAGCTGGAGGAAATACTCTTCTCGGAGCAGGAGCCGACCCGTAAGTTCTATGTCAGCAAGGCACTCCCGTCCGCCCTACATTCAAATATTGTGAAATGCATCCGAGCCAACCGGGACCTCTTCGCATGGTCAGCAGCGGACATGCCCGGTATCTCCGAAGAACTCTTGGTCCATCGCCTCAGCGTTGATCCGGGGTCCAAACCGGTCCAGCAGAAGAGGCGCAAGTTCGCCCCCGAGCGCCAGCTCGCCATCAAAGAGGAGGTAGACAAACTGTTGAAAGCCCGATTCATACAGGAAGTGAATTATCCGGAGTGGTTGTCCAACGTAGTCATGGTGAAGAAATCCAATGGGACATGGAGAATCTGTATTGATTTCACTGACCTCAACAAGGCCTGCCCTAAAGATCCCTTCCCTCTGCCGAGCATCGACACTCTGATTGACGCAACCTCGGGACATGAGCTCCTCAGCTTCATGGATGCTTTCTCGGGTTACAATCAGATAAGGATGTTCCCCCCGGATATTCCGAAGACGTCTTTTGTAACGGACCAAGGACTCTATTGTTACCGAGTCATGCCGTTCGGCCTGAAGAACGCAGGGGCAACGTATCAACGTCTCGTCAACAAGGTATTCCAGGCCCAGATTGGTCGGAACATGGAAGTCTACGTGGACGACATGCTTGTGAAAAGCATCCGAGGCGTTGACCATGAGACCGACCTCCAAGAAGCGTTCGATGTTTTGAGAAAGCACAATATGAGACTCAACCCGAACAAGTGTGCGTTCGGCGTCTCATCGGGCAAGTTCCTCGGCTTTATGGTCAGCCAACGAGGAATAGAGGCAAATCCGGAGAAGATCAGGGCCATACTAGACATGGCCCCGCCCAGAAACGTCAAAGAAGTTCAGAAACTGACAGGTCGTTTAGCTGCCATTGGGCGCTTTTTGTCGAAGTCCGGAGAGAAATGCCTCCCGTTCTTCAAAGCCCTGAGGGGGACTAAGGGGTTCGAGTGGGGGCAGCCGCAACAAGATTCCTTCGACCAGCTTAAAGCTTACCTCGTCAACCCGCCTCTGCTCAGCAAACCCATACCAGGCGAACCCCTCTACCTCTACTTGGCAGCCTCGGAACAGACACTAAGTGTGGTCTTAGTCAGGGAAGAAGATAGAACTCAAAAGCCCATTTACTACGTCAGCAAAGTGCTCCGGGACGCCGAGCTCCGGTACCCGAAAATTGAGAAAATAGCCTACGCCCTGATAATGGCTGCAAGAAAGCTTCGGCCATACTTCCAGTCTCATTCGGTGGTCGTCCTTACCGACCAGCCGTTGAAACAGATCCTTCACAAGCCAGAGACTTCCGGCCGCCTCATGAAGTGGTCGATCGAGCTGAGCCAACATGATATTACTTATCAGCCTCGGACCGCAATCAAGGCGCAGGCGCTGGCCGAATTCATAGTTGAGACGACTATCCCCGACTCCGAGCAGACGACGAAGGGACCGCCTGTCTGGTCTGTATATGTCGATGGATCCTCTTGCAACGAGGGGAGCGGGGCTGGAGTCATCCTGGCGGGCCCAGACGACTTTGTCCTTCAATATTCCCTCCGGATAAACTTTAAAGCCTCGAATAACGAAGCCGAATACGAGGCACTCATAGCCGGCCTCGGGATGGCCCGAAACGCAGGGGCGCGACGCCTGCAGATCTTCAGCGACTCTCAATTGGTCGTCAACCAGGTCCTCGGCGAATATGAAGCCCGCGATGACAGAATGGTAAAGTACTTGGCCAAAGTGAAGAGCCTCATGGCGCTCTTCGACGAGGCCCTCATCCGAAGAATCCCCAGAGAGGAAAATGCCCAGGCCGACGCCCTGTCCAAACTAGCTTCCTCATCCCTGCAAGGCCTCGAACAAACCGTTCTGATAGAAGTCCTCCTCAAGCCCAGCATAGAGGACGAGGTTTTCAATTCCGTCGAAACACTGCCGCTCCCCCTCGAAGACAATTGGATGAAGCCCCTCGTCGAGTTTTTAAGAGACGGACTCCTACCAAGGGATCCGAAGGAAGCCCGAAAGATAAGGACCCGGGCCGAGCGTTACATAATGGTCGAAGGCGTTCTGTATAAGCGCTCCTTCACCCAGGTGGATGGTCGACCCTACCTAAGATGCCTCTCCCCCGGACAAGCCGATTACGCCCTGCAAGAGCTCCATGAGGGCATCGGCGGAGCCCACTCCGGCTCCAGAGCCTTGGCACGTAAAGTGTTAAACTACGGGTATTACTGGCCCACTCTCCTACGGGACGCCGAACGACACGTTCGACAATGCACCTCCTGTCAGAAGTATTCCGACATCCGACGCCTTCCACAAGCACCACTCTCCTCCTTGTCGAGTCCGATCCCCTTTGCAATGTGGGGGATGGATCTACTCGGGCCATTTCCACCGGCCCCCGGACAGTTGAAGTTTCTAGTCGTGGCAGTCGACTATTTCTCGAAATGGGTCGAGGCCGAGCCCCTGGCTACAATTACCGAACATAGAGTCGTCCAATTCTTCTGGAAAAGTGTAATCTGTCGTTTCGGTGTTCCCCGAGTCGTAGTTACGGATAACGGTACGCAGTTCGCTGGAGCTGCCTTCCGAGCCTTATGTCAAGACCTAGCTATACAGCACCGCTTCTCCTCAGTCTCTCATCCCCAGTCAAATGGCCAAGCCGAGAATGCCAACCGACAGATCCTCTCCGGCATCAAGAAGAGACTCGACAAATGCTCCAAGGGATTGTGGGTCGATCAGCTGCCCAATGTGTTGTGGAATTACCGAACCACGAAGCGGATCCCGACGGGCGAGAGTCCGTTCAATCTCACCTATGGGTCCGAGGCCCTCATCCCACTAGAAGTTGGAATACCCTCTCCTCGCCTGATTGCCTTCGAAGAAGAACAGAATGCCAGGGAGCTCAGAACGAGCCTAGATTTGGTAGACGAGATTCGGGAAAGAGCCGCCATACGGCAGCAAGGTTACCGAAGAAGAATCGAACTCGCCTACAACAAACGGGTCCGCCCAACCGACTTGAAAGAGGGGGACCTGGTCCTCCGAAAGCTGGCCATTTCGTTCCCCGGACAGAAGAGCAAATTGGCCCCAAATTGGGAGGGACCGTACAAAGTATCCAAAGTGATCCGCCCCGGTGCGTACAAGCTAGAAGACCTTGAGGGTAGAGAAATTCCCAGGACTTGGAACGCCGACCATCTTTTGAAATACCTAGAGAAGGCAACCCCGCCTATCTAAGTAACTCGAGATGTCGGGCAACCACTCCTGCTACTAGTAATTTTTCCTTTGTTCTTTTTCATTGTAATAAACGGCTAGCAACTTTAGAAGCAGCCGACCATTAGATATTAATAAATAAATAAAGTTTTTCTTTACATTATCGCGTACTTCCGCCTCTAATTCCCTTATCAGACAATGGTTCGGAGTCCAGCACTCGGCTCGACTCTTCCTACTCGGCCCGTCCTCAGACGGGCCGGGGGCAGATCGCCGTTCGAAATTGCTCCTGCAGCCGTTGAATGGATCGGAGTCCAATACTTGGCTCGATTTTGCTTCGCAAATCCGCTCCTAAGCGGACTAGAAGTAGCTCGCCATTCGAAACTGCTCCTGCATCTCTCAAACTTATCACACAATGGTTCGGAGTCCAGCACTCGGCTCGACTCTTCCTACTCGGCCCGTCCTCAGACGGGCCGGGGGCAGATCGCCGTTCGAAATTGCTCCTGCAGCCGTTGAATGGATCGGAGTCCAACACTTGGCTCGATTTTGCTTCGCAAATCCGCTCCTAAGCGGACTAGAAGTAACTCGCCATTCGAAACTGCTCCTGCATCTCTCAAACTTATCACACAATGGTTCGGAGTCCAGCACTCGGCTCGACTCTTCCTACTCGGCCCGTCCTCAGACGGGCCGGGGGCAGATCGCCGTTCGAAATTGCTCCTGCAGCCGTTGAATGGATCGGAGTCCAACACTTGGCTCGATTTTGCTTCGCAAATCCGCTCCTAAGCGGACTAGAAGTAGCTCGCCATTCGAAACTGCTCCTGCATCTCTCAAACTTATCACACAATGGTTCGGAGTCCAGCACTCGGCTCGACTCTTCCTACTCGGCCCGTCCTCAGACGGGCCGGGGGCAGATCGCCGTTCGAAATTGCTCCTGCAGCCGTTGAATGGATCGGAGTCCAACACTTGGCTCGATTTTGCTTCGCAAATCCGCTCCTAAGCGGACTAGAAGTAACTCGCCATTCGAAACTGCTCCTGCATCTCTCAAACTTATCACACAATGGTTCGGAGTCCAGCACTCGGCTCGACTCTTCCTACTCGGCCCGTCCTCAGACGGGCCGGGGGCAGATCGCCGTTCGAAATTGCTCCTGCAGCCGTTGAATGGATCGGAGTCCAACACTTGGCTCGATTTTGCTTCGCAAATCCGCTCCTAAGCGGACTAGAAGTAGCTCGCCATTCGAAACTGCTCCTGCATCTCTCAAACTTATCACACAATGGTTCGGAGTCCAGCACTCGGCTCGACTCTTCCTACTCGGCCCGTCTTCAGACGGGCCGGGGGCAGACCGCCGTTCGAAATTGTTCCTGCAGCCGTTGAATGGATCGGAGTCCAACACTTGGCTCGATTTGGCTTCGCAAGTCCGCTCCTAAGCGGACTAGAAGTAGCTCGCCATTCGAAACTGCTCCTACATCCCTTAAACTAATCTAACGACCGGATCCTTCCTCCGGCTCGACTCTATCTCTCCGACTCGTCCTTAAAGGGTCCGGAACCCGTCCCGACCGTAGACTGTGCCGAGCTGACGAGGTACCGACCCTCGTTTTGGGAAAAAATCACCCCGAGGTCAACTCGCCGTTAGATCCTCTCAAATTGTGTGCCAAAGCGTGATGAGTGGATCCAGTAGTGCCACGTGCCCACAAAACGACAAGATAACGTTCTCTTGGGACTTGTGCCTGCCTCTGGATTCGCGCCACCATCCAACGGTTGTAGACACCCCACGTCGACCGGCGTCAATAGCCGAGCGACAGGATCAGAATTGCGACAAAAGACTCGACGAACAGCCAATAGAAGACACTTCGGATAAATCGACCCCAATTTTATTAATGACTTGGACGAGTTTACAAAAAGATTACTACAGCGAGTTCAACAAAATATTAGAAGGCATGACCCGCTCATTTCCTCCGAGGAAGGGGGACACTCCGGTTCAACGACACTTTGGGTCGGCGCTTCTTAGCCTCCGAGCTCGTCTCCAGGCCGACGAACCGGGACGCCCCTTCGCCGCTGAGCCTCACAGTTGCCCCAACCGAAGCGCCACTTGAAGACACCGCCACACCACTTTGTGCATCGGCGGCTGACGCCCCGATGAGGGGAGTCCGGGACGCCGCTTGGTAGAACGTGATACCTCGCTCGATCTCTTCGCGGGTACAGGAGGTGCTCCGGACGTTGGCCCTAACCGGCTGAGGCTTGAGCCGAGCGACCTCCTCCTCCAATTCGACGATCCGGTCCTTCAGCGCCTCGTCCCTCACGACAATTTTGAACCGAGGAAGCTTCGCCGACCCAGGGTATTCGGCACTGTCAGATATGACACGACGCAGATGGGTCACCTCGATACTCTTGTCGACTGTCACCCTTTGCAAATGCTCGACCTTCTTCACGAGCTCATCTCGTTCGGCCAAAACAGAAGCCAATTCTTCTTCCTTAGCAAATAGCTCGGCTTCGGCTATCCGCAAGTGGTACACTTCGGCCAACAGATCCCCGTTCTTCATCTCCATATTGTACAGCATCCTCCTCGTCAGGTCGATCTCGCCCTCAAGGCGTTTCACGAGAGATAGATGGAACAGCTCTACTTGTCGCCGAGCCATCGTAGTGACGGGGGCCTACCCTACCACCGAACCAAACACTTAGACAATTTCAAAGACAAAACGTTTTTTCATTTATCAAAAAGCGGTGGCCAGTCCGCAAAAGGCGTTACAAAGCTCGGAAGAAAAAGCAGAACAGAAACTACAAAAAGATTAACGAAAGAATCAAGGGTCCACCTGCGTCTCCGCTCCCACCCCGGACGCATCGACGGGCGGTCCCTCGATCTCTCCCTTAGCCGGGTCATCCTCTCCCCCTCCGTCTTCGCCTTCGACCTCGTCCTCGGCATCCCCCTCCTCGTCGTCCACGGGCGACCCGGGCCACAGTCGATAACCGACTCGCTCGAAGCCGGGGACACGAGCCTGGACATGGTCCAGGGCCGTCTGGTAGGATCGCTCCATGTTCTCAGCCATATGTTTCTTCGCCTCTGCCTCAATCTCGGCTTCGACCTCCGCCCGGATCCTCGCGGCCTGCGCTTCCCTCTCCGCCTTCTCGTCGGCCAAGGACTTCAATGCCGCGGCAAGATCTTGGGCGGCCTTGGCAGCTTTGGCGGACTCCGCTTCGAGGCCCTCCTTCGCTTTCTTCAGGTCGGCGGTAAGGTCGGCCACCCGAACGTCCAGAGCCTCGGCCCGCCTCTGCTCGGCCTCGAGATCCTTGACCGCCCGGACCTTCGCCAGCCTGTCTTTCTCGCTGGCGGACTTCAGCTCCTTCTCCTGTGCGGCGAACGCCTCCATGAGATGGCCGAAGTGAACGGTGGCCTACGAAGACAACGATAAGTACGAAGTACGCACCGAGTAACAAACTTGAAGAAATTTGCGAACACTTACCGAAACAAGCCCCCGGGCGACTTCGTAAGTGTCGTCGCCGACCCTCCCCGCATTCAGCGCGGCCTTATCCTTCGGGGTCGCCAAGTGTTTGACGACCTGCATTGACATCTGCGAGTTGCCGAGGAAACCATCATGATTCCTCACCAGCCAGTTCGGCACAAACAACTGCTTGTGCTGCTCGGTCAGGATTTCCTCGGCATTCTGAGTCAATGGGGGAAGCTCGAGCGCCAGCGCCGCATTGACATCAAAGACACCCTCGTTCACGGACGGGGCGACAGGGGCCGAGGTCTCCACCACCACTACCTCCGAAGGCACCTCGGTAGCCGGGGGAGGCGGAGCAACGTTAGTGGCGACCGCGGGCTGAACACCCGAAGACGCACCCTCGGCCGCCCTCTTCCTTTTTCTGGTCCCGGTCAGCTTGGACCTATCGGCCATCATAGCTTTAAAGTCAATCTTCATCGACTCTGCATCAACAAAAAAAAAGAGGGGGAGAAAACCGAATCAAAACAGACGAATTGAAGACTTAGAAAAAAAAAAAATGAATGAGATGTCAAGAGCGTACTCGGGTCGATGGGGCTTAGTCCGGACCCGAACAACACCTCTTCGGTCAACTCCCTCCAACTCAGTACCGGAAGGGCCGTGATCCTCCTCGCTACCTCCTCCTCGGCCTCAGATAGTGCGGGGTCGCCCCGCGCAAATTTCGGCACTTCCACCTTCCACCGGGACGGAATGTGCCAAATCGCTTCGCCCCTTACGATAAAATACTTCTCCCTCCAACCCTTAAGAGAGTCGGGATTCTCTACAATCTTAACACCTCTCCTCGGCCCCAAATAGTACCGGTACTCCGAGCCGTGTTGCTTGTTTATCCGATAGAGGCCCCGGAAAACTGACAGATCCGGCGCTACCTCGGCTCGGTGACACTGAAGCAAGAATGCGTTCACATGACGCCAAGTGTTTGGACTGAACTGAGTAGGGGCGAGACAATACCAGCCGAGGATCTGAAGTATGAAAGGGTGCAGCGGAAAACGCAGTCCCGCGTTCAAGGAGTCGACGTCAAACATGCACATGTCCGACGAAGGCAACTTAGTGTTTGCTCGCACCCCGGGGCCAGCGACCATCAGCTTGTACTCCGACGGGATAGCGAAAGCCTTCCTGATCCGAAGAAGATCCTTCTCGGTCAACGACGAAATGAGCTCGTCAGCTTCGGAGGGATGGAACGGATTAGGCTCCTCGACGATCTTCGACTTTCCGTAGATCGCTTTCTCCAGAAGATCACCCTCGTACTGCCTGACTCCCGAATGCCCGGACAGGACGGAAGGATATTGTCCTATCTCGGGAGCTCGTTTCGGGTTCTCCACAATCACCCCCACTATGGGGGGCGGGGTCTCCCCTGTCCTCTTCTTCTTCCCGACCCTCGACTCGACAGCCAGCGGTTCGGCCATCTGCTTCCCCTTCCTGCGAGCTTCCGCCCTACTCCTCTCCCCGGCGCCATCACCGCCCGAGGACGAGGCACCACTACCCGAGCTTACCCTTGACATCCTTTGAAAAAGCTAAGGCAAAGACAAACTAACCTTTGAAGTGACGTTCACGGTCGGAGAATGCTCGCCTGAAATCGCCTGGCCCACGCGACAGCTAACGACAACACCGTGGAGCAAGAGCGCCGCTAGCAGAGGACTTAGAGAACAAAAGTGAATTCGTAGAGTGAAAAGTGAGAAATGAGCTCATGGGTGAAGGATTGGTAACTTATAACCTCAACTGATAACGGGCCTCCTTGGGAATCCAAAAGGCCCACTAAGAATCCCAAACGCCCTACAAGAGAGAGGCGGCGGTATGAGAGGGGTGGCGGAACTCCCCAAAAAACACAAGTTGCGACTCGGCCACCGGTCTAATGAGCCGAGCTATCGAACGAAACGCTCAGTGACCGAGCCACCGAGTTCGCCCAAAAATACCCGATTCCGCGCCCGGCAAACAGCGCGAGGTATGCAGACCGAGGTGACGAGATACCGACCCTCGTTTTTGGCAAAAAATCCTCCCGAATCAAAATCACCGTCGGATCTCTCCAAAATTCGCGTCAGAATCTGATGAACGGTTCAGATTGCGCCACGCCCACAAAACGACAAGATAGCGTTTTCTCGTGATCTGAACCCCATCCTCGTGATGCGTGCCCAGATAAACGGCCCAGATCTTGCCACGTCCACAAAACGACAAGATAGCGTTTTATGGGGATCCACGCCAAAGATGGACGGCCTAGTTGATGCCACGTACCTCGGATGCTCCGAACCGAGGCACCGACCCTTCCAACCAGGTCGCCGACCCCCCAAGTCGCGGCACTACGCATCCGGGCCGTGCTGCTGGGTTACCGACCCATCCAACCGGGTCGCCGACCCCCCAAGCCGCGGCACTACGCACCCGGGCCGTGGTGCTGGGGCACCGACCCTTCCAACCGGGTCGCCGACCCCCCTAGCCGCGGCGCTACGCATCCGGGCCGTGGTGCTGAGGTACCGACCCTCGTTTTTGGGAAAAAATCCTTCCGACCCTCAGGAGCCGTTGGATCTCATAGGAAAGCGCGCTCGTCATGATGGACGACCCAGGTCTTGCCACGTCCACAAAACGACAAGATAGCGTTTTATGGGGATCCACGCCAAAGATGGACGGCCTAGATGATGCCACGTACCTCGGATGCTCCGAACCGAGGCACCGACCCTTCCAACCAGGTCGCCGACCCCCCAAGCCGCGGCACTACGCACCCGGGCCGTGGTGCTGGGGTACCGACCCTTCCAACCGGGTCGCCGACCCCCCTAGCCGCGGCGCTACGCATCCGGGCCGTGGTGCTGGGGTATCGACCCTTCCAACCGAGTCGCCGACCCCCCTAGCCGCGGCGCTACGCATCCGGGCCGCGGTGCTGAGGTACCGACCCTCGTTTTTGGAAAAAATCCTTCCGACCCTCAGGAGCCGTTGGATCTCGTAGGAAAGCGCGCTCGTCATGATGGACGTCCCAGATCTTGCCACGTCCACAAAACGACAAGATAGCGTTCTATTGGGATCCCCGCTAAAGATGGACGGTCTAGATGGTGCCACGTACCTCGGATGATCCGAACCGAGGTACCGACCATTCGAACCAACTCGCCGACCCCTCGAACCGCGGCCCAACGCATCCGGGCCGGGGTGACGGAGTGCCGACCCTCGTTTTTGGGAAAAAATCCTTCCGAGGAGCAGGAGGCGTCTGATCGTTCCGAAATTCGCGCTCCATCTTGATCGAGGGCCTAGATGATGCCACGCCATAAATAGGTATTAAAAATTGGTTTTTATTTATTTAAATCGGTTTATTTATTTAAAAAATTGCGAAAAATCGCTAAAAATTCGGGAAAATTAGCTAAAAATTCCAGGAAATAATTAAAAATTCGGGGAATATTTCTAAGCCACCGAACGAGCAATTATTACCTAGAATACGCGGTTAAAGCCCCCGAACAATTAGCCAACACATCGCAAAATTAAATAAATCATCCGGAAAAATAGATAAAAACTCGACACAGCTTCGGAGCATCAAAGAAGGAGAAACTAGCCTACCCCCGTGCTCCAGGATTCAAAAATCACCCATTCGGACTGCGATACAGTCCCACCGACCACTGAGTTAGTCAAACTACTCCTCAAAGACTGACCACCCTCAGCCTTTAGGAGTGGGGGGCTCGTGATATGGTCAAAACAAGGGGTTCAATCGAGACCGTCCAAATGGGGCACGAATCCTACAGCTCAGGGACGAGACGGTAATTTCACATGCAAACGGGTCCGAAGCGGGTACTGGGTCTCCTTCTCACAGATCCAATAACCCGCAAACGGATCCACCACAGCTGGGCACGGGTTTCAACCCGCTGCCAACTCGATCCAGCAAGACACAATCAAGGTCCCTGATTAGATCTAAATCAACGGCCATGATTCACGTCAATCTTTACACTGGGATTTAGGGATTAAAATTCCTTATCTGATTACCAGAATATACCTTATCAGATTACTTTCCCAATCTGTTTACAAGGAGATTATTCTATATCAGACTACGCGGATTACATTCCAAAATTGTTCTCTAAGACGCCTATAAATACCCCCCACCCATCTCCATTAACAGGTAATCAATCTTTCTCTAGTTAAACGCTCTTTCATAATCAATTCCGGTTACTGACTTGAGCGTCGGAGGGTGCGTCGCCGGGAACAACCCCGGTGTCTCGCACTTTTTGCAGGTGCACGGCGGGAGCGACGATCAGAGTTCAACGGAACAGGTATACAGGTTCTCCTATTCAGTTTCCCCAAAGAACTCACAAATTCATCTGTTTGCCCCCACACCGAATTTAGCGGCAACAGCTACCGAGGTTGAGGCCCGAGCATGCCTTAGAGAGACCTGAGGCACGAGATGATCCGTGCGAGGCTTAGGGTCGGTAAGCCATGCCGAGGGTGAGGCACAAGGAGGAGCATTTGCTGTGGAGAAATCTGTGCGAGGCTCAAAGTTGAGACACCATACCGAGGGGCGTAGCAAAAGGAGCAGTTGTAGTCAGGATGCCATGCCGAGGGGCATAGCACCAGGAGAAGCACTTATTACAGAGAAATACGCACGAGGCTTAGAGTCGGGATGCCATGCCGAGAGGCATAGCACGAGAAGCACTTGTTGCGGAGGAATCCGGGTAAGGCTCAGAGTCGGGATGCCATGCCGAGAGGTGTACATGAGGAGGAGCACTTGTTGCGGAGAAATTTGCACGAGACTCGGTGTCGGGATGCCATGCCGAGGGGTGTAGCACAAGGAGGAGCACTTGTAGCGAAGAAATCTATGTGAGGCTTGGAGTCAGTGTACCATGTTGTGGTGTAGTACGAGGAAGAGCACTTGTAGGGGAGAAATCCGTGTAAGGCTTGGAATAGGTGTGTCATGACGAGGGGCGTAGCACGAGGAGGAGCACTTATAGGGGAGAAATCCACTCGAGGCACGGAATTGGTGTGCCATGCCGAGGGGGAAGGAGCGAGGAGGAGCACTTGTAGCGAAGAAATTCGCACGAGGTAGGGAGTTGTAATGCTATGCCGAGAGGCGTACCACGAGGAGGATCACTTATAGGAAAGAAATCCATGCGAGGCTCGGAGTCGGTGTGTAGGGTTGGCAATCAGGTCAGTCGGGCCAGGTCTGGTCGGACCTGCTCAGGTCGACTCGTTATTTGGGCGGGTCCGGGTCGGGTTACTAGCCTAACCGGGCTGGGCCGGGCAGGGTTCGAAATCCAAATATTGACCCGGTCGACCCGCGAACCCATTAGGATCGACCCCATTTCGGGTCGGGTCAGGTCGCCGGTTTGCCCGATATATATCGACCCCATTTCGGGTCGGGTCAGGTCGCCGGTTTGCCCGATATATATATATATATATATATATATATATATATATATATATATATATTACAACTTCACTTAAAAAAAATATAACAAGTATAACTGTATAAGAGTGACAAAAATGCATATATTATTCATTTCAACTTTTATGAATATTTACAGGTTTTTTTAAATACAAATACAAGTAATAAAAACTCAAAGACATACATCATTTCGTGATGTACATTTACTGATTTACATGTTTGAGCGGATAATCAGAATCTAGAGTTAGATTGAAGAGAGGGTATTGGACTACTATCGTGCACCTCTACTTAACCTTAACCTAGGATCTCATCGCCCTAAATTCCATAATCTTGTTGTTGGACTTCAGGTGAGTTGCTTCCACTTGTTGATGTAGATGTCACTTTTCCTTGAGTCATGTCTTTAGCCTTCATTCAATCTTTAGTGCACACGAGTATCTCCAACGAATTCAGCTTCAAGCGATTCCTGTAATCTGTTAGAACTCTGCCAGTTGTAGAAAAAGCACTTTCTGGAGCAACTGTGGAGACAGAAGGAGTTAGTAGATCTCTAGCCATATGTGAAAGAATAGGAAAAATATTTTCATGTTCTTTCCACCATTGTAGCACTTTAATCTTAATACTAGAACTCTCACTATCTTGTTAATTATACCAATTCAATTCATTCGGTTGATTAGTCATAGGTTTATTTGATTGAATTTGAGCAAATAAATTAAAAGTGGCATCGTCTAATTTACTCTTACCCTGATCTCTAGAAGTAGAAGAAGTAACTATGCTAGTTGTATTACTACTACTAGATGCAAAAATTCTATCATAATAATCATACATGTTATTCAAAGTTGATTCAAAGCTAGCAAAAAATTCATCGCAATCAATTTCAGATTCTTCTCCAGGTAAAGTAAAATACATTTCAATTTAACTCCTCGTACCCGCTAATTTGATACGAGGATCCATAACTGTAGCAATACAATACAATATAGGAGGACGACTAAAATACCTCAAAAATTTAGTGTATGCGGGTTTAACAGTATGACTAATGTAAATGTCATCAATCATTTCTTGAAAAGTTTGCATCATAGTAATTAGTGAAATAAAAATACTACTAGAAGTAGAATCATAAGATTTTGAAAATTTCAAAGTTGCGATTTTAAAAGGTTTTAAAAATTCTAACAGAGATTTTGCATAATACCATGATTGTTCATTCATTCGAAAATTTATATATTTTTTGCAAGACAAAAATGATTTATACAAGCTTTATATTGTGTAACAACATTTAATAAATCAAAAGTAGAGTTCTATCGGTGTTTAATATCCTTAGAAAATTTTCTAAAATGTACACCCTTAAGCTTACGTCATTCTTTAAATTGTTGAAGCATAGGGCCACTTAAAGCAATAAAATGTACAAAATTTCTAATGTTATGCACAAATGGTTCGGTTATTTTTAATGCATCTTGAACATATAAATTTAAAATATGACATGCACATCTAACATGAAAAATTTCTAAACATGGAGAAGCTAATTGTGTTTTTAATGTACTAATCGAAGCATTGTCGTTAGATGCATTATCAAAACTGATACAAATTTTTTTTATCACGAATATGAAAGATATCACAAACTTTTAAAATATGATGTGCAATTACTAAACCACTATGGGGATATGGCAAAGCTGCAAGTGATATGATTCTCTTTTAAATCATCCAATCACTATCGATCCAATGATAAGTTATGCCCATCATTGGAACATCGTTACAACCTTTCTAACAAACGAAAGTTAACGATATTCAACAAGTTAAACTATACAAAAAGGCAATTAAACTATCTCTCATTTCATTATAAAGTTTAAAACAATCGGATTTGGGTGTATTTCTAGGAATTCTTCTAAAATGTGGATTTAGTGCATTTTTGTTAAATTCCTCTACGTTCATACTCTCCGGATAGGAAAAATGTAACTCCTCCTTAATAGCTAGACGGGTCATTTCCCGTCGAACATTTTCGGGATCATATGAGTGGTTATCTACATGTCCGGTCTTAGGGTGGATTTGTTGACTGGATTAGTTTTCTAATAGATCATTGTGTACACTTTGCATGTATTGTTTAACTGTACCCGTTCCCTCACCCTTCCTCCATTTGTTACTCTTAAAATAAGTTTTACAAACCTTATGTCCTACACCCAAATTATCATCTTCGAAGATATAGTCATAATATTTATGCCAATCACTTGTTTCCCCCTAGTTTTTCTACTACTAGTGGGTCCGGTTTATTGTGTTTGTGTGTCAACATCATGCATTTCTTCTTCTATTTCGTGAGTAGGGATATCGTGAGTTCCTACCGTAGAATTCGGTGTAAATTCGGGTTCTGTTTGTGGGACTATTGGAGGCTGACGTGAAGAACCGTTAAATCTTGTCTACTTTGGCTACGACTGCTATCTTGTAATCTAGACATGGTAATAATGTAAGTGGAAAAAAAAATGATTTCCAGTGTTTTACTAGTGTATGTGAAATAATACAAAACAATCTAGGAGGTATATGTTAAAAAATATAATATAAAAAACAATAGGAGGGTTGAGAGAGAGAAAAGCAAAAAACCAACAAACAAATATGATACAAAATTTTAGAACTACAACAAAAATCAAGACAATAGGAGGGTTGTGATATTTTGATACCGTACTTCGTGGATAATCGTATATAGAAATGAAAGTGAAAATAAAAGTATAAGTAGACGTAGTCGATTGAGAAATGTACTAGACGTAGTCACGTAGTTCGGTATTCGTTGCAAGAGAAAGAGAGAGCGTCTTTATTGGAGGAGTTGAAATAGACGTAGTTGAGAGTTGAATCAACACAATTCGATATGATCAAAAAAATTTACTTCTTTGTTGCTTGCTTCTTTGTTGAAAAAACTTGATTGAATTGAGATTGTATCGAGTAGTAGTAGTAGAGAGAGTAAGAGAGTAGGGTATCGAAATTTTTAGATTGAATTAAGGGGGTATTTATAAGGACCCCCTGCCCCACAAAAAAAACAGCCAAAACAGAGCCAACGACTCTGTTTTCTGAGTTTCAGACCGTTCGACCCGCGCGGGTCGAACGGGTCCAAACTCGCGGGTCGAGCGGGCGGGTTGCAGGCGAGTTTGACCTGGTCAACGGGTTTGCAGGTCGAGTCGAGCAGGTTGGTTTACGAAATTGGCGATCAGGGTTGACCCGGATCGACCTGCGGGTTCGACCCAGACCAGAACCGCCTGATTGCGGGCCGAGTTCGAGTGGGCGGGTCGCAGGTCAACCCGACCCGGTTGCCATCACTATCGGTGTGCCATGCTAAGGGGCCTAGCACAAGGAGGTGCACTTGTAGTGGAGAAATCTGTGTGAGGCTCAGAGTCGAAGTGTCATGCCAATGGGAGTAGCACGGGGAGCACTTGTAGCAGAGTAATCCATGCGAGGCTCGGAGTCAGGGTGCCATGCCGATAGGCATAGCACGAGGAGGAGAACTTTTAGCGAATAAAACTGTACGAGACTCAGAGTCAGTGTGCCATGAAAAGGGAGATGGCGCGAGCAGGAGCACTTGTAGCGAAGAAATCTGCACGAGTCTTAGAGTCAGTATGCCATGCCAAGGGGCATAGCGTGAAGAGGACCACTTGTAGCAGAGAAATCTGCACGAGGCTCGGAGTCGGGATGCCATGTCGAGGGGCGTTACAGGAGGAGCAGCACTTGTAGCGGAGAAATTTGTACAAGTCTCGGAGTTTGGATGCCATGCTGAGGGGTGTAGCATGATCAACGGGGTGGAGCCTTTTTGTGGAAAAGGGCACCATTCGTGACGAAATTCTCGCGCGATCGAATGGGTGAGTGATGTTCGATCAGGTGCTCATGTGAGCTGGTGGTCATTGAAGATTCGATGCATGATTTTTGTAGTTATCGAGGAGGCATCACGTGATCAGTCATTTGAGAAGTCACGCTCCCCCTATAAGTTCTCATCTCCCCCTTATTTTCTAGGATTGCTTCCTCTTACTTCATCCAGAGCTCCTCTCTCAATAGTGAGACCCTTACCTTGAACTCATAGTTGGTTAGTGTTTCTTCCATGGCTAGTGACCGATCCAGTGGTTCATCTTCGTCCTCTGGTGGAAGCGGATCATCTTCTGAGTCTGCATCTCGATCGTCTTCTTCGATGAAGGAGCCTGAGTGTTCGAGGCCCGTTCGCATTGCTTATCCAAAGGATGTGGATTGAGGTATGTTCAAGCAATGAAAGGGCGGAACCGAGTCATTCTGAGGGGGGTGACTATGGTCGGTGATGAAGACAGAGGGAGTTCTGAGGGAGCGGAACGAGGATAATCCGGAGGGCCTGAGAGTAACAGGGAGGCAACAGAGGAGGGCAAAGAAGAAGTTGAAGGTGGTCCCTAAGTCCGGGAAGCGGGGACCTCGTCACTTGATAGTATCTTAGCTATTCCTCCTCCCCGTATTCGCCGACCAGCGAGAAAGAAGAAGATGGCCGTTTCCCCTGACCCTAAATACGAACCGATGGAGTAAGAATACGAGGGGGCATGTTTCCACCGTATTACGGTCAGAATCCTATCCAGATGTATTCAAAAGATCTAAAGGATGTTGTTCGTTTTGGTGTGCAACCCTCGCTGCCGAACAAGACCAACATAGATGCAAGCAGCATGCATAACACTTTAGTGGGGCGTGACCTTAAGAATATCTGGGAGGCTTACCACATTCCCCGAAAATTCAAACTGCTACTTCCATGTGTCGGGATCCCAACCGAAGTCCTCTCGGAGTAGTTTTGTATCTTCCTCACGGATTCATTTATTTCGGGGTTACATCTCCCTATCCACCTGTTCATCAAGGAGGTCTTGAATTGGGTGGGGAGAAGCCCTATGCAGTACGAGCCTAATTCTTAAAAGCAGCTGACTAGCTTCATTATGATGTGCACGTCGAAGAATGTGCCCTTGAAGCTCAAGTACTTCCGCGTGTGCTTGGGGCTAAGCGCCTCTCTGGGTATCAGTATCGGTGGTACATATCCCCACACCACAAGTATTGTGTGGTGTATAATCACCCAAACTCCATAAAGGATTGGAAATCGAGTATTTACAATCCCGAGCCTTGGAACATTCCTACCAAGTGGTCGTACGAGCTCCTGGAAAGGAAATGCCCAAGGCCCTCATAATTCACTTCTGTGGATGAAGCGAAATTTAAGAGACTGTTTGAGGTGGCAACAACATAGATTTGGCAAGGATGTCGGCGGCAAAGCTAGGAGTATGTGGCTTGAGCCCTTACATTCCCTATACATTCTTAGTTTATATGTGGCACTTCTTTGCCCTATGACTAACGTATTTGTTTTCTTGCAACTATGGTGGACGATGTCACTACTGTTGTCCTGCAGGCCGAATGGGCGGAGGAGAGGGCGACGGAAGACCCAAAGGGGAAGAAAAGGTAATTGGCCTCGACCTCTAAGGTATCTCCGAAGGGACCACCTAAAAAGGTGAAGAGGTCAAAAGCTCTGGTTATCCATGGCCCGGAGGAAGAGTCTGCGAGGATCCCACCGAGTGAGAAGTCGATCAGAGCTACCAAACTAGCCAAGTCTCCCCTTCACCAGTTCCACCAGATATTAAAGGCCATCCTGGGCGGTAAGGTCGACAAGACTTTCAAGCCAGATTGGGTTGTGAAAACCCTCTATTCCGTAATGGATTCCCGTGTGGCTCTCGAGATTGTGGAAAATATAGCCTCTCTGAAGGCCAGGAGGGTTCTCGTCTTGGAGACTACTAGCTCGGGCTATCTCAAGTTTGCCCAAACATCCGTCATGGTAAGGGCTTAGTCTAATAGATGTGTTTCTTCGTTTTTGCACTTGGCATTTTTCTAAGTATTTTACCCCATTTCCACAGGCCATGCTTCACGGGGCAAAGATGAAGAAACAATATGAGCATGAGCTCAACTGCGCAGCCCGAAGATCACAATGGTTTGAACAAAAGTGGTAGGTTGAGAAGCTCCGCGCCGAGAAGCTTGAGAAGAGGGTGAAGGAGTTAGAGGATAATTTCGAAGATGGGTCCTTTGATCAAGGAATTCTGATGTCTGAGAAGGAGGCCTTGCAGGAGGAGCAGACGAAGCTGAAGGTGGAGCTCGAAGGCACATTGGACAGGATGAGGGCTATAATCGGGCCCTCGAACATGTCATGGAGAGGTACCCTGAACTTAATCACAGTGACCTCTGCTTCGAGATGGATCTTAGAAGTACTATTCCGACCCCTACGAGGATACCTCCGACTCCCGCAGAAATACCTTCAAGTGACGAGGAGGTACCTCCAACTCCCACAGAGATACCTTTGGGTGACGAGGAGTTTGATGACGAGTGTGAGGTGGTCAGGACCGAAGTGCCTCACTCTTCTCCCCAAGAGGTGCACCTTTCACCTCAATTTGTTTATGAATTCCTAGTTTTTTGTACCGATGCCGACAGCAGACTGGCCACTGCCCCCTTGTAATTTTATGTTTAATGGGAATTCCTTCGATTTCTGACCGTCTTTTGCTCCTCGCACATTTTCTCGGATTTTAAGATGGTTTTTTTTTGTCAGATTGTGAGGTACGAGCCTTGGGAGAGTGGTTACCAAGAAGAGATCTGAGCCCTCAAAGGCCAGTTGTGTCACGCCAAGGACACTATCATCCATCTTCAGAAGGAAGCAATAGAAAGGGAAGGAGCTTTTGGCTATCACCTCTGGTGGTTGCAAGAGGTGCCGTGAGAACTTGCTCATTTAAAGGCGTCGGTCCCCGATGTCAGCTTGGCTCTCGTATAAACTGGGGAGGATGTGGCTCTGGTTCGACCGGAGGGCATTCCTCCAACTTTATTCTGAAGCGGATGCTAATGGACAGGGCTTGAAAATATATAGTCTGAGGGTGAAGCTCAGGTGAGGCGGATCCGACATCTACTTTTTGGAATCTGTTCTCAAGGCGGGATCCTTATTCGGGGCTCCGAACCCGAGTGGGAGCATCTGGGGATGCCCAAAGTGGAGTGGCCGGGTCTTCCAACGTCGCTAGTGTTCGAGGTGGTCCTGATTCGCCCGAGTTAGGCACCCGTCCCTCCGAGACTAACATACCATGCATGGGGATGGGTTTTGCCAAAGTAGACCTAGGGCTCAGGCTTTTAGTTCCTGTGACTTGTAATGAGCCTTGGACTTGTAACTTGGTGAATGTACCCACTTTGTCTCTTGATAATATAAACGTTTATGCACGTCTTGCTTTTTGGTGATGTATGGTGTTGCCCTACGGAGGATGTGGTTCGAGGCGAGGCGAGGACATGATTGTGGAGGAAGGACCTTATCGCGGAGAAGTTCGCGAGGGGCTCGAATTTGTGATACCATTTCGAGGATGAAGCCTTACTATAAAGAAAACCCATTGGTGGCTCAGAGTCGGGATGACATTCTGTGGATGAAGCTTTGTTGCGGAGAAATCCATGAATGGCGCGGAGTCGGGATGTCATTTTGAAGATGAACCTTGCTGTGGAGAAAACTCGCGAGTGCCTCGGAGTCAGAATATCATGCTGAGGGGGACAGCACGAGGGGGAGTTGAGTTATTTTAGGTCCCACATGCGTGCTCCACGTGCGAGTTCACGTGAGACATGGCCTCACATGCTTGGCACGGTTGATCGAAGTCTCTTTTCGCCTATATATTCTTTCCAATGCCTTCATTTCCGTTTGCTTGCTTCGCGTTTACTTCCTCACCCCTCCACATCTTGATCCCCTCATATCCATCTTCGGCCAGCAATAATGGTATCAGACGAGCTTTTGAAGATAAGATGCGCAGAGTTGAGGGCAAAGAAATAACTAGAGGCGCAAGTGCAAGGTCATTCTTCAGCACAGAAGCATCCCCCTCCTTCAGAGCTGGAGAGGTCCCTGAAGAAGAAGAGGTCTAAAGAGACCGAGTCTCCAAAGTCAATGGCCGCCAAAGTAGCCGTAAAGAAGAAGGCCTTTGTGCCTCCGGTCCCCTTGCTGAGGAGCGTCGCGGTATCTCCAAAACCATTGCCACCGGTGAAGGTTTGGGTACCTTCCTAGTCCATGACAAAAGGAGACTTGTTGGCAGATCGTCCCAATGCCCAGCAGGTGGTTGAGCACCTCGCAACTCCCCGTGATTGGAAAGCTATGAAGAATGAGTCGAAGGAGGAGGTTTATGGTTTGTGGCCCCAAGCTTCCATTCTGGTGAGGGTTCTTGTTCATTGTTAACCCCCTAGTGATCTCTTCTCCCTCTTTGATTTCACTAAGTATACTATTGATCTCTTGCATGCAGCCATCAATGGAGCAGAATTGAGGAGTAGGATGGAAATGCTCCTCCGATGGGCCCAGCTAGCCAAAACAGCTCAGAAGGAGCTCATGGACCGGAACACTAATTTCTGTTAGTCCATGAAGGAGCTGAAGGAGGACCTAGTGAAGGAGAAGACCGCTCGGGAAAAGCTTCTGAGGGATAAGGAGGAGTTGGTCGGCGAAAGGCTGGCATGGCAGGCGAAGAAGGAGATGATGAGGGAGTACAATGATGCCCTGCTTAGCATTATCCAGGGTCAAGACGAAGGGTATGATCACGCCCTTGAGCATATCATGGCTAAGTACCCAGATCTCAACCTTCGGGGCTTTTCTTTCAAGGTGAGGGCAGATAAGTCAACCCATCCTTCTAGGGAAGAGGGTTTGGCAAACCATGTGCTGGCTGACCCCACGGCTAAGGTCGAAGATGTTCGCCCCTCTTCTGCCATTGGTCTTCTTCCAAGGCATAGATTTTAAATTCTTAATTTATGTTTTGGCCATCTCGCGGACTGGCCACCGCTCTTGTAATGTGATTTTTAGGAATGAATAAAATGTATTTGAGATAAACTCCTTTGCTTTCGCCTTATTTGATATGAAGTTTACTCCGAGTTCTAAGGGATCTGGTCTAAGTGAACTATTTCTCCCGCACAAGGCTCGGAGGCATTTGGCTCAGCTAGGAGTTCCCGTGCTTACAGCACTGATCCACAGGTACCCAAAGATGATCGGGTATCCAATTTGAACTTTCTCAAGTTTATCCCAGGTTCCAACATCTGACGTCCCTCCCCGGGTTCCGAGTGCCAAAGACGAATGGTCTTTTTTTCCAGCGATCATTGGTCTATTTTGCGATGCTGGTCTTTCCTACTTGTGAAGTTCTACCAGCTTTCTTCTTGGATCAGCCGTCCGTCATCTCGTCGCTGATGCTAACCTATGATGCCTCTTCTACACGTCAAAGGTAGGGGAGAACTGCCGCTTCGGGATGTGAGTGGCACTTTCAGAAGTGTTTAGGCGTAGCTTTCTTGCTTATTTCGTGTTTGAATTGCGAACTGCGGAAAGGCCACCGCCCTTGTTGTAATTATCTTGCTTAATAAAAATACCTTTGCTTCACTTCTTTGTCTGCATAAGCTCTCTTAAATGGATTGGTACCCCGATCGAATTATTTGGTCCCACTCGTTATCAGGGATACTTCCAGCAAGAAATATATCGAAGAATTGGTGCCGGACTAGCCCAAAATCTGAGTTTATCGGAAGCTTGGTCTAAAATTCCAGAAAAATTAGCTGAGGCCCAACGGGGCTGGCCGAATTGCCTTATTGTAGTGATGAGTTAGCTGCTCAGAATGTCTCATCGGAGGACGAGGCACGGGCGATAGCTTCACATAGAAAGACCGATCCTAGGGGAATCTGCGTCTAGCTCGGCATCAGAGTGTCATGCTGAGGGGCAAGGCACTAGGTGGGAGCCTTGTTGCAGAGAAATCTGTGAGTGGCTTGAAATCAGAGTGTCCTGCCGAGGGGCACGGCACTAGGTAGGAACCTTGTCGCGAAGAAATCCATGAGTGTCTCGAAGTCGAAGTGCCATGCTGAGGGGTAGGGCACTAGGTGGGAACCTTGTCACGGAGAAATCCGCGAGTGGCTCGGAGTTAGAGTTACCCCCTGATAGAGAAGTGGAATTCGGTATTGATGTTAAGCCTGGAACTGAACCGATATCAAAGAGTCCCTACAGGATGGCACCGGTTGAGCTGGCAGAGCTAAAGGTGCAGATTCAGCAGTTGCTTGAATTGGATTTCATCAGACCTAGTATTTTACCATGGGGTGCTCCGGTCCTTTTTGTTGACAAGAAGGATAGTAGTTGTCGACTGTGCATGGATTATCGAGAACTGAACAGAGTTACTGTGAAGAATCGGTATCCGTTGCCCAGGATCGATGATTTATTTGATTAGCTGAGTGCGGGCTGCTGTTTTCTCAAAGTTGGATCTTCGTTCTGGATATCACCAAGTCAAGGTGAAGGCTGCAGATATACAGCAGACTGCTTTCAAGACTAGATACGGGCACTATGAGTATCTTGTGATGCCGTTCGGAGTCACGAACGCGCCGGCTGTATTCGTGAGTCTTATGAATCGAATTTTTTCTCAGTTCCTAGATAGATTCATGGTGGTCTTTATTGATGATATTTTGGTGTACTCTCGGAGTCGGGAAGATCATGTTGAGCATCTTAGAGTGGTTCTGCAGACTTTAAGAGAGAATCAGCTCTCTAGGAAACTTAGCAAGTGCAAGTTTTGGCTCGACAGAATTTCTTTCTTGGGGCACATTCTTTCTGGCGATGGTATTTCTGTGGATCCTGCCAAGATTGAGGCTGTGAAGGATTGGCCTATTCCCAAGTCAGTTTCAGAAATCAGAAGTTTTCTTGGTTTGGCTGGCTAATATCGAAAGTTCGTCCAAGATTTTTCGAAGATAGCAGGACCGTTGACTAAATTGACTGGGAAGGATCAAAATTTTTGTTGGTCTGATAAGTACAATGAGGCTTTTGTTGAGTTGAAGAACAGATTGACGTCAGCGCCTGTGTTGACTATTCCAGATGGTTCAGGCGAATTTGTAGTTCACTGTGATGCTTCTGGTAAGGGACTTGGAGCAGTTCTTATACAGAAGGGCCGAGTCGTTGCGTATGCATCGAGACAGTTGAGGCCGCATGAGAAGAACTATCCTACTCATGGCTTGGATTTAGCGACAGTGATCTTTGCTTTGAAGCTATGGAGACATTATTTACTTGGAGACTGCGTGGAGATTTTTACAGACCACAAAAGTCTCAAGTACGTCTTCCCCCAGAAGGAGTTAAACATGCGGAAAAGGCGTTGGTTGGAACTTATGGCCGATTATGACATCAGTTTGCAATGCCATCCTGGTAAAGTAAACTTGGTGCCTGATGCTTTGAGCAGGAGACCAGCAGTTATGTTTCTTACTCAGCAGAGAGATCTCATTAAGCAGATGAGGATGTTGGAGTTGGATGTTGTGTTGCTGAGTTCTGGTTGGAGTTGTTTGGCGCTCCAGCTGCAGTCGTCTCTTGTTGCGCAGATTAAAGAGGTGCAGGCTAGTTATGCGCAGTTGCAGAGTTTTCGAGCTGAGGTTGAGTCTGGGTCCAGGACGGATATGGTTATTCATGCAGATGGTTCGCTTCGTTTTGGTTCCCTGTTATGTGTCCTTAAGGGTGACGTTCGTCAGAGGTTGCTTGAAGAAGCTCATCAGTCTTCGTATTCTATCCATCCTGGCGGTACTAAGATGTACCGGAATTTGAAGCTTCATTTCTAGTGGCATGGTGTGAAGAAGGCTGTTGCTCGGTTTGTTTCTCAGTGTTTGGTCTGCCAGCAGGTTAAGGCAGAACGTCAGAGAACTGCTGGACTTCTTCAACTGCTTCCTATTCCAGAGTGGAAGTGGGAACATATCACTATGGATTTTGTGACCGCTTTGCAGAGGAGTCCTAAGGGTCACAATGCTATTTGGGTGATTGTCGACCGTTTGACGAAGAGTGCTCACTTTATTTCTTTTCGTGTCGGTCAGTCTACTGAGAGCCTTGCTGAGAGGTACAGGCAAGAGATTGTTAGACTTCATGGGGTTCCAGTCAGTATTGTATCCGACAGAGATACGAGATTCAGATCTTAGTTTTGGGAGAGTCTTCAGAACAGTTTGGGGAGTAAATTAAAGTACAGTACAGCTTTTCATCCCCAGACTGATGGACAGTCAGAGCGGACTATTCAGATTCTGGAGAACATGTTGAGGTCCTGCATGCTTCAGTTTGGTGGGTCTTGGGAGGATCATTTGCATCTCGTAGAGTTCTCGTACAATAACAGCTTTCAAGCCAGTATTAAAGCTGCTCCGTTCGAGGCACTGTTTGTACGGAAGTGCAGATCACCATTGTGCTGGGATGACATTGGTGAGAGGCAGTTGTTGGGTCCAGAGTTGATCACCAAGACAGTGGATGTTGTGGTTCAGATCAGGAAGCACTTGCAAGCATCTTAGGACATGCAAAAGCGATGGGCTGTTGTTCATCGTAGGGCTTTAGAGTTTGTTGTTGGTGACCATGTTTTCCTTACGGTATCACCGTGACGTGGAGTCATTCGGTTCGGTGGCGGGAGCAAGCTTAGTCCGAGGTTTATTGGACCGTTTGAGATTTTGGAGCGAGTAGGCAAGGTGGCCTATCGTCTTGCATTGCCGCTAGCTTTATCAGGAGTGCACGATGTTTTCCATGTCTCACAACTCAGGAGATATATCCGAGATGAGAGCCACATGATCGACTATTCTGAGTTGACCGTTCGGCCGGATTTGACTTGTGAGATTCCACCAGTTGCTATTGTGGATCGACGGGAGAAAGTACTTAAGAACAAGGTCATCAAGTTGGTTCTTGTTGCTTGGAATCCTCACTCTCCTGGTGAGTCGACTTGGGAGCTGCAGGAGGAAATTCAGCAGAAATTTTCTCATTTGTTGAGTAGTTTGCTTTGGTTTTGTTTTGTCTTTTTTTTTCTTTGTTTTTGGGGTTATCCTATGTATCTTTCTTTTGAATTTCGAGGACGAAATTTTTATGTTAGGTGGGTAGGATTGTAACTCCTGTTTTTCATTTTATGTATTTTGGAGTGTATTTTTTATTTTTGTGTATTTTATCTCCCTTGTATTTTTCTGAACCGTATATTGGATTTGTTTTCAAAATATATCCATTTTATTTCATTTTGAGCTCATTGTGTTTGATTGATTGTCTCTTCAATATCGCTTTTCATCATTTTGATCTTTTCCTCATTTTTTGGTCTCGTTATCTTTATTTTATCTTTTTCTTGGTGTTATGGTGGTGTTTTGGTGGTATTTTCCTTTTCCCATTATTTTATCTCCTAATAAGATTTCCAAAGCCAAAAAAATCCCAATCCTATTTGCATTCCTATTGTTATTTGACCCAAAATCCAAAACCAATTGTATACCTATTACTAGATACTAATACCCACAACCCATTAATCCACATTTAAACTCTTATATATAAACCCATAATCCTTAAACCCTAAACCCTAACCCTAAAGCTTTCTCTCCCTCTCCTAATCCTGGCCTCCCCCATCTTCTTTATGCTCCCGGCTGCTACACCCGACCACACCCAATCCCGGCCTTCCCCAGGCCGATAGCCCCCTCCGACACCATCAGCCCGACCACCACTACCCCCTACTCCGGCCATCTCCCCACATCTCCGACACCCATCACCACACAATCTGACCACTCCATCCCCTTGTTTGCCTAGCCGACAACCACCACCATCAACATCACCTCTTGCATCATCCATTCTCTTTTTGTGGTGTTCTCAAAGTGGGTGCTTGCCACTTTGATTGTCGTTGCTTCAAGGAGATCGTTCGTGTGAAGGTTTCGTTCGTTGTGCGTGGATTCGTTGCTTGTAGTGGATTTTGTTCGTGGGTTTTGCTTCTCTTCATGTTTGCATCGTTCTTCATCCCCAAATTAAGGAAAGTAACTTGTACTCCAATTCATTTATTTGATACAAGTCAAAAAGTTCACCTATAGTGTAGTTGGGTCTAGAGACAACTATAGATTGTGTTTTGCTTGATGAGTTTTGTCTCTATTATGATAATTTGGCCATGGATGACTCATGACATAAATCTTGATGTGAAATAACCTAGGAATTGCCCAATTCTTGATTTTTAATCATGTACGTGAAATTTGGTGTGAAATTGTGTTTGGATTGAGACCCATATGATAAAATTGGTAAGGATGTGTTAATAACCCTAAATCATGATGTTTAGATGCTTGGTAGGTTGTATTTCAAGTTTGGAAGTGTTTGGATCAATAATCTTGAATCTATGATGTTTTGTCCTTAAGGGTGAAATCTGTATTTGCTGGATGTTCTGTTTTGATTGCTGTTTTCATCTATGCTACAGTCAGTATTTAAATTTCGGTATAAAATATGAGTTTTAGATAATTTTGTCTATTTTCAAATCCCACTGACTTTGCTCGATTTGGATTTCGTATGACTGAGTTATGGTTGTTTTAGTACAGCGGTGTCGATCTATTCCAGATTTTGTTTTTGGGTAATTTTGATAACAAACTATTTTCAAGAACTATGCTATACATATTATTTTGATTTGAAACTTTGATCAATCTTTCTATATGTATCTAGGGATTATCTAGAATTTTGATGAATTTTATTGATAAGTTTTATGTGATATTTCATGCTCGTTTCTAAAACCTACTTATGCTGTATTTTGCTCGCTGTTCTACAAAGAACCCTATTTTTACTATGATTCCTTATACTGTATGAAAAATGTTTGTGAAATGTGAAAGTTAGTAAATTTTATATATTTTCAATCGTTTTGGCGGAATTGGATTTCGATTCACTGGTTGCGAGATATCTTAGTTTTCATACATCAGTGTTGAGATTTCCAGATTCGTTAAACTATATTTTCTTGATGCTTTGGTATTTTTGATGACTGATCTATTCTTACTGGAATATTATGAAATTTTATATTTTGATTCTAGTCATATAGGGGAATAACCCAGATTTTTCGTGGATTTATTTGATGAGTTTTAATGCTGTTTTTCTGACTGAGAATTCATTTTCCTGATTCTGACTGAACATGTTTTCTGTTTTCAAACCTATTTTGAGTTATGATGTTGTGAAGTACCATATGACTTAATTATACTCATTGGATTTTTCTGGATGTCTATTTTTCAGATCCTTTGACTGATCCAGTTTTGCATTTCTGTAGCGACAAGAATCGTTGTTTTAGTACTGTACTGTCATGCTGTCCTAAATATGAACATATGCTATTTTGCTCGTTTATGTGACTGTATAATATCTATGATTGTTGATTTGTTTCCCTGAACCTAATACTGATTATACTATGTTAGTTTGACACTATTTCATACACATCATGCATGTTGATGACCATAATAAAAATAACCAAGCCTGGGTTTCTTAAGGGAAGATCTAGTAGTGGAAAATATGGAAACGTGTACTTGAAAGGGAACTAGTGTTCCATACTATTACTGTTACTGTTACTGTTTTCTGACCCTTTCTACATTACTTCCCATAGGAAGGTGTAGAGTAGAAGAGAACCACTAGCTTCTGACTGTTACTGTTACTATTACTGCTACTGTTACTGATACCTGAGTACACTGCCCCATCATGGTCCACTATGAAATCTAAAAGCAAAACTGTTTGTTGTAGCAACCATGTGATATGATTTTGGGACGCATGAAGTGCTACCTAGCTAGTAATACAAACAAGACTGTAAGAACATAAAACTGATACTGTTAGACAGTTACTGTTAGACTGATACTGTTAGACTGTTACTGTTAGACTGATACTGTTAGACTGAGACTGTTTGAACTGATACTGTTTTACTGTTATCCTGAATCACTGATATATTGAGTTTACTGTTACTAGAGACTGTTAGTTGCTATATGACACTATATTTGACATAAACAACTGTACTGTTAGGATACCATGCTAGTTGACTGCCATGCTATTAGTTAGTTTTTCCCATGTGCTTGTATCCTACATTATTTGTGACCTGCGACTTGCAATTGACGGATACTTGTTTTCTTCTTTTCTCCTTCTCCTGCAAATTTATTAATTGCAGATCAGGATGGACGACTGCCAGATGGTATTGGCGAGATGATGTATTAGTACTGGAGTTCTGCTTTATTATTATTTTTATTGTTGCTTGAACATTGAATAAAGTGTATTTGGTTTATTGGATAGTATTTGTATTTGGGCGATATGACCCAGGATATTTGTTTTTCTCCAGACTCTGATTTATTTGAGAATATTGTATTTGGTTTCAAGTAAATTTTTTTTGGTGTTTTGTTTCAATTTTGCATGTTGGTTGACACTTTTGCTTCCGACTCTGATTAATTGTGTGAGATATTGTAAAGATTTCTTGAACAGCTTATGGATGATGAAAATCATTCGCTGGGCTTTTGTTACGTATCCGTATTCCGTATTCTTTTTGGGAAGCGGGGCGTGACAGGGTTTTTAGTGGTATCAGAGCATCAGGTTTGGCTAATGTATTAGTTGCCTAATATATTAGACAAGCTTGGCTCGAACTGGGATCTACACAATATTTCACCAACCATGCATGCATAAATGAAATTATACCAACTCTGATTTTGGATACTAGTCTTGTTCTCTCCATTTTGATCCCTTCTTATTCAATCCCTTGATTCCATGTTTGCTTCTCTCTATCCCTTGATTTTCTTTGCTTTTTCCATGTCTTTGATTTCTTTTAGGTATCATCCTTGTTTGCTCTTTTCCTGCCTATGTTCTTTTTGATTCTGGGGCAACCCATTCTTTTGTCTCCTCTCGATTTGTCGCTCGCCATCAGTTAGAGTGCAGTAACATGTCAAAGGCTTGGAATATCGTGACCGGTGGTGGAGTTGTCAGTTGTTCCCGTGAGTGCAGGCAATGTTCCGTTATTATTGGGGACGCAGATTTCAAAGCCAACCTGATTATAATTGAAAATTCAGGATTCGACGTTGTTCTGGGTATGGATTGGTTGGGTGAAGCCCATGCCATTATTGATTGCCATGCCAAGAAAGTGATTTTCAGAATTCCAGATCGAGCAGAATTTGAGTTCCATGTCGGGGAATCTTCTCCTGGCCGAGCAAAGACTACAGTTGAACAGGTAGATTGTGCGATGGAATTGCACTCAGGCTGTGAGGCTGCGCCTCTAGTAGTTCGGAATTTCTTGAATGTTTTTCTAGATAAGTTACCAGGCTTACCCCCTGATAGGGAAAAGGAATTCGGTATTGATGTTCAGCCTGTAACAGAACTGATATCGAAGATTCCCTACAGGATGGCACCGGTTGAGCTAGCAGAGTTTAAGGTGCAGATTCAGCAGTTGCTTGATTTGGATTTCATCAGACCTAGTGTTTCGCCATAGGGTGCTCTGGTCCTTTTTGTTGACAAGAAGGATGGTAGTCGTCGACTGTGCATGGATTATCGAGAACTGAACAGAGTTACTGTGAAGAATCGGTATCTATTGCCTAGAATCGATGATTTATTTGATTAGCTGAGTGGAGCTGCTATTTTCTCGAAGTTGGATCTTCGTTCTGGATATCACCAAGTCAAGGTGAAGGCTGCAAATATACAGAAGACTGCTTTCAGGACTAGATACGGGCACTATGAGTATCTTGTGATGCCGTTCGGAGTCACGAACGCGCCGGCTGTATTCGTGAGTCTTATGAACTGGATTTTTTCTTAGTTCCTAGATAGATTCGTGGTGGTCTTTATTGATGATATTTTGGTGTACTCTCGGAGTTAGGAAGATCATGCTAAGCATCTTAGAGTGGTTCTGCAGACTTTAAGAGAGAAAAAACTCTATGGGAAACTTAGCAAGTGCGAGTTTTGGCTCGACAGAATTTCTTTCTTGGGGCACATTGTTTCTGCCGATGGTATTTCTGTGGATCCTGCCAAGATTGAGGCTGTGAAGGATTGGCCTATTCCCAAGTCAGTTTCGGAAGTCAGGAGTTTTCTTGGTTTGGCTGGCTATTATCGGAAGTTCGTCCAAGATTTTTCGAAGATAGCAGGACCGTTGACTAAATTGACTGGGAAGGATCAGAAGTTTTGTTGGTCTGATCAGTGCAATGAGGTTTTTGTTAAGTTGAAGAACAGATTGATGGTTCAGGCGGATTTGTAGTTCACTGTGATGCTTCTGGTAAGGGTCTTGGAGCAGTTCTTATGCAGAAGGACCGAGTCGTTGCATATGCATCGAGGTAGTTGAGGCCGCATAAGAAGAACTATCCTACTTATGACTTGGAGTTAGCGACAGTGATCTTTGCTTTGAAGCTATGGAGACATTATTTACTTAAAGACCGCGTGGAGATCTTTACAGACCACAAAAGTCTCAAGTACGTCTTTACCCAGAAGGAGTTAAACATGCGGCAAAGGCGTTGGTTGGAACTTATGGCCGATTATGACATCAGTTTGCAATACCATCCTGGTAAAGTAAACTTGGTGCCTGATGCTTTGAGCAGGAGACCAGCAGTTATGTTTCTTACTCAGCAGAGAGATCTCATTGAAATCCTCCCCCCCCCCCCCCCTCTCCTCCCATCGACCCTCCATATATAGAGTGGAGGATGATCATTCTTTCGGAGTCCTGAGGTTCGAACTCAATCTTCAGATGCTTATTGGCACCTCGAGAAGGAGGAGATGTTCTTGGACCATCCCGAATGAATTTAGACATGTGCCCTCTCCGGATAAGGGTCTTGATCTCCTCTTTGAGTGCCCGGCAGTTGTCGATCTCGTGACCATGGTCACGATGAAATCGGTAATAGAACCTCTTATCCCTTTTCTTGTTCCCGTTGTTGGATTGAAAAGGGTGCCAGATCAGGCCCTCTTCCTTCACCTCCATGAGAATGGTGGAGACACTCATATTAAGCGGGAGGAACTTCTCAAACCGGGGCACTATGGGAGAATGCCTCTATCGGAGGCATCTTTTTGGGCCTTCTTCGTCACTTTAGAGGTCCATCTTCTTTTTCCCCTTAGCAGGGGATTTTTTGCAGCCTCCCGGATGTAGGGCCTCGTTGGCTCAGATGTATTTCTCACTCCTGAGAAGGAGGTCAGGGAAATTCGAGTGAGGCTTCTTGACCATGGAGGTTTTAAGGATGTCGTGCCAGACATTATGCCTAAAGGTGGCTGCCACGACACTGACATCAAGGGAGGAGATGGACCTGGCCTCTGCGGTGAACCTTTGGACGAAATCCCAGAGGAACTCCCCATTTTTCTGCTTCAAATCGATTAGGGAGGCGCTAATCTTTTCAGCCTTGCGTCTGGTCACGAAGTTGGCGAAGAAGCTCTTTTCGAGTTGGTCGAACGAGAAGATGGAGTTCGGCATGAGTCTGGAGTACCATTCTCACGCAAAACTGCGCAGTGTGGCGAGGAACGCGTGACAGAGGAGGGCATCTGAAGCGCTGTGAATCATCATGATAGTTTTGAACCCCCTCAATGTGATCAGCCGGATCTGACTCTCTATTGTAGGTCTCAAAGGATGGGTGGTTGAAGCTCCTCAGGATCGGGGCTTCAAGGATGTAGGAGGAGAAGAGAGGTCAGACTGGACGGTAACCTCAACCTAATTGCCTCTCGCCTTCCTCTATTTTGGCGAGCTAATCTTCCATCTCCTGCAGTCACTTAAGGACCGTGTCTTCTCTTCCCTCGGATCGAGACGACCCGTTGAACTCTTTGTTCTTAGTCACTCTGATATGAGGATTATCAGAGTGGTGATCGTTCCCAACTTTGACTCGAAGAACTTATAGGACCTCATTCTGAAACCATTGGAACTCGGCCCTCATCATGTGGCCCCCCTCTCCGTAGCCATTTGAGGTTCAGCAATCCCTTGGGGAGAGACTACGCTTTTTCCCCCGACCATGGGAGGAGTGGTGGTTGTGGCTCGGAGGATGATCTGAAGGTCCTTTGTGTCTTGAGCAGTTGAGGCGATGACGAAGGTCCTCCTCATCTTGTCGATTGTTAATGAGATTCTGGAGATCCAAAACCACTAGACACTGGTCCTTTGGGTGACCGAATGGGAGGCACTCGGAACTGGCCTTTGTTGATGTTCGCAGTGCTGCTGTTGTGACCCCTGGGTGGCCGCACAGCAACGGGATGGACGTGGAGGAGGAGGAGGTCAACATGACTCCCCGTGGTAGCGTCTTCTTAGCCTTGGGTGCCATGGGGGAAGGCAGCTATGAGTTATCTGAGGTCGAAGGCTGGATCTGTGTTTTGAACAGATGACGCCAATCTGCTACTGTTATTTTCTGATGTGGGAGCAACAGATGATGAGTTCCTTTGATAGGATGGAAAACAAAGATCTCAGTCATAGATCTGATCTCGATGAGAGGCTAATATGTGGTAGGAATGTGTGGATCTAGTGGTGGTTGGCCACCAAGCACCTGCAACAAGCCTGAGACACCGGGAGTATTCCTGGGGACAAACCCTCTGACGATCAAGTTAGCAACCAAGGAATGTAAAAGTAAGATTTACTGGCTAAAGGTTCATCACTAGGTAATTGTGGAGGTAAACCTGTATTTATAGGCCAGTGGAAATCTGTTAGGGGAAGATTCCTCAGCTGGCTAATTAGATCCCATGGATTAGGGATGTGATTGAGCAACTGATCCCTTGATTATAAGGGATTCGATCACTAGCCATAAGCAGTTGGTCAACTCTTTCTTGGCGAGCTGAGCCGAGGTGATGGACCTATGAACGGCCCATGAGTAGTTTTCGGGCCAATAGCTGCCCATAGGACTGTTATCTTGGCATCAGGAACCTCAAGATCTGCACAAGGATCGTGTGATGCAGATCAGCAGCAATTTTCACCATCATTTATAGGTAATTTTTAAGTGAAGATACACATATGTAACCTATAGGTTGCATACATGTACATTTTGGCTTATATATATATATATATATATATATATATATATATATATATATATATATATATATATATATATATATATATATATATATATAGTTCTCTTCAGTTGCGCACCGATCCCTTGCGCACCCTCGTGGGCACCCTACTCTACCCGTCCGATCTTCATCATGATCAGACGCCAGATCATGTGGCTTTCCTTCTTCCGCTCTCTCACGTATTGAAGTTGGGGGTAATATAGGAAAATTACCCCCCCCCCCCCCCGATACCTTATCTTCTTTCCCTTCAGTAGCTCCCTTCATCTCCTCTCTTCTTCTCGATAGTGAAAAAAACCCTAGCTCTCTCGATTTCGTCATCTTTTCCCCAAATCGAGTTCGCAAAAGCCCAGTGCCCCAAATTGCCTAATCCGTTGCTCCTACTCTCCTTACTTATGCTCTCGGAATTCCCGTCCCCTAATTTGAAACCCTACCTCTCCAAATTGAGATTGAAGAAACCCTACCCTCTTACCCAAATCGATACCCATTGCTCCTCCCCCTAAACCCTCCTTTGTGCTGCTCTTGGAATTCCATCCCCTTCCTTACCCCACGCCGCTGCTATCTTCCTGCGAGTTTGCTCCGAAAATCTATATGGGTTCTCTTCAGTTGCGTACCCATCCCTTGTGCACCCTCATGGGCACCCTACCCTACCCGTCCGATCTTCATCATGATCAAACGCCAAATCATGTGGCTCTCCTTCTCCCGCTCTCTCTCGTATTGAAGTTGGGGGTAATATAGGAAAATCTACCGCCAGAAATCGAAGGTGGCTCGGAGTTGAGTTCTGTCATTTGATAAGAGGCTACTGAAGGGAAGTGTTTCTTTCTCACCTTGTTCAGTTTGTTGCATTTTTTTGACCATGGGTATATAATCAGTAGCCAATGATGAATTTCAAAATATAGTAGGCTTGAGTTATTATATGATACTTAGTTGCTTGAGTTATTATATAATAATCAGTAGGCAATGAGTAATGAGCCTTTGCTATATGTTAATTTGTTGCATTTGCTATACTTTGCTCTTTCTTCATTTGGTGTTGTTGCTGCATTTGGTATGTAGGCAAAGATGTTGTTTTACTGCTAGTGTTGCAGTTGCCATACATTCTTCATTGTTAGTTTTGCAAATGACAGAGGGAACACGAAGGAGAGAAGGAGGCTGTTTATGTTTCGATTGAGTTATAATACTCATTTAAACAAACTATATGGCATGGCATTAATATGCAGCCGAGTCAGTGATGATTGAATTGTTCAGTAATTTGCACCATTTTTGTGTACTTGAACTTAGAATGACTCGGAAATTTGTGAACTTAGAATGTGTACTTGAATTTAGAATGTGCACACTCTTAATCAAAAATTCATGTGTACTTGAAGTTAGAATGAATATGAAAATTGTGACAGTTTTTTTTGGCATTTCAGTTTGATCTCAGTTTTGGTTGATTTCAGTTTGATCTCAGTTTTGATTACATTTTAGTTAGAATGAATATCAACTTAGAATGATTATATACTCACTCTTCATTTGTGGTTGACCTCAGTTTTGGTTGATCCTCAGTTTTGGTTGATCTCAGTTTTGGTCTCAGTTTTGGTTGATCCAAACTATGCTTATTTGGTTGATCCAATTTATTTTTCGTGTTGATTCTTATGATTATACGTTGACGATATGATTATATGTTTGATACCCATGTTTCTGTCCATTTGTTAAATGGTTACACAATCTCGATAGCGTCGAAGGTTATGGAAATTGAGATATTAAAGCTGAGAAAAAAGTTAGCTAGGGTTTTTTTCATTAAGGCAAAGAGCGCGTGAAGGTAAGCCATCAGATCTTCATCATGATCACGATGACTATCAGATAGCTGTGTTCTCGTGCACACGAGACTGCGCACTGTATGGGTGCGCAACTGAAGACTACTCTATATATATATTACTCATTCAAACAAACTAGATGGCATGGCATTAATATGCAGCCCTAGTCGGTGATGAATGGATTGTTGAGCAATTTTTAGCATATTTTCATTTGGAAATACCGATGCTTGTCCACTTCTCTGCCCCCTTTGATGAACTTTTTGCTGAACTGAGGTTTTATTAGCCTACTATCATTTTAAAAAGTTGTTTTCTGAGCCTACTGCCCACTTCAAAAATTGCATCAAAAATTCAGACAAGTTACAAATCATGCAACAACAATGATTTGAATCGTAGCTAATCCTTGTGTATTTTTTTTATTGTTTTTGTTTTAATTTCAGCAGCATAAGAGGATCAGGAAGACGAGGTACTAGAGTAACCGAATAAGAAGATGATGAAGTAGATGGAGCAGAAATGGGTAGACTAAATGCTTGCTAGCAGAGTTCATGGACAAATTTTTTGTTCAATTGGAGCTGAAATAGCTAATTAAGTTATGTGTGCAATTTGACTGTGTTTTCATTTGTTTGTTAATGTAGGACTGTAGAAGACAAGTTTACTGTGGTTATGTGTAATAGATTGTTGTAATGGCTTTGATAAGAATGTAGTAGCAAATTTGAAATAAAGTAATCTTTTCTGTGCAATTTCAGTGTGTTTATAATTGACGTAAATTTGGGTGCATTGAGGTAAATATGTGGACTTATTGAATGATGCTCAAGTATGGGACTGTGTATATTTCAAAAAAAAATTCCTCTTCGATCAGCTATGCAGTTGGCTTCTCATGTTCTAATACTGTATTTGGCTTCTCCTGGTCAAGGAAATCATAGATTAGAAGTACAAAACTAAACTACAGATAGCAGGGGAAGGTGAAGGAGAAAGCTAAAAAAAATATCCGATGGAGTACAACAAGATAATTCAACCAAAACTGAAGATGAACCAAAACTAAAGATCAACCAAAACTGAGACAAAAACTGAGATCAACAAAAACTGAAGATGAACCAAAGCTGAAGATGAACCAAAACTGAAGATCAACCAAAACTGAGACCAAAACTGAGATCAACCAAAACTGAAGATCAACCAAAACTGAGACCAAAATTGAAGATCAACCAAAACTGAAGATCAACCAAAACTGAGACCAAAACTGAAGATCAACCAAAACTGAAGATCAACCAAAACAGAGACCAAAACTGAGATCTACCAAAACTGAAGATCAACAAAAACTGAGACCAAAACTGAAGATCAACCAAAACTTAGACCAAAACTGAGATCAACCAAAACTGAAGATCAACCAAAACTGAGATCAACCACAACTGAAGAGTGAGTATATAATCATTCCAAGTTAATGTATATTCTAACTGAAATGTAATCAAAACTGAGATCAAACTGAAATGAACCAAAACTGAGCTCAAACTGAAATGCCAACAAAATTGTCACAAATTCCATATTCATTCTAAGTTCAAGTACACATAAATTTTTGATTAAGATCGTACATATTCTAAGTTCAAGTACACATTCTAAACATTCTAAGTTCAAGTACACATTCTAAGTTCACAAATTTCCTACTCAATCTAAGTTCAAGTTAACAAGAGATGCGGCTGCTTTTCTGCTTCAGCTGCGGATGCTATTGCATGAGCTGTGGCTGTTGATGCTGTTTCCACTCTGCATTTACAAAATGAGTTTACAGGTTAATTTCACAACATAAACACAGAAGAAGATTTCACAACAACATGAATACTGAAAATAAAGTAGGCTCAGAAACAACATAGCTGATTATGACTGAATTGTTATGCCATGCCCAATAGCTTTGAATCAACCACAAGTGTATCAAATGCATACAAATTGAGAAGCACTATGGCTGCATTATCATGCCATGCCTAATAGCTGATGCCCAATTTGTAGTACCCCACCTCCACTAAGGATCTACAATGAAGGGACTAATATAATCAAAACTCAAACAAAACTCTTCATTTGTGGTTGATCTTCAGTTTTGGTTGATCACAGTTTTGGTCTCAGTTTTGGTTGATCCAAACTCTGCTTATTTTAACAAATCCAAATCAGTTTTCATGTTGATTCTTATAATTATACGTTGACGATATGATTATATGTTTGATACCAAGTTGTTCTGTCCAAAAAAACAAACAATCTTATGATTATATGTTAGATAATCAAAATCCAACCTTATGTTGGGAAATAAACCAAAAAAAGAGTTCAATAAGTCCCTTCATTGCATATCATAAACTGAGTTGTCAAAAGCTAATAAACAACAACAAAAACAGCTCAACCTAGGAAACACATAATTGAATTTGATCAGTTGGACTATTCATCACTGCCTACAAACACTACAGCAGGAAAAAAAATACAAAGGGACTAAATTTAAAACATAACAGTGAATAAAACACTTCCCTTAGTTCATTGTATCTGCAGTGTCATCGGAATTTTGTTGGACGCACTAAACAAAAAAAAAAGTTAACATAAACATAGTCACGAACAACATCCAAATTGGAAGAATTAATATGAAAGTTCAAATACTTAAACATACTATACCTATCAAGCTTCTTTGGGCAAGTTCTCGCATCGTGGCCTTGTCCCCGTAAACCGCAACAACTGCACTTTCTTGGTTTACCTCTAGTTTTCTCTCGCATTGGCTTCAACCGTTTTCCACATTGCCTTCCCTTAGTTTTGCATTGGCTTGGCTCTTCAACGGAAACTTGAGACAATAGCAAGTCCTTCCCATAAGGTCGTGTTCCACTACCTTTCGCTACTCCACTTCCTTGAGGTTGCGTTGGAACAAAGCCTTCAATACACTTGAGCATGTTTTCACGCATGAACGCGTAACCTTCATCCGAAGCTAATCCAATTTCAACAAATTGTTTTGCTAAATTACTCAACTCACAATAGCGGGATGCAAAATTCTTGTCATTGCCTTCATCAATGCCTCCAATATTTGTGAAGGTGTAGTTTCTTCTAATCACCTCGTGTGACCATCTTCGTAAAATATATTGTTGCGGGAGTTCATTATAATTTGAGTACTTAAGAAAAGCCAGAAGATGCTTGCGAGAGATGCCCATAAATTCAAACATGTAGCATGAACAACTACCAAACAAAGTTCCCTTCGCATAAGTAATAATGGTATCATTTTCAACTCTACCACACAACCTCACTGCGTAATAAATATTTGCAGCATTTTCATGATCTTCCACCAAACTCACATTATATAAGAGGCTTGATTTGAGTTGCTTTTGGAAGTCATAAAACATTACCAAAGTGTACACTTGGGCCATTTGTTCCTCCATGTACCATTCGGTCTTCAATTTAGGTTTTTTCTCAAGTGTACGGTGATTTTCTTTAAGTTCTTGTTCTCTTTGTTTTCCAATTACTCTCTCAAATATTACGGCAAATTCTAGAAGTGAGTACTTCTTTTGAGTATGCTTCTTTAAGAAAGAATTCATTGTCTCACTTCTTTGGCTACTTGACATGCCGACCCAAAAGTGAGGCCTATGATAAACGGGGGCCCATTTCTCACGGATTTCAAAGTTATCATTCAACCATTTATTATTTTCCGCTCCATATTCTATCATTAATGACTTCCATTTTTCTTCAAAAGAAATGATGTTATAAGAATTCCGAATAATATCTTTAAAAGCTTCCATAAAGTTAGCATTTTGAACCAACTGAGGCACCTCTTCGGGGATCTTATCTAAAATATGCCATACACAATACCTATGACGAATTTGAGAAAAAACTTGTTTTATTGCAGCACCTATCCCGCGGTCTTGATCCGTTATAATGCCAAGTTGAGCATGTTTCATGACTCTTAACCATTTTTCAAATAACCAAACAAAAGAGGCAGCTGTTTCATTTGGAATCAAGCCACAACCCAGAAAAACTTACTGCCAGTGATGGTTTATTCCAACAAATAATACAAATAGCATTCCATAGCGATTTGTACTATGTGTTGCATCAAAAGAAACTACATCACCAAACTCTTCATAATTCTTCGGAGCAATTCCATCCACCCATATACAATGAGACAATCTACCACACTCATCCTGCTCGAATGCATAAAAAAATGAAGGATCATTTTCCTTTTGCCATTGAAAAAAGTCAATCAACATTTGGCCATCGTGTCCCTTCATCGACTCCCTCAAGTCTCTTTCATGATTTCTAGCATCAGTTTCAGTAAATCCAACCTTATCATATCCCCCACTAGTATTTTCAAAAAAAATCATTTGTTTGCATGTAGGGATATTAGCACCCGAAAGTTGTTCCATTAATAGTTTATCTGAACTAGACACAACACGATTTCGTGGCAACAAATGTCGTCTACCGGGTGAGGTGAAAGAATGATTGTGTACTTCATGAAATGAATAAAATGACCATGAATTTGCAACTTTGTTTAATTTCACACGCACAAGAGCATTGCAAGAAGTTCTAGATGTAGTTCCCATCCTAACATCATTATTTTTACCTTTCAACACCCTCGCTTTATTACAAAGAAAAGTCTTGTCCACTACTTCACCATCCTTGACTTTTTGACCTCCCTTACGCATTTGAAACCCACTACATTTTGCATAACTATCATAAAAATGTTTGGCTTCTACAAGCGTATCAAATGTCATACCTAGCTTTGGTATTAGATGGTCGTCAACGATGGGTGTAAAATCACCTTCCTGTACCAACAAAAAATTGTCACCGAGTTGTGAGCAACCTTCCCCACTCTCCGTACCTATTAAAAATTAGCAATATATAATCAAATTTCAATAAATGAATGATAAACACATGTATAAATTTTCAGATATAGAACATGATTTGAACCCTACTATGAACAAATTGCTTTTATCACTGCAATCTTGAAGTACAAGTGAAAAACACTCTCAGCTCACAAAAGATTGCCTTTTTTCCCAAAGTCGAAATCTCAGTTGAAAATTTTTCCACACAAAAATTTTCAATGAAAAAGACTCTCATCTCACTAAAACATCTTGTTTTAATCAAAGAGGAAGGTGAAGAAAAAATAAACCTGAATCCGTCAAGAGATTGTTTCGATTTCTGGAGGTAGATTTTCGGAGCAAACTCGCAGGAAGATAGCAGCGGCATGGGGTAAGGAAGGGGATGGAATTCCAAGAGCAGCACAGAGGAGGGTTAGGGGGAGGAGCAACGGGTATCGATTTGGGTAAGAGGGTAGGGTTTCTTCAATCTCGATTTGGGGAAGAGGGATGCGATTTGGGGAGGTAGGGTTTCAAATTGGGGGAGGGGAATTCCGAGAGCATAAGTAAGGAGAGTAGGAGCAACGGATTTGGCAATTTGGGGCACTGGGCTTTTGCGAACTCGATTTGGGGAAGAGATGACGAAATAGAGAGAGCTAGGTTTTTTTCACTATCGAGAAGGAGAGAAGGAGATGAAGGGAGCAAGTGAAGGGAAAGAAGATAAGGTATCCGGGGGGGGTAATTTTCCTATATTACCCCCAACTTCAATACGAGAGAGAGCGGAAGAAGGAGAGCCACATGATCTGGCGTCTGATCATGATGAAGATCGAGAGGGTAGGGTAGGGTGCCCACGAAGGTGCGAAAGGGATGGGTGCGCAACTGAAGAGAACTCTCTCTCTCTCTCTCTCTCTCTCTCTCTCTCTCTCTCTCTATATATATATATATATATATATATATATATATATATATATATATAATATTATAATGGGAGAAGGCCTTAGTGTCATTTGTCATTTTGTCATTCTACCAACATGTATAACGCACGTGCATATCTAATATAAAGGATGTTTCCAGTTCAAATCCTCCCTACGTCAGTTTTTTTATTTAATTTTTTGAAATTATTAAAACGTGCATCGCACTCGTAAATTAATAATATATATACAGAGAGAGAGGGGAAGAGAGAGGGTAAGTCTACTATGAGATGGTGAGAAGAACTCCTTATTGTGAGTAAGAGATCCGCGCCCTTTGATTTCTATCTCACGGTCCAGATTCTCTCTACCCAATCTCTTCTCGATGCAAATAGAATGAGGGCAGTATGGGGATTTCAAAATTACTCTGATAATCTCTCTCTCTCTCTCTCATTTCTCTCCTTCTCACTTCGATCTTCTAATTCCCCCCAATCTCCAAATCCTAGCTCTGAGTCCACCCCAAATCCCCAATCCCCAACCTCCGAAACTCTTTCTCCACCTTCATCTGATGCCCCCAACACCCCCGATGCCCCTCTCTGTTGTCGCTGAAGCCCCCGATCCCAACGCATTCGACGCCCCTCTCTGCCGTCGAAATCCCAAGCCCTCGACACCCCTCTCAACCGTCGAGATTCGCAACGACCTCCTCCCATTTCCATCTTCACAGTGAGTTAATTCTTGTTGTTTATTTGATTTTTTTAATTTAATGCATTTGTTTAACTTTCATTGATAATTTCCCGAGCTCAATTTCCGCACCCAAAGCCAAACCAACGAGTCTTATTCTTTGATATTGTATGTAAGAACTCGACGAAGTCAGAATATCCAAAAAGTTGTTCATATTGCAGTGAGAAACTCATACATGTGGATAAAACTCAGATTTTGATGACTTTTAGTTGTTCATATTGACTATAGTATGTACTTTCTTTTGGAAATTAATGCAATCCAAGTTCACCTACTTTTTGAAGCAATCGTTGTGAATGTGTCATCTTATTTCATAATCCTGGTTTCTTTCAGTTAGATTTTAACTGTTGTTTAGAAGAGAAACTGTCATAGTTGCTGACGCATTCTCTTAATATTGAGATAAGGGATCCATGTATCAGTTCTGCAGTTTGAACTTGGTCGTAATGTTATTGTCTGCTGCATATATATGTTGGTTTGTATCAGTTTGAAATTATTTGTCATGATTAGGGGTGGCATTCGGGCTGGGCTGGCCAGGGACCGGCCCGCCCCGCCCCGTGTGGTCATGGCCCGGCCCAGCCCGCCCAAACTCAGGCTTAACCGGGGCCAGACCGGAGCTACAGTGCTATCACGCCCCGCTTCCCACTATACGGAAATACAGGCACGCAACTGAGATCCAGCGAATGATATACATCATCCACAAGTTGTACAATTATAAGCTCAACAAGATATTTATAACACATTCACACAGGCAAATATAATGAGCATATGAGCTGAAAATAGAATAACCATCATCTGGATAATACATCAATATCGAGTCAAGATGCACTGGAATACAAAGTGCCAGAATTAAAACAGTACTATAAGCAGTTCGTTATAACAACTAGATAAAGTAGCGGCTGAAAGAAAAACAATATGAAGTAATAATAATGCAGCAACGATCGTCTAGTGAGTCTGTTTGTCGGGTCCATCAGTATCTGTATAATCATTAACTCAAAAAAAAATAGAAAAGTACCCGTTAGAGCAAGCTTCGAGCAGGAAGTAGCAAAAAGCAGTAAAAGGGGTAATATAACAAGATATAATATGGAAGAAATAAGAAGTAGCAGTGCAAATACAATATGGAAGGAAGCAAGAACTGAGACAATATGATCATGTAACTAATAACCGTAAACTAGTGTAATCGATACTTCAAAGTATAATCAATTGATAACCAAGTCGCAGTTAATCAATAATCATGTAATCAAGAATCGAGAGTCATATAATAAAGAGTCATGTAATCAAGAATCAAGTAATCAAGAATCAAGAGTCATGTAATGAAGAGTCATATAATCAAGAATCATGCTTAGTGGAAATCTCGAGTTTATCTGTTTTATTAACTTATCTAATGCACGCAATTCTGTGTCTTATACCACAAGTTCGGTGCATATCAATCATGTGACGTTTAGACTTAAGTAGTAAATTTTATAGGATTATGTACTCGGGTCTTCCAGTGATAGTATCAAGACATATAATCAAAAATCATGTAATCAAGAATTGTGTAATCAAAAATCAAGAATCAAGAATCAAGAATCACTATTATGGAAAATACGGGCCCCCTTCTGAGTATACTCCCCTATATTTCCACTACTAAGTCATACCCTTACAATCCCGGCTTATTATTCTTTTATAATTAATTATGAATTAATCTAGAAAAATGTCAAAGACAGTAATTATGGTATGAGATGAAACGGATACATGTATCGAGAGTAGTTATTGTAAATTATCAAGTGGTATAAAATACATTATATGAGAAAATCTATCAATCTATTATATCTATGCAAGTTATTATTACAAGAACAACAATACATATAGTTCAGTTCATTAAATATGAAAAATAACGGGTTTATATGCAAAAACGTCGAGATGAATTTTTAGACGACATCATATATCTGCATTCAAATTCACTTTCCCGTTATTACAGAAAAGCAAATTCGATTTCGTCAGAGATTCTAGAAAGTATACTTTCTTTCGGTTCCAACGCATATTCACACGATACATTTTAGAGACAGTAGCTATGCGTACAAATTCATTCTTCGCTGGTTTCGATATTTCGTGCGCATTCGGAAAATTCCGAGTCACAGTACTAAAATCGTGATATCTCACAATCTATACATCGGATTGAGAAACCGTAAGATGTTCTAAATTCTAGACTCGATGAGCTACGATTTTCATGTAGAAAGTTATTCGATCCAGTATCGGGAACATGGTCAAATTCTCAGTACAAGAGACCAATTAGTGGTCCCGTGCAGGTTCAGGAATTTACGATATGATAATACTAAAACTGTGATATCTCACAATCTAGACATCGAATTGAGATATCAGTTTAGATGGGCGGAGCTGATCTCACCCAAACATTCAATAAAGCTTGTCATAAGATATACAAACAACATAAAGATACATCGATGCAACTGTACAAGCTACATGAATGAATCAACTATTTAGATATGCATTACTAAGAGAATAAATGATATGATGTATCCTTTGCTTCTTGCAATAAAGAACAGATGATCGACTGAAGCATACAGAACTGCAATATCAGAGATTAACTCAATAATAGAGAGCTAGCTGCCTCTCCAAACTTATTTTCTATACTTTACGGGATCAACCAGTTATGAATTACAGATTTATTATTACAAACTATAGAGACAACCTAATAGTTCATTTTTCATTGTAGGCCTAGACTATACACTAACAGTTATATAGAAAACAAAAAACAAGGATACAATAGTATATCAATACATCCCAGATTCTGTTTACTTGAGTAAGAAATTTGCTGCAAAAGGGAGAAATTGAAGGGAAAACATGACACAAATTTTTTTCCATTCATGATAGTAAACAATCAGATTAGCAACCATATATAGCATGTATGCTTCACTGATATATGTATGAGATAAAAAGGTCATCTACTCTGGTTTTTATAGAACTTACAACCTTTTGGGGGGTATATTAAAATCAGCAAGTTTTTTTAGAATGATGTAAGAAAAACTCTCTGTTTTCACATCACAATATCTGGCTTCACAAAATGCGACTTTATCTCCTTGTGAAGCAAAGACCACCACACCATTAAGATGTCCCTCACGTGCACATCTTCTCCAAGCACTGCCATGAGAGGGCTAGGGAAGTGAGAGGGGGTGGACTTGGGCGTCGAGGACAGAGGGCAAGTATAGGGGAGTTCTAGGGCGTCGAGCGTCAGCGGCGTCATGCGTGAGCCAAGAGCGTTCGATTTGGGGGAGTTCGAAGGCAACGAGCAGGGAGGAGAGTCCTAAATTATGGTTTCGGGGGGCTAGGGTTTCAATTCAGGAATGAGCGTGAGAGAAGAAGATTGGAAGGAGCTAGGGGTTTTGATTTGGGGCTGAATTAGAGTTCGGGAAGTGAGAGTGGGAATAAAGAGCTAGGATTTGAGGATTCGAAGTGAGAGAGGAAAGATAGAGATGAGTAAGAAAATCCCCAAACTGCCCCTCACTATATCCCATCTCAGTTTAGATGGGCGGAGCTGATCTCACCCATCCGATCTCAATCCAACGGTTTTTTTTTTTAAAGAAAAAGATTTGACATGTTATTAATTGTTTCTGTAAGAGCATCCACAATGGCGTTTCTTATTTTTTGGCAAAATGGCAATTATAGAAATGGAATAGATCGAAAGGTCTACCGTGATTGTTTGCGATATTTTGCTAAATTTTGAGTAGGACGAGACAAGTTGTCTCGTCCATTAATTTTTCCTTTTTGAAGATTTAATTAATTACCAATTAAGTATTAAAATATGTTAATTAAATAAATTAAATATTAAAATATTAACCTAAACCTATTTAATAATCTACTAAACCTAATTAAACAGCCTAAACCTACTTAAAAAAATCCCCCCAAACCTGGACGGGGCATCATGTCCCGTCCGTTTGGTTTTTAATTTTTTTTTTAATTTTTTTTTTCTCATAAAATCTCACCCGTTGGATTAGTTGAAAAAAAAGGGGGGGAAAAAATACAAAACCAAAAGGGAATGTCCCGTCCGATCCTATTTAAAAAAAATTTTAATACGAGACGAGACAAGTTGTCTCGTCCGATTATATTAAAAAAAATTAAAAATATTGAGACGATACATGATGTCTCGTCTTCTATAATTTGAGATTCGCAACTTCGTTTCTCATATTTGAGAAGTCACTGTAGCTCGTTTGCTATTTTATAAGAAAATAGCAAACGACTGCAGCGCTTCTTTCTTATAAAATTCTTATAAAATGAGAATATGAGAAATATAGCAAACGACTGTGGATGCTCTAACTTAATAGATAATGCAAAAATCATTATCGTGTGTCACTTTCTTGTCACTCTTTTGAACATTGATTGACTGAGTTGAGTGTGAGCAAATAGGTTGATTAGTGCTTTTCATTTTCTTCCTTCAGTTGAAATCAAGTTGGAAGAGAATGCCCACAAATTGTGTGAGAGAATGCCTAAATGAGGGTTTTCAACTAGTGTTGTCCTCCTTGCACAATATGATGTTTGGGAAATTCCAGCTTGAGAGAATACCTTATGATTGTTAGTTTTTTGCAAGAGCATGCCCACTAGTTGTTTTATGAGTGATTTTTTACTCTTCTCGTAGACACCAACATATATAATTTGAAATATTTGACAAAGAAAATTTGAAATTTTGACATATTTTGGGTTGAGACAATAGTTTAAGGCCCTCTTTGAATATGGAGGTTAGTGGAGAAAACTGAAGATTGGTGAAACTGGTTTGTTTATCTATAAAAAGGAATTCAAACTCCCGGTTTCTTGCTCACCAACGAAGAGGCTTACCACTAGACCACACTGTCACTTGCTTCTTTCAAATTCTGTTTGTCTTGACATGTTTCCATTTTCTTTAAGTATAAATAATAATACAACCTCTCCCTTACATTGTTGGTACTAAACAGTTGGAATTTTTTTTACCGTACTAAGCCACTTTCTGTAACTATTTACGGAAGTGAAAAATTTCCCAAACTATTTCCATGAGTGAGTTAGTCGTTGCCACATCAGCAGCGGCCGTTATTTCCATCGGTGGCCTATTCATTTAGAAGGCCGCTAATGGAAACACGGCCACTTGTGAAAAATTTTATAATTTTTTTTTGTTGCCGCTATTCCCATCAGCGACTACAGTCTATGTGAAGTCACTAACGTGAATAGCGACTTGTCTCAATCATATTGAGAGTTATTTCTCCATGGGAAAAAAACAAACAAACATCATAAACTTACAAGTCGCTAGTTAGCGACCTCGATATATTGTGGCCGCTAATCACAACAGTGGCCACATGTGGGACCTAACTGCTAATAAAATGTCGGGATCCCTCTCTCCCTCTCTCTCTCTCTCTCTCTCAACTTCAATTTACTTTACTTCTTCTTCCCCAACTCCAACTTCGAATCCACAAAAACCCTAACCCCCAAAATCCTCCCAAATCTCCACTTATTTTCAGTTCTTCAATCCCTAATCGAGACTCCTCTTACTTCATCTCTCCCAACCCTCTTTCCTCCAACTTTGAATTTCGTATTCTTCCAACTCATCAAATCTCCAAATCCATCTACCAAATCTAAAATGCTAAAGAAGTATGAATAATATTTACTACTTCTAATGTTTGATTGATGTTATTGGTTACGGTTATTTTTACTTGTTCTTGAAAATATGCTTACATTTTAGTTTGCAGCCTCTACTTTAGTGTTGAATGTTGTTTAGGCAGTTAGCTTCGCAAATTTGGTGAATTAGCATATATATGAAAATTATTTTTCTACTTATAATGTTAGTGATTAGATAATGACCCGCTTATTCATACCTTAAAATCTCTATTTGGTTATACTGTTGGTGATTGAACAGTAAGTAAATAAATTAACTCATTTTTTTGTGTTAGTCACTTCAGTGCGAAGGAATGTTTGCAATAAGTTGATGATTTTGATGAAATTTTTCTGTAAGTAATGTCGCATCCGAATAAATCAGGTTGGAGGTTGTATGTTCATTGTATAGTGAAAAACTTAGAAGCCCTAGTTGTTGTGTTCGTTGTATGCTATACACTGTCTTATTCATTTATTCATTAATCGACTAATATTTTCAATCATACTTTGCAACATCATCACCGCAAATATGGTATGAACAATCGAAATGAGATTGGGATCGGGATCGGGATCGGGATCGGGATCGGGCAGTGCTAGGCCTGAGTAAGTTGTATTCCTTTGGATGTTTAAAGAATATGTTGTTCTCATGCATTTAACAAACCTTATTTGATCTATGCAGAACGCTGTTGATGAAGGACCTAGTACAAGTGGCCGAGGACAGGGACGATCAATGTTGGTGGCCGAAGACAGTGATCATCTTTGTCTGTCGATGCTGGCCAGTCATCTTCTTCTACTGTTGCACCTGGAGTACCAGGCTCTCATGACCCGACCTTGTTGACGTTGCAACAGATACATAGATCTCAATTCTTTGTGGAATGGTACATCTAGGGACTACAGTTTTCGTATGCACTCGATGTTGCCAATGCACCCACGTACATACGACATCCTAGGCGATGCTGGTTTCTACGGACTTGGATTGATGGGGACCATGAAGCTTGATCGTCATCTACTTACAGTTCTTCTCGAGCAATGGTTGTCAGAAACTTATTTGTTCCATTTCCCCGTAGGATAGATGATTGTGACACTTAAACATTGTGATCATCTCAGGACTTCTAATTAATGGGATGGCCGTCACTGGAACTATGGTGTTTGATGAGGAGGTGCTCATTGTAGACTTCCCCAGTGTTCTTCGAGGTGAGAATACATTTGATGGCGGTGTCCACTCGAAGAATTGTAAGATTAAAAACTTTATTTGTGCTTTTCGAACATATGTCTTATAATTTTGAATCATTCTAGATTGTATATGATATTTTGTAATTTATGCAAATTGATCAAGCATGGATGATAGCACGAAGATGCGTTCCAGTATTGAGTAGTAATGTCAATCAAGCCGCCAAGGATCTCGCACAGGAAATTCTCGCGTCGTGCCGGTTGAAAATTGAGGAGGTGTGTAAGGGCACAAGATTTGAAGCTTTGATGACAGCCCCAGTCCACCAAATGACTAGACGAAAGAAGGTGGCTAGGCGACCAACACAGCGTGCACACCGAGAAGAGCAACAACGAGAAGAAAATGCACACAAAGAAGAGCAACAAGAAGAGGAGCGTGCACAAGAAGATGATGTAGCACGGGAAGAGAGGGGAGGTAATGAAAATTGAGGAAATTCCCAAGATACGCCCATCTCACAAGATACACAAGTTCGTCAAAAAACCGTGCGGAAGAGGAGGAATCCCGACATATACACCCCAGATGAGATTTTGTGATGTTATGGATGGAGTGATGGTAAATGTTTGTGAAATTTGTTATGTTGTAAATGGATATTAGTTTTTTTTATGTTTGAGATATTGGGTTATTGATGATTGTATTTTTATGATGTTTGTGATAAATTGGACAAGTTCTGATGGTAAATGTGTGATAGTGTGATGTTTGTGATATTTTATAATGTTGTAGATGGAGATTTGAAGTAGTGGTGTTGAAATTTGTGATTTTGATGGTTGAAATGTCTAATGCCCCGAATTTTCAATATAATATCTCAGAAATACGTGGCACAATTTCCAGTATCAACCTCAATGTAATAGTAAACATAGCTAAAACACAGATAAATTTTTCAACTTTTATTACATCAGTCTTTACAAAACATAGCGGAAAATTAAACACCTTGAATTACAAATTATTTCTTTTACAACACGTTCTTTTACAATTTACATAAGCCACATAATCAATCTACCACATGCATCCAAATCTCAATCCTATAGATACCTACCTGTAAAACATGAGGCTAGAGATAATCCTGACCCTCAAAATTACGGGGTCAGCCATAACGGTGTGAGTGACATAAAAGAAATGCAACATGATAAAACGTAAGGGATAGAGTCACAAACAACATGTATCAATAGTAGTAATAAATGGAATAGGAAATAACGATAAATAAAACATAAAAATATTAAGTGAAACTAGACTAAGTGTCAAATGTAGGAAAACAGAAAAACAACATGCATAAAACCAAGTCAAGAAAATACCATTTCTATATATTGACTCTCTAATGCACACTTGTTGAATCTATGTTCCACACTCTACATAGATCCGGTGCAAGCCCTTAACGTTCTCCACTTTATAGAGTTAAATCCCTCGTTATGCAACTAATCCTAGTATGATGACTACTATGAAATCTAGATAAACTGTGAGTATCAGCCCATGCCTCGATAATTCCGGAGGTCAATCTATATCCACAGATAATTCCAGAGACTATTTCACTCACACCTGGGAATCTTCGAGAATACCCATTTCCGCAAGCTATGGCACCTCATCACACGAATACCCCATGAGTGTCGCCTCGACCTCGATAATTCCGGAGATCAATCCCACACCGCAGGTAATTCCGGAGACTATTTCACTCACACCTCGATAAATCCGGAGATTATCTCACACCGAAGCCATACTGAGGTCCATAAGTCATGTTCTCATTTCATCATATTACCATCTAGTATCTGTCCTTATCTTTTTAAGTTAATTAATTGATTACGAATCTCCTAGAGTTGGTGTACCCTACCGAACTTAACTCAACTGATCAACAACAAAGCCTCAACTAACCAATCACAAAATCTCAACTACCGGTAATTAGGGTCCCACTCACCCTCTAGAGACTCATAATTCAACCATCAATACCAAATCTAGATAATAAAACACAAAAAAAGCTATCAAGTGGCTCTCATTCAATCCCCCAAAATCAAAGTTCCAGATCTAACCATACAAAACACATTTTCCCCCCAAAACTCAAATTCAAATCCCCCACCCAAAACAACTCATTTATTTATTTAATTATTTCTCTCACTCTCTATCTCTCTCCTATTCAAAAAATTAAGAAAATTAAAATTTAAAACCTTTAAAAATAATTGAAAAAAATAAAAAAAAAATCAAAAACTTATAAAAAATTAAATTAAAATTAAAAAAAAATTTTAAAAAATCGAAATTTCTAAAATTTCTAAAATAAAAAAAATTTTAATTTTAATTTTTTTTAAATAACTTTTTTTAAAATTTCTAAAAATTTTAAACTTTTGAAATTTTGAAATTTTTAAATTTTTGTGAAATTTTGAAAATTTGAAATTCTCAAAGCAAATCCAAATCCAAATCCAATGTCGAACCCTAATCAAGAGGTCGTCGCCGATATCTGATTCGCTGCTGATTTCGTATCGGTGACTCCCCTCCACCAAATCGAGCGCGAATATCAAGCAACTCCGTATCGGCGACTCCTCTCCATCGAATCGAGAGCTTCTATATGCGATGCGACGACTCTAATTTCATCTTATTAACTGAATTCTCATTCTAATTTATAATTTTGTGCGTGCAGGGGATTACTCAGTTTTTTACTGACTCGAATTTTGTGTGTGCATGGGATCTAAGTTCAGAGAGGTATGAGTGTTTTATTTTTTAGTTTAAAAATTTTTAATTTAGTGATTTATTTGATCAGTTTTTTATTAGTTTTGATTTAAGGTGTACACAAGTGAGAGATAGATTATTTGGTAGCCTCAATTTGGGCTTCCAAACCATAGCAGGACAAGTAAGCTGACTAGGAACCTAAAATAACTTGGCAAATATGCAACATTAATTTCTTTACTACAAGAGAAAATACTATCGTGAAGTGTTTCCTTCACTTCTTATTAGAAACCATGGATAATATAACATATAAGAACTTTTAGTGTATGTTTGAATATATAGGATTGGGATGATTGGAGTTTACCAGTGAAGGGTGCAAACTCTTCACTCAAGAAAGACAGCTAAAGTAAATTTGTTATTTACCCATTTTGATTTTTTTATATAGGTGCAATGAGGAGACAAAGTGGAGATAAAAGAAATGATTTGCTTGGATTAGAGTTTTGAGAACTTCATGTATTTCATTTTGGTTGAAATAATAATAAGAGATATTTTAATTGCAAACTGAGTTTCAGACAAACAAATGTTTAGATTATTGGTATTGTAGATACCTTCACACCTGCACTTGCGTTACCATTGTGTTTAGACATGTCCATAGTGGTTATGGGATTAGAGTAAGCTTTATAAACCTATATGATAATGTCCTTGCATAACGATTACAAGCATCTAAAAGTGATGCTGAAGTTAAAAAAAAACTCTATGGATTGTTTCTAATAAACTATATGCATTCCAGGTAAGTTCAAGCTAATGATCAAGAGGCGATGGTTGAGCTTAAAGGTAGATATACTGCTTCCTCATATATTATGTTTGCTACTTCAATTAATTTGTTGGACCTCCAAAACTATTTTATATAATCAAACTAGGTGCACCGTTCCGAAGACATGTCGTAGGCACGTGTCAACGGGCAAACCTAGTCATTCAATAAAACTCATAATTCCATCATCAAAACGTTTGTATAAAGAAAACTTCTTAAATCAATAAAATCCAAATTCATTTAATGTGCTCATAAAATTCTAGAATTCAAATAAAATATTAAATCCATTAAATAGCAGAAAATTATATTTTGAAGTCGTAGAATATCACAAAATATCAATTCCTTCAAGAAAACACATGTATGCTACTTTATCAGATCAAAAGAATACAATTAAAATTCTATTTTAATCAAAACACAACTTTCTGTAAAATATTGTATTCTGTAGCAAAAACATCATTTAAAACAGTAGATCAATAATCCATAATACCGAGGAAATAACCGTTTTAAAGAAACGAAGAAAACTCAACAAACAGCCAATAAAGCAATTGATGGTCGACCGCTCAAAACAGTGTAAAAGCAGAGCAGTCGACTGTCAACTGGAGATTCTCAAAATAAAAAATATGTCGATCGACCGTAGGCTGTTATACAGCCAGTTCAAAGCTTTGTGCACATTTCGACTGATACTTGATTAAACTTTGTGAAATCAAAAATAAATTTCCTAAGATGCTAAAATATGACTTGTATAACATATAGGATAAATCAAAATCACATCGAATCCATCAAAGAGTAAATTCTCACAAAATTTCTTCAAAACAACCACTATGTGTGTGTGTGTGTGTGTGTGTGTGTGTGTGTGTGTGTTCATATGAGGGTTTAAGCACCAGTTATAGCACCAAATCTCATCGGGTTTAAGCACCAGTTATAGCACCAAATCTCATCAATTAGAAGTAGTAAAATATCTAATTCAATCTCAGTATGGAAATAATCAAGATTCAATTTAAAACTTCACTAAACACACAAATTCCTCAAAACAGTGCATATATATGTGTAAGTGTGTATATGTGCATGTTTGCATTAGTTTAAAGCATCGAAATCTCATCAAATAGAAGCAATAAAATGTTCAAAACTATCCCAGTACCAATAGCTCAAATCTAACTCGAAAACTTCACAAAACTCACAAAAGTCAATTTCGGTCGTATAGTATCAGATTTGAAGAAAACCCTCAACTTTAACCTCCAAGATTTAATCTTTTGATTCAAAACTCATCTTGCAATTTACCAAACTTATGCACAAACACTCACAATAGTTTACTCATGAATATAATCAATTTTGGACATGTATTAATCAAGTTATACTCATCAAAACTCCAAGAACAGGCCATATGCATTTATACATAGTAAAACTAGATTTTTATTCACTTTTTGCAATAATCAACATACAATTCATTAAACTCAATCAAATCAGCAAGCATATGATAAAAAACAATATACCCATGATTATTATTAGGTTCTTTAACAATCTCAAGTTATCTATATATAGTTTTAATTATCAAGAGCATGGTTTTTATGAAAAGATTCAATTTTTAGTTCATCCACTCATCAAAATTCATTATATTTTCATACAATCCCTAACATGCTTTCTAATAGACAAATTATCATATACAACGTGCTTAAAACAATACAAAAACAAACATGTGTCACTTACCTTATTGAAGAATCAACCGAAGTTAATAAAGAGAATAAGAAAATCCTTCCTTTCGCAAGAAAACCAAGATCCTCGCTTTGTAACTCCAAGAAAATAATAAAATAAGAAATTCTTTTGTGTAGTGCAGCAAAGAGATGGCTGCACCTCACCTTATATTGACCGGAAATTAGGTTTTAGGGTTTTTGAATAGATTTGTAAAATCTCTCTTTTAAATATATCTTTACACATATAAATCCGTATACTTGAAAATTAGTTAAACCAATTCGATTTAAATTTAAAAACAAAATAACCACCCAAATATCTGGTCGGCACTGGTTGTAAACTCAGAAAACGAAATTTGTACTTTTTTCCTCTGAGTGGCAATTTTGCAAAAAGACAATTCTTTATCAAAACTAGCAAAATAAACCAAATTTACTTTATAAAAAAAAGTAAACTCTTTACCTCTGAGCTGGCTAGGCATCATGCTCAGCCCCAAAATTCAAAAATCTGGAGTTTTTACTCCAAGTGGTAATTTTACACAAAAGTCCATCTTTTTGTAATATTTGCAAATAAGTCGAATAATTATCAAAAAAATCCAGAAAATTCAAAAATAATATCTAATAATAATTAATGGGTTTTTCCCAAAAATAATTTCTGATTTTGAACTTTCCAACAAAATATTTGCACGTGTAAAAAGATGAATTTCAGAAAATACTTATCAAATCACCAAAAATCATATTAATTCATTTATTAATCTCAAAATCATTATTTAAAAAAATCTGGGGTATTAAAAAATGGATATTTGAATTTGTGATGTAGAAGGAGATTGAAATTTGTTGATCATTGAAATTCAATTACATTTTGTGATATTGTTTTATTATGTTGATTGCTGAAGGAAATTTGAGTTATAAAGGTGATATTTAATATTAAAATATCACTACTTTCAACTGAGGTCGATGGTGGGACTTGCGACCTCACTTGAATTGAAGTCGCTGATCCCTCTAGCAACCTCGGTTGGGATGAATTCTCCTTGCACTCTGTTAGTCATGTGGTTTTTTAACACACTAAGGTAGCTAGTAGGAATTGCGGTTTTAACTATAATGTTGTCGTTATTCCTAGTAGCGACCTTAGTTTGGGAGGATTTCTCCTCGCTCTCTATTAACTCTGTATTAAATTTATAAATAAATCCTCCCCAACTGAGGTCGTTAGTGGGAATAGTGCTTTTAACTAGACTGTAGTCATTATTTCCACCAGCGATCTTAGTTGGGGAGGATTTCTCCTTGCTCTATGTTAGTTTTTTGTTAGATTTGCAAAAAAATCACACAACTGAAATCACTAGTGAGAATAACACTTTCATCTATATTATAGTCGTTATTCCTACTAGCGACCTTAGTTGGGAAAAATTTCTCGTTGCTCGCAGTTAGCCCTCCATTAAATTTACAAAAAAATGACAAAACTGAGGTTGCTAGTGGGAATGGTGACTACATATAGTTAAAACCACTATTCTCACTAGTGATCTTAGTTGTGTGATTTTTTCTTATTGCTCTAAGTTAGCTCTCTGTTAGATTTGCAAATAAATAGTACAACAACTAAGGTCACTAGTGGGAATAGTTTCAACTATAATGTAGTCGCTATTTCCACTAGCGATCTCAGTTGTGTGATTTTTTCTCCAAATCTAACAGAGAGCAAGGATAAATCATCCCAACTGAGGTCACTAGTAGAATTAGCGGTTTGAGTTTAACTGAGGTCGCCAGTGGGATTAATGACCTCAGTTGAAAGCAGTGATAATTGAAAATGAAATATCACCGCTTCCCTGTTTACAACTCAAGTTTTTTCGACAATCAGCATCTACAATCAATATCACAAAATATCATTGAATCTGAACAATCAACAAATTATAACCTTTACCTACATCACAAATTCCAACATCACAACTTCACATCTCTATTTCAACAATTTCAACAATTTCAACTATCAACATCACTAAATACTCCCAGCACAACTTCAAATCTTCATTTCAACAATTTCAACCATTTCAACCATCAACATCTCAAATTCTAATCTCCATCTACAATCAACACTAAGCCAATATCACAAAGATCACAAAATACTATTATCTATCATATAGTTCGCAAAAAATCACACATCTACCACCACAACATCACAAAATATCTCAAACATCACAAAATATTACAAACATATCTGACATCAACACTAGATTAATATCACAAACATCACAAAATAACACATCTCCATCTACAACATCACCTAATATCACAAATATCACAAATTATTACAAGATTATAATTGTATCAAAAAATTTAGCGAGATGCTTGTTTATTTAGGAATCAGTGTGTCTGCATCCTCCACCACCGATAGTATAAGGCTCAGTGGAACTTTTCGAGGGTCATCCACCACGCATTTGTGGTCCCCGTCCTTGGCCACTTGTTAAATAAATGAGTTTGTTAAATGCATGAAAATGAACAAATTCTTGAAACATAGAATGCATACAAATTACCTATGGCATAGAAGTACTACCTGAGGACCACTACCTGAGGGTCGTCCACTCTAGCAGCGACGCTTGTTGTATCAACTTTCACCGCATTTTGAACAAGTTAATCTCGTGCGTTAGCCATCTCTGACATCCTTGTCATTGCTAATGCGCGTAATTCTTGACCGACCTTTCCTACATCTTCTAGGTCTCACATCAGCTATGAGTTTCGGTCCAAGTTGGATAGGCCAATATGCTTGATCTTGCATAGGATAAAATGTGGGCGTCCAAGTAAGTGCTAAGAAATTGGTAGAATATAATGTATCAACATAAGGTCAGTAATTGTTACCGCTGGATCTGGTGTGGGGGTAAACAGATGAGATTTGTGAGTTCGTGGAAAAACCTGAATGGCGGATCCAAGCCTGCTGATTCCTGCCGCTAACCTGCAAGAAAGTGCGATACACCGGGGTTGATTCCGGCGACGCACCTTCCGATGCTCTTGTCAGTAACCAGTGATGATTAAGAAAGAGCTTAAGTTGGAAAAAGAGTGATTACCTGGTCACAGTGGTAGGCAGGAGGTATTTATAGTCGCCATGGGAGTCTAATCAGGGACCTGATTTCCTGTGAAACCGTTAGGAGTAAAATCCTCATAATTAGTTTAGGAAACTGATCCCTGAGTCCCGGTGAGAGGATAACTGCAAATCAGGCCCATTAATTTAGTCAAATCAGTGACCCTGATCTCCTCTTGCTGGTCTGGGTTTGTCTTGGGTCCGGACCCGTACCCAGCTGGAGTGGATCCGTTTCGCGGGTTATTGGATCTGTGAAGGGGAGATCCAGTGCCCGTTTGGGGTCCATCTATATGCGAAATTACCGTTTTACCCCTGAACTTCAAGATTCATTCCCAATCTGGACGGTTCCGATTTAACCCCATTTTTAGCCATATCACGAGCCCCCCACTCCTAAAGACTGGGTGTGATCAGCCTTTGAGGAGTAGATTAACTGTTTCAGTGGCTAGTGGAGTTGTATCGGAGTCTGAATGGAGGGTTTTGAATCTCGAAGGGGGTAGTGAGGTGATTTTTGAAACTGTAAGCTGTTCCGAAGCCTTGTTGAATATTCGACGGTTTTTATCTATTTTTTCGGATTATTTATTTAATTTTGCGATGTGTTAACCAGTCGTTCGGGGGCCTTAACAGTACATTCTAGGCAATAATTGCTCGTTCAGGGGCTCAAAAATATTCTCCTGAATTTATAATTATTTTCTAGAAATTTTAGTTAATTTTCCCAAATTTTCAGCAATTTTTTCGCAATTTTTAAATAAATAAAACGATTAAATAAATAAAAACTAATTTTTAATACCTATTTATGGCGTGGCGCAATCTGGGCCCTTGATCAGCGCCGAGCGCAATTTTCTGGGTGATCAGACGATCCGCGCTCCTCGGCAGATAGTTTCTTTATATATGAGGGTTGGTTCCTCGTCTCCTCGGCTCGGCTGCTCGGATCGGTCGCTCAGAATCAGCCGAAGTACGTGGCGTGATCCTGAGCGTCCATCTCAGCGCGGATCCCCAAAAAATACTATCTTGTCGTTTAGTGGATGTGGCGAGATCTGAGCCGTCCATCATGACGAGCGCATTTTTTGACAAGATCCAACGGCTGGGGATGGTCGGTGGGTTTTTTCCCATATTCAAGGGTCGGTTCCTCGTCCCCTCGGCTCGGCAGGTTGGCACGCGTAGCTTGGGATCAGCCGAAGTACGTGGCGTGATCCTGAGCGTCCATCTCAGCGCGGATCCCCAAAAAATACTATCTTTTCGTTTAGTGGACGCGGCGAGATCTGGGCCGTCCATCATAACGAGCGCGCTTTTTGACAGGATCCAATGGCTGAGGATGGTCGGCAGATATTTTCTCCATATTCGAGGGTCGGTCCCTCGTTCCCTCGGTTCGGCAGGTCGGCACACGTAGCTCGGGATCAACCGAAGTACGTGGCGTGATCCTGAGCGTCCATCTCAGCGCGGATCCCCAAAAAATACTATCTTGTCGTTTAGTGGACGCGGCGAGATCTGAGCCGTCCATCATGACGAGCGCGCTTTTTGACAGGATCCAACAGCTGAGGATGGTCGGCAGATATTTTCTCCATATACGAGGGTCGGTTCCTCGTCCCCTCGGTTCGGAGGTTTGATGTCGTCAGCCGAGGTGCTGAGTTGGATGTTTTGGAGAGTCTTGGTTTTGAAGGGTCGCCACCCTCCGGCCCAGTAGCTCGGCTGTTTTGCCAAGCTGTTCAGTAGCTCGGTTAAGCAGGCCGGTGGCAGGCAGCTCGGAAGATACACGTGGTCGAATCTGGAGCATCCATCATTGCGTGAATCACGAGGACAGGGTTCAGATCACGAGAAAACGTTATCTTGTCGTTTTGTGGGCGTGGCGCAATCTGAACCGTCCATCGAGTTTTGACACGAATGTTGGAGAGATCCGACGGTGATTTCGCCTCAGAAGGATTTTTCTCCATATACGAGGGTCGGTTCCTTGTCCCCTCGGTTCGGAGGCTCGGTGCCTTTGGCCGAGGTATGGAGTTAGACGTTTTGGAGAGTCTTGGTTTTGAAGGGTCGCCACCCTCCGGCCCAGTAGCTCAGCTGTTTTGCCAAGCTGTTCAGTAGCTCGGTTAAGTAGGCCGGTGGCAAGCAGCTCGGAAGATACACGTGGTTGAATCTGGAGCGTCCATCATTGCGTGAATCACGAGGACAGGGTTCAGATCGCGAGAAAACGTTATCTTGTCGTTTTGTAGGTGTGGCGCAATCTGAACTGTCCATCGAGTTTTGACACGAATTTTGGAGAGATCCGACGGTGATTTCACCTCGGAAGGATTTTTCTCCATATACGAGGGTCGGTTCCTCGTCCCCTCGGTTCGGAGGCTCGGTGCCTTTGGCCGAGGTATGGAGTTAGACGTTTTGAAGAGACTCAGTAACTCGGCTGCTCAGCCAAGCTGTTCGATAGCTCGGCCAGGCACGCCGGTGGCCGAATCATGGACTTAGTGATTTGAGGATTCTCTGTTGTGAAACTGAAATGTCGTGACGTTTCGCTTTGGCGCTTTGGCTTCTAAGTGGGCCTTTTAGATTCCCAAGGCAGCCTAAACGTTGCTTTTGGGGTTATAAGTTTCCACTCCCCCACCCCCAAGCTCATTTCTCACTTTTCACTCCAAGATTTTACTTTTACTCTCTGTGCTCTCTGCTAGCGGCGATCTTTGCTCCAAGGCAGTTGCGCTAGCTGTCGCGTGGGGCAGGCGATTTCCGGCGAGCTCATTCCGACCGTGAACGTCACTTCAAGGTCAGTCTATCTGCCTTAGCTTTTTTATAGAGATGTCAAGAGTGAACTCGGGGAGTGAGGCCTCGTCCTCGGGCGATGGTGGCGCCGAGGAAAGGAGGCAGGCGGAGATCCGAAGGAAGGGGAAGCAAGTAGCTGAGCCATCTGTGGCCGAGGCGAGGAAGGAGAAGAAGAAGAGGAGGGTGGTGGCCCAATCTCCCGTGGTCGAGGTGATCGTGGAGAATCCAAAGCAAGCCCCTGAGATGGGCTGATACCCTTCTGTACTGTCTAGGCACGTTGGGGTTAGGCAATACGAAGGCGACCTCTTGAAGAAAGCAATTTTCGGTCAGTCGGAAGTTTACGAGGAACCCAACCCGGCACTGACTACCGAGGCAGATGAGATTGGGTCGGTGCTATCCGAGAGGGATCTCCTCCAGATCAGAAAGGGGTTCGCCATCCCTCCGGAGTACAAGCTAATCCTCCCTGGCACTGGGATGCGGGCGAATTCCAAGCTATCGTCGTCGGATATGTGCATGTTCGACTACGACTCTCTGAACTCCGGACTGCATTTTTCGCTGCATCCCTTTATTTGCCAGGTCCTCGGATGGTACTGCCTCGCGCCGACCCAATTTATGCCGAACACATGGCATCATGTGAACGCCTTCCTGCTCCAGTGCCGCAACGCTGAAGTCAGCCGGACCTGACGATCTTCCGAAGCATGTGTCGGATAAACCGGATGCACAAGATCGAGCATCGGTACTATCTGGCACCGAGGAAGGGTGTTCGGATCATAGAAAACCCGGACTCAATCAAAGGCTGGAAGGAAAAGTTCTTCATATTGAGGGGGGCACCAATACTGCAAATTCCGAGCCGGTGGAAGCCCGAGGTGCCCAAGTTTGCGAGAGTCGATCCCGAACTGACTGCGGCCGAAGAGGAGATGGCCAGGAAGATCATAGCCCTCCCAATGTTGAGTTGGAGGGAGATGACGGAGGAGGTGCTGTTTGGGTCAGGCCTTAGCCCAATCGACCCAAGTATGCTCCTGACATCTCGTTTATTTTGTTTTTCTTTTAAGTCTTTAGCTCGCCTTTCTGACTCAATTTGTTTGTCGTTCGGTACAGAAGCGCCGAAGATGGACTTCAATGCCATGATGATCGATAGGGGCAAGGTGGCTGATGGTAGGAAGAGGAAGAGGCCGACCACGGCCGCCTCGTCAGGTCGGCAGCTCAAAGCTGCTCCGACTACCACTCCGCCTCCTCCGGCCACCGAGGCGCCTTCGTCGGTGGTTGTCGCCGAAGAGCCCTCGGCGCCCGTTGCATTTGCCCCGGTTGGTGGGGACTTCGATGTCACTGCGGCATTGTCGCTCGAGGCTCCGCCATTGACCGGTTCGGCGGAGGAGATCTTGACCGAGCAGCACAAGCAACTGTTCGTGCCGAACTGGCGAGTGAAGAACCACGATGGGTTCTTCGGAAACTCGCAGATGTCGATGCAGGTCGTCAAGCACCTGGCGACCCCGAAAGATAGAACCGCGCTGCTGGCGGGGACAGTCGGCGATGACACCTACGAAGTGGCTCGGTCGCTCGTATCGGTAAGTTTTTCTTGTGAATTTCTTTAAGTTTATCCCTCGGCCCCTATCTTTGTGCTCACCATTGTTTTGTCTTCACAGGCCACCTGTCACTTCAGCCATCTCCTTGAGGCGTTCGCCGAACAGGAGAAAGAGCTGAAGGCCGCCAGTGATAAAGACAGGGCGGAAAAGGTGAAGGTGGTTCGGCAACTCGAAGCAGAGCAGAGGCGAGCTGAGGGTTTGGAGGTCCAGGTTGCCGATCTTGTGGCCGACCTGGAGCGAGTTAAGGGGCAGCTTACTGAGGAGTCTACCAAAGCCGCCAAGGCTGCCGAGGATCTGGCGGTGTCAGCGAAGGCTCTGGCTGAAGTGAAGGCGGAGAAAGAGGCCTTGGCAACGAAGATCAAGGCCGAGGCGAAGAAGCACATGGCCACGAACATGGAGATGTCCTACTAGAGGGCGCTCGACCATGTTCAGGACCGCGTCCCCGGCTTCGAGCGGGTCGGCTACAGGCTGTGGCCGGGGTCACCCTCAGGCGGCGAGGAGGAGGGAAGTGAAGGTGACGAGGGAGAAGGCGACGATGACGAGGAGGTGATCGCCGACGCTTTGGTGACAGACCCCCAGGCCGAGGGGAGAAATGAGGGGCCATCTGGCGAAGCGCCTGTGGTCGAACCGGCGATGCAGGTGGACCCTTGATCTTCTCGTCCTTTTGTAATTTTTGTTTTCTTTTCCAAAAACAATGTAACGTCTTTTTGCGGACTGGCCACCGCTTTTATGATGAATTAAAAATTGTTTTGGCTTCGAATTTGTCTAAGTGTTTAGTTCGGCCATGTAGTTCTTCAATGTGGTGCTTTCCTATTTCAGATCGTCGAGCAAACTCATGTCACCACGGCAGCTCGGTGCCGTGCGGAGTTGTTTCAGCAGTCCCGTGAGGCTCGCCTTGAGGGCGAGGTTCATCTGACGAGGAAAATACTGTATAACATAGAGAAGAGAAACAGTGAGTTGTTGGCCGAGTTGCACCACCTGCGGCTAGTTGAGGCTGAACTCTCTGCGAAGGAGGAAGAATTGGCCCTGGCTTTGGCCGAGCAAGATGAATTCGCGAGGAGGGTCGAGCAGCTGCAAAGGGTAACGGTCGACAAGAGTATCGAGGTGACCCACTTGCACCGTGTCATATCTGATAGCGCCGAGTATCCTGGTTCGGCGAAGCTTCCTCGGTTCAAGGTAATTGTGAGGGACGACACACTGAAGGACAGGATCGTTGAACTGGAGGAAGAGGTTGCTCGGCTTAAACCTCAGCCGGTGAGGGCTAATGTCTGCAGCACCTCGTGTACTCGCGAAGAGATTAACCGAGGGGTTACGTTCTATCAACTTGCGAGCCACGCCCCCATCGTAGGTCGGACAGCGGCCGACGCCCAAAGTGGAGTAGCGGTATCTTCAAGTGGTGCTTCGGTTGGAGCGACTGTCAGGGTCAGCGGCGAGGGGGCATCTCAGCTCGTCGGCTTAGAGTCGAGCTCGGAGGTCAAGAAGCGCTGACCCCGAGTGTCCCTGAACCGGAGCATCCCCCTTCTGCGGAGGCACTAAATGGGTCGTACTGTGTTTTTGGGTCTCCGAACTGTCTTTTGTTGTAACCTTTGGGTCTTGTAAATTTATCCAGTTATATTAATGAAATTGGAATTTGTTTGCTTGTTGTAGTGTTGTAGTTGCTTTATTCTTGAAATGAATCGTGAGAAGCGAGTGTTAGCTTCGTCGAGCGCCTTAGCCACGAAACTCATGCTTTAGCTGTGGTCCTGACTCTTGCTCGGTATATGCCGGTGCGGCTCGGCACCTCGGCAGATGTGTAGCTCTATTTCGAGGCAGGAGCCACGTGGCCTGATCTGGACGGTGGATCATGATCATGGCGCGGATCACAAGAAGGGAGGCGCGAGTTTCGAGAAAATGTTATCTTGTCGTTTTGTGGTGACGTGGCGCGATGTGATCCGTCCATCATGATTGGGTGCGTGTTTTGAGAAGATCTAATAGTGAAATCGGCTCGGCCGTATTTTTACCATATTCGAGGGTCGGTTCTTCGTCCGCTCGGCTCGGGGGATTTGGTGAGCGTGGGACTCCGAACCACTGCTAGAGTTGCTCGACGGTTGTGGAGCAGTTCCGAACGGCGACCTTCTTCTAGCTCGCCGAGGAGCGAGCTTGCGAAGTAGGATCGAGCCGAGTGTTGGACTCCGAGCCATCGGTAGATTTGTTCAACGGTTGTGGGAGCAGTTCCGAACGGCGATCTACTTTTGGCTCGCCTAATGGCGAACCGGCGAAGTAGGGTCGAGCCAAGTGTTGGACTCCGAACCATCGTTAGATTTGTTCAACGGTTGTGGGAGCATTTCTGAACGGCGATCTACTTCTGGCTCGCCTAATGGTGAACCGACAAAGTAGGGTCGAGCCGAGTGTTAGACTCCGAACCATCGTTAGAGTTCAACGGTCGTGGGAGCAATTCCGAATGGCAACCCACTCCTAGCCCGCTTAGAAGCGAGCTTGCGGAATAGAATCGAGCCAAGTGTTGGACTCCGGACCATCGGTGATTTGTTCAACGGTTGTGGGAGCAGTTCCGAACGGCGATCTACTTCTGGCTCGCCTAAGGGCGAACCGGCGAAGTAGGGTCGAGCCGAGTGTTGGACTCCGAACCATCGTTAGAGTTCAACGGTCGTGGGAGCAATTCCGAATGGCGACCCACTCCTAGCCCGCTTAGAAGCGAGCTTGCGGAATAGAATCGAGCCAAGTGTTGGACTCCGGACCATCGGTGATTTGTTCAACGGTTGTGGGAGCAATTCCGAGCGGCGAACCACTTCTGGCTCGCTTGAGGGCGAGCTTGCGAAGTAGAATCGAGCCGGGTATTGGACTCCGAACCATTGATTGAATTAAAGAATAAAGGCAGAGAGACACAAGCGACTTTATAAATATGAAAAAGCATTCTTTATTGATAATTGACGGCGAGCTGTTTTTACATATGACAACTTAAGAGAGGAATTACAAGTTAGAGGAGAGGAATGGTTCGACACCCTGTGATACTCAGAGAGGCGCCGGGGCGCTTTCTTGGTATTTTAAAAGGTGGTCGGCATTCCAGGTCCTCGGAATCTCCCTGCCCTCGAGGTCTTCCAACGATAAGCTCCGAGCCGAACCACTTTTGCGATCTTGTAGGGTCCTTCCCAATTCGGAGCTAGCTTGCTCTTCTGATTGGGGAAGGAGATGGCTAGTTTTCTGAGGACCAAGTCCCCCTCCTTGAGATCGGTGGGTCGGACTCTCTTGTTGTACACCAACTCGATCCTCCTCCGGTAGTTCTGTTGGCGTATTGATGCTCTTTCCCTCAGCTCGTCCACCAGGTCTAAGTTCGCCCGGAGGTCTCTGGCATTCTGTTCCTCGTTGTAGGCTACGAGGCGAGGAGAAGGTATTCTGACTTCGAGAGGTATCACTGCCTCGGACCCATAGGTGAGGTTGAATGGAGACTCTCCTGTGGGGGTCCGTTTGTTGGTGCGGTAGTTCCACAGCACATTGGGGAGTTGGTCGACCCATAAGCCTTTGGAACATTTGTCCAATCTCTTCTTGATACCAGAGAGGATCTGTCGGTTAGCATTATCCGCCTGGCCATTCGACTGTGGGTGGGAGACGGAGGAGAAGCGCTGTTGGATGGCAAGGTCTTCACGTAGAGCTCAGAACGCGGCCCCGGTAAACTGAGTTCCGTTGTCTGTTACGAGAACACGGGGGACGCCGAATCGGCAAATGACGCTCTTCCAGAAGAATTGAAGCACCTTGTTCTCGGTGATAATGGCAAGGGGCTCGGCCTCAATCCACTTCGAGAAGTAGTCGATGGCTACGACCAAGAACTTGAACTTGCCCGGAGCTGGAGGGAATGGCCCTAGTAAATCCATCCCCCACATTGCGAAGGGGATAGGACTTGATAGGGAGGCGAGGTTGGCTTGGGGGAGGCGACGAATGTTGGAATGTCTCTGACAAGAGCCACATTGCCAAACGTGTCGCTCGGCATCTTGGAGGAGAGTCGGCCAGAAGTATCCGTAATTCAGAGCTTTCCGAGCCAGAGACCTAGACCCTGAATGTGCCCCGCCGATGCCTTCGTGGAACTCCTGTAAGGCGTAGTCGGCCTGTTCTGGAGAAAGGCACCTCAGGTACGGTCGGAAGTCAATCTGCGAGAAGGAGCGCTTGTACAAGATCCCCTCGATCAGGATGTACCGCTCGGCCCTGGTTCTTACTCGGCGTGCTTCCTTGGGGTCCTCAGGGAGGAGTCCGTCCCTTAAGAATTCCACTAACGGCTTCATCCAATTATCTTGCAGTAGGACCGGTAATGACTCCACTGAGTCGAGGGTCTCGTCTTCTATGCTCAGTTTCAAGAGGATCTCGATCAAGATGGTCTGCTCGAGACCTTGGAGGGAGGATGAGGCCAACTTGGAGAGGGCGTCGGCCTGTGAATTCTCTTCTCGAGGGACTCGTTGGATGAGTGCCTCTTCGAACCGGGCCATGAGGGTTCGGACTTTGGCGAGGTACTTCGCCATCCGTTCGTCTCGTGCCTTGTAATCGCCCAAGACTTGGTTCACAACCAGCTGAGAGTCACTATGGATTCGGAGGCGCTGCGCCCCGGCACTTCGGGCAAGTCTGAGGCCCGCGATTAGTGCCTCATACTCTGCTTCGTTGTTTGAGGCCTTGAAATTCATGCGGAGGGCATACTGGAGGACGAAGTCATCTGGACCCGTCAGGATGATACCGGCACTGCTTCCCTCGTTGCAAGAGGAACCATCCACAAAAACCGTCCAAATGGGGGGTCCGTTCGGGACATGGCTGACCTCGGGAATGGTGGTCTCGACGATGAAGTCCGCGAGGGCTTGAGCTTTGATCGCAGTCCGAGGCTGGCAGGAGATGTCGTGTTGACTCAGCTCGATGGACCATTTTGTAAGCCGGCCTGAGGTCTCCGGCTTGTGGAGGACCTGCTTCAGCGGTTGGTCGGTGAGGACCACAACCGAGTGAGACTGAAAGTATGGACGGAGCTTCCTTGCCGCCATAACCAGGGCGTAGGCCATCTTTTCTACCTTCGGGTAGCGGAGCTCGGCGTCCCGAAGCACCTTGCTCACATAGTAAATGGGCCTCTAAGCCCAGTCCTCTTCCCTCACCAAGACGGTACTTAAGGTCTGCTCGGAAGCAGCTAAGTAGATGAAAAGGGTTTCCCCTGGAACGGGCTTGCTGAGCAGGGGAGGATTGACCAAGTAGGCTTTCAGCTGTTTGAACGACTCCTGTTGCAGTTCGCCCCACTCGAAACCCTTGGCCCCCCTGAGAGCCTTGAAGAAGGGGAGGCACTTTTCCCCAGACTTCGAAAGGAACCGCCCAATAGCGGCGAGGCGACCCGTAAGCTTCTGCACTTCTTTGACGTTCCGGGCGGGACCATGTCCAGTATGGCCTTAATTTTTTCAGGATTTGCTTCGATCCCTCGCTGGCTGACCATGAAGCCGAGGAACTTTCCTGATGAGACCCTGAACGCACACTTGTTCGGATTAAGCCTCATGTTGTGCCTTCTCAGTACGCCGAATGCCTCCTGTAGGTCGGCTACGTGGTCGGTACCTCGGACGCTCTTCACGAGCATGTCGTCGACGTATACTTCCATGTTGCGGCCTATCTGGCTTTGGAAGACTTTGTTGACAAGGCGCTGGTAGGTGGCTCCAGCATTCTTCAATCCGAACGGCATAACTCTATAACAGTAGAGGCCTTGGTCGGTAATGAAGGAAGTCTTCGGAATGTCCGGGGGGAACATTCAGATCTGGTTGTAGCCAGAGAAGGCGCCCATGAAGCCGAGGAGCTCATGGCCCGAGGTGGCATCGATGAGGGTGTTGATATTCGGGAGAGGGAACGGATCCTTTGGACACGCCTTATTCAAGTCTGTGAAGTCGATGCATATCCTCCAGGAACCATTTGACTTCTTAACCATGACGACGTTGGAGAGCCACTCGGGGTAGTTCACCTCCTGTATGAACCAAACTTTTAGGAGCTTGTCCACCTCCTCCTTGATGGCTTGTTGTCGCTCGGGAGCAAATTTATGCCTCTTCTGCTGAACTGGTTTGCACCCTGGTTCGACGCTGAGGCGATGCACTAGAAGCTCCTCGGAAATCCCGGGCATATCCGCAGCGGACCAAGCAAATAGGTCGCGGTTCTCCCGGATGCACTGCACCAAGTCGGAACATAGGGCAGTCGGCAAGGACTTGCTGATGAGGAACTTTCGACTCGGGTCCTTGTCCGAGAAGAGCACTTCTTCCAATTCGTCCGCCGGCTCGGACGTGGGTCGGACGTTCGGCTCGGGGATCTCTAAAGTCTCGAGGGAGAGCACCGGACCCCCAGTGGAGGTCATATAGCACTTCCGAGCCGTCTCTTGGCTGCCCCTGACTTCTCCCACTCCCGCCCGGGTGGGAAACTTCATCTTGAGGTGGTACGCCGAAGGAACGGCTTCCAGGGCAGCTAGGCCAGGTCGGCCCAAGATGACATTGTATGCAGCCGGGACATCGACGACCATAAAGTCCATCGGCTCTGTCCGGGTGGTAGGGGTCTTCCCAGCAGTTACGTCCAGGGTGATAACCCCTTCGACATTTACTGGTACCCCCGTGAACCCGTGGAGCGTGTAGCCGGCCGGTTTGAGGCGATCCCGGGATAGTTGCAGCCCTCGGAAGGCCGAGAGGAAGAGGATGTTCACGGAGATCCCATTGTCTACCAGGATCCTCTGCACTTTGAAGTTTGCCATGCGGAGGTCGATAACAAGTGCGTCGCAGTGGGGAGTCCGGACCCCCTCGAGGTCTTCATCAGAGAAAGTTACTGGGACGCCGAGGCCTTTGGGGGGAGGGGCACCGTGAACTGAGTTGACCTCTCGGACGAAGGCCTTCCGAGAGGAGTTGGAAGAGCCCCCCATTGGACCCCCATGGATAAGGTGCAGAACACGTTCCTCCTCGAACTCGGGGGTTTCATCTCGTCGCTCGGAGCGCTTGTTAGCCCCCCGAGGCAGAGGAGTGGTGCGATCTCCCCGATCATTTGCCTTCACAAACTTAGCCAACTGCCCCCTCTGGATGAGGGCCTCTATTTCGTTCTTCAGCGCCCGGTAATCGTTGGTGTCGTGGCCATGATCCCGGTGGTAACGACACCACTTCTCCTTGTTCCTCCTCTTGGCCGGGGTGTTCATCCTCAGAGCGGGAGGTATAACTCCCTCCTTCTCGACTTCCATCAGGATGGTGGAAACGTTGGTAGTGAGAGGGGTAAATTTCTCGAACCTGGGAGTAGGGCGGCGCTGACCGCTATTATCCTTCTGTAGCTTCTTGGCCCCTTCCTCTTCCGCTGTCTTTCTCTTCGACCCGGAAGCGGATCCTCCGAAGCCCGGGAAGCACTCTGCTTCCTCAGCCCGAATATACTTCTCGCATCTAAGGAGAAGGTCGGCGAAGTTGTGCAGGGGCTTTTTGGCGAGGGACGACCGAAGGTTAGAGTTGAGGACGTTGGTTTTGTAGAACCCCATATTTTCAAATATTATTTTAATTATTTGAAAATGAATTTAAATGATTTTTGGAGATTTAATTAATATTTTTCTAAGAAATTTATCTTTTGTACACGTGCAAAACACGTGCAAAAGACTTTTTAGAAGTTTGAAAAATTAAGATTTCTTTATGAAAAATCATTATTTATTATTTAGAATTTATGTAGTATTTTTCCAGATTTTTCTGAAATTAATTGATACTGTTTGCAATTTTTGAGAAAAGAAGGACTTATTTGCAAAATTGACATTTTCAAGGGTTGAAATGCAAAATTGGCATTCTGGACGTTTTGAGCAGTATTAGCTGAGGTTTAGAAGTATATTTTCTATTAGATCCTAATTTAAAGGAGTTTTATTGAATTTACAAGACTAATGTATATATATGTAAGTTGTATTTTTGGGAAGGATTGTTTTGCAAAATGTGAGTAAAACCCTAATATTAATCCGGCATATATAAGGGATTTCTTTCCCAGCCGTCATTTACTAAATATTCAGATTTTGAGATTTGTTTGAGGAGCAAGAAGAGGCTTTTTGGATCTAGCAAGGAGGAGAACTTTTTGTGGATTTTCTTCAAATCAATGTGAGTGGTTTGTTTTGTTTTGTTTTGTTTGTTTTCATTGTTTGATTGATGAATGACGTGAGATCTTTGCTACACTTTGTTTGGGCATCGGTATGATATTGTTTTGATTGTCTCATTGTATGCATAATATGGATCTTTTATTTTGATATGGATGATGAGAAACTATTAAGATTTGATGAGGAAATATTGATTTATGGGATCGTATTATTGGAAAGCATGTTAAGAATTGATTATGTTGTGATCGGATGATAAACATCTAGATCTTATGATTTTAAATTAGATTTGATTATGAGTTGAGGAAGAAATTTGTTGAGAAACCCTAATAGAGGATTAGTGATTTATATCATGAAAAGTTGAGATTTGAGGAATTGGTTGATGAGTATTGTAATCGTATTGGATATTGTTTTGAGAGTTATCATTGGCTTGTGTAGGAACTATTGATTGATAAATAGTGAACCATGATTCTTTAGAAATCTTCAGTTTGATTTTGTATCCAGACCTATTTTTGAAAACTGTAGGCTAACAGTCGACTGGCCTACTGTGCAGTCGACTGGTACGACTCTACTGATTATCTTCAGTCTTTTGAGAATTGTTCGGGACAGTCGACCTAGGCTATTGTCAGTCGACTGGTCTGCTGATTGTAAAATTTGTTCAGTCCTTTCTGGACAGTCGACCTATGAACCTTACAGTCAACTTAAACACTTAGAATATTTTCTTGAGAGTTATTGGAATTTGTCTCGGGGCAGTCGACTGATGACTTTTCCTAGTCGACTGATAGTGCCTTAGATTATTTTGTGAAATTCTGAAGGATTGTCCTCTGGACAATCGACTTACCTCAGCATAAGTCGACTGGTACTGAGGGATCTGTGTACTTGATTCTGAGATATTTTGTTCAGTATTTGATTTTGAGACATTTGTTCAGTATTTGATTTTGAGACATTTGTTCAGTCTTTGATTTTGAGACATTTGTTCAGTATTTGATTTTGAGACATTTGTTCAGTATTTGATTTTGAGACACATTGTTCAGTGTTTGATTTTGAGATATTCAGTTGAACCACATGTTTAGTGGGAATTTGATTAGATATTTGATTTTTAGTCTCTAGAGGTACGTGACCCTAGTATACCGGTGTTGAGTTATTTGTTGAGGCCCATTGAGGCGAATTTTCAGTATTCATATTTTTAGTCCGGTGGGGTACACTACTCTAGGAGATTTGTTCAGTAACCAAAAATAATAAGGACTTGCACTAGTAGTGTCATGACGAAGGGGACATGAGTTATGCACCTCAGTAAGGCTTTAGATGTGGGATTTAATCTCCTGAATTATCCAAGTGGTTAACTTGAGATGTGGGATTTATCTTCTGAATTATCCAGGTAGACAACCTGAGATGTGAGATATTTCTCCTGAATTATCCAAGTAATTATCTTGAGATGCGGGATTGACCTACGGAATGATCAGAGTCGAGGCGACGCTCTTGGGATATTATTGTGATGATGAGTCTATGTTTAGATGTGGGTTGATCTCCTGAATTATCCAGGGAAAACACCTGAGATGTGGGATCTATTTCCGGGATTATCAAGCATGGGCAAATTCTCATAGTTTATCTTCATCTCTTAGTAGTCATCGTTGTCAGCATACAGCATTTGTGTTTTATTGACTCATCTTTATGCATTCGGATTTCCTGTTTCCACATTTGACATTTGGTTTTGGCATCACCTGTTGTTCTATTTGGTATTTTGATTATTACTTGTTGGACATTATGATTTAAGTTCATTTATGTTGTTGTTTGATTTTTATGCCACTCACACCATTTATGGCTGACCCCTTTAGTTTGGGGGTTAGGGTTCAACTCTAGCCTCACATGATGCAGGTTATTGCTTAGAGTTGGAGATTGGATGCTTGAGTTAGCTTTTGGATGAATGGACTATTAAGTGTTCAGTGTTAATTTGTAAAGACTTGTTGAGTTAATTTTGAGTTGTTTAGTCTTCCGCTGTGATATGTAAAAGTTTTGTTGTAATAAACATTGAAAATTTTATTGGTGTTTGGTTGTGTTTATTGTTATATTGAAGTGGATCACTGGGAATGTGCCACGTATTTTCTAAGCTCTCATATTAGAAATTCGGGGCGCTACAGAGATTGGTATCAGAGCTCTGCTTCAATGGTAATAATAGACATAGTAAGAAAACCAACCTAGGTGTGGACACTAGAGAGTGAGTACCTAGGTGGGGGCATCAGAGTGTGAGTATCACATAGAGTTAAAATATGATGTTTGGTTTGAAATTATGGTTTGAGACATGGTTATGGTTTTGCCATAGGGCGAGTATTTGCATTGACCGAGGAAGATGCGGGAAACTCGGAAGATGTAATACAGGGTATGCAGGAATTTTGATTTCTTTCATTTTTGAATCAATGTAATGAATAAAACCTTTATTTGAGAACAATTTAAGATTGAGTATCATTCTTATTGTAACAGGAGTTGTTTTAATAAATGGAATAAAAGCAAAGGTTTTGTTTGACACTGGTTCATCGCACACTTTTGTATCGCCGAATTTTACAAGGATCTTAGGTTTGGAACCTAAGTTATTTCCAGGCAGGGTTTTGTCGGTGGCAACGCCGTTAGGTGAGGAGTTGATAGCGGATCGATATTACGAGGGTTGTGATATCGAGATTGGTGGAAGGATGTTCGGCATCGACTTGATCGAGCTACAAGTGTTGGGAGTGGATGTCATCGTAGGCATCGATTGGATGGCTATATATGATGCCACAATTGATTGCATGCACAAGGAGGTGTTGGTGAAAGCACCAGGTGGACCTGCAGTAACTTTCCAAGAGAAGAAGAAGATCCCGAAGGTAGCTGCAATGGTATCTAAGGTGGTTATTTCGGATGAAGTCAAGGGCATTCCGATCGTTCAAAATTTTCCTCAGGTGTTCTTGGATGATTTTCCAGGATTACCGCCGCAGAGAGATGTAGAGTTTTGCATCAATGTTCAGCCGAGAAGTGCGCCGATTTCCAAGGCTCCATACAGGATGGCACCGGTAGAGCAAGATGAAGTGAAGAAGCAGATTGAGGAGCTTTTGAGCAAAGGGCTTATCAGACTGAGTTCTTCTCCGTGGGGAGCGCCAGTGTTGTTGGTCAAGAAGAAGGATGGGTCGATGAGGATGTGCATTGACTATCGGGAGTTGAATAGGGTGAGTATTCAGAACAAGTATCCAGTGCCGCGGATTGATGATTTGTTCGACAGGCTTCGAGGAGCAGCGGTGTTTTCGAAGATTGATTTGAGATCGGGATATCATCAGGTGCGAGTCAAGGAGGAAGATGTGAGCAAGACAGCGTTCAGGACTCGTCATGGGCTGTATGAGTTTTTGGTGATGCCATTTAGGTTGACGAATGCACCGGCAGTATTCATGGATATGATGAATCGGGTGTTGAGACCATTCATTGATTCCTTCGTAGTGGTCTTCATCGATGATATCTTAGTATATTCGAAGTCGGAAGAGGATCATTCGACGCACTTGACAGCGGTGTTACAGACGTTGCAGGAGCACAGTTTGTATGCCAAATTGTCAAAGTGTGAATTTTGGAAGTCTGAGGTAGCTTTCCTTGGTCATATTCTTTCTAAGGAGGGAGTGGCTACTGATCCTCAGAAAGTGGAAGCAGTGAAGGATTGGCCCAGGCCGACGTCAGTGAAGGAAGTCAGAAGCTTCTTGGGATTAGCTGGGTACTACAGGAGATTTATTCAGGGGTATTCTCATATTGCAGTTCCATTGACAGGTTTGACCCGGAAGAATGTGGCATTTGTATGGACCGATAAGTGCGAAGAGAGTTTCCTTGAGTTAAAGGAAAGGTTGACTACCGCACCTATAATGGCATTGCCGCAAGCTGGGAAGGATTATGATATCTTCAGTGATGCGTCTCTCAGAGGTTTGGGATGTGTCTTGATGCAAGAAGGCAAAGTCATTGCTTATGGTTCGAGGCAGTTGCGTCCGCATGAGAAAAATTATCCGACGTATGATTTGGAGCTAGCAGCTATCATTTATGCCTTGAAGCTATGGAGGCATTATGTTTATGGTGAGAAGGTCAATATGTACACTGACCACAAGAGCCTGAAGTATATTTATCAGCAGAGGGATTTGAATCTTCGGTAGAGAAGGTGGTTGGAGGTATTGGAAGATATTCGTCCTGAGATCAAGTATCATCCGGGCAAGGCGAATGTAGTGGCTGATGGACTTAGCAGGAAGAGTAGTTTATCGAGATTGATCACTACTCGAAGGGAGTTGGCAGCAGAGATCGATCAGGCAGGTATCGAGGTGGTACTGCGAGGTTTAGGGGCATCTTTGGCTCAGTTGAGGCTGCAGCCATCTTTGAGAGAGAAGATTGTGGAAGGTCAGAGATCAGATTCAGAGATCCAGAAGATGTTGCAGCAGGTTTCAGAAGGCAAGCTATTGGAGTTTCGTGTCCAAGATGGAGTTCTTTGGATGGGTGAGAGGTTGTGTGTTCCAGATGATGCAGATTTGAGAGAGAATATCTTGCAGGAAGCACACAGTACCTTGTTGTCGGTTCATCCAGGAGGTACGAAGATGTACAGGGACATCAAACCACATTTTTGGTGGTCTGGTATGAAGCGGGATGTAGCAGATTTTGTGGCAAGGTGTCTGACTTGTCAGCAGATCAAGGCAGAAAATCAGAGACCTGGAGGTTTGTTACAGCCATTACCCATTCCGGAGTGGAAGTGGGAGAATATCAGCATGGATTTCATCACGGGTTTACCGAGGAGTTCGAAGGGCAATGACTCGATTTGGATTGTTGTGGACCGATTGACTAAGTCGGCACATTTTCTAGCCATGAAGATTTCTTGGTCAATGGAGAAATTGGCTGAGTTGTACATTGGAGAGATTGTGAGACTTCATGGAGTTCTTGTGTCAATTGTTTCTGACAGAGATCCAAGGTTTACTTCGAGGTTTTGGAAGAGCCTACAAGCAGCTTTAGGCACCAGAACTGATTTCAGTACAGCATTTCATCCGCAGACAGATGGTCAGACGGAGAGGGTGAATCGATGGAAGATATGCTAAGGGCTTGTGTTATGGACTTCGGTGGTAGTTGGGAGAGATACTTGGCATTGGTTGAGTTTGCTTATAACAACAGTTACCATGCAAGTATTGGGATGGCACCGTATGAGGCTTTGTACGGGCGGAGGTACAGGACACCTGTTTGTTGGTATGAGGTTGGCGAGAGGCAGATGTATGGTCCTGAGATCGTGCAGCAGACGTCAGAGCAGATTGAGCTGATTCGCAAGAGGTTGGTCGAGGCTCAGAGTCGGCAGAAGAGTTATGCTGACACTCGACGAAGAGATTTGGAATTTGAAGTTGGGGATGCAGTTTTCCTCAAGGTTTCTCCGACCAAAGGAGTGATCAGATTTGGTAAGGGAGGCAAGTTGGCGCCGAGGTATATTGGGCCGTACAGGATCGTGGAGAGGATTGGCAAGACAGCTTACAGATTGAAACTTCCAGAGGAGTTAGCGCAAGTACATGATGTGTTTCATGTGTCGCTATTAAGGAAGTATGTGGCCGATCAGAATCATCAGTTGGTAGAGGTTCCCGAAGATGAACTTGAGCTACAAGGAACAGCCTGTTGAGATCGTTGACCGTAGAGAGAAAGTCCTTAGGAGCAAGGTGATACCTATGGTCAAGATGTTGTGGAGGAATCAACAGTTCGAGGAGGCTACTTGGGAGCCAGAGGATCGCATGCAGAAGGAATTTCCTGAATTGTTTGTATGAGTGTATTTCTTGTATGTGATTGGAATTCCTTGGATGATTGTACTATTGACTGATATATGAGGTATTTTTGTTTTTGATTGTGATGTTATAAGAAATTGTTTGGATTATGTTCTATATATATGAAATACTATTCCTTTCGTTTGGTATGTGTTTGAACTCATTAGTAGTAGTTCTGAGGACAGGACTCTTCTAAGGAGGGAGTGATGTAGAACCCCATATTTTCAAATATTATTTTAATTATTTGAAAATGAATTTAAATGATTTTTGGAGATTTAATTAATATTTTTCTAAGAAATTTATCTTTTGTACACGTGCAAAACACGTGCAAATGACTTTTTAGAAGTTTGAAAAATTAAGATTTCTTTATGAAAAATCATTATTTATTATTTAGAATTTATGTAGTATTTTTTCAGATTTTTCTGAAATTAATTGATACTGTTTGCAATTTTTGAGAAAAGGACTTATTTGCAAAATTGACATTTTCAAAGGTTGAAATGCAAAATTGGCATTCTGGACGTTTTGAGCAGTATTAGCTGAGGTTTAGAAGTATATTTTCTATTAGATCCTAATTTAAAGGAGTTTTATTGAATTTACAAGACTAATGTATATATATGTAAGTTGTATTTTTGGGAAGGATTGTTTTGCAAAATGTGAGTAAAACCCTAATATTAATCCGGCATATATAAGGGATTTCTTTCGCAGCCGTCATTTACTAAATATTCAGATTTTGAGATTTGTTTGAGGAGCAAGAAGAGGCTTTTTGGATCTAGCAAGGAGGAGAGCTTTTTGTGGATTTTCTTCAAATCAATGTGAGTGGTTTGTTTTGTTTTGTTTTGTTTGTTTTGATTGTTTGATTGATGAATGACGTGAGATCTTTTCTACACTTTGTTTGGGCATCGGTATGATATTGTTTTGATTGTCTCATTGTATGCATAATATGGATCTTTTATTTTGATATGGATGATGAGAAACTATCAAGATTTGATAAGGAAATATTGATTTATGGGATCGTATTATTGGAAAGCATGTTAAGAATTGATTAGGTTGTGATCGGATGATAAACATCTAGATCTTATGATTTTAAATCAGATTTGATTATGAGTTGAGGAAGAAATTTGTTGAGAAACCCTAATAGACGATTAGTGATTTATATCATGAAAAGTTGAGATTTGAGGAATTGGTTGATGAGTATTGTAATCGTATTGGATATTGTTTTGAGAGTTATCATTGGCTTGTGTAGGAACTATTGATTGATAAATAGTGAACCATGATTCTTTAGAAATCTTCAGTTTGATTTTGTATCCAGACCTATTTTTGAAAACTGTAGGCTAACAGTCGACTGGCCTACTGTGCAGTCGACTGGTACGACTCTACTGATTATCTTCAGTCTTTTGAGAATTGTTCGGGACAGTCGACCTAGGCTATTGTCAGTCGACTGGTCTGCTGATTGTAAAATTTGTTCAGTCCTTTCTGGACAGTCGACCTATGAACCTTACAGTCAACTTAAACACTTAGAATATTTTCTTGAGAGTTATTGGAATTTGTCTCGGGGCAGTCGACTGATGACTTTTCCTAGTCGACTGATAGTGCCTTAGATTATTTTGTGAAATTCTGAAGGATTGTCCTCTGGACAATCGACTTACCTCAGCATAAGTCGACTGGTACTGAGGGATCTGTGTACTTGATTCTGAGATATTTTGTTCAGTATTTGATTTTGAGACATTTGTTCAGTATTTGATTTTGAGACATTTGTTCAGTCTTTGATTTTGAGACATTTGTTCAGTATTTGATTTTGAGACATTTGTTCAGTATTTGATTTTGAGACACATTGTTCAGTGTTTGATTTTGAGATATTCAGTTGAACCACATGTTTAGTGGGAATTTGATTAGATATTTGATTTTTAGTCTCTAGAGGTACGTGACCCTAGTATACCGGTGTTGAGTTATTTGTTGAGGCCCATTGAGGCGAATTTTCAGTATTCATATTTTTAGTCCGGTGGGGTACACTACTCTAGGAGATTTGTTCAGTAACCAAAAATAATAAGGACTTGCACTAGTAGTGTCATGACGAAGGGGACATGAGTTATGCACCTCAGTAAGGCTTTAGATGTGGGATTTAATCTCCTGAATTATCCAAGTGGTTAACTTGAGATGTGGGATTTATCTTCTGAATTATCCAGGTAGACAACCTGAGATGTGAGATATTTCTCCTGAATTATCCAAGTAATTATCTTGAGATGCGGGATTGACCTACGGAATGATCAGAGTCGAGGCGACGCTCTTGGGATATTATTGTGATGATGAGTCTATGTTTAGATGTGGGTTGATCTCCTGAATTATCCAGGGAAAACACCTGAGATGTGGGATCTATTTCCGGGATTATCAAGCATGGGCAAATTCTCATAGTTTATCTTCATCTCTTAGTAGTCATCGTTGTCAGCATACAGCATTTATGTTTTATTGACTCATCTTTATGCATTCGGATTTCCTGTTTCCACATTTGACATTTGGTTTTGGCATCACCTGTTGTTCTATTTGGTATTTTGATTATTACTTGTTGGACATTATGATTTAAGTTCATTTATGTTGTTGTTTGATTTTTATGCCACTCACACCATTTATGGCTGACCCCTTTAGTTTGGGGGTTAGGGTTCAACTCTAGCCTCACATGATGCAGGTTATTGCTTAGAGTTGGAGATTGGATGCTTGAGTTAGCTTTTGGATGAATGGACTATTAAGTGTTCAGTGTTAATTTGTAAAGACTTGTTGAGTTAATTTTGAGTTGTTTAGTCTTCCGCTGTGATATGTAAAAGTTTTGTTGTAATAAACATTGAAAATTTTATTGGTGTTTGGTTGTGTTTATTGTTATATTGAAGTGGATCACTGGGAATGTGCCACGTATTTTCTAAGCTCTCATATTAGAAATTCGGGGCGCTACAGGTCTGGAATGCGATGGTCGCCACAGACTGGTCGAGGGAGGCGATGGACCGGACCTCCGCAGTAAATCTCCTCACATAGTCCCTCAACTTCTCTCCCCTCTCCTGTCCGAGGTGGAGTAGAGAGAGGCTGGTCTTCTCAGTTCGTCTGCTGCTCACAAAGTGTGTTATGAAGAGAGTTTCGAACTGCTCAAAAAAGAAGATGGAAGAGGGAGCGAGCCGGGAGTACCATTCCCGCGCCGAACCCTTGAGAGTGGCGGGGAATGTTTTGCAAAGCATGGCGTCGGAAGCTTGGTGGATTAGCATCAAGGTCTTGAAGCTCTCGACATGATCAACAGGGTCCGACTCCCCTGAGTACGTTTCAAACTGCGGAGGCTTGAAACCCCTCGGGATGGGAGCCTCCATGATAGTCCGAGAGAAGGGGGGTCTGCTGGGGCGGACGGTTCTTCCTCTTGACTCCTCTTCTCTGTCCATTCGACCGATGTGCCTCTCCATCTCGTGGAGACGACGGTAGAGGGTATCGTCCCTCTGGTGGTAGTCAAACGATCCCCTGGACTCGTCTTCATAGGAAGGGGAGCGGGGACTACGGCGTCGATAGTCCTGGGATCGGGGAGGACTATGAGGGTGTTGCTGGTGACTAGGAGCCGGGGGAGGACTTATGGATCGGTGGCGAGGACTTGGGACCCGTGGGGGTGTTGGAACCCTTTGGGCATTATTGTTGTTGTGGCGAAGGTTGAGGGCTTGCAACACCGTTGCCTGGAATTGTTGGAACTCGGCACGAGTGATGGGTGCCTCATCGTTCCTCGGATGATGCCGACCAGCAGGGGAAAGTGGCCTCCTCCTACGACGCTCGGGTGATTCCCCCCGTCTTCTTCGGTCCGGAGACCTCCTGCCATCTCGGCGATGAGGAGATCGCTCGCCTTAATGTTGGCGGGAGACTCCCTCTCGGGCCCGCTTCTCATCTAGGCGGTTGCGAAGGTCCTCATCCTTCTGCCGATTTAGAACGGTGTTGCGGAGGTCGGAAGCTCGCGGATTATGGGAGGCCATAGAATCCGAGGAGGCATTGTGTACTGAGACATGGTCTGGGTGGAGAGGTTGCTTCTGCCTCCGCTGGTTCTGAGCAGTGGGACCGTTAGGGGGTTGTTGATTCAGAAGAGGAGGCTGGCCCTGTTGGAAATGGTCTTGGACGGGGGGAGGAAGTTGTTCGGGCTGCGGAGCAGGAAGTACGGGGACTTCCTCTTGTTGATCGGTGGGGTTGGGTCCACGGTTGGACCCCATGGACCTGACCTTTCTGGGAGGCATGGCTGGAGAAGATCTAGTCGACGGGAAGAGGAGAGGCTGCTATTCGTATGGTTTCCCACAGATGGCGCCAATCTGTTACCGCTGGATCTGGTGTGGGGGTAAATAGATGAGATTTGTGAGTTCGTGGAAAAACCTGAATAGCGGATCCAGGCCTACTGATTCCTGCCGCTAACCTGCAAGGAAGTGCGATACACCGGGGTTGATTCCGGCGACATTGTTACCGCTGGATCTGGTGTGGGGGTAAACAGATGAGATTTGTGAGTTCGTGGAAAAACCTGAATAGCGGATCCAAGCCTGCTGATTCCTGTCGCTAACCTGCAAGGAAGTGCGATACACCGGGGTTGATTCCGGCGACGCACCCTCCGACGCTCTTGTCAGTAACCAGTGATGATTAAGAAAGAGCTTAAGTTGGAAAAAGAGTGATTACCTGGTCAGAGTGGTAGGTAGGAGGTATTTATAGTCGCCATGGGAGTCTAATCAGGGACCTGATTTCCTGTGAAACCGTTAGGAGTAAAATCCTCATAATTTGTTTAGAAAACTGATCCCTGATTCCCGGTGAGAGGATAACTGCAAATCAGGCCCGTTGATTTAGTCAAATTAGTGACCCTGATCTCCTCTTGTTGGTCTGGGTTTGTCTTGGGTCGGGACCCGTACCCAGCTGGAGTGAATCCGTTTCGCGGGTTATTGGATCTATGAAGGGGAGATCCAGTGCCCACTTGGGGTCCATCTATATGCGAAATTACCGTTTTACCCCTGAGCTTCAAGATTCGTTCCCAATCTGGACGGTTCCGATTTAACCCCATTTTTAGCCATATCAGTAATCAACAGCCCAAGCTGCACATGCGGCCAGTACAAAAGAACATGGAATGTGTTAAAGCTGGAATTTCTAACAAGTACAAGTGTGCCTCCCAAGTCAACAGTATGCAAATTTCCACGCTTTTGATGGTCATCTTCAACTCAATACCTTTTCTTACTTGAAATACGCTAGGATTATAATGAAACATTATAGCATCATGCATATTAGCTCTCTCACGCCGTAAATCGAGAATTTTTTGAACTCGTAGTCATCATGTCATATCGACGTCATCCATCTATAGTAAGTGCCCACTTCTCGATTGGTTTTTCCTTGAGCCAATTGACAACCTAGATTTTTACCTTTTCAATTTTTGACCTTTTTTCTCAAACTTTTTCAGCTGAATTTGACATGCAACCACCTTCATCTTATTCCTCAAGGCCTTGTTACCGAATTTCCTAAAAAAAGTTGGTAGGAAAATGCTGCATACAATAACGATGATATGCATGTGCATCATTCCATGATCCATTTTCTACCTCCATGTACGACAAGATACTTGTATGACGATCATAAATAACATATAACCTTTGGCGATCGGTGAAAAAATATCAAATACAACTCATGAACCAAGTCCAATTTTCTATACTCTCTCCATATGTTTTTGCAAAAGCAAACAGAAATAGCCGATCATTTGCATCAGGTGAAACAACTATCAATAAACAACAATTGTATTTTTCATACCAATGAGTTCTATCAATACTAATAACCAGTCTGCAAGACCTAAATCCTTCAATTGAAGCCCCAAATGCCCAACATACTTCCTTGAATGTTTCTTTGCCAGGACCGATCGCAAAGTTATCCCAATGGACATAAGTGCCTAGATTTGAAGATTGTAGTGGTGATAAAAGAGCATGAAACTTCGTATATGCTTTCTTAAGCCCTCTGAATAACCTCTCAATAGATTTATGTTTGCTCGCCAAGCCTTCTGGTAAGAAATCTTATAATTGCATTGAAACAAGACTATCTTAACAATTGCCTTCGGTGTTATTCCTAATTGTACCTTAGAATCAACTTTCATATAGTTTTGATTCCATGTGGGATTGAGACATGTATGTTGCCCTTGCAATTTCTTCACTATGAAATTTGTCCACCCTTTTGGAATGATTGCACGAAAGCTCCACAGACAACCTGCCTCTACCACATCAGGATTTGTTGCCTGCTCCTCTTTTGTACTAACATTTGGTGCCAATTAACATTTCACGGAATATGCAATTTTGGTCGATTTCACTATAATGAATTCTCGATATTCCTTAATGCAGATATCTTCACCGCATGTTGCACATTATCTTTGGTTGAAAACTTCTGCGCAGTGTATAATTCACCTGCGTCGGAAGAGCCACACGACTTTTGACCAAAGTGATATATCCCCGCATTGTCAACCTAGTCCACTAATTCAAAATCATCTACAGTTGCACTCGGGAATTGAATTAGGGGGACCGCATGTTGTACATCATCTTGCAAGTCATCAACATTATTGACGTTATCATCTGGATACATATCTTCTTTATCTTCATCGTCTTCTACATTACCACGTCTTCTAATAACTCTTTGATAACAGTAACATGAGCGTAGGATTAAATAATGTTTTCATTATCATCAAGAGCGTGTATCAAACTAGAAGGACGTGACAACTCATATTATGTGGAATTTGGTCATGTTGGAATTTTGAATATGTCTTCTTGTGGATGCGACAATCTTTCATGTGATTCAGCAGGATGATTGTAATTCATCTCATGGGTCGGCGCTTCACGTACGGGGCTTAAAATATATAACTTCAATGTAGTCCGACTGGAGTTCGGATCAAGTGATCTTGAAATCATGGCAATAAAAGCGTCATCATCAACTATAAGCATTGTCATCAAATATTATCCTTCTCCTTTTTCAGTTGCATACCGAGCTAGGATTTTAACACTACATTCACCTCTATCCCAGTTAGTTTATTTGTGGATCTTTTTTATTAGTTCTTGCTTTGTGATATTACGATGAGCCCAAACTATTTTTGGTTCAACACCTCTATAACAACCTCCTAGCTTTGGGTCTTGAAGTATTTATCCCCATTATAGAACCGAATATAAAATTTGTAGTCCATACTTATACATGAAAAGATGAATTTGTGGTTCATTATCCACAAACATATTATAATTACTCTAATCTTAAGAAACCAAATATGAAGTATGAAAACCTATGCGAATTCTTATGAATCAATCGTTCACAACACCTTAGCTATTTTCGTTTATATAAATTCAAACAAGCAATAATCCAATTTCAATATCTTGGATATTTTTGTTTTCCTCTAACATATATTCAATTTATACCCAACATTCAGAAATATAACATTCAAAGAACCAATAATCTCGCTAGGAAACAATGTCAGATGTTATGAAAGATAATAAAGGTAGAGTAGGGCATACTTGATATGAGGACCAATTTAGTCGGAGGGCACCAGTGACAGCAGCGAGTGATAGGATGTGAAGAGGTGGAGGAGCTAAGGTTTTCAAAATTGTGCTAGGGTTTTGGGATTTTGGATTTGGAAGAGGATGAAGATGTGGAACCGTGAACGCTAGGGTTTAAGTTTTGGGGATTCAAAGTTGGAATTGGGAAGACGACGAAGAAGAAGTGAAGTAAAATGAAGTTAAGAGAGAGAGAGAGTAGGAGCCCGACCTTTTATTAGTGGTCGGGTCCCATCTGTGGTATATTGAGGTCGTTATTCTCATTAACGACCTCAACTTAGTATTTTTTTGGGTTTTTTCCTAAGAGAAAAAACTCTATGGAATGATCAATTGTCTCGCTATTCCCATCAGTGACTTCACATAGACTATATCTGCTTATAGGAATTAGCGCCAAAAAAAATTTATAATTTTTTTTACAAGTGGCAGATGCTCCTATTAGCGGTTTTCTAAATGCATAGGCTGTCGATGGAAATATCGACTACTGCTGACGTGGCAACGACTGACTCATGGAAATAGTTTCAAAACTGGCTTAGTATGGTAAAAATTCAAAGTCAGAACACCCCATCCCTTGATGTAGTCCCAGGTACTACAGGCATTGAATCAAGGTTTGGATTAGCTCGCGTTGTTAGTGACATGATTTCTCTTCGATTAAAGCAAGCCACACAGAACAAGAACAAGAACAAACTTAGGAACCAAGGAAAAGGAAAAGGCGAAGTTAAAAGGAAAACTTAATTCATATTCATCATCATAAGAAGAAGGCGATTACATTCTGAGCTATATAGCCAAAACCATAGGAGTGTGCATCGCACGGGCTAGCAACAGTACTACCTATCCTACTGTAACACCCCGAATTTCAAAATACAACTAAATTCAAGTTCCACAGGATCTTTACACTCCTTTCGTACAATTTTACAAGGATATAAAAACTTTTCTTTCATCAGAGTTACATCACACTTATAAAGTATCACAGCGGAAGCAGTATTACAATAAATTTACATGAAACAACTTTTAAAATAGTCTTGCGCAGCATGTATACTTCAATTGTCAAGCATCTTTACCCTGCATATAATACTGTGGGCGCATCAGTTCATTCAACTGACGAAATATTATACACGGTCATCCTCTCTATGCCGGAAACAGTATAACGATTCTCATTTCTTAGCAAACCACAAACTTGTCACAAACAACGCTAAAGGGACTATCCTATTGATGTCGTGTTGTGAATGTGCACTTAGTCCTTAATGCAATTATTTATATTATATGACACTAATGCGTACTTGTTCGGATCTATGCATCCCATACTACATAGGTCCAAGGACAATCCCTTAATCGTTCTTCATCCTGTAGGGTTCAATCCCTCGTCATGACTTACTCTACTACTGTAACTACGGTAAGTATCCTAGATATTTTCTGACCTACGAACTCATGTCTAGGCGCCCTGGAGGGAATCCCAACGCACTGACACATGACTCATCATGCAGGCATCCTGTGGTAATTCAGCTCCTACCATAGACATGACACCACCCGCAGTCGTCAAACAGCCCACGAGCGTCGTCACCGGGACGGTACTTGGAGCAGTATCCACGCCCTATCATGAATCATCATGGGACATCCTGTGAATACTCTCACGCCGCCAATCCAATGGCCCTCATACTCAATGTTTTTCTCTTACTTTCATCACATCTTCACTATGTATCTAATCCTTAGTTTAATTGAATCATGAATAAAATCAATCTCTTAGAATGTAGCACTCCCATTATACCGGTCTTATTCATTTAATTCACATGACCCAAACCTTGGTCTTCTCATTTCACAATTCTTTCATTTGCCGGTATAAGGCTTGGCTATACTCTAATTCTCAATTTCAACTCATAATTACAATGTCATACTCATAAGATCTTTTCATGATTAATCACAATTCATGTTTCACAAGCATAGCATTCATGTTCATAAAACCTTTCATAATTCATCAGGATATTTCGATTCACTCATATATAATTTCATGCAAAAGACAAATAAAGTTCACTTTTCTAATTTGTCAGTTTCAATCTTCATTCTTTCCATTATCAAAACTCTTTTTCAAGTTCTTTTCAAACAGCATAATTATTATTTTTTATTCCTAGGCAATTTAAAATTCTGAGAAGTCAAAATAGTCTGGATAGTCGACTCTTGGAGCATAGTCGGTCGACTGTTCAGCAAAAGATTAAAAGACTCAAGAAAAATGGTCGGGACAGTCGACTGTTAACTTGGCCAGTCGGCTGTTCTGCAAAGATTTAAAACTCAAAAATAAAAGATCAGGGCAGTCGACTGTTACATTATGATTGGTCGACTGTTCAGCAAAGATTAACAGCTCGAAAAATAAATACTCAGAGCAGTCGACTGTTTTAGCCTAACGGTCGACTGACGCTGCTAGGTTTTTCAAATTCCCAAAATATTTTTTTGTTCTTTCTCTTCTCTTTTGAAAACAAAAAAGTCCAAAATAAAAATACATTTAATTTAACAATAGTTGGTGTTTTTAAGGGTACTAGGTATGCCCGTGGCACGTGCCTACGGCACGTATTCGGAACTGCATATAAATTTGTGCATTGTACATGCTAAGAAAAAAAATCATTCAATACACCTCTTTATACCTCTTTAACAAAGAGGTATAAAGAGGTGTATTGAATGATTTTTTTTCTTACATGTACAATGCACAAATTTATATGCAATTCATCCACCAAATAACTCCAACTAAATTTATATGCACTTCCGAATACGTGCCGTAGGCACATGCCACGGGCATACCTAGTACAATTATATAGTTGCATTCACACAATATTAGAACACTATAGTATCTTAGCCACACGAATTAATCAGAACACTGTATTCAGTGTTCTCCAACTCTGGGACATGTAATAAACTCATTTTTGTTTTGGAAATTTTGAAGAAAATCTTTCAAATTATTCAGATTATTACTACAACATTTTTGTTCATCAATCATACTTCTGAATACAATTTTCAACTAATTACAGTAGAAAAAAAAAGACCAAGAAGGAAAGAACCCTCATTGGTCGTAGGAGTCCATTCCGATAGCTCTAAATCTGCCTCTTGCCTCAACTTTTCACCATCAGATTGATGTTATTGTCTGTGAAAAGCTTGCTTTCTCAATACACTATATTTGCCCAGTTCAACTGCAACACAATATAGTGAAAATATGGGTTATAAGTTAAAACTTAAAATTTAAAAGATGGAGGTAGACTAAGAGTTGTTGTTGTATATGCCCCAATTTCTGATCATGAGCAACTCTTCTCAATAAAAATTAAAAGTCGCAGTTTTGGTGCAGGCATAATACTGCTTATCAGTAAGTTAAAAGATTGTGAAGGATACACATTAACTAACATATATAAATTGAAGAGTTAAGACAATACTGATAGAAGAAAGAGTGAAAAAGAAAAAAAAAAATGTTATATGTGAACTACTTACAAGAAAGTAATAGATGACATGAAACCACTACTATGAAAAGCACATAATAGAAATTTGGAGGTAATCGGGTTATTGTAGTTGACTAATTAGCAAAAATATTATAGGAAATGCTTGTTGTTCCAAAGAGATTCTTAAGACATAAATGTCTGAACTTTTTGTAGTCGCTTGCAAACATGAAGTTTAAATAATGCCCCTACACATTCCAAAGCAATAAGTGATCAAGTAATTTTCAAAAGCATGAAGCAATCCAAAGCAACAAAATAAAGCAAAATTTTCACATGAATCCAATATAAAGTCAGTTTTAGCATATAGCCATGACTTTCATGTTGTTACATGTCAAGGTTATGCTTGTGTTATACTTGATTTTTATGTTCTTTCAAAATTTAGCTTAATCGGGCAAAACACTTTTGAGAAATATGGAGGATCACATACCTTCACTAATTCAAATGAGTACATGTTTGAATAAATTAAGAAAATTTATTAATATTAGAAAGTAAATATTAAGATTTAGAATATGTACAAATGAAAAAAGTAAGTGAAATATAATATCAACAGAGCATTTTTCTTTAATTTTTTTTAATTTCATATTTTTAAAATTAAATTATAGGTCTTCCACTTAGAAGCTTCATAAGTACATTACTACATCACAGAAACATAAATTATAACATAAAAGTTTGTTTTTGAGCTTCTCAGCTCCTGCCCTTCTATTTTCTTTTGTCATTCATAATTCAATTTACAAAACTTGCATCATGTTGTCATAAAAAATCTTGGTACGGTGAGATATGGGTTTGGTTGAAATCACCTTTCACTTATATCATCTACTCTTCTTCACCTTACATCTATTGCGAAAGCTACAATGAGAAAATGAACGGATTTATACACAAAATTCAATCCTTGATCATCTAATTGGAAACAATGTTAAGCATCTATTGGAATTGTAATTAAGACTGGAATATGACGGAATAAGACTGGAATTGTAATCTATTGGAAACAATGTTAAGCATCTATAAACATCAAAAAAAAAAAAAAATCCCCAAACAAAAAAGTCCATTTATTTCATCGGTACACTTACTTCTCTTTGCATGGAATTGCCGAAAGAAATTCATCATATAAGTTATACATAGCAACATAGTCCATCACGAGTATTTAAAAGAAGAGAAGACCCCATAAAACCTAAGGTGGTTGATTCCAACCGCTCACTTGGAATAAATAAAGAAATAACATAAACTCAATTGCAGTTGTACTAAAATAATTTTAAAAACATTAAGTGCTCAAGGGCCAGGTTGGTTGTAAAGTAAATGGCTTTCTAGGTAGCCAAAGAATCGAAGATTAAACAAACCTTATAAAAAAATTATGTGTTACTCTTCTCATGATTCATAGCCAGTATTGATAAAAATCCTTGAATTTATTTTTCTTTATAAAAATTATATTTTCAAATAAGCTCATAAGCTCTTTTAAACTAAAATAAGAACAATACATTGATCAAGACTGAAAATAAACTACACAAAGATCCAGAGGGATGTTAATTAAAATGTAAAAGATTGACTTATCCAATATTGACTTATCCAAAAATTTACTTCTTTTAAGAATTGGATAAGTCAATATTGAGATATTTAAGGGCAATAAAGATAAATCCCTAAAAAAGCTAAAACATTTTAACGAATAATTGTTAAAGAGGTATAAAGAGGTATTGAATGATTTTTTTTCTTAGCATGTACAATGCACAAATTTATATGCAATTCACCCACCAAATAACTCCAACTAAATTAATATGCAGTTCCGAATACGTGCCGTAGGCACGTGCCACGGGCATACCTAGTGATAATAAACATCTGAATTATTAAAATTAAATTTAACCCCATCAATGGTCCAGATTTAACCCCACAAAAAATAATAAAACTACAGTCTAAAAGCCAGACAAATTTAGATATAGAAGCAAAGAAGGGATTTTTTTTTCCAACCTGGAAGTAACAACCACGGTCTTTAGCACTATTTACTAAGTTGCTCCAATGCTCATCCTACATTAATGTTGAAGCAGAACCCACCACCTGAAGTTTAAAAAACAAAGAGACAGGAATTGCATCAGTAAAAAAATATAGATTACTTCACCATACTCGGCCATAATTATTACATCAATAAATTCTCTTTAGATAAAGAGTCGAATTCTTACTCACCCACATAAGACGGCGAAGAACTTGACTACACTATGTTTCTTTCAAAAAAAAAACTTGACTACACCATAACTTAATATTCCTATTATCGATTACGATCACCATCCACATCCACGACATCTCAATCCATACCACAACATAAAAAACACCCCAAATTTGTTTATCAATCTTTATCACAAAAAACATAATCCATCACCTTCTCCCCGTTATATCAACTGAAGAAAAAAAAGCCGACTTTCTTCAAAATTCCTTCTCGTCCTCCCTCCTAACCATTTTATTCCAATCCATCTCTTTCCAAATTAATTAAGAACCACATACACAAACTATCAGGGGAGATCTTGCTTACTCCATGTTATACACAACCCATGATCAACCACACAATAAAAAACTGATCATTTAATATCTCAAAACCAAAGATTTCTCAACTTTGCACTGATTGCTTAACTTGCACTGATCGATGACTCATTTGGGGTAGAGTTCTATCGTATAGGATCTATCTTTTTATTGGGGTAGAGTTCTATCTTATTAAATTTCCAGTTTCATAATCTCATTTTTTAATAAATCGCTCGTGTATCCCTATTTGGCAGTCAAGATCTAAAACAATGTGACATAGGAATTATCAATGCAAAGATCTAAAACAAAGGGTCTAAAGGACATTTTTCTCATTAAGTTATCCCTTCTTTCACAGCAAATTAGCCATGATCTAAACGAAGGATTTCTAACCAGTTAACCACCAATTTTTAAATTAGCCAAGATCAATTTGGCAAAGGCATTAGCAAATTTTTTTTTAAAATATTAAAAACTACCATCTAATGGGATAAATGTGTTGGAAATTGTCATAAAGTTGGAATGTAAATAAGAACTAACCGAAAGCCAATTCTTGGTCAGCTGTGGTAGCATCTGACATGTCAGTCTGCAATTGCACCCCCACCAGACCTAGCATCATCCATGGACATTGCAAGAGCCTGCTGTAGCAACGCACTCTCATCATCCTGTTACCATATTGTTATATTCAAAGTTAGCACATCAGAATAAAATGCTCTCTGAAGATAATTACAGTATAAGAAATCAGTGACCAAGTGCATTTCTTAATAATATCAAACCAGATCCAAATAAGCTACAAAATTGAATGAACATGATTTCTTTCAAAGCTTACAAATCCAATCTTTACATTAGAATGAGCATCAAAATTAGAATTCAACTAAAATTACATAAAATGAATAAAATACTGATTTGCCAGAGCATCTCGACATCAACAAATATTTTAAAGAACAATTAATGTACCACGTGAACTGTACCAGTAAAAATGAATAAAAAGGTAGCTTATCTTGTAGAGTTTTATACTCACAGAGTCACTGCTGATATTTTGATCAGCAGCCTCAAAGAAAATGGTAGTAGGTAGAAAATCGGAGTCCTTACAGAAAGGGACAACACCATCCCAACCTCCAATCTCCTGCATACAATAATAGCTTGATTAGATATGATTACAGAAAGCAATGTAGGGGATGTAGGGGACTTATAGCTTACACTTGAATTCAGGCCATCATACTTGACCCAGATTCCACAGGGATTGCGAATAAAGCAAATATAATGTTTAGAACAAAAACAAACCTGCGAAAAGGGGGAAATGAAAAATAAAATTTCAAAATTTAAAATCAAAACTCATACTCTCTGTATCTGCATGATTTAACTACTTAAAACAACTAAGTGGGTTTCCTTACTTACAACTGAAACCAGGTGATATTTACTATCCCTCCACACGAAGCAAAATAAACTTCAGTAGGCATGCTTTCAAGTGTTTCAGATATCTGGGCTTTGGGCTTTGAGTTCATCAGATATCTTGTCTTCTTCAGGCTGCTATATGGAGGCAAAGCTGAAACATATGACATGACCTCAATACAACTTGATTTGAGCGAGATTTATAAGTATGTACGGTGCACATGCTTTCCTCTCCCATTTTGTTTATCAGATATCTTGTCTTCTTCAGGCTGCTATATGTACGGTGCTGACTTGTAGTAATTCCCAATTTGGGACTGTGGAAAAAAAGCATGTGTATTACTAATCTAAAAAATTTTATAAAGGCAGGTTGTTCCTTCATGTGTGGGAGAAAAAGAGAAGTGTTAACATGAAGATAACCAAATGGAAGTCACACACTATCGCTACTCTCATAATTGGAGCGTCAAATGCAAATGTATTGACATAAGGTGTTGCCCATGCTTTTCATTTCTATTTGCCATACTCATTATAAACTAAGTATCCATTGAGACAATAGATCATACTCCCAACAATTAACATCACCGACAAAAACACATATGAGTCGCATGTGAATCATTTAATTCAGTATACTACTAATTTCAAAACATCACGGAATTTACCAAAGAGATGCCTCCTCTGCAAAGGCCCTTCCACCCTCTTCCTCCTCTCCTTCCATCTCACTGTAAACCCAACACAGCAATCAACAAATAACTCGACCATGAAAGAAAATGAAAAAAAATAAAAAAATAGTAAATCCAAACTTAACCACAAACAACATTACCAAGCCTCAAGAATCTCCTCCTCAAAACGTCCCCAATCCAGTGCTCATCACCACCACCACCACCCCTCCTATCCAAATCGCCGCAATCATCAAAAAAACGACACTTGCAAGCGACAATCTGAGGTAAATCCTCAACCTCTCTTCCATCTAAGAAATCAACCAACCAAACCATCCATCAATCATCAACCAAAAGCAACAAATCAAGAAGAGGAACTGCGAATTGCGTTAGGGTTTCTGCACCTTCGAGTTGGTTGAGCTCCTCTCTGAGCCTTAGGATCTCCGACTTCCGATCCTTGGCCTGAAAAGAGTTAGGGTTAGGGTTTTAATGGATGGATTATGGATTTGAGTGAGAGATTCGGTACCTTTTTCTTCCATTTTTGGATGTCGGAAGTGGAAGAGGGGGAGTGCGAGAGGCAGGAGTTGAGCTTCTTGAATCGGAGGAGGGCGATGGCGAGCGCGAGCTTGACGGCATCCGGGTCGGAGGTTGAAGCCGATTGGGGCGCCATTCGAAAAGAGAGAATCTTTTTAGGAAATCAGAGAGAGGGATCTTTTATAGTGGCGGCGGTGATTGGGATCGTGTTCTCGTTTGTGCAGTGGGCGCTGGTGTGGAAGGTGAAGCTAACGCCGGAGGCGCAGTCGCCGGTGGCGCAAAGTAGCAAGAAGAACGAATATGGGGGTCGGTAAGTGAGGAGAGGGAGAGAGAGAGAAAGAGACCGGGGTTGGGAAAAGGAACTGAGAGAGAGAGAGAGAGAGAGATGGGAGGCGGAGAGAGAGAGTGATAGACAGTGAGAAAGAGAGAGAGAGGGAGAGAGAAACGGTTTTGAAAAATGTGAGATTTGAAATTTTGGGCGGGAAAATATGTTTTGTGAGAGTAGATCTGGTCCATTAATTTTGGGATAGATTGAATGTGAGCCACCTGATAGCTTTCTTTGTGTTTTATTATATAGATTTTTTTTAACTCTTTAAAACATATATTTACCCTTAGTTTGTATTTTATGAACACTTCCCCAAAACAAAACAAAAAAAGTTTTTCACAAAAATCCCTACAATGACGTTTTCTTACCCATTGACAATTATGATATTTTTAGAACACAAAAATCATCTTTATAAGTGATTAAAACCTCTATTTTTATCAACTAGTCTACACATAAAGCATTCGATTATTTGTTTGCCAAAAATACATTCTTTCCATTTATTCAAATTTTCACATGGCATACATAGTAATGAGTAATTTCATTACATTTATCTATCAATTCATCTTTAACATACCATTCTACTTTAGTACTTAAATCCATAAACATGATGCTAGTCTTTTACTAGTTAATCCACATAGTTCGCATTTAGGACATATCTTGCATACTAACATTAGAAATAAAGAAAACATTCACTTTACTCATAATTAATAAATATATTAATCAAACAACACACATTTGCTAATTTATCAATTCCCTTTTAATTAGGCAAGCATGCATTTCATTTCAACTAGTAGCTTGTAATAACAATTCAATTTCATTCCCTAGCATGATTTCTACTTTAAAAGTCATGAGAAACACCCACCTTTAGAAGAAAATCAATTAAGAAAAATTCCCTAGAGCCTCCTAGATTGCAAGCGAGTGCATTCTCCTCCTAGATTGCAATGCACGACTCCTCCTCCTTGCTCCTTGCCAAAAACCGAGAGCACCTTCTTGAGTGGGGTTTGAATAGCCGGCCTCCAAGGGAAACACAACACACAACTCACACACTAATATGTATATATCTCCTATATAATGTCTCCTTTTAATATTTGCTGTAGTGTAGAATACAAGCATGAAGGGGGGGTATTTATACTATTTTTAAGTAGATTAGTGGGCTAAGATTGGTTAGATAGTTGTAGAATGGAGGGCTAGGATAGGAGAGGAAGTTGTAGCAACCACCCACACACCAAGTAACTACCCAAGCACACTCACCCACACTCCCCATTCCTTCCATGCACAAACCGGCCCCAAATAGTGTGCATTGCACACTACGTGCTTCACACGTGCCACCTAGTACCCCTATTTAGAAGTTTGTACAATTTAATTAATCAAAATGTTCACCATTTGTCTCTACATGACAAGTGTGACCATTTAATTGATTTATTAAATTGGTGGGCTTCACCATTAGTGGGCTTAGGCTTGTGGGCCAAGACAACAAATTAATAATTAATTAAAGTGGGCTAAAACAAATAATTAGTGTGTTAGGCTTTCAGAAAAATAAAAGAAAATAATTGTTCATACTAAAGTGAGATCGTATATAAAATAAATAAATAATATACACATGAAATTTGCACGTGCATCACACGTGAAAAATAATATTTTATTAAAAAACGAAATTTTAGGGTATTGAGGTGGGATAAAAATGACCCAAGGCCCAGCCAGGGCCCAGGATTGCTTCCACTCAATAGCATGCCAGCTTGGCACCGGACCGTCACGCCCGCGGAGTCGAGCCGATAACTCGCCCCCACGAAACCGGCCGCCTCGTTCTGACGATCCGCCACGACCTTCAGCCTCCGATCCTCGGCAGTCCCGTGGTCCCCTCATCAGCCTAGTAAGGGATAAGGATGACCTGGCACTACCTAGGCCATCCGATCCTCCCAGAGGCACAGGGACCCCACGATCCGCCACGTCAGCTCCAAAACCACCTACGGCCTTGCCACGTCAGCCCTAAACCACCCATGGTACTGCCGCGTCTGCCCTAAACCCCCTGGGCCTCCTGCCACGTCAGGCCCATGGGCTTTCGGGTCCAGACCCGGCCCCCAAACGGATCCAAACCCAGTTGGGATTATCTATAAATACCAGGCCCTCTCCCACTTTTACAGGTAATCAATCTTTGCCACTTAAAAACCCTAGTTACTGCTACTCTCTCTCAGAGACTAACTAGATCGTCGGAGGGTCTACCACCGGGATCAACCCCGGTGTTCCAAGACCGTCTGCAGGTACGCGAGGCGAGGCATCCCAATCCGAGCCGATCCTCCAGTACCGAAGCAAGCCTCCCGCTCACCGTCCAGCACCGCATCCTTCCACCATTACAAATCGAGTCCGAACTCACACCTGGTGCATCCACACTCTCCCCAAAAACAAACCGCATCAGGTTGGCACCATCTGTGGGAACCATTAATTGTTTGGTGCGGACGACAGCCCGAGCCTCGCCACCAACGGTTTCCCTTTGATCCGCTATCCCATGGCTCCTAGGGCCCGGAGAGACGGGCCTCCTCTTCAGGACGCCCTCGACGGGATTCACGGATCAAACAATCCGGGGGCGAACCCCAGACCCCAACAGAGCGTGCCTCACGCCGCCGAATCCGACCTTCGCCGGATCATCCAAAACTGAAGGGCCAGCCAGGCTAGGGGAGGGACCGCTTCCAACTCAACCCCGAACCGTTCTAGGCCTGTGCCCGGGGAAAGGCCATCGGTACTTAGCCGCATTGGCCGAATTCCGACGCCACAACCCGACCCTACTGACCATGGCGCGGTCACCAGGGCCGAGTTCAGGAGCTTCCGGGACGAGATCATGGAGGCCCTCCACGGGGCGCCAAGGGCCGCGATGCTCGACCGACCCCGTCAAATAAGCGAAGGAAGGAGCTACACTCGTGACCTAACTCCTCCCCCTGAGCGCACCGACGAGGTACTCCGACACCTCCTAGAGATGGAGAATCGCCTTGAACGCATCGGCGATGGGAATCCGAACCCCGTTCTAGGCCAAAGGCCTTCCCGGCCGCCGTTCTCTGTCAACATCTTAGAAGCGGAGATCCCCTGGAACTTCCGGCCTCCACGGTTCGAAACTTACAACGGTGAGGGTGATCCAGCTGATCACATGGAGGGCTTCAAGACCCTCATGATGATTCACAGCGCTTCGGATCCCCTACTGTGCCGAGCGTTCTCGACCACCCTCCGGGGTCCGGCCAGGGAGTGGTTCTCCAAACTCTCCCCCAGCTCAATCTTCTCATTCGATCAGCTGGAAACCAACTTCTTGGCCCACTTCGTCACCAGCAGGAAGGCCGAGAAGACGAGAGCATCCCTGCTCGACCTCCGGCAGAGGGAGGGGGAGTCGCTCCGTGACTTCGTCAAGAGGTTCACAACTGAGGCAAGATCCGTCTCTGCCCTCGACGCCGGGGTCGCCTCGGCCGCCTTCTGACATAATGTCCGGCACAACCAGCTGAAGGTCTCCTTGGCAAAGAAGCCACCCCTGGACTTTCCCGACCTTCTTAACCGAGTCGAAAAGTACATACGAGCTGAAGAAGCTCTAAACCCATAGGGCAGCAAAGAAGTCGCAGGGAAGGGCAAACGCAGGGTCGACGAGGTCGAACCTGCCAGAAAAGCGGCAAAGGAAGGAGTCGGCATGAAGAGGGTACCTCCGGTCCCTCGCTTCGAAAGGTACACTCCCTTGACACAGAATGTGTCCGCCATCCTCTTAGAAATCGAGGACAAAGGCCTTGTCCGACTACCTCCCCGACCAAGCAACAATAAGAAGCGAGACCAACGCTTCTACTACCGCTTCCATAGGGATCATGGGCACGAAACCGACCAGTGTCGGGCCCTGAAAGACGAGATCGAAGCCCTCATCTCCCGAGGGTACCTCCGCATGTTCACCAGAGAAAGCCAACAGGATCGGAGGGATACGAGGAACCGTAGGCCTTCGCCTCCGACCCATATTCTGAACCACCACCAGGAGCAGGATCCCGATCCCGAGGAAGCAGAAGGACAAGCCATTTTACATTGCATCCATGGAGGACCGATGGGGGGAGAGTCGAATACTTCGCAGAAAGCATTCATCCGAGAGGTGAACGCTGTCCAAGACCTCCCCTCGCCCTGCATACAATCGCTACCTGTCTCCTTCTCCGGCGAGGACCTTGAAGGCGTCCACCTTCATCATTGCGACGCCCTCATCATTTGTCTCCACATGGCGAATTTTGAGGTTCGCCGGATCCTCGTCGACAATGGCAGCTCGGTCAACATCCTTTTCCTTGAAGCCTTCGAGAATCTCAAGCTTCCCAGAGACAAACTCAAGCCGGCCGGATACACCTTGCACGGGTTCTCCGGCATCCCTGTCGTCATAGAAGGGATTGTGACTCTTGATGTCACAGCGGGCTCGGCTCCTATCAGGCAGACCGAATCTATGGACTTCATGGTGGTGAACGTCAAGGCGGCGTACAATGCCATACTCGGCCGGCCCGGGCTATGCTCCCTTCAAGCGGTACCGTCGGCTTGCCACTTGAAATTAAAATTCCCCACCGAGCAAGGAGTCGGTGTTGTCCGCAGCAACCAAGAGGCAGCGCGGTCTTGCTACATGACCGCCGTCGGAGGGGGCATCTTCCCCCTCGACGCCGTCGAGCTCGGGTCCGAGAAGGACGGTTCCGATCTTGAGCCAGTCGACGAGCTGGAGGAGGTCCTTTAACGCCCCAAATCCCAAATACACTGAATTCGAGATGTTCTACAGGATCTTTTCACTTTCTTTAGTACAACTTTACAAGGAATTTAAACTTTTCTTTTTACATCAGAGTTTACATCAATATTATATTTACATTGCACAGCGGAAGTAGAATTTACAACAATGAAACAATTATACATCAACATTGAATGAATCCTTAAGCATTTGTTTCTCTTTGATCTTTAACATACCTGCATATAAGACTGTGGGTACGTCAGTTTATTCAACCGACGAACATTATACACGGCCATCCTCTTTATGCCAGAAATAGTATAACTCAATTTTCCATATTTAACAAACACAAACTTGTCACATTTCAAATACAGGGGCTACCCTATTGTTGTCGTGTTGTGATTGTGCACTTAGTCCTTAATGCATTATTTATATTACATGACACTAATGCGCACTTGTTCGGATTCTATGCATCCCATACTACATAGGTCCGAGGGCAAGCCCTTAATCGTCCTTCAACTTTATAGGGTTCAATCCCTCGTTATGATTTAATCTACTACTGTAACTACGGTAAGTATCCTAGATGTCTTCTGACCTAAGAACTCATGCCTAGGCACTCTGGAGGGAATCCCATCGCTGACATGACTCATCATGCAGACATCCTGTGGTAATTCAGCTCTTACCATAAACATGACACCACCCGTAGTCTTCAAACATCCCACGAGCGTCACCACCGGGACGGTACTCTGGAGCCGCATCCTCACCCAGACTCATCATGGGAATTCCTGGGATACGCTCTCGCCGCTACCCAATGGCTCTCACTCATGTTTTTCTCCTACTTTCATCACATCTCCACTATGTGCTAAATCCTTAGTTTTTATTAGAATCATGAATAAAAATCAAAGCTCTAGAGTTAGCCTCTCCACTCAACCGGACTTATTCATTTATTCACATGACCAACCTTGGTCTTTCATTTCAAATTCTCATTTCATTTCTTTCAATTGCCGGGGGAGACTTAGCTACTCTTTCATTTCAATTCAAATTCACAATTTCTAAAATCTGAACATTTCCAACTCATGAGTTCACTTCATGATCTCGAAGATTTTCTTTTTCATGTTATAGCTTTCATATCCATTTAATTTTCATAATTCACAATAAATGATTTGTTCCATATACATTCATGCAAGAACAATAGAGTTTACCAATATCCAGATTCACAATCTTTACCACAAACAAATCATACGATTTCGGATATACCAAAAAGCACTCTGGACAGTCGACTTGGAACTCCACCAGTCGACTTATCCAGTCAAATACAGTTCATTAATAACATTTGGAAGAGTCGACTGCTGCACATGGCCAGTCGGCTGTTCCGCAGTTTCCACATTAAAATATCATACAGTTAACAGTCGACTGTTCCGCAAATCATTCGTCTGTACTGTGTAGTTCAATTATACACTTATCAGGTTCGGTACAGTCGACTGCTTCAAGCATTCGGTCGACCGAACAGGTTAAATTTCACTTTGAGGAATTATCTTTCCTTCTGTTCTTCATTACCCATATCACATTAAATTCGTGTCAACATAGCATGTAATTCTCATCATAACATCATTTCGATTTAGCGTAAATATCACATAGCTAATGTTTCTCTTCTCAAGAAATTACTAGGCATGCACTTTCATTTACTCGTCATTTACTTTCAGAGGTAAATGCTAATCTCAATTTAACATACTAGACATCATATTAAAATACATCGTTTATAGAATTCTGAATTATTCATATTGTATTTCAATAGACCAGTCGCCTGTTAACATTCCCAGTCGACTGTATATGTCATTTCCAGTTTCCCAATAATCAATCATTCATATTTTCTAGGTTGTGTATCACATGGAGGACATTGATCTTGCAATCGATCTATCACTTTAGTTGCATACATATACACAATAAACCTTTAGTCTTAATAAGGATCCTAACTTAGAATCATGAAAAACATTCGCCTCGCACCAGTCGACTTGTCCCTTGGACAGTCGACTGCACAGACCATTTTCAATTCTTTCTACAATGTCATTTACCAATAGAGTCACATGAAATTCTCATCCATACATGAATCAATCAATAGTTCATTTTCCAATTAAAACATGCCCGAGCTGTAGATAGATGTGTGATTTCTTTTTTTATGCTTTGATGTTATTGTTATTTTGTTCCAATACTAGTATCAACAGATGTTAATGTGATGGTTTGATGTGTACTCTTATTAATCATTTTTCATGCATCATTATTCAATTCCATACATTTCCTAGTTAGAAATAAAGAAAATTGAACCCACCTTGTTGACGAAAGTAATCGAAATCCAGGAAACTCCTTAATGCAATGGACGCCTTCTTGCTCCTTGCTTCACACCGAAACTCCAGAAGTGCTACTCGGCCTCCACAGAAAAAGCACACACAACTCTCTCACAATATACTCTATTGCAATAGGATTTTAGTGTAAAAGAAATAATGAATGAGAGGGGGTATTTATACACCAATTAGAGTGAGATGGAGGGCTAGGATGCATTAGGGAGTTGTAGGATCAAGGGCTAGGATGGACTAGGGGGTTGAAATAACTACCCACACTCTACAAAACTACCCATGACTTGATCCCACTTCTCCACAATCCGGCCAAGAAGTGTGTGCTTATGCACGTGTACATGGAGTGCACGTGTAAGCACAAGCCACACTAATGAAACTTGTACACTCATAACAAGTCTTATAAAAAAAAGAGGGTGTTACACAAAACAAGTTGCAAAAATAAAAGAATTAAACCATGGGCTTAAATTAATTTGGGCCAAAATAAATATTTTAAAAGAAAAATAAGCAAACTAACATTGGGCTTTAGGAAAATGCTTTATAGAAAACAATACTCTTTATTCATCATGTTGAGAAATAATAGTCAACATATTACACATGCATACCATATGTAAAAATAAATAATCTTTCATATATTTGAAAAATCAGGGTATTACAGGTCCCGTTCGGGACTGCAGACAAGTTGAAATGGTTCCGGGTGAGCCGCTCGCTCTTCGGAGATTTGAAGTCAGGCATAATCGACTGCATCCACCGTAACGTCGATTTATTCGCCTGGAAGCCCTCCGACATGCTCGGGATATCCGAAGACCTGATCATGCATCGGCTGAGCGTCATCCCAGGCTCCAAGCCGGTCGCCCAGAAGAGGCGCAAATTCGCCCCGGAGAGGCAGCAAGCTATGAAGAAGGAGGTGGACAAACTCTTGTCCGCTCGGTTTATTCAGGAGGTCAGCTACCCCGAGTGGTTGGTGAACGTCGTCATGGTTAGGAAGGCGACCGGGGGATGGCGGATCTGTATAGACTTCTCGGATCTGAACAAGGCATGCCCAAAAGATCCTTTCCCCCTCCCCAGCATCAATGCCTTGATCGACGCGACCTCGGGACACGAGCTACTGTCCTTCATGGATGCCTTTTCGGGGTACAATCAGATCTGGATGTTCCCGCCGGACATTGCAAAGACCTCGTTCGTCACCGACCAGGGTCTTTTCTGTTACCGCGTTATACCCTTTGGGCTGAAAAACGCCGGAGCCACTTACCAACGCCTCGTGAACCGGATTTTTAAAGACCTGATCGGCCACAACATGGAGGTCTATGTCGACGACATGCTCGTCAAGAGCCGGGAAGGGCCAGACCACGTCGCCGACCTCGAGGAAGCCTTCGGAATCCTCCGACGTTACAACATGAGGCTCAACCCGGCCAAGTACGCCTTCGGTGTCTCCTCAGGAAAATTTCTGCGGTTCATCGTCAGCCAACGCGGCATCGACGCGAACCCAAAGAAGATCCAGGCCATAATAGACACGGCCCCGCCCCGGAATGTCAAGGAAGTTCAGAGGCTCACAGGCAGGTTGGCGGCCATCGGTCGTTTCCTCTCCAAGTCGGGGGAGAAGTCTCTCCCCTTCTTCAAAGCTCTGCGCGGAAAAGGAGGCTTTGAATGGGGCACCCATCAACAAGAGGCCTTCGAACAGCTGAAGCAGTACCTCGCCAACCCTCCTCTCCTCAGCAAACCCGAGCCGGGCAAACCGCTGTGGCTCTACCTGTCCGCCTCGGATAGCGCCCTCAGCGTCGTCCTCGTCCGAGAAGAGGACGGGGTTCAGAGGCCATTATACTATGTAAGCAAAGTCCTACTCCCCGCCGAGACGAGATACGCAAAGATAGAAAAAGTGGCCTATGCTCTGATCATGGCGGCCCGAAAACTCCGCCCTTACTTCCTAGCTCACTCCATCCAAGTACTGACCGACCAGCCATTAAAAACCGTCCTCCACAAGCCCGAGAACTCCGGCCGCTTAGTCAAGTGGTCAATTGAGCTGAGTCAATAAGACATCGGCTATCAGCTGAGGACTGCGATCAAAGGTCAGGCCCTCGCCGAGTTCATCACCGAATGCACCATTTCCGAGCCGCCCGATATCAAAGGGTCGGATCCGACCTAGGAAGTCTATGTCGACGGATCCTCCTGTGAAACCGGGAGTGGCGCTGGGATCATCCTCCAAGGCCCCGACCAATTCCTCCTTCAATACTCCCTCCGCCTCAACTTTCCGGCCTCCAACAACGAGGCGGAATACGAGGCCATGATCGCCGGACTGACCCTAGCCCACCGAGCCGGAGCCAAGCAAATTCGGGCCTTCAGCGATTCTCAGCTCGTGGTCAATCAGATCACCAGAGAATACGAGGCCCGCGACGACCGGATGGCAAAGTATTTGGCTGTGGTCCGACGACTCCTAGCATCCTTCTGCTGCTCCACGGTCGTTAGGGTCCCCAGGGAGCAAAATGCCCAGGCAGATGCATTATCAAAACTCGCCTCTTCCTCCTTCGAGGGTCTCGACCAAACAGTACTCATCGAAATCCTCTTAAGGCCCAGCATCAATGACCAAGACCAAGAGGCGATGTGTGTACAAGACGGCGCCAGACCGGACGACTGGACCACCCCCATTCGAAAATTCTTAATCAATGTCGAGCTTCCTGAAGATCGGGCTGAGGCAAGAAAGGTCAGGATCCGAGCTGAAAGGTTCGTCATGATCGACGACGTCCTCTTCAAATGCTCGTACACACTGGCAGACGGGAAGCCGTACCTCCGTTGCCTCGCCAGTGACGAAGCTAGTTACGCCCTGAGAGAGCTTCATGAGGGGATCGGCGGATGCCATATGGGGAGCAGATCACTCGCTCGAAAGGCCCTGAATCAGGGGTACTATTGCCCAACCATGCTGCAAGACTCCCAAGAGCTAGTCAAGAGGTGCGGCCCGTGCCAGAGGTTTTCCCCTATCAAGAGGCTCCCTCAAGCCAACTCTGATCCCTGGCTAGTCCCACACCATTCGCCATGTGGGGCATGGACCTGGTGGCCCCTTTCCCGTAGCCACCGGACAGAGGAAGTTTCTGATAGTTGCCATCGACTATTTCACGAAATGGCTCGAGGCCGAGCCACTATCCAGCATCACCGAGCGCCAAACCCAGCAATTTTTCTGGAAAAACATCATTTGCAGGTTCGGAATCCCACAGGTCCTCATGACGGACAACTGGACCCAATTCGCAGGTCAAAACTTCCGAAAATTCTGTGAGGATATCGGCGTCCAGCAATGCTTCTCCGCTATATGCTACCCTCAGTCCAATGGCCAAGCGGAGAACGCAAACAGGCAAATCCTCGATGGGCTTAAGAAACGCCTCGACAGTTCCCCCAAGGGGCAGTGGGTAGAAGAGCTGCCCAGCGTGTTGTAGGCACACCAAACCACCAAGAGGATCCCTATGGGAGAGACGCCGTTTAGCTTGACCTACGGGACGGAGGCAGTGATCCCCGTTGAGGTCGGTCTACCTTCTCCCCGGATCATGGCCTTCGACGAAGCAGACAACTCATCCGGACTAAGGGCCAACCTGGACCTCGTTGTCGAGGTCAGGAAGAAGTCTTTCGTCCAAAGGAGCATCTATCAACAGCGGATTGAGAGATTTTACAACAAGAAGGTCCGCCCAACGGACATCAAGGCCGGGGACCTCGTGCTACGCAAGTTGTCTGTCTCCGACCCGACCAAGAAGAGGAAGCTGGCCCCCGACTGGAAAGGCCCATACAGGGTAGCCGAGGCTATACGCCCCGGCACGTACCGACTGGTGGATATGGAGGGTCGAGCGATCAAGCGACCTTGGAACGCCGAGCACCTAATGAAGTTCCTAGAAGAGCGGATATAGGTTTCCTGCTTGGCTAGTGTAAATAATGATTTTTTGTAAACTTTCTTATGTAAAAGGCCATTAGTGCCTCTCTCTATATGTATGAAAGAGATCCCTTTTTGTTAACTCCAAACGCCTCGGTAGGTCCGACCCAACGCCGGACAAAGGGATCGCTTTCTCAAAGCTGCGGCACCCGAGTCATCACTCCGGTGCCGGCCACCGAGGTCTCGGTAGGTCAGAACCGGCTCCGAGCCAAGGAGTCGCCTTAACGCCCCACGGTGCCCAAGAGGCCAACCCCGGTGCCGATCCCCCACGGATCGACGGGTCCGACCCTCAACTCCACAGACAATCAATTAACAAATTCATCAGAGCAAAGAGTGGAAAGAAACCCCTTATTCATACTCCCTTATTACTTCTGAAAATGAACAAAGACCGTTACAGGACCACTCCACTCATCTAAACAGAAATAAATTACTGGCTAAGGGACCTCTTAGAGCCCCTCGGGTCCGACAGAGGGTAATCCCACTCCACCGAACGGCTAGGAGCCCTCTCCTCATCATGGTGGCCCTTGGACTCTGCCAAGGTCGACACGCCAACCACGGAGCTCTGGGCATCAACCGGTCGAACACACTCTAGCAACAGCAATGCCGAGGGAACCCCCTCCGTTCGCCGGCCTCCCGAGGAGGATCCCGTCCTTGTCCCAGACAAACCCAGCATTGTCTTATAACGGTGTATCTCCATCTCCTTCTCCACTATGACGTCACGAAGGAGCCTCTCAGACGAGGGCCGCTGCACCGACGCACTCGACATGGTGTACCCGAGGCCGGCTCTTCCGAGGTCCCGATCCACCATTGCCCTCTTCAGCCGGGTCGCCTCTGCGCTCAGAGCCTCGGACTTATCCCGATAATAGTTAAAGGCGGCATCCTGAGCCCCCTCGCAGTAGCGGACCAACGTGACCTCCAGGACCTTGATTTTACTCTGGAGCCACGCCACATCGGAGCGATGGGGATCCGCCTCGGGAAGAAGAGCTGTTACCTAAAAGGAAACCACCACCACTCAAAACACATCGGCAAAAGGGTCCGGAAAGATTCGGGGTCAAAATACTTGGCCAATCAAAAAATCCTTTTTTATATAAAATAAAATTCCATACAAAAATGCGGAGGCCAGTCCGCGGTCGGCAAATACAACAAAGAAGAGAAAGAAGACAAAAACAGGGAGGCAAGCAGCCTAGTTCCCCCACCTCTGCATTGGCTGGGTTCACAGGCAGGTTGGCGGCCGATCCGACGACCGGTCCTTCACGCACGTCCCCTTCGGGAGTCTTCGGCCGCGGCTCGACTTCCAAGTCATAATCGAGACCGGTCAGGTCGATGGTCGGATAGAAGTGCCTCGCGTGGCTGAGGGCCTTCTCATAGACCTCATTCTGGGCTGCAATTACCATGTCCTGGCCCGTCGTCGTCAATACCTCCTTCTCCTTCACAAACTTCTTCTTCAGGATGCCCACCTTCTTAACCCACTCGACCTCCTTGGCCTTGAGCTCGACCTTCAGTTGCTGCTCCCTCTTGTGTGAGCCTTCGAGCTCGATCTTCATCTCCTTCATCTCCTGCTGATACTTATCCGCCCGTCCTTGCTCCCGCTCCACGGCTGCCTCGTAAAGGCTTTTCACCTTGGCCGCCTCCAGACAAACCTGCGGCAACCAAGAACGGCTCAGGAAAAACTCGCTTCACGAAAAATTACCAGCACGCTCGCCTTCGATAAGCGCATGAACTCCTCCTCCACAGTCTCGCCGCTCATATTCTCACGGTCCCAGGGAGTCGCCAGCTTCTCCACCACCTCGATGGCATTGGGCCCGTGAGTTAGGCTGTCCCCCTCCCATATCGACCAAGTTGGCGCCCACGGCCGCTGCACCTCCTCCACCACAACGTCCACTCCCTCGGCTCCGACCAGAGGGGCCTTCCCCTTGCTGCGATCGACCACCTTAGCCTGGCCCGGGCTCATCGGAGCGACCACCTCCTTGCCCACCTCCGAGCGCATCCTCTTAGCCCTCTGGTCGCCCGGGGCCTCGGAGATGACCTGGGACGACTCCCTCGTCCTCTTCGCTTGGCCCCCCTCCTCGGCCTTCTGCTTCTTCAGGGCGAGCCTCCTAGCCTTAATCAATTCTGGGTCCATACCTGCAAGAAGACCCATTAAGGACAATGAGCTCGAAAGAACGACAAAACAAGAAAAAAGAAACGACTACATACTAGACTCGGCCGGGCTCAGTCCGACGCTGACCAGATGACCCTCCGTCACCCTCGGCCAGCTGATGCTGTGCCCCAGACGGAGACGCTCGACATGTTTCCACTCCTCGGCAGACAGATCCTTCTGCCTCGGTGCTTTGAAGTTTGGTTTGTAAAAGTTCCATCGGGTGGGGATATCCCAAGATTCCGTGCTCCGGATCACGAAGTATTTCCGCTTCCACTCCTTAATGGAGTCCGGATGGCCGTGGACTATCTTCCCCCGGCTCCGAGGAGAGATATAAAAGATCCTCTCGGACTCCCCTGACGAGCTGATCCCCAGCATCGCGCGGAACACATCCAACCGAAGCGGCACCTTCCTCTCCTCATAGAACAACACGAAGCATACCATCTGCTTCCATGAGTTCGGTCCATACTGCATCGGGGCCAGAGACGCCCAATTGAGCACCTCCCGGATAAACGGATGGATCAGTAGCCTCAGCCCGGAACCGAATGCGTCTATAGGGAAGATACAGTACCACTCCGGTAGTGGGTCGGTGGGACGGAGACCCGAGCTCGGTAACATCAGCTCGTAACCGGACCCAATGTGGAAGGCCAACTGAACAACCTCCAGATCACCTACCTCTAAGATCGTCGGCAGCGCATCCATCCTCACCTTCTTTCGACTCGGCGATGAAGGCTGCACCCCGTACAGCTCCTTGTCGGAGAGGTCGTTTGGATACCGCCTAATCGGCTTCGGCCGCACGGGTGACCCCGTCACTATATTTCGAACAGGGGGACGTCTCCCTCGGACGGCTGGGCTTCGCCCCCTTCTGCCTTGGCATCCTCTTCTACTTGGCCCTCTCCGGCGAAGGGGTAGCTAGGGGCTCGAGGACGGTCGCCGTGGAAGAGGAGTCTGCACCCCAATTCCACCTTCGAGCCAAGGATTTTCTCCCAGTACCCTTCCTCCGAGCCACAGCCGCTTCGGCCTCTCCATCGCCCTCACTATCACTACTGTCCTCCTCCGACACCGGATCCAATATCTGCACCTCGTCCGAGCTATCACTACTGTCCTACTCCTTGGAGTCGCTGCTCTGCACCACGTACGGCTTCTAGACACGTAGGGCTTCACATCATACACCCTGGTGTCCTCTTACCACGACGTCGAGTTTGAGAGCCCTGCGCCAGGGTTGTCTTCCCCCCTCGAGGTCGAAGCTGACGAGCCGGACTGAGCCCTAGACATGCTAACGGAATAAAGCTAAAACTAACCTGTGTTGCCTCGGAAAGATGAGCCAGTGCTGCTAATCAAGAGGGCGAGCGCCGAGGTGCTTTTGTTGTTTTTTTTTGGGGGGGGGGGAAGGTAGCGAGAGAGAGATAGGCGAAAACAGGAGAAGAGTGAGGGGTATTTATAGAGGAAAGGTTGACTCCTCGATTCTCGCGTTACTGTTCCTTGATTCGCATGAGACTGTTCCTAGAAAATCACGCCACTCCTCGATTTTCGCATTACTATCCCGTGACGTCACCCGGTTGGGCGGTTGGCAACCCCTCGGTTCCCGCTCAAACACCGCCGGATACAGGGGTCGGCCCAGAAAGAAAGCCCCGGTACCCCAGCGCCACCACTTGTTCTTGTCAATAGAGAAAAAGTTTTGTTTAAAGTTTTAAGGTGCTCGCCTTGGACGAGCTCCCCGGGCTCCAGAACTCGGTCGGATCCCCTCTCACCCGCGAGCAACTCGGGGCTTACGGCCTCGGAAGCCGAAACCCCGAATTGTTCGAGGGTAGGAGAAAAACCACCATCGCCTGGAACCCTATCGGAAAACGGATCGGCCCGCCTCCCATCCCTGTCTCCTTCGGGCAGACAGCCCTCAGAAACCGTCGGTCCGGAAGGAAGACAGAGATTACAGAAGAGCCATCCATCCGAGGCTCCTTATCCCCTGGCCCGAACTTCGGTCGATACCCCTCCCGTCTCGATCTCTCTTGGGCAAACAACCCCATCAGGGCCGTGTACCCAAGAGAAGATCCGGACGGCAGAGTAACCACCAATCTGGGGCTCCCAGAGTTGAAATTCTTCAAGTATCTGGCATCCGCCCGAGGCAGACACCTCTGATGGTCGATGGACTACTCCCGATGTGATCGAAAAGGCAGTAGGGGCGTGGGGTATTTATAGCCTCCCCCAAACCTGCCATTATGGCCCCTAGGAAGCCAAGCGACGGAAGCCCAACCGTCACGCCTGGAAATTGAAGCGCCGCGCATTTATTAGGGGACATCATTAATGCCCCTGGGAAGTTGGAACGTCGCACACACCCTGGAGCGCCATTAATGGTCCGTAAAATAGTAATCAACTTAGGGCAGCCTTCCCACGAAGGCACAACGGCCCGCCATCATCCTTGCCGACCCGTTAACCCTCGTCAGTCCGAGGCCAGGTCGAGCACCATGGCAGCCTTCCCACGAAGGCACAACGGCCCGCCATCGTCCTTGCCGACCCGTTGACCCTAGTCAGTCCGAGGTCAGGTCGAGCACCAGGGCAGCCTTCCCACGAAGGCACAACAACCCGCCATCGTTCTTGCCGACCCGTTAACCCTCGTCAGTCCGAGGTCAGGTCAAGCACCAGGGCAGCCTTCTCGCGAAGGCCCAACGGCTCGCCATCACCCTTGCCGACCCGTAAACCCTCGCCAGTCCGAGGTCAGGCCGAGCACGAAGGCACAACGGCTCGCCGTCGTCCTTGCCGACCCGTAAACCCTCGTTAGTCCGAGGTCAGGTCGAGCACCAGGACAGCCTTCTGGCGAAAGGCCCAACGGCTCGCCATCGTCCATGCCGACCCGTAAACCCTCATCAATCTAAGGTCAGGCCAAGCACCAGGACTCACCGTCCAGCACTGGCCCCAGAGTCCCCCGGAAAACCTCTCCCGTTCTTCTCCACGACTAAAAATACTCCTCCACGGCTAACTCTCACATCCACGCTGGAATGGGGGGCTTGTGAGGTGGGATAAAAATGACCCAAGGCCCAGCCAGGGCCCAGGATTGCTTCCACTCAATAGCACGCCAGCTCGGCACCGGACCGTCATGCCCTCGGAGCCGAGCTGATAACTCGCCCCCACAAAACCGGCCGCCTCGTTCCGACGATCCGCCACAACCTTCGGCCTCCGATCCTCAGCAGTCCCGTGGTCCCCCCATCAGCCTAGTAAGGGATAAGGATGACCTGGCGCTACCTAGGCCATCCGATCCTCCCAGAGGCACAGGGACCCCACGATCCGCCACGTCAGCTCCAAAACCACCTAGGGCCTTGCCACGTCAGCCCTAAACCACCCATGGTACTGCCGCGTCTGCCCTAAACCCCCTGGGCCTCCTGCTACGTCAGGCCCATGGGCTTTCGGGTCCAGACCCAGCCCCCAAACGGATCCAAACCCAGTTGGGATTATCTATAAATACCAAGCCCTCTCCCACTTTTACAGGTAATCAATCTTTGCCACTTAAAAACCCTAGTTACTGCTACTCTCTCTCAGAGACTAACTAGATCGTCGGAGGGTCTGCCACCGGGATCAACCCCGGTGTTCCAAGACCGTCTGCAGGTACGCGAGGCGAGGCATCCCAATCCGAGCCGATCCTCCAGTACCGAAGCAAGCCTCCCGCTCACCGTCCAGCACCGCATCCTTCCACCATTACAAATCGAGTCCGAACTCACACCTGGTGCATCCACACTCTCCCCAAAAACAAACCGCATCAGGTATTACACGTACAGTGTTACCGACCCACTACATTATCTTCCTCTCATAAACAGCTATGTTTCATGTGCACTGCCCGTGAAGAGTAAGCAGGAGGGGGTTATTTACAACCATTGGGTTTATTTTGCAGAAAGCACTAATAAAGAAAGAAAATGAGTGCAGGACTGATACGCAAATGCTAAGGACTGATATGCAAAGATATGGTTCTTCGGTAGAACCGTATCAATCATTTCCCCTTAAAAATGAGCCCCCATACCTCTGAAAATGCGATAAATTCTGATACTTTCCTTATGCGCCTTCTTCCTGGATCAAAGATGAAGTGCTGATACTCAAAATTTTGAAGGCCCAATCTGTACAAACTACCAACAACGGCATTAAGTGAATGTATAAGTAGCAGGATTCTGCCTCAAAGAATGCTCACTTTCTGCATCCACTAGTCTTCCAGTGGCTCCATATCCAAATGACAAAAGCCTTGTTAATGAGTTTTCTATTTGCTCTTTGTTGGGCAGAGAATTAAAGGTGAGAGTTATGGCAGCATCTAAAACCAAGCTTCCATCAGAGATGGCACCATCTTCAGCATTAGTGAATGCTACTTCCTTTTCTTCTATCAAATCTATTTCTGACATTGTCATTGCAAGAAATGCTAGAGGCAAGTAAGAGACTGCATATGGGGAATTATTCCTCTCCAAAATCGACAAAGGAATCTAACCTTTATCTTTGGATATATCCCTTTTTGCAGACTTACTCAAACCAAGCCAGTTCGAGTCTCCTCTAAATGAAAAACTTTTATCATTTTCTTTCGGCTATCCACAGAAACCCTCATAATCAACACCTTGAATATATATGTAAGCTGGGTCAACTGAGGGAAAAAAAGGCTAGTTATCTCGTATTTGGAATAGTTTATCCATCTTGACACTTCTGACCACCTTCGCGGGTCATAGATGGCTACACTACGATCAGATCCACTAGTTGCCACAAGTCCATATGACAAACAACAAGAAGCATATATTGCATCTTCGACAGAATGACAAACACGCTGGACACACCCACCATTTGAATTCACCCTCAAGACCCACACACTGAAGTGAGGACCTTCAGCAACAACAAGAGTCGAACCTTCATCAGCATATGGTGAACTTTGTAGAAAAATTAATGAAGCTAGATACCACAATGTGTGAAAGTTTTCCTCAGCTGAATCTCTTGGTCATATGAATCAATACTTTTGTTGACACTGTGAGTAGCAGCTGTTATGGACCAGCACACTGGATCGAAGCAAATCCCAGTCCAACTTCCTTCCCTTGCAACTTCCTTCCCTTGCATTCTGGTTGTAATTTTTCTTCTCATGAATCAAAATGGGAAAATAGAAATTTGCTTCTTGCATGATAACATTCAACTTGTTCTCTTCTGTCATTGAGTTTATCCACCATTCATTTGCAGAGTCTGGAACAATTGACGCACCATTCAAGTCACCAAAATGTTCCTTCAAAGAAACTATGGTTGTACAATAGCAGGCATGTGTTGGATATCAGGTATTTTTGACAGGGATTCAGCGGATACCTGGGCATGGCTAGTAGCTTTCTCTATTGCTTGATCAAGTTTCCTCAACCTATCTAATGAACCATTTGCACCCTTCAGTGCAGTAAGATTATTAGTAGCCTAAACATATTTGGAAGGACACTCGATTGCACAACTACAACAATCTCTTCAGTGGTTGTCCAGATATTCCTGGAGAAAACCTCCTTCCCATCCTTGTTAGTCCTGATTGGTTCTTGATAAAAACCAATATCAACCGTTCCTGCAAGAGCGTAAGCTACCACAAGAGGAGGGGAAACAAGATAAATCACTCATGTGAAAGGATGTACACCTCCCTTGAAGTTCCTATTTCCAGATAAAACTGCTACGGTGGAGCCACTTGATGTCCCAAATGATCCATCTCGATCTCCTTGCATCATTCTCAGGAATCTCTTGCAAGAGTCCACAACATTACCGCAACAAACGAGCAAGGTGATTGAATTGCAGGCGTAACAAATGAATATGATGCGTCAATAATAGGTTTGCCCTCTCCTGGATCAATGATAACTGCATTTGTCCCTTCCTCAATTATTTACACACACTGTCTCACAATCCCATCCTTACACAGCTTATCAAGCAAAGGGCAAGTGAAATTTTCTACTACCCTTAAGAGGTAAAGAGCATCAAATACAATCTCAGCCCCTTCTTTCTGTGGGATTCAATGAACAAAATCCACCGCCTTAATATTTTGATTGATCAACCTATCAGTATCCCTTTGAATAAGAATAGCGTTAGCTTCAATTTTTGCATTGACTTCAACTTCAATGTGAGCTTCAACTTCATGTTTTCCATCAGCTTCAGCTTCAACTTTAGGTTCAGATTCGCCTTCATAAAGTTCCATTAGTGCATTAGGGGTTAGCTCCTCATTAATGTAGAAATCGACACCCATACTGGAAATGATCTTCCCATCATTATCAGTCTCCTCTTCCTCCACGACATCAACAACAGGAACATTCTGAGAATTGCAATAGTATTCTAGCACAGGTTCAGGGGCGATTGGGGTGGATGGAATTGAAAAAGCATTTGGTCGAATACTTGGTGAGCGGTTAGAATTCGAGGAAATAGGGTTGAAGCTTGGCAAGTCCCCTGTCCATTTCTCTGAGGAATGAAGAGGTGGAAGCGGTGGGGGTGGAGGAGAGTGACGGGAATGGAGAGGGGGCAGTGTAGAGGGGTGGCGACTTCGGTATGTTTGTGGCGGAAGTAGTCGGTGAGAAGGAGAAGGCTAATGATGCCGAACACGATTCTGGGACATAGTTTCCCCCCTTTTCCATCAAAGCCACCAATCACTTCACCATGGCATTGATCCTATCGAACTGTGACTGCATCTGAAGTCTTTGGGTGTACATACTAGTGATCTGGGCTTGCACCTCTTGCATGAGGGTACCCATCGGTATCTCCATGTTACCCACCCGATGACTCCAATCTGTCGACTGTTGAGGAACTGATACCATTGATGTAGTACCAAGTACTATAGGCACTGAATCACGGTTTGGATTGGCTAGCGTTAACAGTGACATGATTTCTCTTCGATTAAAGCAAGCCACATAGAACAAGAACAAGAACAAACTTGGGAACCAAGGAAAAGGAAAAGGAAAAGGAGAAGTTTAAAGGAAAACTTAATTCATATTCATCATCATCATAAGAAGGCGATTACATTCTGATCTAATGAGCTATATAGCGAAAAGCCTACGAGTGCGCAGCACACGAGCTAGGAACAGTACTACCTACCCTACAGTGTTACCGACCCACTACATTATCTTCCACTCATAGACAACCACGTTTCACGTGCGCTGCCCGTGAAGAGTAAGCATGAGTAGCACCGTCACAGGATACCCGGACCTGACCCGGACCCGGCATTAGACCGGAACTGACCCGATCTATACGGGTCTGGGTCTGGGGTCCTAAATTAAGACCCGATGCATTTTCGGGTCCGGGTTCGCTGAAAAATAGAACCAACCCGGACCCGTTAAAAATACCCCCCAAAAAATATGGAATTTAAATAATAAGGTTATATAGATATACATGTAAATAGTAATTGTTGCAGATAGATGTGTAAATATAATATTTATTAATGTACTTAAGTGCAAAAATTGTTGGAATCGTAGGGTATCGGGTGCAAAAATACTTAAGTGAAAATATTTATTCCTTGCTATCGGATCCGACAGGTAGATTTTTTAACTAAGACCCGAACCCGGACCCGGACCCGATTTTCGCAAGTTCGGGTCCGGGTCCAATTTTTGGACCCGTGAGGTACCGGGTCCGGGTAGTGGAGGACCCGACCCAATAGGTCCCGATAGCAACTCTAAGCATGAGGGGGTTATTGTTATGTTTCAATGGCAATCACATATTAAAACACAGCAGAAAAATCATAAAATATCGAAACCTAGCCATGGATCCAAGTAAAAAAACATAAATTGTGTTTAGGAATTATACCTTAAAGATGGATATGGTGTCTCCAAGCTATGTTAATCACAACACTGCAAAAGTTGCGGTGCCTTTATTGTATCCACACAAACAGATAAAATCATGTTCTTCCTCACGCTGCGGTGCTAGCTGCGGGAAGGGGATGTCCTTCACGATCTCTCTCTCTATCTCTCTTTCTCACAGTTTCTGTGACGGCTAGGGTTTTCTTATGCATCTTTTCCATAGAAATATACCATACATATAGGTGCAGAAAAATAACTGTAAGAGAGTGGTGAGGCGGTTGGGCTCACAATCTAACCTAGGTCAGGTGCGTGTGTGGGCCTTCCAACTTTAGTTGGCCCATTTAATCTAATTAATTACCCAACTATGTCAGGAATCCAAATCATACTAGGATTCCCGATTAAATTCATCTCATGAATTTAAATTCCAATTTCGATCCATTCAAAGTGTGTGACCCTGTTGGTTCCCATTACGTTGACAGTAATACCAAAATCATATTTTAATGTTACAAACGGTGAGCGGTATCTAGCAATACATCACTGCTACTCAAGTAACGTGAATGCCATTGATTTGACATAACCTGTCCGTGACCAATGTTATTATGTAATCTAGTCCTTTTGTCCAGATATCTTAATTGACCATAAAGCATGGAGCATGTCACCATTATATAGTTCAATCTTTGGTTTCTTAATGTCCGAGTAGACTTACTAAAACAAATGAGCTCAATATCTCATATTGACTCATTTGAGCACGTCCATGCATTTTGCAGTCTCATTCAATCAATGGGCCCGTAGATATCGCTCATGCTATGTAAGAGAGACAAATCCTATTTAAGTCACTCACATCCCTCTGCATGATTTGTAGTATATTCAATAGTAGACTTTATAATCACCAATGTTTGCCAGCATTAAAACATAAAGCTTCTCATCTAGGGAACCGTAGTGAGTTCAAGTCATAGGACTACGTACACCATGGTCACCGTGAGAACCGCTTATGACACTCACATAACGATCCATGCAGCGTTCTCATGGTGGGTCAGTCCACTATATTATTACTCTAATATGTACCCATGTGAAGATTTGATATTTCATATCCATGACCCATGAGATATGGTCATCAGTCTACGCGCATACTAGTCCTATGTATTATTGTTGTCATAATTCACAATAATACTTGACTAGGGATATTTAAGAATAGTGTTCTAATTACAACCAATATGATCTTACAATCAATTCATGCACTTGATGTCCCATGGTATTGAACCTACTATTCCAAGGACTTTATTATATTCATTTAATCACAACAAAGAATACAATAAATAAAATGTCTTATATATGAAATAAATGTCATGATGCAATATAAACTAGTAATGTCAATACACAATTGGCCTATAGGACATACACCAATAGTTATTTACAACTCTTGGGTTTATTACCAACAAACAATGAATGGAAAAACTCTTAAAAGTTTCTCTCTCTAGAAAAGTCTAGAGAGAGAAACTACCCCCTACAAAAAACCCAAAAAATCCTAGATCTGTGCTGGTTGGGGGCGGCGGCGGCTAGTCCTCCTCGCCGTCGCCCCGACGCGAATACCCCCGTCGTCCCCCCCTTACCGTTGCTTTCCCTCCTTCCTGTCACGCTCCCCAACTGTGACCCCCATTTCCTTCGCGACCCCGCTTACCATCGCTCCATCGAAGACGACGTGTGACGAGGACGTCGAAGATGGTCGGAGTTGGCGAGCTCCCACGGTGGGGAGCCCGCGACTACGCCTTGCCACAGATCCCCCTCGCATCGTCAGCGGGCGGTACGCCAGTCGTGAGGCGAGTCGCGGATCTCGCCGCCGCCAAAGACCAGCCACTGCCGCGTTCACCAGTGTCTTCATCGGCGATGGGTGGTCTCCAGCACCATACCAGTTGTCGTCGCTTTGCCACCGTCGCCCCTCTCCCTCTTCGGTGCCAGAAACGGATCCATCGCCGCCACCACCATGTCCACGCTCTCGGGGCCAATTACGATGATCTGCAGCCATGATTTGGACTTTGAGGTTTAGTCGGCAAAGAAGTCGGAGTTTGTGATGATGGCAGAGCCGTTCTGTTGGGGAGTGATTGATTAAGTGGGGCGGTGGCTGCATCCGGGTTGCTTCACCCGATGACCACAGTCGATGGGGCACCACCACCACTACGCCCTCATAATTGAATCTGACGCCCAACACCACCGTCCGTTGTGGCGAGAGGAGAAGGTGATGCTTCGATCCGTGGGGACTTGTCTTGGTTTTTTGATTGAGAGAGAGTGATAGAGTGGGTGAGTGAAGATGTTGCTCCTCACTACTCTATGTTGGTGTTGGTCTGTATTTGTGAGAAATCACTGGAGAGAGCAAGGGCGTGAGAGAGGCGAATATATCCTCTTCACGACTCTCTCTTTGACTGCGGTCTTTGGTGGGGGAGTGATGGCTGTATGACTGCGGTCTTTGCTCAGTAGTTGTCAAAATTCTGCCTGTGGGGCTTAGGCCCAAAGAAGGGGCCCCCCAGCAAGGAGACGGCAGGGTTCGGCGGGTAATAAAATCATGCCAAACTAGCTTCAGGTGGGTGTGCACGTGCCGTGGAGGCAGTGTACGAAGCTAAACTGACGTACATACAATTTTGCGGGACCGAGCTTGTTTGTCGGCCCACCCTCCATAGTTGTTGGAGGAATTTGTTGTTTGTACGAGTCATGTTGCTTCATATTTTTTTTCCATGTTGGTAGGTTGTATGTTTTGTTAATTTCTTATTAATGAAACATGGTGGCCATATTCCACATTTCCTTTTAAAAAAAACCATTGGGTTTAATTTGCAGAAAACACCAATCTATATAATAAAACACAAAGAAAGCTATCAAGTGGCTCTCCTTCAATCCCCCCAAAAATCAAAGGCCTAGATCCAACCTCACAAAACATATTTTCCCCCCAAAACTCAAATTCAAATCTCCCACTCAAAACAACTCCTATATTTATTTAATTATTTTTTGTTCTCTCTCTCCTTCCCTCCTCTATTCAAAAAATTAAGGAAATAAAAAAATTTAAATTTTTTTTAAAATTAAAAAAATAAAAAACTAAAAAATTTAACAACTTCAAAAATAATTCCAAAAAAACCATATAATATGTTTTTCGCTCTATGTTTGCTACTTCAATTAATTTGCTAGACTTTCAAAACTATTTTATATGATCAAATAAGATGCACCGTGCCGAAGACGTGCCGTAGGCACGTGTCTAACGGACAAACCTAGTAAAAAAATTAAATGAGTAGAGGACCGATACACAAATGGGAAGGACTGATATGCAAAGATACGGTTCTACCGTATCATCCCTCCCTTTTCAAAATCCACCCATCAATCAAGAAACCGCTCACACGATTTTGGTTCCAAAAAAACTAGGGTTAGGAATCCAACAAAAAATTCCTCGAAATGTACAACAACGACAACAACACAAACCAATTCGAGGGCTCACGTGGAGTCCTTGGATGACTATCTCGAGGTCGCGGCGGCAGGCAAAGCTGCTAAATACGACAACGGAGGTACGACCTATTTTTTAGCTAGTATTCTAAATTTAATGTCAGATTCTGAAGTTTTTTTCCTAGCTAGAACGTGTGGGTTAGAAGTATGTGACACAGAGCGCAATGCATTATTACTCAATAAAATCAGGGGTTAGGAGACTGAAAGGGTTAAGAATAGTTATGAGAACACCCTAGGAAATAGCGCTGAGACGGCAAACATCCCCGAGAATGTAGCCGGCCCAACACTCACACCAACGATCTCCGATGAAACTGTCCCCCAATGAATACACTATTCTGGAATGTGAGGGGGCTGGGGGATAGGGGAAGCGAGATATGGTGAGGGATGTCATTAGCAAATCCAAGGCAGAAGTGGTAGGGTTACAGAAGACCAAACTTCAGCTCGGGCTCAAACTAAAAAGAGTCGGGGGTAACAGAATCAAGGAATGGGTGTTACGACCATCAGCAGGAGCCTCAGGAGGGATTGCTATAGGGTTCAACTCGGATATCCTCTCTTGCATTGAGGTATACAGTGGAACGTTCTCCCTGACTACCAAACTTAAGCGACGATCTGATGATTGGGTACAGACGGTGACAGTTGTCTACGGGCCGAATGTGGCTACACACTGAGATGCCTTTTGGCAAGAACTTACCGACATCCGACAGCGGTGGCAGGGAGATTGGATTGGGGGGGGACTTCAATATCACTAGATTTGCTTTTGAGCACAGGGAAAGAGGCTCTAGCGATAGACACAGAGAGGAGTTCAATAGAGTGATTACGAAACTAGAGCTGGTCGACATCCCAATCAATGACAAACTGTTCACTTGGTCTAATATGCAAGCGGCTCTGGTTATGGCCAAGTTGGTCAGAATTCTAGTTTCATTGGAATGGGAAGCTAAATACCCACTCGCTACAACTAGATCGATCCCTAGACCGACATCAGATCATACTCCGATCCTACTCGATGTGGGGATAAGTGGAGCCCATAGGCCACGGAGGTTCAGATTTGAGAAGGCTTGGCTGGAAATTCAAGGATTTCATCACATGGTAATGGAGAATTGGGCGCTCCCAACTACTGGCAGGGACGCAGCTTCACAATGGTGCGAAAAACTGCGCAGATTGAGAAAGAGGCTGCGTAGATTGAATCGATCTAGATTTTCGACCATATGGCGGGCAAAAGATTCCTTTCTGGAAGGTATTGATGAGCTTGAAAGGGTGGAAGAGACGAGAGTTCTGTCACGGAAGAAAGAAGCAAGCGGCTAGAGCTCCGAGAAAATGTCACCAATCTGTACAAGCTGGAAGAGATCAAGTGGCGACAAAGATCTAGGATTTCGTGGCTCAAAGAGGGAGACGCGAATACGGCTTACTTTCACCGAGTGGCTAGTGGAAGACGTAGGACCAATATCGTCCTCTCACTCCAGATGGATACAGGAACACTGCAAGACGAAAATGCGATCTCCGAAACCTTTCAAAACTACTACAAGGGCCTCTTTGGAAGAAATAATGAGTTCAGGGTCCCATTGCGGGAGGATTATTGGCAGGAATACCAGAACGATTCAACGCAAATCTTCTTCTCTTTGGAGGCACCTTTTTCGGAAATGGAAGTGAAAACGGCCATCAACCAAATGGGAGCTGACAAGTCTCCTGGGCCAGATGGCTTTCCAATGATGTTCTTCCAAGTGTTCTGGGAAGAAATTAAAGGGGACATTATGGGACTGATGGAGAAATTTTTCCATAACAATCTCAGGTTGGGCATGTTCAATTTTGCGGAAGTGGTCCTAATACCCAAACAGGAGGAGGCTAAGCGAGTGGGGGACTTTAGACCAATTAGCCTCATCAACTGCTCGGTGAAGATCATCACAAAGGTCCTGGCTATTCGCCTGGGGAGCGTTATGGATAGCATAATCAGCAAAATCCAGACAGGCTTCATCAAGGGCAGATGTATTCTAGATTGTGTGGCCACTGCTGAACAAGTTATCCACCACTGCCATAAGAGCAACTCTAAGAACTTCCTCCTAAAATTGGATTTTGAGAAGGCATTCGACTCTGTCGATTGGGAGTGTTTGCTGGAAGCTCTCAGAGGGAGAGGATTCGGAGACAAATGGATTAGATGGATCAAACAATGTCTACTTACGAGTAAAACGGCAATATCGGTGAATGGGGGGCCAGGACCGCCATTCCCATGCAAGAAAGGTCTCCGGCAAGGGGATCCTTTGTCCCCGCTTCTATTCACAATTGTAGCAGATGTACTAAGGGGAATGCTAGATAACTGCCGAAAAAAGGGTTGGATCTCGCCCGTGGCCAGCAACAACTCCAATCAAGGGTGCACGATTCTCCAGTATGCTGATGACACCCTACTCTTTGGAAATGGGACCAGATCAGAAACAATCTGCTTTAAAGGAGCCCTCTACTGTTTTGAAGCATGGTCTGGACTCCGAATAAATTTCCACAAGAGTGCACTGATTCCCATTACACTCTCCGAGGAAGAAGCGCGGGAACATGCCACCATTTTAAACTGTGTGCGGAATGAGTTTCCAATCAAATACTTGGGGCTTCCACTCAGGCTAGGAAAACTCACTAAGTCGGATTGGCTGCCTATAATTGACAGGGTGGAGGACAGACTCGCTGGCTGGAAAGGAAAATCGCTTTCGCTAGGAGGAAGAGTTGTGCTCATCAATTCAGTACTATCTAATCTGCCCATCTACTACATGTCTTTTTTTGAGCTCCCTAAGTGGGTTATCCAACGGATTGACCGAATCCAAAAATGATTCCTTTGGAAAGGGGCAGATTCGGACAAGGGAGGTTACCACCTGATCAAATGGAATATCGCTTGCATGAAAGAAAACATGGAGGACTAGGCATCATCGACCTTAGAGATATGAATCTCGCCCTTTTGGGGAAATGGTGGTGGAAGTTTTTTCACCACAGCGGGGAAGGATGGCAGGATTTCATTCAACCATACCTGCGAGGAAAAGGCACGAGAAACCTGGGCTTCCGAGTAGGGTCTAGAGTTTCACGATTCTGGAAAGGAATTACCAAAGTTAGCGGGCTGTTCAATTCAGCAGTTACATCGACTATCGAAAATGGGCGGTCCACCAGATTTTGGTAAGACAAATGGTGTGGTGCACATACTCTGAAGGAATCTTTTCCCGAGTTGTATGACAAAACGCATCGACCCAATATATCTTTTGTCGAGGCTTGGAAGAGGGGAAGTTGGAAGCCACCGTTCCGAGGAGCCCTTACCCCAAGGTTACATCAACAACTGCTCGAATTGCAAGCACATATCACACGGACCGGGACGAGATGTGCCCAAGGACCAGACCATAGGCGATGGGGACTCGATCCCAAGGGAGCATTCACGGTCAGATCCTTGTACCATCGGATTCACTTCCGGGGGTGCAGATACAGTTGGGCACAGGTATTATGGAAGGCAAAAACACCTCTTAAAGTCAGAGTCTTCCTTTGGCTAGTGCTCAATAATGCAATTCTCACCAGAGAGAGCCTGGCCAAAAGACAGCCCTAGATTGCGACTGACTGTGGATTCTGCAATATGCACACGGAGAACTTGAACCACCTTTTTATCCACTGTCCAAGGAGTAAGGCGATTATGGTAGAGGTTTTACGAGCCCTAGGAACAAGTGACTACCCCAGCGAATATGAGGATTTGTGGGTTGGCCCCAAATTCGCACAGACTCGCCATGAAATGAAGGATGCGTGGTACATTGCCATTGCGGCAACTACTTGGGTGTTATGGCTAGACAGAAATAACTTTTATTTTCGTGCTTCATGTAGTAGTATTTCTGGTAACCTTACTCATATCATGCATCTTATCTCTTTTTGGGCTACAACTGCCGCCACATGAGCGCGAGGGAGGATTGCCAGAGTCTTCCAGGTGGAGGATTTTGATGATGAGGATGTAGAGTTTGGTCCGACACTGGACTGAGGGCCGGAGCCGTCTCAGTAGCTGCACTTTATACTAGCTTGGTCTCCACCTACTGTAATTTTGGCTTTTGTATGGAGGATTAGACCCACCCCCAGGGTTTTGTTGGGGGTTTATGTTTTATTTCCTGCACTGTTTTGTCTTTCCTGATTTGTACTTATGTATCATTCCCGGTTCACCGGGTTGTTTTATTAACTGCTTATTAACGAAACAGGATGATCTTATTCCACCTTTTACCTCAAAAAGAAAAAAAAAAAAAAAAAAAAAAAAAAAAACACAAGCCGATTCGATGGCGGCGCCAACTCCCGACTCTTCCTTCTCCAAGGTCTCAATTTTACCCAAAAGAACCCATAAAAGTTTTGATCTTTACATCAAGTTTAATCTCTTTTGCTTTTTTTATAGGGCCGCAGCGGTCAAGGCGCGATCCCGTTGACCGTGAAGCAGATCAGCGAGGCCTTCCACTCAAACGACGACAAGTCGAATTTTGTTCTTGATGGGGATGATATTACAAGTGTAAGATTTTATTTTGATTTCTTGCTTTTTCTTGATTTCTTGAATTGGGAACGCTAGGTTTGATTTTGGGGATTTGTGATTGTTTTGATGGTTTGGCAGGTGAAGCTGTTGGGGATTGTGATGGGCAAGGCGGAGAAGGTTACCGATGTTTCGTTTCAACTTGATGATGGGACTGGAAAGATTGATTGCGATAGATGGTGAGATTTTGAATCCTTCTCGTTCTGTAGGCTAATTTATCAGAATATCTCTATCTCTACTATTTTAATGGGAGAGTTGGGGTTTGTAACAAACAAACCCTAACTTTGTAACTATATAAACACGTATAATACACGTCCAACCTATATCCAACAAATATAAATGTGCACCGCACGTGTAGCTCAAATCAAAACATTCAAATATAAACTTTTTTTTCTTATTCAATATATATTCATTTTGAATCTTTGATGACTTTACTTTTTTTAGACGTGCATCGCGCGTACATTATAAAATAACCTTAAAGTTTGAAAGTTTCTATAGTTGAATATAGTAATCTGCATTTTATTAGTCTTCACTAGACAAGTGTAGTAGACGGTGCGAAAAACTAAGATGCCCACCCTTGTATGTTTATCTTTTCTTCTCAATGAATTTCAAACTTTGAATCGTAGAGGCTTTAGGATCGTTTATAGATAACTAAATGAATAAAAAGTAGTAAACTTTTAGGTTATTCCTTGATAAATTAGCCTCTCTTTTTTTTTTCTTTTTTTTTTCCTTTCAATTTTCAATGCCAATTTGTGTTTTAGGGGTTTTGGCATATTGCACTGTTGTGTGGTGGTGAATTTAAACATTTCACGTAGGTTTTGGATGTTCCGGTACATGGTTTTTGAACTTTTTTCTTTGGCTTATGTATTAGAGTAAACCGTATAGCTTACTAGGTTTTATTGCAAAATGCCCTGACGTGCATTTTTCTATGTGGAAATACCCTGATGTGCCGTTACTAGGTTCTATGATTTAGCTAGATGAGTAGATGGACGCTTTTTGAGTGTGTGATTGTGCTTGCGGCATGCACTAGAGATGCATACAACAAGACTTTCCCATTGATACGCTTGCTGTTATTTCCAGATAGCGGAATGCAGATTGGGGTGTTTTATAGTAAAACCTAGTTAGCTAGTGTAATACAGTAGCCCCTCTTTCAGTTTATTGTACGCCCTGGTCTTCGATTGTTGAGTAGTTGATAACAAGTGGAATAATAATTGGTATAGCGAACAAAAGTTTTGTTTACTTTAATCAGTTCATGGACTACATGCTTGTCGGGATGACACTAATATAGATCAACTTAAAGTAATATTGTTAATTGAAATTAATTGAAGTTTAGTGTAATTCATTGAAATGTTATGTAGAAAAATATTAGGAAGACAAGGTGACATTTAAATTTAAAAAGAATATTCCACTGTATACTATATTTGTCTAAAATGTTTTAGTCATTTGTTTCGTTTATATTCATCTCATGCATTTCTTTTTGTTGTAGGGTGAGTGAAGTTTCCGAAACTGATGAAATGGCCTTGATTCAGTAAGTGAAGCAAATTTTCATATTTATTTGTTGTTCTGCTTCCCTACTCTTTATATCTACTTGTTCATTTAACTAACTTGTTTTTTTTTTTTAAATTCTAAGGAAGGGAATGTATGTGACTGTAAATGGTACCCTGAAAGGATTTCAAGGCAAAAAAACATGTGGTCGCTTTTGCTGTTAGGTAAGTTTTTTAATTCTTCTATTGTTCATTCATCCTAAAATGTTATGCCAGAGTATTTTTGTTTCTATGTGAATATGGAAGTTGGATGTAATACCTATACATGCACTTGTGTTTTGGTACATACTATTTTGACTTATATGATGATTGATGACTTAACTCCCTTTTTTTCGGGAAGTAGTCTTTTGTTTGCGTCCAAGTTGGTACATATCCATATGATTGGTGATATTTTGAAATTCGTGTTTCTGTCCTTTTTAAGCTAGTATGTGGATCTATTTTTCTTCTCTTTTGGCACCGAAGAATAGTTTTTCCTGTCAATTTGCAAACAGATAATTAAATGTAGAAAATAAGCAGTTGCATCCAAAAATAAACCTCACTAATTGCACTAGTTGTTTCTATAACAACATTAAAAAGTTTTTCTCTCATAGTCATGTTTGAATGAATGTTTTATTATTTACAGAACTATTATTTCACTTTCAATTTAACTTCTCTTGATCCTCTCTTTTCTGGTACTCAAAAAGTTTCTAGGTCAATTATCTAGAATACTAATTGAGGAATCTACAAAGGGAGTGGGCTATTGTGCCCTTGATAGTAATTGACATCATACTTCTTGTATCAGAATGAGTTAATATAGTTTTAAACCAAATGTATAACCATGCTTGAACCCACTGTCTTGCATTTCCCTATTCTTTCATTGATCTTTCTGACATATACAAGAATTTTTTATGCATCTTGTGCATGTGTGTGAATCTTGTGATGCTTATCATCATTCATATTGGTGGAAATTCAAAATTACAAACATTTAGTTGCAGTTTAGTTAAGGGTGCACGAGGTGCATCGTCTGAGCACATGGAAAATGAGGCAAAGCACCCATTAAGGGGTGGGTCAAAGCAATTTTGTGAGGCGTACTGAAGGTGTGCACCTTTTGGCAAGGTGCGGAGCATACGAGCACGTGTTTCAATTTCAGAAGTTTTATATGGATTTTTAGGCTGGGAAGCGTGAAGAACCCGTACCTGAATTGATCAAATGGTAAATTAGCACAACGATAAATTGTGCTTTTGTGCCACAGGAGTTTTAGGTTGCATTGTGCCTTTAGCCTTTAACTACACACCTTAATTCATCAAAAGTTAATCTTGTCAAGCATAAAGTAACATATGGTCCAGTTATGGTTCCAAAACCTGATACTGGAATTGGGCATTGGTAACAGTAATAATAGGACATTGGAAGTATTGGTAGGCAAAAATCTGATCCCTATGGCCCTTAAGTCTCTGTATTGGCCGAGTTTGAACCCACGGTTCGAGTTTTGTAAATAGTGGTATGTAGTGGCATCCGTCTTATTTTTGTACATTGTATGGATCACGGTGGATAAAGTGACCGAAAGAGAGAGAAAACAATAAGAGGTAAAAAGGGAAATGGTGACTTTTCCGAACAGAGTTGATCTTTTTATGTAAAGAAGTGAAATGGGTAGGGCATGCTATCTAGCGCAGTCTTTACCTTATCTATACCAGATGGGTCATGTTTCTCATAAAAAAGAGGGAAAAGAAGGTGCTATATGGAGGAGCAAGTGCGGTGGTTAGCAGCTACTTCCACGGTGATGACTAGTGATATTATTGTCATTGGTGATAATGAAGAATTTCTCTTGCAAGGATTTGTGTTGATGAAGAGTAGCATGTAGGTCAAACACTATATTTACGACAATTGATCTTCTGTCTCTCTCTCTCGCTTCATTCTCATATACTGAAAAGAAGAAGAGAACCGTGAGCTGCTACTTTGAATGTAGTTGTAAGAGTTCGTGCGAGGTTTTTTGGATTGTGGGATTACAAAATGTGTTTCTCTTGTGAGAATTTGAATTGATTAAGAACCATTGAAGACCAAAACATTTTTACTACAAGTTAATTATCGCACACAATTGCACAATTATATTAGTACAGTTTTAGTTGGGGTTGTTAAATATTATATTATATTACTCAGTTTAGTCCCATATCGGAATATGTATTAGTTTAATTTTTGCTTCTCACCTATATATATATATATATATATATATGAGACATTGTACTCAGTTATTATCAATCCAATAATCTTCTCTTAATTTTTGTTAACTTTAACATGGTATCAGAGCTAATTCCAAATCCTAATCCCTAATCTCCCTTCCCCTCCCTAATCCCCAACTCTAATTACCTCCCTTCCCTTCCCGACTTCCATCTACAATATCTAAAGCAACGATTAGAGCGATAACAACAACAACATCTCCCTCCTGGCTTCACCCTCATCGACAACATCACCCATCTCTAATCACCATCGCCTTCATCCCATCACAAACCCGACCTTATCTCCCTCATTCCCGAAATCCATTTCATCTAAACCTAACTCCACCCTCTTCCTAACTGACGTGCACCTCTCCATCTAAAATCAAACCCTCACCCTACCCACTTCCACTTCCTAACCTTATCTGTAATCCCTCACCTTAATCCCTTGCCGGCCCCACTCTTTCCTATCCTTCCCATTCTCAAACCCTAACCCTACATCCCATACACAAAAAAGGTCAAACCCGACCCGCAACCCACAAACCCAAACAACCCAAACCCAAACCCCACTTCTCTTTACTCCTGCTCCGATCGTTGCCACCGTCGATTGTCACACGTTGTTAGCAGATTCCAAAAAAAGTCAAAAGTCAAAAAAATTGCAGGTACTAGTGTTCCTTCATGGAACCTCAGTTTTGATAGTATCTTCCCGTCTTCACCGAGTTCTTTTTCTTCTCTCATGCTTTATCCCGGCATTGTCAACAATAGCACCTTCCCGATCCATGCCTCCTGCCTCCTCACAATGCAAGCAATAGTATCACAATCCCGATCCCGAAAACTGCCGTATCGCCGTTCTCATTTCGATCTGTCACAGCAGCACCAGTCTTATTCCTCGCCGTACTCCTTCCTCTACATCTTTTGCCATGATTGTTCTTTAGTTTTGCCATTTCGTGCTGATTGAGCCAATCTTCAACATCGTCTCATTCAGCTGGAACTCAAGCTCTTGAGTCAGTTTGCCAATGTGAGCTCCTCTACACCTGCATTCTCTGTCACTTCCGGTATGGATTCTTTCTGTATTTTAGATTCTGGTACATCACATCATCTTACTAGCAATTATACACTGCTCGCCACCAGCACTATACTTTCCTCGCATTGTCCATCACTTCACACAGCCGATGGTTCACTATTCACTAAACTCAAGATCTATTAGCTCTTCCACTCACATTGCCTTATATTCTTTATGCTCCACATTTATTCATGAACCTTATTTTTATTAGTGCTCTGTGCAATAGTGACCTTGCCGTTACCTTCGATTCTTTAGGTTCTATTAAGGATTCACACTGGACATGAGTTTGAGCGTGCTAGTCGACATGGTCGTCTTTATCATTAAAATTTTCTACATGCACATGGATCTCTTCCTAGTTTTGCTGGTGTTGTGTTATCTGATACCGATACGTGGCCATTATTTTAAATTTCGGCCGTATCGGCTGAAATTTTGGCCGAAATTTCGTATCGGCAACCTTGCCGATACGAAATTACATATTTTAGTGAATATTTCGTTTGAACCCGAAAAATTAAAAAATCGGCCGAAAAATGAAATTTCGGGGCTCAAATTGTAAGGTGGGTTTGGGTTAGATTAACCCATTACCCTATACCCGAAATCCAAATACACAACCCTAATCCCTAATTCCATCGCTCAATCTCTATTCTTTCTTCATTCTCTCAACATCCACCTCTCTCTTCGCTCAATCCCCAATTCCATTACTCAATCTCCAGTTGCCTCTCTCTCCTTCTGTGACTCACTCCGTCTTCTTCAGTTCTTCTACAGCAATCAGCAGTCGACTCTCTCTTTGTCTTCTTCTACAGCAATTAGCAGTCGACTCGGGTTTTTCTTCATCGTCGCCGACGACCAACAACAGCAACAACTCTGCTTAATCTCTCTTCTTCTTCGTCGCCAACAACCTGCTTGCTTTCTCTGTCTTCTTCTACAGCAGCCTGCTCTTCTTCGTTGCCAACAACAGCCCAGTGAGCCCACACACACACACTCTCTTCTTCTTCTTCGTCGTCTTTGTTTTCTTTTCTGTTCAGTGTTACTGTTGTTGCACAAAATTTTTGCCAGTGAGCCCGCTGTTCTTGCACAAATTTTAAAGCTGTTGTTTACTGCCAGTGAGCTTAGAGCTGTTTACTGCCAGTGATGTGGATGAACTCAAATAACAAAATTTTTGCCAGTGAGCTCGATGTTCTTGCACAAATTTTAGAGGAGTTGTTTACTGCCAGTGAGCTTAGAGCTGTTTACTACTAGTGACGTGGATAAACTCAAATAACAAAATTTTTGCCAGTGAGCTTATTGCTGCTGTTTACTGCATTTCTATTTTTTTTTACTGCTGAGCTTATCCACATCAATTATGCTTTTTTTATTATGCTTATATAGTTAATTAGTTATTTGAGTTATATTATGAAAACTTTTTGGGTTCTGATATGGCTAAAAATGGGATTAAATCGGGACCGTTCAAATCGGACACGAATCTTAAAGCTCAGGGATAAAACGGTAATTTTACCTACAAACGGGTCTGAAATGGGAACTGGGTCTTTCTTCAAAGCCCAATAACCCATGAACGGATCTGTCTTACTGGGTACGGATCCCAACCCGTTACAAACCTGTTCAGAAGGATAAAGAAGAATTCAGATTCATAACTATCCCTAAGAAGTGATCTTAACCGTTTCTATCCATTTACACCGGAAAGTAGAGATATGTTCTTATCTTGAAACGGATCCCTAAAGGCGACTATAAAAACCCCTCTCCCCCCACTATTACCAGGTAATCAATATTTTTCCAATAAAAGCTCTTTCTTAATCATTCAGATTACTGACAAGAGCGTCGGAGGGTGCGTCGCCGGGATCCATCCTGGTGTTTCGCACTTTTTGCAGGTTCGCAGTAGCGGCAAGAGACCAAGTCAACACATCAGTGAAGGTCAACAGGTCAACAGATTTGCTTTATTGTTTTCTCCAAGAATCCACAAATTCATCTGTTTGCTCCCACACCAAAATCAGCAGCAACAGATTGGCGCCGTCTGTGGATATAAAAAAGCAACCCGACCTAACTTCATCAGCGAGACTAGTTTCAAGCCATGCATCCAAAACAGAAGGGGAAGGCAGCGGTCTCCAGCCGAAGAACCACTTCTTTCCTCCTCTCCCTCCTCCAGTTCAAGGTGCTCCTCAACAGGCCTCTCCAGGGTCTCGGGGGGCTGCCCAGGGGGGCTCTCGTCAGAATCGTCCGAAGTAACATCCTTCTCATGACCATGTCGCGGGTCCTAACCCTTCAGTTGAATCTATGGCTTCTCAAAGCCCTCCCGAGCGGGATCTTCGTCAAGTGATTGCCGACCGCCAAAAGGGGGTCGACCTCCGAACTCGCCTGAATGGATGGCGAGCCCTTGGGGGAGTCCATCAACCTGAGCACCCAGGGGCATCAAGAGTCCGGACCCCCCGCCGACCGAGGACCAAAAGATCCCCTCCCCTGAGGAGGCGAAGAGAGTCCCCTCAGCATCATCGGCGGAGAACTCATTCTCCAGTAAGCCGAGCCACACATAGGGATCGCCAAGCTGGAGAGGCACCAGTCACAAGGGCAGAACTTCAAGACTTCAAAGCAACAATCTTACGAGCCCTCAATATCGCCTCAAATAACGATCAGAGGCCACCTACTCATGAGCCAGCAAGGAGCCACCGCCTTCACACTTCCGGTCCTCGTCCATCTCCAAGCTACCATCGCCGCAGCCCCAGTCCACCATCGTACGAAGATGAGTCCCGGGGCTCGGTAAGATATGATCAAAGAGAAGACTCAGTCTACCGCCGTCTCCACAAGATGGAAAGGCGCCTCGGCCGAATTAACAGGGAAGAAGAGCAACGGGCAATAAACCTCCGCCCAAGCAGACCTCCATTCTCCCGCGCCATCATGGAGGCCCCCATCTCAGAGAACTTCAAGTCGCCTCACTTCGAGGTGTATACCGGAGAGTTGGACCCTGTGGATCATATAGAGAGTTTCAAAACTCTCATGATGATTCACCATGCTTCAGACGCCCTCCTCTACAAGATCTTCCCTGCCACACTGAAGGGGCCTGCGAGGGAATGGTACTCTCGACTCGTCCCGGCCTCCATCTTCTCATTCGATCAGTTCGAAGGGCTCTTCCTTACTCATTTCGTGAGTAGCCGTCGGACCGAGAAAACAAGTGTATCTCTGGTGACCCTCAACCAAGAAAAGGGTGAACGCCTAAGGGATTACGTTCGATGCTTCACCACCGAAGCCCGGTCTGTTCCCTCTCTCAACCAATCAGTAGCCTCAGTTGCATTCGAGCGCAACGTCACTAATGCCAACCTCAGGGTGTCCCTTGCCAAGAAGCCTCCTCGGGACTTTTCTGAACTCCTACTTAGGGTGGAGAAGTACACACGAGCGGAAGAGGCTCTCAACCCCCCTACTCTTGAGGAATCATCTTCCGGGAACAAACGGAAGAATACGAGCGAAGAGGGGTCCCAAAAATCTCAGAAGGACGGCAATGGCCAGCGCCGCCCGACTCCTCGTTTTGAGAAATTCACCCCCCTCATTGCTAATATATCAGAAGTTCTTATGGAGGTGGACAACGAAGGGCTGCTCCGCGCTCCCCCTAGAATGAATACTCCTGGCAAGAAGAGGAGCATGGATAAGTGGTGCCGCTTTCACAGGGACCACGGCCACGACACGGATGATTGTCGGGCCCTCAAGGAGGAGATCGAAGAACTCATACAGCGGGGACACCTGACCAAGTTCGTCTAAAAAGATGGGACCGAGCTTTCTCCTTAAGGAGCCTACAAACGAACAGAGAGGCCCGCCGAGCTTCAAGACTCAGAACCTGGGGCCGTCTTCCACCTCATCCAAGGAGCTCCTCCTAAGAGGTCTTCACCTTATCGTAGAAGTAGGATCTTGATTTTCATTAAGGCCGATGCTTGTAACCCGGCCAATAACATGTAATAATGGCTCGCCCTATCGAAGCGGCCACTTAGTTTATTTCAATAAAACTTTACATTTTTTCATTGAAAATTATTGCTCTTACTTCATCTCTCTCTCTCTGAGTTATATCACGATTCGTTAAATGGTGAGTTCAGAATCCAGCTTCTTCTACATGGCTGCTCCCAACTTACTAAGCTCAAAAAACGAGTTCGGAGTCCAACACTTGGCTCGATTCTGCTTCAAATTACTCGCTCATAAGCGGGTAAGAAGTGGTTCGCCATTCGGAATTGCTCCTACAACTCGTTAACCCCCTCAAAAAACGAGTTCGGAGTCCAACACTTGGCTTGATTCCGCTTCAAATTGCTCGCTCATAGCGGGTAAGAAGTGGTTCGCTATTCAGAATTGCTCCTATAACTCGTTAACCCCCTCTAAAAATGAGTTCGGAGTCCAACACTTGGTTCGATTCCTCTTCAAATTGCTCGCTCATAAGCGGGTAAGAAGTGGTTCGCCATTCGGAATTGCTCATACAACTCGTTAACCCCCTCTAACAACGAGTTCGGAGTCCAACACTTGGCTCGATTGCGCTTCAAATTCCTCGCTCATAAGCGGGTAAGAAGTGGTTCGCCATTCGGAATTGCTCCTACAACTCGTTAACCCCCTCTAACAATGAGTTCGGAGTCCAACACTTGGCTCGATTTCGCTTCAAATTACTCGCTCATAAGCAGATAAGAGGTGGTTCGCCATTCGGAACTGCTCCCACAACCGTTGAATCTCTCTTAAACGACGAGTTCGGACCTCACAACTCTCTCCTAGAGTTGCTCCTCAAACTTGTCTCCCAAATGGATCTCTTCTAGAGCCAAGCTCTTCGCTCCGCTCGCCCCCCGAGCAGGCCTCTTCTAAGCGAGTTCGGAACCCACAACTCTCTCCTACAGTTGCTTTTCAAACTCGTCTCCCAAATGGCTCTCTCCTAGAGCCAAGCTCTTCGCTCCGCTCGCCTCCAAAGCGGGCCTCTTCTCAATGAGTTCGGAGCTCACAACTCTCTCCTAGAGTTGCTCCTCGAACTTGTCTTCCGAATGGCTCTCTCCTAGAGCCTTGTGATGTTCTTCTCTCCGCTCGCCTCACGAGTGCTCTGCCTCTCAATGGGCTCCGAGCTAGAACTCTCCCCAGGAGTTGCTCCTTGCACTCACCTCCAAGAATGGATCTTCTCATGGCTCTTACAAGGATCTTCCTAGCCCATCTTCTTCGCTCCTAGGAGTGGAGCTCCTCTTAAAAAATCCTCAAGACCAAAACACTCCTCAACTTCATCAAGACAAGGATGTTGCAGGGCTATTTTGACCATGAAGAAGGGTGAATCTTCATCCCACTCCTAAAGAGAAATTAGATCTTCGAGTTAGCTTCGAAACGAGGGGTCGCACGCCCCGATCGGACCTCCGTAGCACCGGAAAAGTGGATCGCAACACAGCTGCGCCGAGCAAGAAAATGGCAAAAACTATCGCCTCGTGATTCGCGCCATGATCGTGATCAACCGTCCAGATCCGCCCACATAGCTCGGATCTACAATCCGAGTAACTTGCATTCTGAGCTGCGTATTGGAGGAAAACAACTCATCATCATGATTCGCGCCTGATCACAATCAAATGGCTTAGATTGCGCCACGACCACAAAACGACAAGATAACGTTTTCTCGAAATCTGAGCCTTTTGTCTCGTGATTCGCGCCATGATCGTGATCAACCGTCCAAATTGAGCCACGTAGCTCGGATCTACAATCTGAGCTACTATGATACCGAGCTGCAAAATGAGAGAAAACTCTACCTCAAAATCCGTGCTCGGATTCGCCGAACAAGCAAAAAAAAAGAGGACTTAGGAGGTAACGGGTTAACGGGTCGGACCCGTTATGGACCAAACCCGTTACGCTACTTCACTTTTCCTTCTCCTTCAGCATCTTCCCCCCAAAAACAATCAGAACACAAAAAAAACCATCTTCTTTAAACACCCGAGCTCCAGTGGCCTCTCCTCACCAAAACTCGAGCACCCCAAGCTCGTCACCTTCAACCCCCGTCTCTCTCTTCCTCAGCACTGCTCGTCCAACCCAACCGCAGTCGAGCTCTCCTCGCTCGACGACCACCGCCGAGCGCTACTCTCGAAGCTCCAATGTCGAACAGCTCCATCACCGAGCTTCAAGCTGCTCACCTCCTCCACAATGTCGAGCTATTCTTCGATGAGCTTCGAACCCATCGCGGTGCCGAGCCCCACCTTCAACGAGCTCCACTCCACTCGTCGAGATCGTTCGTCAAAGCTCCGACCACCTCCATGGCCGAGCTCCTTCCGCGCCCAAAATACGAGGCCCACGCCAAGCTCGATCCCACCTCCATGGCCGAGCTCCGCCACTTCTCCGAGCTCCAGCACTCAACTTCGTCAACAAGCTCTCCTCCAAAGCTCCGAGCTCGGTCTCCCTCCTCGACGAACCCACCGTTGAGCTCCATCGTGCTCCCGCCGAGCTCTACTCTTCATCGAAACCCACCTCGGTCGAAACTTCGTCAACAAGCTCTCCTCCGAAGCTCCGAGCTCCTCTCCTTCGAACTCCACGTCGCCGAGCTCCATTCCCCTTGTCATCGACCTTCGCGCCAGACGAAGTCGGAGAGGTGGAGAGGTTGGCGGTAAAGTCGATGGTCGGAGGAGATGAGACGAAGGAGAAGAAAGAAGCAGAGCAGGGAAGAAGAAAGAAGAAAAAGAAAAAAGAAGGGGGGGTGTGCCACGTGGCGTCACAAGGTCGGTCGGATTCCGAGCAACACGTGTTCCGAGCTCAAAATTGGAGAAAATGCTGCCGAGGCACACGTGCCGTCCGATCATCTCAATTCGCGCCACGACACGATCGACTCTCAGAAACGCGCCACGTGTCCAGAAAATGATCTGCTTTGCGATGTGCGCCATCTGATCATGATTGACGGCCAGAAATGCACCACGTGTCCAGGTAATATTTAATTAATTAATTAATTTATTTAATCATAATTTTAAAAAATCTGAAAAATATTTAAAAAATAAAAAAAATTAATTAAAAAATTCTAAAAATAATTATTAATTCTGAAAACTATTTTAAAATTCTAAAAAAATAATTATTAAATTAGAATAATTAATTAATATTTTCGATAATTAATTATTTAATTCGAAAAATGAATAAAAAATTCAAAAAAATGAAAAATTCAGAAAAATTTGGAAAAATCACCAAAAATTCAAAAAGTTCTGAGGATATTTTTGGGCATTTTACAAGTCTAGAATAACACCGTTACACCTCGAGCAAGATCCGAACTTCCTTAAGAACACCGATAAAATTCCGTACGCCATTAGAACAACAAAACTACTCCTTAAAGACAGTAGAACTCAATCTCCACGAGTGGGGGGCTCGTGATATGGCTAAAAATGGGATTAAATCGGGACCGTTCAAATCGGACACGAATCTTAAAGCTTAGGGGTAAAATGGTAATTTCACCTACAAACGGGTTTGAAATGGGAATTGGGTCTTTTTTCAAAGCCCAATAATCCATAAACGGATCTGTCTTACTGGGTACGGGTCCCAATCCATTACAAACCAGTTCAGAAGGATAAAGAAGAATTCAGATTCATAATTATTCAGATTCTATCCATTCATACCGGGAAGTAGAGATATGTTCTTATCTTGAAATGGATCCCTAAAGGCGACTATAAAAATCCCTCTCCCCCACTGTTACCAGGTAATCAATATTTTTTCAATAAAAGCTCTTAATCATTCAGATTACTGACAAGAGCGTCGGAGGGTGCGTCGCCGGGATCCATCCCGATGTCTCGCACTTTTTGTAGGTTCGCAGCAGCGGCAAAAGACTAAGTCAATACATCGGTGAAGGTCAACAGGTCAACAGGTTTGCTTTATTGTTTTCTCCAAGAATCCACAAATTCATCTGTTTGCTCCCACACCAAAATCAGCAGCAACAGGTTGAAACATTAAATAAGAGACCCTTACATTAATGTTGAGTTGTAGAAAATTTGAATGAAGGATGATTGGATGAATTATGAGTACAAGAGGTGTCGGGATTCGTTTATGAAAGTTATGAACGATCCATTTATACATGTCAATATCTTTTCGCTAATACACATACAAAATTGGAAGGTATACTTGTTTTTTTCTAAATGATTTTTTCTTCTTATTGTAGTCTTGTACTAGATGCACACAACTCTACCACCTTCAAATTAGAATAAAATGCCGGAAGAAGTAACAAGTTTTCCGTTAAGTAAGTCAACTAAACTGAATCGATTTTGGGAACATGTGACGAGAGTTAGTGGGGGAAAAGCAAAATGGAAATATTGTAATCACCCTCCTCTTAATGGAGGAGTAAGCCGTCTCAAAGAGCATTTAGCTTGTGTTAGTGGGAATATTACCAAATGCCCTAATGTTGCGGAACATGTAAAGGCCGATGCCTTAGCTACTTTGAATGCAAAGAAAGAAGCCAAGATATCAAAGCAAGCAAATTGACAAAGTATGCTAGATAATGTGGTAATAGGAGATGGAGTAGATGTATACATTGATGTGGATGAGATGGATGTGGCAAGTCATCAAATTCTAAGCCAAAGCCGAATGAGCTCTTCTAATAGTTCAAAAGTTAAAGGGCCGATGGATAAGCATGTACAAATGGTGGCGGGAAACAAAGCCAAACTACTCTCGATGAGCATTGGAAAAAGGGGGCGAGAGAGGATGCAAGTGAGTATATTGCAAGATATTTTTTTGACAATGAGATCGCATTTAATGTTGCCAAGTCAATTTCCTTCCAACAAATGGTAGAAGCAATAGGAAAGTATGGATCAAATATGAAAGCACCCACGCCTCATGAAATAGTATGCATTTTTTGGCAAAGGAGGTGAATAGAGTAAAGGTACAACTTTCTTTTTACTTGGATAAGTGCAAGTCAGAAGGTTGTAGTCTCATGATTGATGCATGGACGGATAGAAAAGGGCGAAGCATCATGAACATTGTTCTTAATTCTTACAAAGGGACTATTTTTTATGAATCTTAAAATACGTCTAGCAATGTGCATGACTGCATGATGGAAAGTTTATATATGACTTCGTGAATGAAGCAATTGCTAAAGTGGGAGAATATAGTATGGTACAAGTAGTGACCGATAATGCTTCCAATAATGTGGCGGCGTCAAATCTTTTTAGGTTGACACGTCCAACTATCTCTTGGACATGGTGTGCGGCACACACGGTGAATCTCATGTTGAAAGATATAGGAAAGATCAAGCCTATCCATAATGCCATCACAGTGGGGAGGAACATCACCGTTTTTATGTATGCCCACACTATCATTCTCGACACTATGAGGAAGGATGCAACAAATAATAATGATCTTGTGAGACCTGGGATGACAAGATTTGCAACCGCATTCCTCTCATTGCAAAGCCTACAGGAGCATAGGAAAGGTTTGAAATTCTTTGTGAATGGAAATTTTTGGGAGGAGAATAAGCATTGCAAGTCTTCACAAGCGCAGAAGGTAATAAATTTTAATTTATCATTTATTTGGTAAACTAGTATTTTTTTAAAAGAAACTTAGTAGTTAATACTAATTAGTAATTACTAAAAATGTCTTTTTGTTTCACATTATGTAGGTCAAAGATATTGTAAATAGTCATTTGTTTTGGAAGAATGTGAAATTTGCATTGGTGGTTTTTGAGCCATTAGTGAAAGTTCATCGGCGGGTGGATAGTGATCTACCATCAATGGGGTGGTTATACGGTGATTTGGAGAGGTGCAAGGAAGAAATTGCTTTGGGAATTAAGCAAAATGAGAAGAAATACCTTCCTATCTATAAGACCATTGACACATGTTGGGATAGTAAATTAAAGTCTTTGTAATACCCTGATTTTTCATTTAATGAAAAATTATATTATTTTGCACGTAGTGTGCACGTGCAATATTTTGGTTGAATTAAATCTTATAATTATTTTTATTTAGATGTGTATAAATATTTAAATATGTGTTCTCAAGTTATTTTTATACAAAAGCCTTTTCTTTAATAAATAGAAAGCATTATTTTAATTGAATGAAAAGCCCTTTTTCTAAAAGCCCAAAAATGTATTTTATTTTATTTATTTTAATAACAATTTTGGCCCAAAATAAAGCCCATGGATTAATCTCTTTTATTTAAACTTGTCATGTAGAAGGCTATTTTATAACTATTTTATTTTTATACAAAATTAAAATGTACAATTTTTGGGCCTAGTTGCATGCACGTGCACTACACGTACACGTGCAATGCACACTTTTTGCAAGTAGGCCGGGTACACTTCTTTTGGGAGGGAAACCCAAATTTTTGAATGGAGATCATGGAGGTAGTTATGTAGATGTGGGTAGTTGTGGTAACTTCTACTCTCATCCTAGCCTTCCATCCTACAACCAACCAACTAATCCTAGCCCTTCATTCTACTTGATTTCTAGTATAAATACCTCCTCCCATGGCTATATTCATATGCAATTATATTTTCCCAAATCTATAGTCGAATTAGTAGTAGTTGTGAGATAAAAGATTGAGAGAATTGTGTGGGATTGCTTGCATTTGTCCAAGGTCGGCTAGTGCAAGGGGGAAGCTTTCGGTTTTGTGCTTGGGCTTGGAGTTGTGTGCGAGCGTCTAGGAGGAGGTGCATCTTGTTGCAAGGAAGTGTTGCTTTTGTGTTGTTTTTCTCTCCATACAAGGTGAGTAAAATTCTCCATATTTCTAAAGTAGAGATGCTTGCTAAATGAATGAATGATAGTGGGTTGATTTTTCTGATGCTAGTATCATATTGAGAACGATGCATGAAAAATACTAATAAGAGTACACTTCTAATTGGAGATTTGACCTATGAATTGATTGGAATGTGAATATGCAGTTATATGTGATTTGATTAGTAAGAATCTAAGTTAGTATGGATTAATTATAACCATGAATGAGTAATTGGCTAATAAAGGAATTTGTGGCATTAATTGTTGAGAAATGTCGAGAAGGAATCTTTCGGGTAAGTCGACTTAGGTACTTGTAAGTCGACTTATATGCTCCTTTAAGTCGACTGATGCTGTTATAAGTCGACTTCTTGCTTAAATTATTTACTTAAAATCATGGATATCTTCCCCTGTACAGTCGACTTACTATGGTATAAGTCGACTGGTACTGATACATTTTATAAACTCGAATGTTCTACTCTTTTGAAAATACATGAGACTTTCTAAAGATAATTTGGGAATTGTTGCATGAAATAAAATGGGATTTGAGAATAAAAGGTGTAATCAGAATTATGATTTCGATATGTGTATTTTTGGGTAATTATACCTTACAAAAGAACTAGAAATGAAGAAGAATAGTATAGTAAAGATTGAAGTGACATTATAGATGTATGAAAACATGAATTATGAATATTCGTTAGTACTTCTCATTTGAGAATAATGTGAACAATGAAATGTAAATTATTCTTGTTAAAGAATAGCGAGACAAAGTATGATGTGTAAATAGAATGAAGGAATGATTCCTTATGAGATTTTTTACTGCTCAGTCGACCGAATGTGTGTATCAGTCGACTGTATGGAACCTGAGAATCTACATATTGAACTACGCAGACCAGGCGACTGTGTTGAAAGACAGTCGACTTCCCTATAGGTGATAATTGAAATTGGAATACTGCGGAACAGCCGACTGCCGTGTGCAGTAGTCGACTCTTCCTAGTGTTATTAATGAACTGTATTTTAACTGGATAAGTCGACTGGTGGAGTTCCAAGTCGACTGTCCAGAGTGATTTTTGATATATCTGAAATCTTATGGTTTACTTGTGGTAAAGATTGTGATCTGGATATTGGTAAACTCTTTTTATTGCTGTATGAATTTACATGAATGAATCATAGTTTGAATTGAGAAATTTACATGAGATGAATCATAGATATGAATCGAAAATTACATGAATATGAAAGCTAAGATCATGATTAAGAAAAATGAACTCAAGAGCTGGGAATGCTCAGATTATGTTAGAATTTGTGAATTGGAATTGAAATGAAAGAGTAGCTAAGTCTCCCCCGGCAGTTGAAAAAGAAATTGAAATGAATATTGAAAAGAAAGACCAAGGTTGGTCATGTTGAAATGAATGAATAAGTCCGGTTTGGTGGAGAGGCTAACTCTAGAGCTTTGATTTTGTTCATGATTCTAATAAAAACTAAGGATTAGCACATAGTGGAGACGTGATGAAAGTAGGAGAAAAACACGAGTGAGAGCCATCGGATTGCGGCGGAGGGTATTTCACAGGTTCTTCACGATGAGTCGTGACATGACGTGGATACAGCTCCAGGGTGCCGTGGCGGCGGAGAGTATTTCACAGGTTCTTCACGATGCGTCGTGACATGACGTGGATACTGCTCCAGGGTACCGTCCCTGTGGTGACGCTTGTGGGATGTTTGGTGACTGCATGAGGATCGTGTGCCATGAAGGAGGCTGAATTGTCCATAGGTTCTTCACGATGCGTCGTGACATGACGTGGGATTCCCCTCCAGTTTCTGTACACGTGCTTGCACTCATAGATCATCTAAGACACTACCTTAGTTACAGTAGTAGATTAAGTCATGGCGAGGGATTGAACCCTACAAGATGAAGAACGATTAAGAGGCTTGCCCTCGGACCTATGTAGTATGGGATGCATAGACTCCGAACAAGTGTGCATTAGTGTCATGTAACATAAATAATTGCATTAAGGATTAAGTGCACAATCACAACACGACATCAATAGGGTAGTCCCTTTAATTGTAATGTGACAAGTTTGTGTTTGCTAAATATGAAAAATTAAGTTATACTGTTTCCGGCATAGAGAGGATGGCCGTGTATAATGATTGTCGGTTGAATAAACTGACGTACCCACAGTCTTATATGCAGGTAAATGGCATGTTAAAGGTTAAAGAGGAATGGATGCATAAAGATTATACCATGTTGTTGTATATATGTTTCATTGTTGTAAATTTTACCTCCGCTGTGCAAATGAAAAGTGTAATATTGATGTAAACTCTGATGTATAAAGAAAAGTTTGAATTTCTTTGTAAAATTGTACTCAAAGAAAGTGAAAAGTTCCTGTAGAACATCTCGAATTCAGTGATTTGGGATTCGGGGCGTTACAGAGTGGTATCAGAGCTACGCTTTCTACACTTTCCACACTTGTACAAATTTATAAGGAACGACACCCTAGAAGTGGACATTAGAGTGTGTGTTTGAGTCTAGAGATTTAAATGTAAGTGACTTACATTTGTGTTGCTCTATGACTCATGCTTCTTCCTCCTTATTTTATAAGATGGCTGATCACTTCGACCCTGCTGGAGGCGACGATTGGCTTGTGGCATCTCTTCAGAGGCAGGTTGAGACGCTGCGAGAAAAAGTCGGATTATTGGAGGCTCAGCTGGCGAAACGGAAGGACGACTATTCTGTTCTCAGTCATCGGGTATGGGAACTTGAGAAGAGGAAGAACTTGGCAGATGTGCTGAAGGATGAGATTGATGAACTACGGGATGAACTTCGAGCAGCGAAGAGGACCCGTAGGGATTAGATTGTCTTAGTTTCTACTATCTTCCATTCTGATGTCAAAAATGTTTTCAATTCGAATGTATAAAGTTTGGAATTCAATGAAATGCAAGTTGGTTTAAATTCTTGTCTTATACTTCGAATTTAATGGATCTTTTGCATCAGAATATGTCGAGAAGAGGAGCTAGGAATGGGGAAGGTTTGGATCTGGAGACTGAACTTGCAAGGGTTTACTAGACGCTGAATGCAATGGCTGTGAACCAAGGTAGAGGGCCGGCGAATCCAGTGCCCGAGGCGATTAAGCTAGTGGAATCGTTCAAGAGAATGAAACCACCAGTGTTCGAGGGAAAGTCAGACCCAGATGCGGCTGACAACTGGATTCGGCAAGTGGAGACAATCTTCGAGGTGTTGGAGACACCTGAAGGCAGCAAGGTCAAGTTGGCGACTTTGCAGTTGGAGAAGGATGCGGCGGTTTGGTGGCAATCCATGAAGAGAACCATGGGAGGCATAGTGCTTGGCTGGGAGGAATTTCTGGAAGAATTCCGTAGCCACTATTTCCCCTCCGACGTCCAGGAGAAGAAGGCGATGGAATTTCTGTCACTTCAGCAAGGCAGCATGTCAGTGAGGGAGTATGAGACTAAGTTTACTCAGCTCTCTAGGTATGCTCCAGAACTGGTGATAGTTGAGGCGAAGAAGGCTCGCAAATTCGAGCACGGGTTGAGGCCAAGCTTGAGGTCTCGGATGATACCTCTCGGTATCAGAAGATTCGACAAGTTGGTGAAAAGGGCAGCAGCGACAGAAGCAGATATGGAGCAGTTCCATGTTGTTCAGAATCGGAGGAACAACTGGCAGACTGGCAAGAGGCCCGCCAATTCTGGGAGTTTCAAGGGGCAACCATCTGTACAAAGGTTCAAACCGACAGGGACGAACGCTGTTAGTGTAGCTGGAGGACCTGGAAACAATGTGGTGAGACCTCCTGCGGTGACTTGCTTTAACTGTGGTGAGACGGGACATTTCATGTCTCAATGCTCCAAGCCACGGAACAGTAATCGCCATGCACCAATGCAGCAGTTTGGGAAGAGGCCGTACCAGCCAGGGCGAGTGTTTGCCTTGACGGAGGCTGATGCTGAGGAAGCAGATCAGGTCATCTCTGGTACGAGGGCTGATGTTTAGTGGTTTTGTCATTTCTTCTTCCCGTTCATATTGTGAAACTGTTATGTAATGGTGTGTATTATGTAACAGGAGAACTTTATCTTAATGGAATGAAAGCTGTTGTATTGTTCGATACTGGATCCTCTCATACTTTTGTGTCTCCTAGATTTGCTAAAGTGTTGGGAGTTGAACCGAAGATTTTTCCAGGCAAGATCTTAGCAGTAGCTACTCCGTCAGGGGAAACTTTGACCACTGATCGGTATTATGCTGATTGCGAGATTGTGATTGGAGATCGAATCTTTGGCATTGATCTGATCGAGCTGACTATCTTGGGAGTCGATGTTATCATTGGCATTGATTGGATGTCGGTGTACAGTGCAAGTATCGAGTGTAAGACCAAGACGGTAACAGTGAAGGCTCCAGGTGGACCTGAAGTCACTTTCCAAGGGAAGCAGAAGTGTTCTAAGCTGGTGGCAACATCCGCAAGGAAGAGACTCCTGTGGAAGTGCAAGGGATTCCTGTGGTTCGGGACTATCCGACAGTGTTCTTGGAAGATTTTCCTGGGTTACCCCCGCATCGTGATGTAGAGTTCAGCATCACTGTCTAACCGGGAAGTGCACCCATTTCTAAGGCACCGTATAGGATGGCTCCAGTGGAACAGGATGAGGTGAAACGGCAGATTGAGGAACTGTTGGAGAAAGGCTTTATTCAACCTAGTGCGTCACCTTGGGGAGCACCAGTGCTTTTGGTAAAGAAGAAGGATGGATCGATGAGAATGTGCATCGATTACCGAGAGCTGAATAAGGTCACTGTTCAGAATAAGTATCCAATTCCTCGAATTGATGACTTGTTCGATCGTCTACAAGGAGCAGCTGTATTCTCTAAAATAGATCTTCGATCAGGATATCACCAAGTGCGAGTGAAAGCTGAAGATGTGCACAAAACTGCATTTAGAACTCGGCATGGGCATTACGAATTCTTAGTTATGCCATTCGGAGTGACAAATGCACCCGCAATCTTCATGGACTTGATGAACAGAGTTCTGAGGCCGTTTGTTGATTCTTTCGTCGTGGTGTTTATCGACGATATTCTCGTGTACTCCAAGTCAGAGGCGGAGCACACCGAGCATCTGGCAGCAGTTTTGCAGAAGCTGGAAGAGCAGAGGTTGTATGCCAAGTTATCCAAGTGTGATTTCTGGAAATCTGAAGTGGCATTCCTAGGTCACATCCTTTCTAAGGAGGGAGTGGCAACTGACCCTCAGAAGATAGAGGCAGTGAGAGATTGGGCTAGGCCTACTACAGTGAAGGAAGTCAGAAGTTTCCTTGGGATGACTGGATATTACAGGAGATTCATTCAAGGTTATGCTCAGATAGCTGTACCGCTTACTGGACTGACCAAGAAGAATGTGAGCTTCATGTGGACTGAGCAATGTGAGGCGAGCTTTCAGGAGTTGAAAGATAGGCTGACTACTGCACCTATTTTGGCTTTGCCTGGAGCAGGTGTTGAGTATGATGTTTACAGCGATGCTTCACATCGTGGGCTTGGTTGTGTCTTAATGCAAGAGGGAAGAGTAATCGCTTATGGGTCTAGGCAACTACGACCGCATGAGAAGAATTACCCGACTCATGATCTGGAGTTGGCTGCGATTATTTTTGCTCTGAAGCAATGGAGGCACTGTGTACGGTGAGAAGTTGAACATGCACACGGACCACAAGAGCTTGAAGTATATATATCAGCAGAGGGATCTCAATCTGAGGCAGCGGAGATGGTTGGAAGTGCTCGAGGATATGCGACCTGAGATCAAGTATCATCCTGGAAAGGCTAATGTTGTTGCTGATGCACTTAGTCGCAAGAGCAGTTTGGCCAGTTTGATTACAACTCAGAGGCATTTGATTGAGGAGTTGGACCGAGCAGGTATTGAGGTTGTCTTGCAAGGATTGGGAGCATCTTTGGCTCAGTTGAGGCTTCAGCCTACTTTGAATGCAAAGATCATTGCAAGTCAGGAGGTTGATGCCGATATCTTGGAGATGAAGGAGCAGGTTAGTGCTGGCAGGTTGCCCGGATTTCAAACCAGGGATGGAGTGCTGTGGTTCGGAGATATGCTGTGCGTTCCAAATCAGGCGGACCTGAAAGAGAGTATTCTTCAGGAGGCGCATGCTACTCTTTTGTCGGTACATCCTGGGAGTACTAAGATGTACAAAGACATCAAACAGCATTTCTGGTGGTCAGGTTTGAAGCGGGATGTGGCTAAATTTGTTGCGAAGTGTGAGGTTTGTTAGCAAGTCAAAGCCGAAAATCAGAGACCCGGAGGTCTATTACAGCCGTTACCTATTCCGGAATGGAAGTGGGATAACATCAGTATGGATTTCATCATGAGATTGCCTAAGAGTTCTAAAGGCAATGATGCAATTTGGGTTATAGTCGATCGACTTACCAAGTCCGCTCACTTTTTGGCGATGAAACTCACTGCTTCAATGGACAAGTTGGCTGAGATGTATGTTGGTTAGATTGTCCGACTTCATGGTGTTCCCTCAACTATTGTGTCTGATCGAGATGCGCGGTTTACTTTGCATTTCTGGAGGAGTCTTCAGGCAACTTTGGGTACCAAGACAGATTTCAGCACTGCTTTTCATCCGCAGACCGATGGGCAGACCGAAAGAGTCAATCGTATTCTTGAGGATATGCTTCGGTGTTGTATACTAGACTTTGGAGGCAGTTGGGAAAGTCATTTACCTTTGGTAGAGTTTGCCTACAACAACAGTTTTCAGGCTAGCATTGGGATGGCGCCGTACGAAGCTTTGTATGGCAGGAAGTGCAGGACTCCTGTTTGTTGGTATGAAGTTGGGGAGCGTCAGTTGTTTGGTCCTGAGCTTGTACAGCAAACTTCTGAGAAGATTGTTCTGATCAGGAAGAGGTTGGTAGAAGCTCAGAGCAGGCAGAAAAGCTATGCAGACAACCGGAGAAGGGACCTTGAGTTTGAGGTTGGTGACTTCGTCTTTCTGAAGGCATCACCCAGTAAAGGTGTGGTTCGATTTGGCAAAGGCGGGAAGTTAGCCCCGAGGTTTATAGGCCCGTATAAGATATTGAAAAGGATCGGGAAAACTGCTTACCGGCTCGAATTACCGGAAGAGTTGTCTCAGGTGCACAATGTCTTCCATGTGTCTATGCTGAGAGGTTATATTCCAGATCCGAGTCATCATTTGCCTGAAGTGCCGGAAGGTTTGCAGTTAGACCTGAATTACATCGAGTCTCTTGTTGAGATTGTTGATCGTCGAGAGAAAGTCTTGAGGAATAAGACGATACCGATGGTCAAGGTAGTCTGGAGAAACCACTTGGTTGAAGAGGCTACTTGGGAGTCTGAGGAGAGGATGTTGAAGGACTATCCTAAGCTTTTTGCTTGATTGTATTTTTGTATCTTTTGTTCTTGTGTGTGTGTTGTATTTTTTGTTTTTCTCGCTCTTGACTGTAGTTCCGGGGACGGAACTATTCTAAGGAGGGAGTGCTGTAATACCCTGATTTTTCATTTAATGAAAAATTATATTATTTTGCACGTAGTGTGCACGTGCAATATTTTGGTTGAATTAAATCTTATAATTATTTTTATTTAGATGTGTATAAATATTTAAATATGTGTTCTCAAGTTATTTTTATACAAAAGCCTTTTCTTTAATAAATAGAAAGCATTATTTTAATTGAATGAAAAGCCCTTTTTCTAAAAGCCCAAAAATGTATTTTATTTTATTTATTTTAATAACAATTTTGGCCCAAAATAAAGCCCATGGATTAATCTCTTTTATTTAAACTTGTCATGTAGAAGGCTATTTTATAACTATTTTATTTTTATACAAAATTAAAATGTACAATTTTTGGGCCTAGTTGCATGCACGTGCACTACACGTACACGTGCAATGCACACTTTTTCCAAGTAGGCCGGGTACACTTCTTTTGGGAGGGAAACCCAAATTTTTGAATGGAGATCATGGAGGTAGTTATGTAGATGTGGGTAGTTGTGGTAACTTCTACTCTCATCCTAGCCTTCCATCCTACAACCAACCAACTAATCCTAGCCCTTCATTCTACTTGATTTCTAGTATAAATACCTCCTCCCATGGCTATATTCATATGCAATTATATTTTCCCAAATCTATAGTCTAATTAGTAGTAGTTGTGAGATAAAAGATTGAGAGAATTGTGTGGGATTGCTTGCATTTGTCCAAGGAGGTGAGGCCGGCTAGTGCAAGGGGGAAGCTTTCGGTTTTGTGCTTGGGCTTGGAGTTGTGTGCGAGCGTCTAGGAGGAGGTGCATCTTGTTGCAAGGAAGTGTTGCTTTTGTGTTGTTTTTCTCTCCATACAAGGTGGGTAAAATTCTCCATATTTCTAAAGTAGAGATGCTTGCTAAATGAATGAATGATAGTGGGTTGATTTTTTTGATGCTAGTATCATATTGAGAACGATGCATGAAAAATACTAATAAGAGTACACTTCTAATTGGAGATTTGACCTATGAATTGATTGGAATGTGAATATGCAGTTATATGTGATTTGATTAGTAAGAATCTAAGTTAGTATGGATTAATTATAACCATGAATGAGTAATTGGCTAATAAAGGAATTTGTGGCATTAATTGTTGAGAAATGTCGAGAAGGAATCTTTCGGGTAAGTCGACTTAGGACCTTGTAAGTCGACTTATATGCTCCTTTAAGTCGACTGATGCTGTTATAAGTCGACTTGCTTAAATTATTTACTTAAAATCATGGATATCTTCCCCTGTACAGTCGACTTACTATGGTATAAGTCGACTGGTACTGATACATTTTATAAACTCGAATGTTCTACTCTTTTGAAAATACATGAGACTTTCTAAAGATAATTTGGGAATTGTTGCATGAAATAAAATGGGATTTGAGAATAAAAGGTGTAATCAGAATTATGATTTCGATGTGTATTTTTGGGTAATTATACCTTACAAAAGAACTAGAAATGAAGAAGAATAGTGTAGTAAAGATTGAAGTGACATTATAGATGTATGAAAACATGAATTATGAATATTCGTTAGTACTTCTCATTTTGAGAATAATGTGAACAATGAAATGTAAATTATTCTTGTTAAAGAATAGCGAGACAAAGTATGATGTGTAAATAGAATGAAGGAATGATTCCTTATGAGATTTTTTACTGCTCAGTCGACCGAATGTGTGTATCAGTCGACTGTATGGAACCTGAGAATCTACATATTGAACTACGCAGACCAGGCAACTGTGTTGAAAGACAGTCGACTTCCCTATAGGTGATAATTGAAATTGGAATACTGCGGAACAGCCGACTGCCGTGTGCAGTAGTCGACTCTTCCTAGTGTTATTAATGAACTGTATTTTAACTGGATAAGTCGACTGGTGGAGTTCCAAGTCGACTGTCCAGAGTGATTTTTGATATATCTGAAATCTTATGGTTTACTTGTGGTAAAGATTGTGATCTGGATATTGGTAAACTCTTTTTATTGCTGTATGAATTTACATGAATGAATCATAGTTTGAATTGAGAAATTTACATGAGATGAATCATAGATATGAATCGAAAATTACATGAATATGAAAGCTAAGATCATGATTAAGAAAAATGAACTCAAGAGCTGGGAATGCTCAGATTATGTTAGAATTTGTGAATTGGAATTGAAATGAAAGAGTAGCTAAGTCTCCCCCGGCAGTTGAAAAAGAAATTGAAATGAATATTGAAAAGAAAGACCAAGGTTGGTCATGTTGAAATGAATGAATAAGTCCGGTTTGGTGGAGAGGCTAACTCTAGAGCTTTGATTTTGTTCATGATTCTAATAAAAACTAAGGATTAGCACATAGTGGAGACGTGATGAAAGTAGGAGAAAAACACGAGTGAGAGCCATCGGATTGCGGCGGAGGGTATTTCACAGGTTCTTCACGATGAGTCGTGACATGACGTGGATACAGCTCCAGGGTGCCGTGGCGGCGGAGAGTATTTCACAGGTTCTTCACGATGCGTCGTGACATGACGTGGATACTGCTCCAGGGTACCGTCCCTGTGGTGACACTTGTGGGATGTTTGGTGACTGCATGAGGATCGTGTGCCATGAAGGAGGCTGAATTGTCCATAGGTTCTTCACGATGCGTCGTGACATGATGTGGGATTCCCCTCCAGTTTCTGTACACGTGCTTGCACTCATAGATCATCTAAGACACTACATTAGTTACAGTAGTAGATTAAGTCATGGCGAGGGATTGAACCCTACAAGATGAAGAACGATTAAGAGGCTTGCCCTCGGACCTATGTAGTATGGGATGCATAGACTCCGAACAAGTATGCATTAGTGTCATGTAACATAAATAATTGCATTAAGGATTAAGTGCACAATCACAACACGACATCAATAGGGTAGTCCCTTTAATTGTAATGTGACAAGTTTGTGTTTGCTAAATATGGAAAATTAAGTTATACTGTTTCCGGCATAGAGAGGATGGCCGTGTATAATGATTGTCGGTTGAATAAACTGACGTACCCACAGTCTTATATGCAGGTAAATGGCATGTTAAAGGTTAAAGAGGAATGGATGCATAAAGATTATACCATGTTGTTGTATATATGTTTCATTGTTGTAAATTTTACTTCCGCTGTGCAAATGAAAAGTGTAATATTGATGTAAACTCTGATGTATAAAGAAAAGTTTGAATTTCCTTGTAAAATTGTACTCAAAGAAAGTGAAAAGATCCTGTAGAACATCTCGAATTCAGTGATTTGGGATTCGGGGCGTTACAGTCTTATTTGCATTTGATTGGTCACTTCTTGAATCCTTTTTTCTATTACCAAACTACCGGCAAGATAAAGAACAAAGTAGCATTGTTAGATGCTTTCGCCCAATGTACATCCAAGATGTATGAAAGTGATCTCGAAACGCAAGACAAGATCACTTCTCAATTGCCTCTATATCAAAATAGAAGTGAGTCTTTTGGAAGACCAATGGCTCTTAGGCAAATGCAAAATCCTTCTCTTGATCTAGGTACGATGCTCATTTAAATTATGATTTATGAAAAGTTTCAAATGATCATATATTTATTGTTAATGTTATAATGTAATTATATTTCTTCTTAGTTAATTGGTGGCAATTGCATGGGTGCTCGGCACCGGATCTACAAAAAATGGCAACGAGAATTGTTGGATTAACTACTACCTCATCCAGATGCGGAGGGAATTGGAGTACATTTGAGATGGTAGTATATAGCAGTTTACCAAAGAGATTTAATTGATTATTTCTTTAGTATTTTTATATTAAATAATAATTGAATTTCTCATTTTTCTCATTATTAGGTTTATTCGAAAAAGAGGAATAGGCTAAGTCATGACAAAATGGAAAAATTGGTCTATTCAAGTTCAATTCCGAAATTGAAGCAAAGTTTGCGAATAGGAACAGAGATCCTCTTTTGGCTCCTACTAGCATGGATGAGGGGAGGGTAGTTGAATGGGTAGACCCTCCAAGAACATCTGTAGAAAGTGAATCTGATGATGAGGTTTTTTCCGGGGAGCAATTGACATGGAGAGATGTTGAAAAGGCCATGGGAGTGGATTCAAGACCAAGGTCAAGTTCAAGGCAAACAGCATCGAAGAAAGCAAAGAGGTCTCATGGCGCATCATCATCAAAAGGGAAAAGAATTGTTGAAGAAGAAGACAGAGAACCTTCACTGGACTCGAATGATGATACTTCAACATCCAAGTCGGAAAGTGAGGAGGATGAGGGTCATGAGGAATGAAGATTTATTACTTAATTGCGGAGAAGGAGGGGACTCTATTATAGTATTATTTAGTAGTTAGTATTTAACATTTGAACTATTAAATCTACATGTGGATGAAACTATGAATTTGCCTACTTCTATTTATGTGTGTTTTTGTATGAATTTACCTTGTTTGCAAGTGATTTCTTTCTTTTTTTATATATTATTGTATTTTCATAGTAAATAGCATTTCTTTTGCATGATGAATAATTGATGAACCCAGCCCTCATACACAAACATAATGGTGTAGCTGATGCTGATGACCTCCAAACATACCTGGTCAATTTTGGAGACAAGAATGCACGGTATTTGGTAATGTTCTAAACTTCTAATGCACTCAATTATGCTAGTTGCATTGGAAAGGACAAGTTTGAGGAAAAAAATCAGAAAAGTTCAACTGTTGCTGGTGTTAATGTAAGTTTGTATGTTTTTGAGTCAATTATGTAAGTTTTATATCTAAAGGCTTTCTTTTGGTTGCTTTGTGTTTATATAGTCAGATTATTTCAATTGAATTTTTTTAGCTATATGTAAACAATGTATTTTTTTGGTTATCCACTGGTTTCAAGTAATGGTTTTGCATATCTGCAGGATTTTGTTTTGTAAAATATGCCAGTTTGGAGGAAGCTGATAGAGACATTGCTACTTTGCATGATCAATACACTTTGTCAGGGGTGAGTCTTTGTTTTTTAATTATTTATGCATTTCGTGGAAGATTTGTTTAGTATTCTACTCTATTATGCATTTTTTGACACTGGTTTGGTCTTCCCGGGCATCAGCTCCGATGCAAGTTAGATATGCTGACAGTGATCGAGAACGCGAGGGTACTCTTTGAACTAATATTTTTTTTTCTTTCTGTTTTCTAGATTTCTACACTTTGCATATCTGAAACACAATACATATAAATGTCATTACAAAGAGCACAAATTAGAGCAACATCCAATAACCTTAGTCAAATGACATCTTGAATTTACAAAATCCAAATAACTTTTTAGTCGCCAAATAGTGCATATTTCTCATACAACATTACAACACAATGAATTTACAAATTCCTCTATCTTGTTTTCAGTTTGTTTAGCTTTTTGTATATACTGAAGTTGTCTCATTTTGGGCCTGCAACAAGAATGCAACAAGTTAGAGGGGTTATTGAGCATTAGAAAGTAGTAAATAGACACACTAATGTTAAATGACATGCAGAACATTTAATATATTATTTAGTAACAATAAATATATATTTATTTAGTGTCCGAAATGAATATCCGAAATGATCCAATTTCCCCGAGATCTCCTCCGATATCTCCTATCTGAGGCGAAACACCCATTGCCGAGATGAGTCCGAAATCCGAGATTTAAAATATTGTCTGTGGCACAAACGTTTAGGTCATGTTAGTGAGTCTCACTTAGAGTTTAGCCCATAGTGGTATTCTTGGTCATCTTTTTTTTACACATTTGTCTGTTTGTCAACGTTGTAAGTTAGCCAAATACATAGCACTTTCTTTTCATAATCAGACCACTTATCCTTTTCTGCTTGTTCATTCTGACATATGGAGACCCTCTCTTGTACCTTCTAGCAAAGGCTATCTTTATTATGTTACCTTCATAGATGACTTCACTCGATACACACGAGTTTTCCTTATACGTCACCAATATGAGATTCCTAACATTTATCAGGCCTTTACGGTCATGATTCATACTCAGTTCGGTGTGCGCATTAAGATTTTTCGCTCAGATGGTGCTCGTGAGTACACTTCTACTATGTGATCGATTCTTCAGTCTCACATCATTTTCTAATAGGCATGCCCTCATACACATGAACATAATGGTGTAGCTGAATGCAAGTATCATTACATTCTTGAAATAATTTGCGCTCTTCTACTCTATTTTTCTGTTTCTCGTCTTTTCTGGGCTGAAGCTGTCATGACTTTTGTTAACCTCATTAACATCACTCCTTCGTCTATCCTATCTGGTACGAAATCTTATGATATTCTTCATCACTCTCTATCAGACTACAATATGCTACGTACCTTTGGGTGTACCTGTTACGTCCTGCTCCCTCTCACTGAGGTCATGAAGCTGATCGTCCGAGCTGCTAAGTGCATTCACCTAGGTATCAGTTCTGAGCACAAGGGATATTGTTGCTTTGATCCCTTGGTGCATGGTGTTCGTATCTTCCGTCATGTCTCCTTGTAGATGACTCTATATTACTTGTCCTCCCCTGAGGATGTTTTCTTGATTTCTGGGTTACCTTGACTACCTCATCGGACACTTCACGAATTCCATTCGATCCTACCCTTTTAGCTCCTATCCTACAGAGCCTCCTTCCACACCACCTGCATCACCTCAGCCACTTGCACCCACACCACCTGCAACCCACTACCGCATGCACTCACATCACCTGTAGAACCACAGTTGCATGCACCCACACCACCGACCTCACCTATATACCCTTCACATCCACCACTGGTTCGTCAATCTTCCCTTTCCACTTTGGGCATCTTACCGACACGTTTTACACCTGATGTCACTGGTCCTTCTGACTAGTTTGGTTTTGCCATCCTAGCCTCTTACTCACCACAGTTCTATGCATATCTCACCGCTATATACTCTACACATGAGCCCAGAATTATTTAGGAAGCTATTCAATATCCTGAGTGGCGGGGCGCTATTGCAGAGGAGTTTTGTGCATTTGATCAGACTGTCATTTGAGATGTTCTACTACCAGTGGGCGTCGAGCCTCTTAGTTGCAAATAGATTTTCAAGGTCAAATATCGACCTGATGGCTCCATTGAGCGGCACAAGGCTTCTGTAGTTGCCAGAGGGTTTACTCAAGAGCATGTCATTGATTATTATGAGACTTTTGCTCTAGTTGCACAGATTATTACAGTTCACACTCTCCTTGCCGTTGCTATCATCCGTCAGTGGCAGTTACTGGATGTGAAGAATGTCTTTCTTTATAGTGCCTTATTTGAGGTTGTTTACATGCAACTTCCTCTTGGCCTCACCACACCTCATTATGTTTTCCGTTTACGCCATGCTATATATGGCCTGAACAGGCTTGAGCCTGGTTTGAGCGCTTTCGCCGTGTCATCACACTGACAGGTTTTTGTCAAAGCTCACAGTACCACTCTGTTTATGCGGTCATCACCGTAGGAGAGGGTACTTCTACTATTGTATGTTGATATGATTATTACCGGGAATGACTCTGCAGGCATTGCATCCACTCAGAGATATCTTCACCAGTAGTTTGATATGAGGAATCTTGGCAGACTACGCTATTTTTTGGGTTTAGAGATTTTAATCCGGGCTCCCGGGGATACTCATTTTTCAGTAGAATTACACATCAGACATGATTTTCACTACATGTCTCTCTGACAGTCGGTTAGCTGATACTCCCTTAGAGCTTTACATGAAACTTCGTCCCACAGATGGTGAGTTCCTCTCCGATCCCGCTAGATATAGGCAGATTGTTGGACAGCTTGTCTATTTTTGCATGAACAGATCAGATATTGCTTATGCAGTCAGTATTGTCAGCCAGTTTGTTTCCGCTTGATCAGTTCACTACAGTGCTCTTCTTCAGATTCTCAGATATCTTCGAGGCACTATCATTCGCTCTTTGTTCATGCCTTCTCCATCTAGGCTTGAGCTTAGTGCATATTCAAATTCAAATTAGGCAGGGGATCCTACTACCAGATGGTCAACCATAGGTTCCAGTCTCTTTCTTGATGATTCACTGATCTCCTGACGAAGCCAGAAACATACAGTTGTTGTATATTTTTCCACAGAAGTTGAGTACAGACCGATGACAGTTACCACTAGAGAGATTGTTCATGTTCGGTGGCTATTATCATACATGAATGTCACTTTAATAGGAGCTACTACTTTTCACTGTGACAACCGGAGTGCCGTGCATATTGCAAGCAACCTGGTCTTTCATGAGCGGACAAAGTACATAGAGATTAATTGTCACTATGTTCGTGAGCGCTTTGAGCAGGGACCATTTCACTTCATTCCGTGACTTTTTTACAGCAGACACTAGACTTCTTCACCAAATTTCACATTGTCCAGAGATTTTGATACTTGGTGGGCAAACTCACACTGGTAGATCCACCGTGAGTTTGAGAGGGGGTGTTATATATTATATTATATTATTCAGTTTAGTCTCATATCGGAATATGTATTAGTTTAATCTTTGCTTCTCTTCTATGTATATAAGAGATATTGTACTCAATTGTACTCAGTTATAATCAATCCAATAATTTTCTCTCAATCTCTCTCTTAATGTTACCCACGGGTAAATTCCTGTTAGGCCCCTGACCATAAAAATTATTCTCTTTATCTCCTTTGACTTTTCAAAATACTTTTTAAACCACTCTGTATATGAAAACTTTCTAAGGCCCTAAGTACATTTGTTCATACCATCAGTATAATATAGGAACTGTATTTTCCAAAACCCCACTTTTCCCTTCTTATTTAGAGGAAAAACATCTATTATATGTGAATCCTGCAATTGATACTGAAACAGAAGAAACAAAAGCAGAAATTTTAACAAAGCAGCATGTATCTCAAAAAAATTACTTATCTTCAATAAAAATGGTTTATTTCTACAAAGAACAGTAAGTTTCAGAAGAAGAAAAAATAGTTTATACATGAGAGAAATAGTTCATTTAAAGATGGAGCAACATATCTTCAATAGAAACAATTCATTTTTACATAGAATAGTAAGGTTTAAAAGGAAACTATATATATGTAAAAAAAATTGTTCATTTCCAAATTGAACAACTTATCTTCCATTAAAACGGTTTATTTTAAAAGAAGTCATTTCAAAATAATTCGGATTTTAGGGCCTTATTGGAAACTTTTCATATATCTAGGGGTTAAAAGAGTAGTTAGAAAAGTCAAAAGGGTACAAAGGAAGAAAATTTTTGGCCACGAGCCTGAAAGAAGTTTACCCTTTTAATTATGTGCACTTATACTATAATATATAAGAATTCTTTAAACTGAAAAGTAAATATAAGTTTGTAGTTATTTTCATGAATATAAGAAATATTAAAAGAAATCTCTCACTGTGAGTTAAAAGTTAGGAAAAGTAAGGAGATATGTTTACTCATGGAGAAAAAAAATGAAAAATGATGTAACCAATTTGTTTGATTTAAATTTATCTTAACACCCATACTTTTTTTCTAAGTTCAGGAAGGCTTCTAATAAAATAATATTTTTTCCAGGTAAGGCCCAATTTGGCAGTTTCTTTTGGATTATTCCAAACTATTCCAAACTTCGCAAATTCTAGAAAGTATAGATAATTTTGTTGAGATTATCTCAAGAAAAAATGTGAATCTGTTATTCAGAAGCAAAAGGGTATAGATGATCATCATAATTTTAGATATAAGTATAACTGAGCAAATCAATTACTACCCTTGATTATTGCAAGAGTAATTGCCTCTTTAAATATATAACTTTTACTGCCATTTGAAATACAACTTAGACCTGGATTACACAATTCTCTACTGAATAAGAATATTTCTTCCCCTTGTTTTGAGTTTAGATGGGTTTATAGATGTTTTTAACCTGCAAATACAAACACTCCTTATGTTTATTCTGGCTGCGCTGTGTTCTGTGTTTGGAAGAAATACTAGCCAATTTATGAAGATGTTGGGCTAGCTTTGGATTATAGCTTCATTTCTTCCTGGATTCCTGCTGGTTTTACATAACACTAGATGGCATTATTTTTTCATCAAACCATGATATTGTGATTATTATATTCCTGTGTTTATGTTATGATATGGGAAAAGATTCAAGTTCTGGTTTCTGATGGTTCAATTAGATTTCCAGATGTGAATTCCTGTGACAATTAACTTTGTTGTTTCTTCTTCAGACCTGTGGTTGACTTTGATGCAGTCACTCTCCACTTCCTTGAGTGCATTCATATTCATATTGAGAACACCCGACCAAAAGTATTATCATCATGAATAGTGACATTTAAATTAGTTTCTATTCTGTGCATGTCATTTGTAGTTTGTCCACTACAAATCACTGTTTTCATTTCTTGCAATTAAATAAATAAGATTCCAGCATCCGATTTCCCAGTTCGCCGTGACATGAGGGGACTTCAAACTCCTTTTTCCAATCAAGTGAGCTAGTTCTGACGACTTGATATTTTTCCACATGTTGATGCAACACCAAATTAGACTGGTGATTCCCATCTTTACTTGTATCTTCTTGCTGTAGGTTCCATCCCATTCTGCTAGTGGTGGTACTGAGGCTGATGTCCAGCAATTGGTTTTTGATGTTTTCTAGGAACCAGCAAGCCTGTGAGTTTTTAGTTTTAATATGTAGCTCTTACTTGATCGTTTACACTAGTACTTAAACAGAAAGTGAATGTGTTTTTTTTTTAATTTTTACACCATATTAATGAAAGCTAGATAGGGATTTTTTTGTGTGGAGAAAATCTTAATCTACTTGCCAGAATGTTATCCGTAATAACTCTTGCAGTTTCTAGAGGATTGATGTTTTCCCATACAGATTGGATTTTCTGTATGGGAAAAATCAAAGCTACTTGCCAGTATGTTATCTATAATAACTCTTACAGTTGGGTTCAAATCCCACTTCTGACATTTACCACCACAAGTGGCCCAGTGGTTAGAGCGGTGGGATTTGGAGTGTGCTCCTCCAAAGTTCCTGGGTTCGAGCCCTGAGGTTGAGAATTACATTTGTGGTGGCTACGTGGCCGTAGGTCATAGATGGGCCTGCCCAACAACCCCGTCACGGGTCTGGGAGTAGTCTGAACCGTAGAGGGGGATGGATACCCAGTCATCAAAAAAAAAAAAAAAAAAAAAAAAAAAAAAAAAAAAAAAAAAAAAAAAAAAACTCTTACAGTTTCTAGATGCTTGGAGTTTTTATCTTATCTTCCCATCTCTGGTGTGAAAAGATGCTGCCATGCTTTACTTGCATCTGCTTGTGGTATTCCTTTAGATCATTAGTTAGCGTTCACATTTATTTCTTTGATTTTGAACTGTAGCCATATTGAAGAAGCTTGTATAAACATTTTCTAGTTGCAAAATCTTAGAATATATTATATAACACTAAAAATTAAATTACCTCATATTTTAGGATCTTTGAGCTCCTTGTTTTGATATGGCGTAATGTGCAAGGGAATCTGAGATTCCACTGTAAACTACATGGTTTGGCTAGACACAAGTTTTGAAAGTAATCCTAGATTACCATCGCAATCAAATTCCTCTGTTGGAGGGTTAGCAATACCCCCCAAAAGTGTGGTATTTGTGGATTCCCCTCATCAATTAGAGCTTGAACAAAATACCTTGCAACCAATATTTAAATATTCTAGGGAATGCAATATGTTATACCAAAGTCAGTAATGCAACATTCCTATCATGATTCCTTCCCTCATATTCCCTGTAATCTTCCAATCCGCGTACCAGAAGCCACCTTATGGATTTTATGGATGTTCACAACTGTCTAAACAGAAATGCCTTGTAATATATGTCAGTCAGTCCATCCATCCTTCAAAGGTGAAAACTCCGGATTATTCATCTGCCATCAAAACTGAACATCTTATAAACTCGTCATCAAAACTAAACATCTTCTCTTAGAATCTTATTGCGTCCAATTCTTCGTGACTTAAAATGGAGATCCATAATGCTTTCAGCACAACTCCTCCTTTTATGTTATTTTTTATTTTTTTATCCTATATTTTTCTGTAAGTTCTTATTTGAGTACCTGCTTTTTTGTTTGCAAATCGTTCTGTGTACTTGCCAAATGGTTGGTTAAAATTTTCCTCTGATTGTAACAAAGCTTTATATAACTTTCTGCTGTCTTTGTGTAGGGCCCGTGAGCATGGTGTGCATATCAACAAAGTTGTTCAACGACTTGGCCTGCCAATTAACCAGATCAAGTCTCTCTCTCTCTCTCTCTCTCTCCCTCTCATGTTTGTTTGTGAAATTTCCCTGGGTAATGGGAGTTTAATTCCCTCATAACATCTGTTGGTTCATATTACAGGGCAGCTGTCATTCGCCATGCTGACATGGGTAGTATTTATTCTACAATTGACGACGAGACGACCATTTCAAGTCTGCAATGAATGGTTGATGCTGAACAAATTATTCTCCAGAAACTCCGGAGGAATCAGTAGCAGGACCTTTAACTATGAACTCGATTAACTTTTTAAAATGTGCAGATGTTTTGTACAAACTTGGCTAACTTTTTAAAATATGCAGATGTTTTGTACAAACTTGGCCCTGCGTAGTTTAATGAGCTTGTAAGAAGCAGTTATTATATCAGAAGTAGTTTTAGTAGTGGCTAGGAGGTAAAGGAATCCTGTTTAGTTCTTTGAATCAGAAATTGTGTAGGACCACAATCCTTTAAATCATATCTGCTTGTCTTTCGTATCCGATTGGCATTGCAACAGTACTGCTAGTCTATTTCATAAAGCCCGGATTGATGGCATATACTGCTTATCACCTTTATACATAGTTTTGAGAATTTATACAGTAACGTTGATTGTAAGTTTAACTCCGACAGCCAGAAGTATGCCAACAGCTGCAGCAATGCAGATTGATTTTGTGATAACTTAGAAAGTCGTCAGGATATATAGCTTTTTTTTTGGTTTTTTAGAATAAGAAAATGCTTGATGCCTTGTTTATTAACAATCATGACTCTACATTGATGTTAATTAGGTTCTATTGTGAAGAGGACAATCAACGTGGCCATCTTCTCAAACAATTGAAAGCCACTATTTGCAGTCATGTGAAGTAGAACCCAGAAACATTAGTAGGTTTCAAGTTTCCTTTCCCCATTTCTCCAAAAACAAAGCAAGAATCTGCAGTTAAATAGGTTCAAGAACGCAACAATTCTGATGGTCCTTTCCCCATTTCTCCGAAAAAACAAAGCAGGAATTATATTGTTAGCTTCAAGATGCCAATACCCATTTAGCGAGTCACTGTCTAATACACAACAATTCTGATGAGAAAAGGCAGAGATGATTCAGATGACGAATTCTGCAAGAATTTTACAGTGCAAGAAGTTGGCATTAGATTTATCTGTACACAGAACCAACTGACCGGAAGACTTTGTTGATGTATATAACTAAATTAAGGGCACAGAGGACAACTACAAATTAGTAAATTACATGTTTCAATATCAGATACAAAAGTCTGGAACCAAAATTGTTTATAGAAAACTAATGTAGGCTGCATCTGCAAAATGGAAGGACTGATGATTCTGCTTTTCTGAAATCAAGCCCTCACTGATATTGAACATAAGCAAGGGAATTGCACAAGATACACCCTCTTCCTCTAAGACTGGTTCATCTATAGTCCACTTCTAGCAGTAGCTCCCATCTTCATATCACATTGCATGATCTGTGAGAAATTGTCTACTCAAATGCAAGCCAATCTTCAGGTGTCTGGCCAGTTGAGACGATCAATTGGGGACTCACTCAACTGCCATGCTCCTGTTGCTACTTCTTCGAAAAGCTGATCCCAACCCCAGGCAGAATAACCTAAGAAAAACCAGTAATCATAGGCATTTCTGTGTCCTGATCTGATCTCTTGAACAGTCAATCTTGTGACTGATGGATTGCCGAAATAAATACTGGAAGTAACTTCCACATACCCCTCTACATGTTTTTGGGCCAAGCTAACTAGAGGCAGACCATTAACGCTGACTGGACCACCATAGAAGAGAGGAGCCTGCCTCAAAACCTCCACTTGTTGGTGAAGTTTCTTAAAAACATCCCAGCTTATTTGCTTGTTTATGATTAGTCCTTCGATTCCCTGGTTTTTATCCGCTGTCACTATGAGGATAGTGGAGTTATCAAATGGAACTGAATTAAGAAGTTTAGTGGTAGCAGTGAGAATCGAACCGGCAATTATATGGAGGCCTCCTGAGTTCAAATTGTTTGCCGAATGTGATCCAATAAGGAGATGATCGTCTCCTCTTGTTTCTATTTCACTATTGAGAAGAACTTTATTGAACTTCTTTTGAACAACAGATGCTCTGTCGTAGACTGCAGAAGGTTCGTCACGTAATGCAGGAGTATTCATCCTTTCCTTCCGTGAGTGGTTATACAAAAACCCTAAATAAAGAAATTGATACTTTTTAGTCATTTGTAGTGGAATGATGCACAGATGAAAGAAAATGAATTGAGAATGCAGTAAAAGCTCAAGCAGTTAAAGACAGTCGGCAGCTTGGTCATATCATCAATGAAGGAAGAAACATCCTCACAGGTACTACTCAATTAAGACAAGTAAATAGGCTTGGTAACAAGGCTGCAGACTCTGTCTTAGGCTTATTCTTTTTGGTATTTGGTTTAGTCACAACATCCCTACGGATGTAAAAAGGGAATTGTGTTTAGATTGTTATTCCTGCTGTTTGAAATAAATGCTACAGCCATCCCTTTTTCCGAAAGAAAAAACAAAAAACTACTTAAGGAGACTGGTGATTCAGTCTCTTTGGTATTTAACCTTTTGACAACATTATCTAGATTCTAGAGAGCCCACAAAAAGAAAACTAAGTGAACGAGTGTTCCTTTGCTTATTTTTCTAGTGCATACAAATATTACTAAATAAAAGATAATACTTGCAGATTATGAAAATTAGATTGTTCACATTAAGATTAACCTGCAAGACGAACAAACTTAACATGTTTACCAATATGACAAAGGAACTGAAACATTAATGGCCATTAATTCCATAACTCATCCTAATCCTTCTCATGAATAGATCAAAGAATTCCAAAATCTATTTGTACTTCATTTTATACATTATAAACATCCTTGTCAAATTTACTGGTTTTTTTTCTTCTTTTCTTCCAAAAACAGAAATATGAAACTTAGCATAGTTTCAAATATAAAAGTAGAAGCAGTTTCTTTTTGAAATGGTACCTTTGGACAAATACTTTGTGTAAGGTAACAAAATTAGCAACTTCAGCATAAAAATTCTCGGCTAGTGCTGTCGCATATACGTGACATGTACTGTGGGTATTACTATAAACTCTTAGAATGAATATTATCTAAGAAAAATTATAACAATAACATCAGAAGTACACTCTTCATGTTACCCACATCCACCTCAATATTTAAACAGTGATAACAAATCCATTTCACTTTCCTTCTCAAAGCATCCATTTCAATCACAATTTGGAGAACTAGAACCCAGACACTTTCGGAACCAAAACATGCATCGCTCTCCAAGCAAAAAAATGATGTAAAGAAATACTAGATATTAATGAATTATATTCGGAGCTGATAGAAATGCAGCATAAGTAGAAACAGGCAAAGGCCTTCTTGTTGTTTTATAAATAATGCTTTAAGAAATTTGAAATATAGCTAATATATATTGTGTAAATTGACTAAGGAAGCAGGCTAATAAGGTGAAAGAAGAGTCAATGATTATACTTGAACCGAGTATTATGGGCAATAGGACAATATACCCTCAGTAGATAATCCTGAAGATTACATAAATAATTACAGTTCCCAACCTTTATATGAAAGTTTAGCAAAAAAGCGCAAGACTTCAAATTTTCAAACTTTTTTTTTTCCATGTGTAACCCCTTATGGGACAGTAATTAATTTTATAGTTTTATCAACGTTCCAGTGTAAAACAGATCTATGTATCTTGTACTTTACAGTTTACATTGATAGGATGAGTTGATGGTTATGATAGCAAACCACAGCTAATGTAAGATATGTAAAAGTTTGCATAAAAGTTAGGTACGAAAAATTATACATTCATCAAATATCTTCTAAGCTGTTTCTTCTACGTTGATCTAATCCGGGAGGTACTTGTGCGAAGGTAAAACTACCTACAAATTTACAGATGCCATTTGACATTGATGGTACTGATTCATGTTTATAAAGTAACATTAAAAATGAACTGAGCAAATTAGCATTTTCAGTCAATCCTTTGACTGCCATGCTAAATAGTTTAAAATATCAAAACAATTGACTTATAAGTTTTTGGATTCCAGAAGTTGAAATTGGCATACCTCTATGCCATGCTAAATAGTGAGAATTCCTTCCGTGGGATATTAAAAACTCAATGATGTTAATTACTGATGTGTATCCTTCATAAGTAATAGCACTCTTATTCTCTGCGGGGAATAGCAAGAGGGTTGGATAAAGTTCCGTCTGCATATACAAAGTAGCAAGACAGTAGAAGAGTTCAAAACTAAAGTAGTATTGCCGGCAAATAATAATAATTAACTTTTCAGTGTAAGATGAAATGCAATTACAACCCCAGATACAGATAAGCATTATAACTCATCTAATATGACAGTTGAGCAAGAGAAGGAACATAACTTCTATAAGTGAGAGAGAAAATGTCATCACTATATATGTAATCCATATAAATGTAATGGTCGACTATTCCTCCCATCAGAAAAAGCCAAGGCACACATATAACATGTTACAGAACAAAGATAACAACAGTAGAAACCCTTATTGTCTGCGTGTGTTGTTGTAAGAGGAGGGGGGGGGGGGGGGGGGGGGGGGGGGGGGATGTGGACGTTTACATGAATGGATTTCAAGAAAAATTGCCTACAAGAACTGAGAGAGAGAGAGAAAAATTGCCTACAAGAACTGAGAGAGAGAGAGAGAGAGAGAGAGAGAGAGAGAGAGAACCAATTGGTATGCTCGAAAATGATGGTGAAAATTAAGTAGCCTGTACTGCTTTTGTTTTTCATTTTGCAAATTAGTAGCATGTACTGCTGGTTAGGATAAATATAATTTTAAGACCATGAGAATAGATAAATTTAAAATCAGCACATTTACCTATCAAGATAAAACTTTACGATTTTTATGCACTTGAGTGATATCCAATAAATTCAAATTGTTCTTTCCAAAGGAATTAAGATGCTATAATTTAATATTATGGCTGAGAATTTTCAATCCAAAGTATATAGTTTTAGATGTTCAAAATTCAGTTTCAAGTAGCAAATACCTTGCCCATTGACTTTAGGATTGAGCCACAATCATTCAGTGTGCAGTCCATCAGAAATATAGATGGTAGCCCATTTGATGAAGTACCTTCATTATTGCCTACAAGACAAACATGATCAATTAACAAAGTTGAAAAGACTAGTGGCCTCAAGACTCTCAACCAGACATTGAACTATTTCTAAATAGAAAGAACACTAAACATTGAATAGAAGACTAGACAGCAATTCAACAATAAAGTTCAGCAGCAACAAAGTCTTCATTCATATTCTCTTTTGGTGCTCTTGCCGAGTAATAAAGGTTTAAAAGGTTAAATGAGTGTGGACATGGCTATTGTATGAATACCTAACTGTTATATATTTCAAACACTTGATAACTGAATGATATTTTATATATTAAAAAAAGCATGAGGTCAGAGAAATGATATGGTGGATACAGACTGCTACAGATTCAGTTTCTGATGAGCAAACAAATTACATGAAAACAGATTTCTTCCATTCTTGCCTCTTTTTTCTTTGTTGTAAATAATGCTGAATATTTGTTCATTAGTTTTCCTCTACCTTGTGATTCTCTATCTACTTCGCAAACTAGATTGACATACTAGTTTGAAGGGATGTCAGTAAGGTCACAACTTAATAGACGACACCAAGGTGCACACGCTGATAAGTATTTCTTGAAGAACAAGTATCTAAGTACCATATTTTACAAGTAATTTTATGAACTTATTTAGGAGAATGAAAGCTTCTTAGAAAGTTTTGAAGACAAGCGATGAGCAATTCAAAACCAATCATAATCATGAGGAGATAACTACCATGAATATGCACAGGATCCCAATCAGTTGATCCACTCTTCAACAAAGCTGTAAAGTTTTCCAAAGCTCGATATACTTCACGCACAATCAGCTCCATTCTCTGGCAGAAACCACATGAAGGAGTGCTGAATAGCACTAAAACATCCATCTTCCAAACAGAATTTTTTTCAATATGGGACATAGATAACTCATTTCCCATTTCACAGGGTTTATAACCAAAGATCAGTTCGCAAAATGTGTTGGCTGTCACTTGTGGTATAGAATCAGCCTCGTGGAAATCCTGATTCACAAATGGTGGCCGTGGAAACTTCCTTGAACTTCTCACAGGTGACATTGTTCGTATAAATGGAGTAAGGCTTCCATTCAAAAACTTCTCTATGAAATTAACTAGAGACGAATAGCTAATATCTGTTTCTTCAGGGAAGACATAATGCTGTTGTAGAGCTGGATCTAATATTACCAAAGAAGGAATATTTGTCCTCCCAGTCAAGGATTTTAGCAACTGATACCCTCCATCAGAAAAGAAAAAAGACCCATTAAAAGGTAGTTTCTGAACAGGCCATTCATCTATAGCAGATTGTATAACTTCAGCTGCATTATTTTCCAACATAACCTCACTAGAAATAACTCCAGATGGATTTTGTTTAGATCCATCAGTACATGTTTTAGCAGGTGATTCTTTTACAAGATTAAAGGAATCCTTAGCAGGGCAGGTGAATAATCGCAAATTCTCTTGACTGAAACTCTTATCATCTTCACTAACTTCTGAACTTTCGGAAATACATTTATCATCTTGCAACTCTTCAACTAAAATACTAGTCAACTTATTAGTGCTAATTTCGCTGCAAGTAGCTATTTCCTGGTCTTGTTGAGGAGAAGTTTCCATATTTGTAAGTTCCAGTTGCTTCTTATCATCGAATGCAACAGCATCATCAGAATCTACAAATTTATCAATCACAACAGAATCTTCATTAGATTCTGCAGGTAGTTCAGAGGCTTGATCCTCTAAGCTTGTAATAGCATTGTCCTTAATGTAGTTCAATTGAGAATCTTTACTATCAGATGGTGATGAATCTACTATTTGGACACCAAAATCATCAGACAACAGCTGAAAGCCTACTTCCTTAGCCACAAGACTAATTTTTGTTTCTTTTGTCCCCAATGCATGTTTCTTCTGGTGAAGTAGCTGTGCCAAAATATCATACACAGAATTAACTTGAGTATTTAAAGTTTTGTCCAGTGAAACACCTTGATCCTCGTCATGTACAGCCATATTGTTCGTTAATTTCATGATCTTATGAGCAACAGGACCTTTAATACTATAATGAGATGACTGATCTGACAAACTATGAGGCCTGCTCCTATCAAAATGGTAATCCCTTACAAATTTTCTAAGAACCTGTAGAGCTGAGTTGCTCTCTCCTCTAATTCTGGAAGATTCAGATGATCTATCAACAAAAAGAATAACTGAAGGCCTGCTAGCTGGAAACATCGACTCCGAGTTGCCATCAACATCTAGCTACAAAGTATGGAATCATAATCAATATAGTGATATCAGTAATGCACATTTATCTGATAGATATACTGCTTACTGATTTAAATTCTAGAAAAAGTAATACTATGCAAAGTTGGATAATGCAATTTTTTTTTTTTGAAGGGGGGGGGGGAACAATTCTCGGCCATAGAAACAGCTCAAATCATTGCAATAAGTCTCAGGGTCTCAACCTAACATTCTAAAAGCATTTTATGTATAGAACAACTGCATAATCTAGTCATAACTTGGACAAATGCGTCAAAAATTGAAATGTAACATCACTATCATGGCATATCAGTCATATAAGGAAGATGACAAGGCCACTGAAATCAATGATGGAAAAGAATAAAAGTACAGGAAGACTGCAAGCTCAAGGATATCATTCGGAAAAACTTCTGCGATGGTAAGCATACATGAGCATCAAAGTGTAGAACCTTTTAGGTATCATACTCCCTCCGTTCCAAAATATAGGTCATTCTAGCCTTTTTTTTGTTTCAAAATATAAGTCACTTTAGGTTTTTCGAGGCAAATGTCATTATTAATTGTCCATCAAGTACTTTTTTATATGGGATTTTCAATTTTACCCTTACCTTTTTTTATAAAAAAATTAATACTAAAATTATAGGGGAGGACAAATTGGATATTTTACAATTGATAGCTCATTTATGAGCTTCAAAAATCAACAATGTTACTACTTTTTGTCAATCCTAGATTTTTTCTTAATAGGCGTGTAGAAACCTAGAATGACTTATATTTTGAAACGGAGGGAGTAGTAATCTCAAGGCTCTGCCAGAATAATAATAATAAACAAAAAACATTATTCACACAGAAATAGCTATCAAGATTGATAAGTTTACCTCTTTGACAAGGGAATGGGGTATCTGTAAGATGGATCTCAGGTCATCACCTTCACCTAGTACTTTTGAACAATTGGAACATCCGGAGAAGTGAAGTACGACTAACCATCTTTCAGGGTTGCCAACATTCAGGAAAGGCAGTAAGGATTTTTCCAATATCAAACCAAATCTCTGTCTTTCTGTAGGCAGAATATGCTCTCTCGCAATCCTTATGAACCTCGGAAAGAAAGATTTGAATTTGTCAAAATTTTCGGTCGTACATGACATATCTGCATTGGTTTCGATTCCTTGTGAATCGCTTTGATTTGTACGTGTAAATTGCTCGAATAAAGGAGAATTGGCCATCCCACTTTGAATCCGACAACTTAGTTCGTCATTTTCCAAAGCATGTATCTGATTCGGACAAATTTCAAAATCAGTCTAATATGGTTGATTCTAATAGTATCTTATCGTAAGGTTCATTAATAGTTATTTGCCACCTTCTCGATTTTCATTTTCTCAAATGCCAGTTTCCCACCTGCTTCTCTTGAAAAGTCATCTTCGAGGAATCCACCTGCAATGTTAAACCAAATCCATTCGGATTGAGCATTCATAAGGTAAAACCAATTTATAGATTAAACAGATTTAACAATAACCAGTGTATTTGCAGAAAATAAAAACATTTTGATATATATCTGTTCTCAAGATTGATTTACCAAATAGATGTAAGTAGTCAAATGGAAATATTTCCACTTAAGCTATTCTCAAGCTCACTATCAAGCAGTATTTGTGAAACAATAAACTAATTCGAAGAAGAGAAACATTTATCTCATAGACTAATAGAGAACTTGAACAATGAGATACTGAAGGGAAAATTAAATCATCTTATACATACCATTCTCTGGTCGATTCTGAAGGGACATAATATTCTCATCAATTTCAAGGTTCCTTCTGTTCAACAGTTCGATTGACCATCCACAAAACTCAAGGAGAAGTATAGCTTTGTCCGTTGACTGAAGAAAGTTCTCAAGGTCATCCTGAGTGCTTAGGGGCGTCAAAGGGGCCTCGTTAGCTTGAAGTGACATAAAATGATAAACTGAAGACAATATATTTTGTGCACGAAGTCGACCCTGATACTTGTATGATGTGGAATGGTGATAGTAAATCAGTGTTATTCCCTCAGAAGCACCAAGAACATCTGCTAGTATCTTATCAGAATGTCTAGAAACAACCAATAATTTTAGATATCTCAGTTCTTCTTGTTTATCAGCAACCGAACGTGCTATGTCTTTCATCAAGGATCGTGACTCACCAGACCCTGCAGAGCATACAAAAATGGAAAAGAAAAACTAATCAATTTTTTTACTTGGAATTTGACAGAGGGAGAGAGGGATGGCTCACATCAGCCGGCACACTCACATACATCTGTGTGGGTGGGTGAAGAAAATTACCAATTTCAACAAATGAATTTCAAATCTTAACACAAATCGTATATCTCCATCTCAAAGAGTCAATATGAACTACAAACAGTGCTTTGTGGATCTTATTCTGTATTACTCTTTCTATTGAAAATCAATTGATCCTAGATCAATTTTCTCTATTGATAGAAAGTTTTTCCTCAACAAGAATGAAAGTTATCTACCCATTCATAAATAAACTATATCTATCAGGGCAGATTATATTTGATGCTTGAAGCACACTTCTCATTTATAATATTGAAAGTCATATTTTATGTATGTAGCCTGGTCAAACTATAATGACTCATGAGCATGTGTGCATGATTAAAGACGAACGGAATATCGTGTCACAAGCTTCTAAAACTTGTTGAGCTAGTGTATCCGAATCCAATTGAAATTGTATCTGGTGTAGATGTTTCTTGAGTTGGTAGCTTAAGGGACCAATTACCAAGGACAACCCCAGGCAAACTTTTTAGTCTGTCATTCAATTTTTTGTTTGCATTTAAAAAAAGAAAAACCTTAAATAATTCTCATTTACATTCATTGTAAGTTTTCATTGTTTTTATACATATATAACAAGGTTTTGATATTTCAAAACCTTCAGAAAACTTAGCACCTAAACATGATGAAATTGAAACAATCCATAGTCCTTAAATGGATTGGCACTAGTCACCATATTTAAAGATAATTGGCATTAGTCACCATAAGACAAACAAACTGAAAACAAGATTGAAAAACTCAATGTCTGTAACTATTTCCACTGCTTGTCTAGAGTCTAGACTCACGTTTAGGACTGCAAACGAGCCGAATCGAGCTGAGTATCTTGAGGCTCGAGCTCGGCTCGTTTCGAGCCGAGCATTGACCGAGTTCGAGCCGAGTAGCTCGCGAGCTTAGCCTATTAATCACAAAAAGCCCAAGCTCGAGCTCGGCTCGTTAAGCTATCGAGTTCGATTTCGAGCTCGAGCTCGAGCCGAGTAGCTCGCGAGTAGCTCGGTTCGTTTGCAGCCCTACTCATGTTTTGGCGTATTAAGGATTTCGACCTTGTTTTACTTTACATTTTAACATACTGTTAATTAAAAAAATTCAATACTAAAATAGGTTCTTACTGACATGTAATTGAACAAAAGAAGGTATAGAAAAGTTAATATAATCAAGTCCCTCAATCCCCTCCCTTTCATTCCACAATATTTTTTATCTTAAGTTCATGCACAATGAGATGAGATCAAGCCAATGGATGTAGAGGTAATGGGCCTATCTAGAACCACCTCATTTGTCCAGGGGATTCTGTTTTGCTTTTGCTTGACTCTATTCTTGACTCTGCATCAAGTATTCGAGTTAAGGATTAATGGTTAACTCCATACCATTTCGTATAGCATTTCTACCTATCAATCAAAACCTTTTTATCCAATTCCAGACTAATCCTTTGCAACAAGCAACACAAAACAACCGATCTACTGTGTTCAACAGTACTAAACTTAAACCCATGCTTGAAAAAGGTTCAAACAAGGCAGCACATATTGAGAAATCAACTCATCTACCGAGTGATTTCTTTAGTCATGATGTAGTAAAACTATTCATTTTCACACTCCTGATTTTTGGTTTGAAAGAACTAAGAAAACACAAGAAATCTTACGCACAATATTTGGAATCAATATTAGGTTAATTAATTTGTAATTTTTAAGTGGATGTAGAGATTAGCTAACTTTAGTTATTACACCTCTACTTACAAAAAGTAATCTTAACTCCATTATCTTTTTGGAGTTTCGCAAGCCAAAAGTTTAGTTAACTCCATTATTTTAGAGAGAAAGTAAGCACTGGTTGTCAAAGTTAACAAACCTTCTATAATCTATATTACTAATCTACTATCTGATATTTCATTGCATACAAAATCTTGTTGGGTGTGTTTGGGAATAGAGTTAAATTAGGACAACTGGAGTTTTGTGGGGTTATCTTTGAAACCCAATTTGCTCAAACCCCTACGTTTTCTGATCGAGAATGTTCGTTCCGGAATGCGGTACAGTCGCGTTCCGCAACGGTAAAATGAAAGCCTAGATGAAATTCTAATCCATGTGAAAGTAACAAACTTCAATTGATTATAAGAAAAACCTAGGGAATAATATGGAATTTTTGAAACCCTTCAACTCATGAAAATGCAAAATACACAAGAAGGAAATTTTAGAGTTGTTTGAAAAATATTTATAGCACGTTCACAAAAACGTTCCGGCTAAACGAATTTCATTCCCACTATGCGATCCGAAGAAAGCTGTCCTCATCGTACCACGTTCTAGTACTACTGGCGCTTCACGTACCTGCTTTCGTTTCGTTCCGTGTACTGACGTGTTCTGCGTATGAGGCAACCAAGCTTTGAAACATTAGTTTCCTTAACTTGTTTGGAGCTCTTTCTAAGTTGAGACAACTTCAATTATCTCCATTAAAACCCAATTGATCTAGGGTATGTTTGAAAAGAAAGAAAGGCTAACCAAAGTTTAATTTTAAGTGGACATAGAGGTTTGCCAATTTAGTTATCAAAAGTTAGCTGCACTCTTTTTTTGGTTTGGGGTGTTTGACAAGCTAACTAAAGTTAAGTTAATTGCATTATCTTAGACGGAAGCATATACATGTAGTTATCACTTATCTCAACTCTTGGACTTAAAGAGAGTTCAAGAATTGTCCAAATACGCCCCCAAATAGTACAAAGTTAAGAAAACTAAGTCCATGAGATAACTTTCTCTCAACATTTTTTTTTCTTAGCAAAACAATAGAAATAACCGTAGTTATCTCAACTCCACATACCTAACTTATTTCTCAACTCGACTTCTAAGAAACAAATTAATGTGATTGGAAATGGAGTTGGGTTAACTAAAGTTTAGTTTTAAGTCACCTCTACCTCCACACAATAAGTTGTTTTACCTCCAATTTTTTGGGGGTGTTCGGCAAACAATTAAAGTTGGCTAAACTTCATAATTTGGGTGGGGGTATTGGCCGAACTTTAGAAAGAAAAAAAAGAAAAAAGAGGTCCTAGTGGAGTTGAGATAACTGGACTTTATCTCAACCTTTGGGCTGAAAAAAGACTCCAAGTTGCCTCACAAACAGCCCAAAATTGAGAAAACTACAGATTTGGAGATAAATCACTAAAACTAGAGTTTTCTTAACTTAACTCCATTCCCAAACACAACCTCCTAAGTAGGTATCCTAACTTTCGAAATCAAATTCAAAACCTAATTGTACCAAATCAATTCAAGAACCAAAAAACTAAAAAAGGTATGAAATTGTTTACATGGAACAGTGACGATGAGGAGAACGTGAGAGTGGAGTCGGATCTGCGACGAGAAGTTGGAATTCGTCACCGTCTCCCATTCTACCGATTCGCCGGCGGCGCTTTGTGTGAATAGTCGTATGAGAAGTAGCAATGAGAAGACGCCGCCGCCGGCGGCGGCTACCGGGGGTCTCGCGCCGCCCATCTCTGTTTATTTACTAAATTTTAGCGTTGGATTCTGTGGGTACTGGATCTCCGGTGGTGGCTTGATTGGCCTCGGTTTAGAAAAGCTGGTCTAATTTGGGCTTGTTAGAAACTTTAAGGGTGTGCACTGCGCGTGCTTTACCCTTTTTCTAACTCTTGGGCTTAAATGCAAATAAATAAATAATAAAAAATTATGAAATTTTTTTTGATGAGAACGGATAGAGTCTAACGACTCCAGCCACACTAAAAATAATTTATTAACTCCAGAAAAAATGTACAATAGAGCAGTTTTACCAGAGGTAAAACATCCAAAAACACACAAAATTACAATGGAAAATACACTATACATCTATACAAAAGCCAAAGAAAAGTCTGGTTGGAGAGAAGCTCAGGATGACAGCGGCAACAAGAACAACGCGCCAAACAACAAGCCGACTGGACCACAAAAGCCTGTCCGAGCTGAAGGCCGATACTAGCCAAACCGGTAGGGGAAATGCCAAAACAGTGAATCGCCGAAAACCAACGTGGAGCCACAGGGAAACACCACACCAAAAGGCAAGGAAGAAACCCACTGCACCGAACGAGGCTAACTCTGAAAGACCACAAACTCGGCCTCAATCAGACAGAGCCAAAGCAAAACGCAGCACACCTATACCTGTCAGACGAGCAACAAGACCCAAACGCGCAGCCAACAAGCCGCAATAAACAGGGCACAAGGCAACACACTCATCATCTAACTGGGCACTAAAAGCCCAGCAAACAAGCATAGGACAACCACACTACCAACACAAAAGGCGTTCGAATACACAGCAGAAAACTCAGACCAGGCAAAGCCTGAAAGCCATCAGCCCCAATCAGCAAAAATAAACAACCAAACACCCAGCAAACTAAGGATGCAACAGAAAGATATCATAAGTACAAATAATAAGCCAAGAGTGTAACATCCAACAACTTCCCTGAACCATAAAGCCAATGGCCAAACAAAATAAACCGACCAAAAGCAGAGCAAAGGAGCAAGAGAAAGAAAAGTAAAGTGGCAGCCAGCTTCGTCTAAACCCAGACAGACACCCCAGACCGAAGGAGGGTCGCAACAAAACATCAAAAAGCCCTTGGGCAAGGATCTCCACTAGAGGGAGATCAGGTCTGCATAAAAGTCAGCAAGAAATCCATGTTAAAATCAGCAAACAAAGCAATAAAAAAGTAAAATTTACTCAAGAAGTAATGCTTGCAGATTATTAAGACAAGACACTGAATTGGAAAGTTTAAAGCGATCCAGAGAAGCTCTGCCCTTGTAAGCAGGACCCGAACTCCAGAGATTGAACAAAAAGGTAAAGGAATCAATAAGAGAACCAGGAGAGGAGCAGCGATGTTCAAACACTCGCTGGTTCCTTTCCTTCCAAATGATCCATACAATGATGTGCACAGACAAGATCCACGCATAGTGGAACAATTCGTTCCGAGGCTTAAAAGACCAGACATCGACTAAAGTAGGCGGGATAACTCCCGTGTCCCAAGCAAGAGAACAAATCCTCCATAGAGGGAGAATGAAAGGGCATTGAACGAAGAGGTGATTAACATCTTCCGGAATATGAAGACAAAAAGCACAGCATTGCCCCCAAGCTAAATTCCTCCTATTGAGGGCGTCAACCGTGAGCAATTTCCCCTGAAATGCCAGCCAAAAGTTAATCTTCACTTTGAGGGGGCAGCAGATCTCCACAAGAGTTCCGCAACGGGGGATAGGACACCCCTAGAATTAAGGAATTTGTAAAATGACTTGACTGAAAAGGAGCCGGATTCAGTCCAACGCCAAACAATGCTTTCACTAGACTTCCAGACAAAGTGGTTGAGTTGAGAGATGAGATTGTTAAGGCACTTTAGGAGAGGAGGAGGAAGGTCAATCACGAAGGGAATGGTCCAATGACGCACTCCATCAATGAAAGTGAATGAGTCAGCAATAGCAGCTGAAGGCTCGGAGGCCAGCGAAAAAAGGGAGGGGAACTCAGACGAGAGTTTGGTGTTACCAAGCCAAAGGTCCGTCCAAAATAAAGCCCTAGAGCCGTCCATGCAAGATCGAGCAATACTACAATAGAAAGCGGCCGATGCCTTCCAGACACCCTTCCAAAAGGGAGAGGCACGGCGGGAAATAGACGAAGGGAAATCCCACCAAGCAAAAGAGCGGGAGCGGTAATCCTTGATACAACGAATCCAAGGAAGGTTGTCTCGGTGATGTAACGACCGCAACCATTTACCAAGGAGAGCGATATTATGATCTCGAAGATCCAGCACTCCTAGCCCTCCACTACAAGGAATTTGACATATAGTGACAGCAAAAATCCGTGGGTATAGCGCAAAAAACCGTAGGTATAGCCCGTAAAACCTATACCAACGGACATATTTTTCCGTCGTTTTTATTTAGCTATACCCACGGCAAAATGCCGTCACTATAGCCTATAGGGACGGTTATTTCACCAGTTGGTATAGGTATCGGTGTTATACCCACGGTTTTGTATCCGTTGGTATAGGTTTTAAAGACACATTTTGCTTTCCTATACCCACGGTTGAAGCTCCATTGCTATAGGTTTTAGCGATGGTTTTCGCATCTAATTATTTGAATATATACCCATCGCTCTATACACAATTTTTTCTTATTAATTACGCTTATGATAATTTAATATTTTCTTTTATAATATTAATTCAATTATAAACCAAATACACAATGAAATAAATACATGTGTTTATGAAACAAAATTAAATAAAATTAAACTTCAATCATATTAAAAATTAATGAAGTATTACAAGCATGTCAAATTCAATTTACAAAATAGTTAAAATGTCAACCTAAGAGTACCATACTGACATATAATAAGCATATAAAGTCTTATAACAATCTCATCCACTTAATTCCGAGGTTTGCTCCATCAACAGAAAATTAACTTCCATTGCCAATAAATAGTGTACATCTACAACTCGCCAATAAATAACTCCGATCTACAATGCTGACTGGAAAATCATCTCAGCAAGTTCCTGTACCATCAAAAATTTAAAGGAATAGTTATTAGGCACATTCAGCGAAGGGTAATAAAGAAAACTAGTTCGGCACAGGGCAAATCTCTAAACTATTTTACCATCAATCTACGAAAAAGAAAACCATGAAACATATCAGTAAATAATCACTAATGAAAGTAAGTATAAACTCTTAAAAATAAACTTACTTCTAATGTATTAAAGATGGTTTTAGCAGCGTGGCGGAAAACCGTTTCAGCATAACCTTCCGAGCTTCCAGAAACCCCATAAAGATGCCCTTCTTCATTAACATTAGTTAACCTACAATAAATAAAACACAATCAAGTTTTTCATTGATGTCTACATCACCAATATAGGATGATAGTTTACCGTCTTGCTCAAGCACATTTAAGTGTAAGTGAATTAGCACTGGATATCCTTATTCAGTTTAGACAAAACAGCTAAGATATGATGTTAAATCAACATAAAAGTAATTCCTCCAAGATAAAATAATATTATATAACGGTAGTACTTACATAGATAAAATGGCAAGTCTGGTTGAGCAACTACTATCATAAGAAGATCCACTAAACTTTGGATTTTCTCTGATGGGTGAAACGTAATCTGGAGAACATAATTGTCCGGGAAGCAGACCCTAATAACAGCCTGAAAAAGAAAATATGTAAGTATTCAAGTTCATTAAGTGAAAGCATGGATAACAGAAACTGAAGAAAATCAAATGACAATAATAGACGGACTGTTAAATCCCAAACTCAAATATAGAAGGAAACAAGGAAGGCACATGTAAATATGATTTGCCACTATGGCTTTGGAGGTGTATCTCCACCTACCTGTATATATCTTTGGCAGCATTCCTGTGTTGTAAGCAAAAACAAGACTTGCCACAGCACCAATGGTGCTACAGATCTTAGATGAGTGACATCCAGGAATATGGTAATCTCGAGCAGGAGTTCTCATTCCTGTTTGAAAAGATAATCACATAGAATGCAACATTAGTCTTCTTGTGGTTAATTATTATGGTTCCTAGTAAATATTTAGAAAAGTATTGTTGACATAAATGAAAAGAACATCAAGAAAGGACCTTGAAGATTAACAGTATATCACTACCCTATTAAGTGCATCCAGTACCTTCTTAGTTATCAGGCACAGAAAGACGCCAGAAAAGGATGACAAGGATAGTATAACAATGCGTAAAAGAGAAACTTTAGCTATTCATAAGCATTTATTCACTGAATACAATAATACTATGTTTATGTCTAACGAAGCATAATTTGGACAAGAATATAAAGTTGAATTAGTAGTACCATCCCTAAGTGACAGCACAAATGCTGCAAAAATGTATATGAGGCTGAAGAATGTTGAAAATCCCAACCAAATCCTTGACGCTGATAAATGAGGTATCCCAAAAGCAATTGTGATACAGTAGGGAAGCTTCAATGCATCATCATCCCAATAAAGCACATATATATAGCCTGCACAAAAGGAACTGCATATTAGAAAATGCACATCTATTTGAATAGTATCAACAATATTAGTGCACATGAGATACATGACTGACTTCTCTCTATTCAATAGCCTCTATCTTATTATAACATGGTATCAGAGCAACCTTGATTCCTATCTCAGTGAGCATAATGTTAATAGTTAACTATAAGAAAATAAAATACCACTCCAAGGGCAGGCTTCAGCCAAATGAGTGCTCAGAACTGCAAGGCGCAAATAATTCCCTAGCTTAGACTACTCGGTAAAGAACACAGTCATTGTAGTACAGATCCTTATCAAATTATCTATTATTGTCATTTGATTTTCTTCAGTTTCTTTATTATTGTCATTGTACACCAAACCTTGAGTCAAAACTCAAACAGACTTAAACAAACAATCAAGCTACCTACAACATTCAAGTTCATTAAGTGAAAGCATGGATAACCAAGAACTAGTGTTACCAAAAATATGTAAGTAGATTATACTTTAGTTATTAGCATACCCTTCACTTTGAGATAATTTGATTAATATTAAGATTATTTATTACAGGACGATATCTATAGCAGTCAAATTCAAAACAACAAAATGCCGAAGTAATATGCAAACACTCACAAAAAGGAAGTTAGGGCAATCATAAATCAAAGTTAACAACGGACAGGAGGATGATTACCTGATTACTAACTACACATGATGAGAGAAGAGAGATGAGTGAACACAAGTTCGAAGGCATCTAACAAAGTCTATGAAGCATGAATCAATGCGATATCAGAATTATTCAAAGTTCGCAGTACATAAAATGGACTTTGAGAACTCTCTTAAGAAGCTCAATTTTTTTGCAGGAGTTCACCGCAAACATTGTCATGATTTATTTCAAGTAAGAAGTTCATGTTGTTAAAGTTGGGTCAAAAAGTAGTTGAATTTAAAGTGCCTTCATCCTAACATAGAAATATCATAAAATCCACCTATAATTGTTGAAGATTGAGTACATATACTAACTCAATAGGTATAAGATAACACATGATCCAGGATGGATGATAATTATATGACAAATAAAAACAAGAGGATTAATCTCTATCATCCCTATGACATGAACATGCTAGAATGGTTATGCATTATATGGACATGAACTGCAGCCGATCGCAAATATGAATGATACCGCACAAGTTATTCTAGATTTCCTGAGCCAAATAATCCCTGAACTAATGACATGGAGTCTAATTCCGCTTATGACCTACGTACAGATACCAACCTGTAGTATAGTAGGAATTAGAAAGTGAAAATAGACATGGAGTCTACACAAATAATAGTATTAGTCAAAGCTTATGGTGACAAGTAGTTGACAAGAATCCACAACTAAACATAATACGAAAATAGAACGGCCAAGTGCAATTCTTTCGTTTGTAAATGTGAAAGTAAATTTATATACTAACAGAAACAGTGAAACCTATCAACTAACTCACCCAACCAAAACTCCTACTCCCGCTAAAATTAGTCGAAGCATAACCAAGCCGACTGAAAACTGGCACCCCCCCTGTATCAATTTCCATCATTTTTCCAATCTGATAGAGAACTATGAGCGGTGCAGATGATATAGAGAGCCTACTACAGGTGTTCACCAGGGCAGCACATCTAAATAATTACAAGTAACAATGAGCTTCATGAACATATGCATAGAATTGAAACTTAATTAAAGCCCCAGAGAAACAAACTTAATTAGAGGGATCTTCGGTTGCACACTACTTTGGTGAGCACTCCGTGAACACTCACGAAATAGAGCACCTATGAAAAATCTGAATGGGACGGGTGATTCTCCAATGGATTCCGACCGATAACTTAGGAAATTAAAATGCCAAACTTCCGACCACGACAAGCATTACAATTCTAATAACGAGGAGCAACTGAATCATTATCAACCACCATGAATAATCATACCTAGAATCAAAAGTGACAATATAGAATCATGCAACATATAAGCAAAGCAAATCCATAACCAACAAACTAGTTCTAAATAACGCATACAAAATCCCAGTAAAAGTGTATATATATCACAGCAAACAAATGAGTTTCTACCTCACAAAATTATCAAATACCACAAAATAAGGACTCTCAGATCAGTTTAAGAGATTACCGAAAGCAGCAGAAAGAAGACCTCACCTTCACCTTCACCTTCCCATATTAGCCGGATTCAAGCCCAACAGCATGTTGTTCCCGCCGGGCAAGTACACCACATTGGCCGACCTCGCCAGCATCCCCGCAATCTCCCTCGCCGCCTCGATCCTCCTCAGCTCCAAAATCCCCATCCCCACTCCAGCAGTGGCGTCCGAAATCAGCTTCGCCGCCTCGCTCTCCCCCTCAGCCCTAATCACCGCCGCCCTCCTCTCCTGCTCGGCCTTGGCGACCAAGAACTTGGACCTCTCCGCCTCCTGTTGGGCCACCTGCTTCTTCTCCACGGCCACACTAAACTTTATTTGGGATCTTGAAGAGAGGAGAAGATGAAGAAAGAACGGAGAGGAGGATGGGGAGGTTGTTGATGTGGGATCTTGAAGAGAGGAGCTGGTGGCCCAGGGAGATGGGGCGATGGCAGCGGGAAGAGGGGGGCGACGGCAGCGGGAAGAGGCGACAGCAGCAGGGAAGAGGAGGATTTAGAGATTGGGTTTGGGGAGAGAGGGATTTAGGAGGGATAAAATGAAATATTTTGGGAGAAGAGAGAGGGAAAATGAAAAAATTTGGGGGAAAATAAATTACGGACTATACCCACAGTGTTTTATCTCATTTGTAGGTATATGATACCTATACCCACAGTTTTAGAGATCCGTCACTATAGGTGTCCGTTGGTATATGACAAATTTCTTGTAGTGCTCCCTCCTGTTTGGGGGAACAAATCATTTTCCAGTGGCAAAGGTGGGACCCTGGTCTATAGGAAGAGGAACCAGTCCAGAAGAAATTGCTTCTAATTTAATCTAACCTTCTAATCACCCAAGAAGGGAGGAAATAAAAAGACATGAAATAGAGAGGCATAGCTGACAACACCGAGTTGATGAGGATCAATCTACCCCCACGGGAAAGAACTTTGCCTGACCAAACACTGAGCCTGGTTTCCACTTTATCGATAAGTGGAAACCAATCTGCCCTGTGCAGTTTCCCCCATCTAAGGGGAATGCCAAGGTAAGTAATGGCCCCAAGGTAAGTAATGGGAAAAGACGCCGATGGGCAATCGAAGAAGTTAGACATCTCGGCCCGTCAGTTGGGAGAACCTCCCAACCAAAGAACAGAAGATTTTTGGAAGTTGATCGACAAACCCGATGCAGCTTCAAAGCAGTAAAGAAGAAGTTTGAGGTTCCTAATGGACGATGAGTTCGGTTTGGTGAAAATAATGGTGTCGTCTGCATATTGCAGATTAAGGACCCCTTCAAAGTGAGGAGACCGCCCGAGACCCTCAATCATTTGCGCATTCCGAGCATGACTGAGGAGCCTGCTGAAGACATCAGCGACAAGGGTAAAAAGGAGAGAGGAAAGAGGGTCTCCTTAGTGGAGTCCACATTTGAGTTTGAACTTGTGGCCCTCCGAGCCATTGATGAAAATGGAAGAGGTTCCGGCAAACAAACTGGATCTAATCCAAGAGATCCATTTAGGACCAAACCCCTGGTGGGTGAGAATGTCAAGAAGGAAATCCCAATTGACATTGTCACAAGCTTTTTGAAAATCGAGTTTGAGGAGAATGCCTTCAGATTGAGTTCTATGACAAAAAGAGATGATTTCTTGAGCTGAAGCAACACTGTCCAGAATGAAACGGTATTTGATAAAACCCGACTGGGCCAAGTCGATCATAGGAGGAATGATCCCTCCCAGTCTAGTCGATAAAACTTTCATAACAATTTTGAAAGTGGTATTGATCAAACTAATAGGTCTGAAGTTAGTCACTAAATGTGCCCCCAAAATCTTGGGAATAAGCACTATATGTGCGTAATTAATGCGCTCAAAAGAAAGATCACCGGAGTGAAGATCTTGAAACATTTTAAAAAGGTCATCCTTAAGAAGATCCCAGAATTTTTGGAAGAAAAAAGCAGGAAATTCGTCCGGCCCCGGGGCCGAATCGCTTTTCAAGGCGAAGACCGCAGCTTTAATTTCTTCCATAGAGAAAGGAGCTTCGAGAGAGGAAAGATCGAAAGATTGGTCCCCACAAAGTTGGGACCAATCAATCGCTACAGAGCGGGGTTTGGAAACACCAATGAGATTCTTATAAAACGAGTGGAACACACGATGAATTTCCACGCTACCAACTAGATCCACTCCTTGATCAGAGATGGAAGAAATGTGATTGGAACGTTGCCTGTGAGAAGCGAAGTGCTGAAAGAAAGCCGTGTTGGCATCACCCTCTTTCAGCCACCTCACCCTAGCTCTTTGAGCCCATTTGGTATGTTCTTGATAAAGGATATCGGAATATTCCTGCTTGCAAGATATCCGTTCCAATCTCACAGCCTCAGACAAAGGGCCAACCTCTTCCATCCTATCGATAGACTCGATAGAAGAAAGCAAGAAAGATTTGAGGAAATTGGTATTGCGCTGACGCTCAGCACGCCAGATTTTACAACCGCTCTTAATAGCATGGAGCTTAAGGAGAATATTACCTAAACCAACAGAACCAGAGATAGAAGCCAGACATTCTTCCACGAGAGAAACGAAAAGCTGGTCCTGAAGCCAGAACTTTTCAAAGCGGAATATGTGGGGCCGAGTAAAAGGAAAATGGGAATAGAGAATGATAGGGACGTGATCCGAGGAGGGGTTGGGGAGGGCCTGAGAGAAAGAACACTGAAATCGAGACAACCACTCTTGTGATACCAAGAAGCGATCAAGTTTAGCCAGGATCGGAGGGTCTCGTTGGTTAGACCAAGTAAAGGATCTACCGGCGATCGGAATGTTGGTTAATTGCAACTCCCGAATACAATCATTGAAAATGTTCGATTGAGAAAGAGAGTGCGACGAGTTAGATCTTTCTGCAACAAAACGGGTGACATTGAAATCTCCGCAAAAAATGCAGAGTCCCGAAGTCCAGTATGAAGAGAGAAAAATTCATTCCAGAAGGACGGCCTTCTCTCAGCAGTGGAAGGGCCGTAAACCGAGATGACCGTCAGGGGAGTGTTAAAAGTGGTCCAAAGAAGTTGAACTATCAGAAAGAAATTAAGACGATAAATAGCTATAAGCGAGAAACACGACTCTTTGTAGCCAAAGAGGATTCCACCCCTGGCACCTACGGCATCAAGGGAAATCCACTTGGCGATCAAGGAACCCCCTAAGGAGTTCAGAATGGAACTAGAAGGAGCTACTAATTTTGATTCTTGTATAGAAATAATGTCGCAATGAGAAGAAAAAATAAGATAAAAAACAGCCCGTTGTTTAGACGGACAGTGGAGGCCACGGATATTCCAAGAAACACTAATCATTGGCGCAACGGTGCTCCTTGACTCTACAACGTTCCTTCCCCCTGAGGGACTGGAAAAATAGCGAATCAGAGGGATCTATAATGAATCCCAGCTCCTGAACTAACGAGGCCATCTCACCATCAAAGAGGGACTCAAAAGTAGTGCTATAGATGGAACCTAAAAGATTAGAATTGTTCTGAGAGGCTTGGGCCGTACAGTGGGACTGCCGAGCATCAGAGGACAGACAAGACCTACTCTTAACTGAAGAGTAACCCGATACAAAATCAGAATTTTTTTTAGCTTTAATTCTCGCACTGGATCGGATAATACGAAGGGGGGTCCTAGAGGGGGACTCATGGGAGGCGGCCGGAGTCCCTACCTCCTGCAAGGGAGGGGAGGACAACAAGCCATCGCCCCTAAGAGAAGAAAGTTCAGGGGGGATAACGGAGAAATAAGAACTCTTGGGCAGAGATAGAGATCGAGAGAGAGAAGGAGGGCAAATCCCCAAACTGTCCTGGACCTTCGTCAAGAGCGATGGAGATAACCATCCTCGGAACGAAGATCCCAAAGGACAAAACCCTACACTGGGGATGAAGAAAAATTGATGCGGCAATAAACAAAAAGGCAAAAAGAAACCCACATGGCAAATATGGAAACAACATTTAGCAAGAATAAAAAGATCTACAGGAACGAAATTAAAATCAAACGAAAAGCTAACCTTCTTAGGAAGATCACCACGCTCCAGCTCTGCTTCCTCTTCTAACAGCAAGGGATCACGATCCATCCAAGCAGAGCCTTTGTGAGGAGACAACAGAAGAGATTTCGAGGGAGAGAAGGCGGGGTCTGACTTACGGGGAGTGGGGAAGTGAGCCAGTTGCTGAAACCTCTCCCAATCCGAGGCAAAATGTTGATTAACTTCCCACTCCGGCCAACCAGAAGAAGCATCTTTCTTTTTAGAATCAGACGGAACAGATTCAATCACCACAGATGAAAAAGGGTTAACCGGCTGCTGTGGATTAGAGGGGAGAGGGGTAGGGGCTATCGGAGGTTGAGTAGTCAATGCATTACCCGAAGACGAAACCTTCGCTGATTGAAATTCCGGATTAATCCATACCAAGTTCGGAGCCTTGGTCGGGGAGATCTTAGGCTTAGAGGGAGGAACAGCCGGCTTACGAGGGGGAGCATACTTAGCTCGAGTCGAACTCGCGGAACCCAATTTCGCAGAAGAACCTTTAGCCTTAGAGGATGACCCATCACCAGGGTGAAATGAGACAGGGAGGCCTGCGTCAAGGCCTGGCACAACAAACTCAGCAGAGACAAGAGAGGTAGAAGACTTAGAAGTGATCAAATCATGATAATGAGCCGAAACAGTGAACGAAGAGATACCATCAGTCAAGCAGAAAGCTTCAACACGCTCAGAGCTGTTAGAACATCGAAAAACAGCCTCAATTTGCAGACTGCCAGAGGCAAGTCTAGCCTCGGAAGTAATACTCACAATGTCGCCAATACACTTCGTCATTTCACTAACGATACGGAGAGTATCACAAAAAGGGGGCAGTCCCACCAGAGAAACCTTAAAGTCAGAAGAAATGGAGTCCTTAGCTTGGAGAGGGATCTCCACCCAACGTCTAACAGAAAGGGTAATACCACCAATAGTCAGAGAAGGGTTAGCAATGAGCTCGTCCAGCATTTTAGGAGAAGGGCATCTAATGACCATATCACCGTTAGAGCAATTATAGAGAACCCAATCCCAATCTTTGGTGTTGCAGTAATTGCTAAGGAAAGAGTTAAGGGTGAAGAACGGAACGGATCCTCCCACAAAAGAGATAGCCCCATAAGTCGCAAAGTTTTTCAAACGATCTGTAAGCTCAGACCTAGGAAGAAAAACTCTGGTAATAGCCAACTTGGATGAGGGAGTGGGCGGCTTAGAGGGAGCCAGAGGAGGAGGCGGGGCACTATCGCTCACTCGCAGAGCCGGAGAGGGGGTGGGGAGCAAAGGTGAAGAGGGGTTTGAAGGATTCTTTTGAGAAGAAGATGATTTGGAAGAGGGAAGCTTACTACGCAGAGTGTTGAGATCCACCGCAGCCAAGACCTGATCTGAAATCGGCGAACCTCTAGGGAGCCCAAGGATTTTTTGAAGTGCGAAACAACGATGCTTCGCATGCCCATCCTTAAGACAAAAGTTGCATTTCATTTTGTTGGGACAGTCTAATTTGAAATGGCCGAATTGAAGGCAATGGAAGCAAAGAGGACCCAGGCGAGAGGAGAGGGAAGAGGCGCGAGAATGAAGGGAGGGAACTGAAGAGAGTAAGGCGGGAGGAACTACGGCAGAAGAAGACCTCAGAAGCTTCGAGGAGGTGGGCCAAGACAATGCCCTGTCCCCCAGCCCACTAAAGGCAGAGTTGGACATAGGGGGAGCAAAAGAATTAAGAACAACTTTTTTCTTTTTTTTTAACAACATCTACCCAAGTGCAGTCCATGGGCCTATATCAAAAAGTGGCCCACTGAGCAAGGACGGAGCAGGAAGGGGAGGAAGATAGACAACGAGATAACTCACTGGCAAGAAGCGTAGGAGCAGGGAACTATCCCGATAATAGCCTGAAAATGAAGAGAGAGAGGCGGAGAAGGCGCTCCAACGAGCACAAAGGTAAAAAGAACCTCAGCAAGAGAAGCGCAGGGATAGGGAAGAGAGGAGGGAGAGAGAAAGATCTCCAATAGAGGAGCAAGCACTCAAGAGATCAGAGCAGAACCCCTCACTCAAAACCCTAGTGGCGAAACCACAGAGCAGAAATCTCAGAGAGCCGGAAACTCAACGCCGGTAAAAAAGCTAATCCCAGAAAATGGCACAACACCGACAACCAACAACAACCCACCAACTAAAAAAATAATGAAAAAGGAGAATAAATGAACTTACAGTGCTGCGTTGCGGTATCTGAGCGAGATGAGATCAACGTACCAGAAACCGAGAGGAACCTCTGAGAAGCTAGCAGGATCTGATCTGCGAAGGGCGGACGATGCAAAATCGGCGCGGCTGGAAGGGGAGGATAGGGCGAAATCGGACACTGAGGCAGCAGCCAACGGAATAACCAAAGGCGGACTGAGAGAAGGGCCGAACGCAACCAGAGATCAGGATCTGGGGCAGACCACCACGACGCTCCATGCTCTAAAACGAAGCGCGGACCCCCAGGGGAGGGGGGAGAAAACGGGGAAGAAACGAAAAGGGTTTGTGGGGAAAGAGGAAAGGGAGAACTTTGTTGAAGAAAAGGATCGGATTAGAGGCGAAGATCGAGCGGATCTGATCAAAATAAAGAAGAGGGGCAGGTCGCCCAAAAAATCGCCAGAGATCAATACAAGTAGTTAGTTCAAAAAAAAAAAATGAACTTGAGTAATGCTATACCCACTACCAAAACTACTACATTAGAAACCACACTATTAGTGGAGGGTAGGTGTAAAGTAGGTGGCAGAAACAGAATCAACTAGAGATTAGTTTGGGTCTAATTTGGTTGATGAGTCGAGTTAGGTTTTCATTAGGCCGATGACCTGGCAATACTAACTAGGACTGTCACATCAAGGTGCGTTTATTTGATAGTGTGTAAGAGTGCGAGTGTAGCATTACTCTTGAGGATATATATAAATGATCGCAATATACATTTATACCGGCTACAATCTAATGTCAACTAATAATAATAATAACAAAATAAAATATTCATTTATACAATGATAATGTTATACATTATTTATCTATTGTCTATGCAAATTTTAAGGTAGTGTTTTCATATGAAAATTATTCGAGGATAGTATTATGGGTGTTTGCGGGCTTGGTTGGGCCGGTTTTGGGACATAAGTGAACCATAAACCACTTTAAGCGGGCAACTTTTCATTGCAAGACAAATCCGACTATGAGCTCGTCGGATTTCATTAAGGTCGAAACCCCAGGACTCGAAAGCATCAACACGTACTTTCAAGGGATACGAAGTGCTTCCCGGATGTCATTAAGGTCGCCCCCACCAGATTGTTCTGGGTCTTTTCCGCCTCAACCTTTGGTTTGTTCGAGGTCGACGGCTGAACGCCAAAATGAACAACATCCTTCAAATATTCCGGGTACATTTGAAAAGACTTGCAGAGCATCGGTCGGAATATGCCACCTTCATGCTCGTAATCCATCGACTCATATTTCGGATCGGGCGAACAGATCTTCCTCTTCTTCCTTGTCGGACGGTGAATGCGAGGAGGGTTGACAATAACTCTACTTTCAAGGGATGAAGAAGCCTCTTCTTGGACCATAGGACTCCCCCCCGCGTCTTCCTCGCTTCCCCTTGACTCCCCTCATCTTTATCTTCTTCTGCCTCAACATGCTCCTCTGTCTCCTCCTCAGCTGTAGGGTCTTTCCTCTCTTTGTTAGACCCTGTCATACCCTCGGGACGATCAGGCTCTATCCCCTCTGGGTCTGAAAGCACTTCAATTCCATGTCCTCATCCTCATCAGACGAAGAAGGCATGTGGACAGGTCTCTCCCTCTCAAGCTTTCCCCTCAATAAGGGCGTGCAAGAGGAATCCGAGGATGACCCGCCCTCGTCGGATGACAAAGACTAATCAATAGGCTGAGCTCCTGACATGTTTGAAGTGAAGAATTTATTTCTAGAGAGAGAACCTCTGAATGTAGAAAGAGAAAGCAACTGAGAAAATGAGAGGGGGGGGGGATTTATAGAAATGGGAGCGACTTTCTGAATGACCATTATCATGTGTCGCCTCCTCGGTTTCTACAAATTCATAAAACAACCATTCAAAGATTGTGCAAAGTCACTAGCACGACGGTTCATTATCACTTGTCCTATTTCCACAGGATTCCAAACAAATGTATCTCCTCAGAACGAGTGCTTCGGAATGGTGCTCCGACTCCCAGCTAGTCACAGAATTCTCTGCTAATAAGGCACATGATTCGGATCTAGCACCTTAAAATGGCACTCCGACTCCGAGCTCGTCGTGGAATTCTCTGCTAACAAGACTTACGCCTCGAATCTAGCACCTCGAAATGGCGCTCCGACTATGAGCTCGTCGCACTTTTAACAAGGCTCACGCCTCGGATCTAGCGCCTCAAAATTGCGCTCCGACTCCAAGCTCATTGTAGAATTTTCCGCTAATAAGACTCATGCCTCAGATCTAGCACTACAAAATGGTGCTCCAACTCCGAGCTCGTTGCGGATTTTTCTCTACTATCACAGCTCAAGCCTCTGATCTAGCACCTCAAAATAGCACTCCGACTCCGAGCTTGTCGCGGAATTCTCCGTTAACAAGGCTCACGCTTCAGATCTATCACCTCGAAATGGTGCTTCGACTTTGAGCTCGTTGCGAATTTTGTAGCGCCTCGAGTTCCACACACTAGGAGCTCGTGACACTTATCTAAAATCTTTACTTCAACGAGTACACAACACAAAAATCACAGGAAATTAAAAACTTACATTACAGAAGAAAACTATGTCTTCCACTTGGATGCTTTCCGTAGCTCGAGTCCCCTGCTCCATAACCAGCAATCCTGCAATTAGCAAACTGTGGGTACGTTAGTTGAATACAACTGGCGCAATATAGATGAAACCCGTAATCTTCAAAATCCTCAACAATCAATATTTGATGCAGAAGAAAAGAAACGTGAAGGTCATACAAACATAAATATCAGTGTATGTCATGATCTAGATTCTAATGCACAACTCATATGCACACCATGCTCTTAATCTAATGCAAACTTGATTTGAAAACGTATGCATCCCATACTACATACTCCCCAAATCGAGTTCGTATTCTCCAAATGATAGGGTTCAATCCCTCGCCATGCATCCTACTCTTATACTCTTTCTTGTTTCTGACATTCATCTAGTGACTGGTAGAGTCTGCAGCACATGCGGTCCATTTTCGTTCCTGTAGTCGGATCGTGATCCTTCTCCACTCTGAACGGCAGTGATCACCCTGTTCGTTCAAATCATGGTCCTTCTCCACTCCGACAGGATCGTGGTCTCTCTCCATTCCCGGTTAGGCCGGTGATCATCAGCTCTGCCGGAATCATGGTTCTTCTCCACTCCTGTCCTACCAAAGTTATCATGAACATAAGGCGAATCGATAAGGCCACCTCTACTCCGCCCAGAGACTTAGAGTTACACTCTTGCTCCTTGTTCGTATTAATAACCAAGAACATAGACGGAAACTTAAGAGTTCATCTCCTAAGTTCTGACATGACTTGTGACTTACGTCGGCATCCTATTCTTATAACTAAATCCCATAAATTAACAGTCGAGACCACGTCGCACGTGTCCCAGACGAGACGACGCCGCACATGTCCCCTTGACAGGAGAGTAGTACACGCCCAACTAGTGTCTGTCCTTACCAATTATCCTAAATTAAATTCTTAATTCACCAACTTACCCGATTCTGATTGCTTTATTATCACAACTTCTATTTTCTAAGTTAATTAAACCGTGCTTCCAGTTTTTGCTTTCACCCTTCAGCAAGTTTACTTAACTAAATTAACTTAATTTACTAACTAGGTTTTAAGTGAATCCAACCAAGTTGAATCTCAACAAATCTTATCTTGATTTAATTTGGGTTCAACTTAGCTTTCAAATCATGCTAAAAGTTGACCCACACAATGTTTAAACTAGCGCACTCAATGTGCACCACACTATCATATGTAAATTTTCAAGCATGCATACCCGCATACACATGCATACGGTATTCCATCAGTCACCGTATTCATTCCCACAATCTCTTCTATAACACCAATAGTTCTTTACTTTACTACAATCTACTTTACTTTATCATAAGTTTCTAATTAGCTAAGCATGCAACTACAATCACTAAGCATATTACTAAAAGTGTGTAGTTTCATGCAATCACATCAATTTAAGCATTCGAGGAGTAATCTTTTCTACTAACATACAACAACGTTCATGTTATTCTATATAATATACATATACACTACCATTCTCATTCGTGACTATTATGTAGCTTCTACAATTTGTAGTACTTCTACATAACACTTTCTACAATTAGTAGCAATTCTACACAACACTTTCCATAATAAATTATACATGTAATTTCTTACAATTAATAATACATGCAATTTTCTTATACAATTTTTACTACTTTACCTATATAATTTTCTACAAGTGCCTCTCTAATTAAACTACAACTTTTTCCTCACATAACTATTTATACATAAATAAACAATTAGTTAATTTCTTAAGGAATACAACAGGATTGGGAGTAAGCATACATCATCTACTATTCTTCTATGTAGATTATTTTATTGCTATGTTTTACTTACATAAACTAGAGTTTCTAATACTTTTAACCAATATCATAATAATAAGAATAACTAACTCTAACAAGTACTTTCAATCCACAACATTATCAAGCATAACTTCTATATAAAAAGTCATAAAAAGTAATCAAGAGGCCGGTAAAGGAAAATACCCACTTTGTTTTGTTTGCATGCTTCAATTGCCTTCTCCTTGCTTCCCTTGATTCCTCCTTCTCCAACAGCAGTAGTAGAGTAGTATAGTAGTAGTAGGAGTGGTGGGTAGTAGTAGTAGTTGAGTAGCAGCAGTAGTATAGGCAGTAACAGTAGTAGTAGTTGTGCAGTAGTAGTATTGCAGTAGTAATAGAAGATAGCAGTAGGACTGCAGTAAAAGTAGTAGGAGTAGTTGTAGTAAGTAGTAGTAGTAGTGCAATAGTAGTAAGTAGTAGTAATAGATAGTAGTAAAGTAATCTGCAGTAGTAGTAGTTGTTGTAGTTAAGTGGAAGTAATAGTAATAGGCATATATATAGAAAAAAGGGGGAAAATAGGCTGCTGTTGCTGCTGCCGGCTGAAAAGGGAGAAAAGAGAGAGAGAGAAGTGTAGGATGTGGTGGAAGAGTGTAGAAAAGACTTAGGTATCCTATAATTTTGCATTTAACCCCTTAGGTTGTTACTAATTGCACATTGGCCCTTATAGGTCAACACATATCCTCTCTTGGTCAAAAATTGTAGGCAGTCAAACATTGTAGGCTTATATGCATATATATATTAGTGTGTAGTAGTAGTGTGTGTGTGTGTATTTATAACATGACATACAATGTGATAATATATGTAAGGATATTGTTCATGACAAAAATAAATAATTAATTAATAACTAGAATTATTAATTTTGGGGGTATTACAAATTTCTCTGCTAACAAGGATCAAGCCTCAGATCTAGTGCCTCGAAATGGCGCTTCGAATCCGAGATCATCACGGAATTCTCCACTAACAAGGCTCACGCCTCGGATCTACCACCCCGAAACGGTGTTCCGACTTCGAGCTCATCGCGGAATTCTCCCCTAACAAGGCTCAAGCCTCAAATTTAGTGCCTCAAAATGACACTCCGACTCCGAGCTCATCGTGAAATTCTCCGCTAACAAGGCTCACGCTTCGAATCTACAACCTCGAAATGGTGCTCCGACTCTTAGCTCGTCGTAGATTTCTCCATTAACGCAAATCATGCCTCAGACAAAGTGCCTTGAAAGGCGCTCCGATCATGAGAAATACACTAGCTATTTCTCTCCTCGAGGGTCGGACCCGATCCTCGGCCCTGGTAACTCGGAAGGAGTCCAATGTCATCGCAACAGACTAGTTCTAATGCCAGCACATTTTTTCCCATGAGTTACCTACTCCTCGAAGACAATCGAAAGCTCGCCTCCGAGAGTGGGGGGCTTGTGATACAGGTAAAAATCGTGGCTTAGCTCCATTGTTCGATTCCAGCACGAATCATGAGGCAAACATGGATAAGATGGCAATTTCATGAAAACCTAAAGCCCGATGACAGCTTGTGTGCGTCCCACATGCCCACCAACTCAGTTCGGCCTACCAAGGAGGGTTGGTCAGTTATGGAATAATCAAATCCCCTAAGATCATGGGATTAACTGCTCCATCATATCCCTAATCAACGGAATTCAATGAGGCAGCAGGGAATCTCTCCATAAAAGATTCTCACTAACACATAAATACATGCACACCTCCATTGTTACTAGGTAATCACACTTTCACCACCTAATCCCACTTTAAACTCTGATTTACTGACTTAATCATCGGATGGCCTGTTGTCGGGAATACTCTCGGTGTTTCAAGCTTTTTTGCAGGTGTTCAACGGCGATCAACCACCACCAGATCTACAACAAACAACTACATATCCGCCTCTCATTAGGACCAGATTGGCGGCTGAGATCTGCTTTCCCTCTCCAACAAAAAACTCACTATCTGTTAACCCCACACCAAAAATAGTAGCATCATAGATTACTATTGAATCAACAAAGTACATGTCAACTGATCAATGTTTATACTGTTCATGATGTCGCACAATATAAATGTTCTTTCGATGTTTGTAAGTATACCATTGATTGTTCTCGCAATATAAAATAATTTTAGCGCAAGCATGCATCATTTTTATTAGCTATTTCCTTATTTTGGTACTGCGTGGTGCTTTATTTTCAGGTTCTTTTTCTCTGCTTGGGTCTGGAAGAGTTGGTTTGTTACTCCGTCTTTAGCCTCTTTGGTGCTTCACTGTCGACGTTAGAGTGGGAGCTTGGTGGGTGCCTCTCTTTGAGCTTTCAGGTTTTGGGGCTCCTGCCACCTCATTGGGTGCTCGTTGCGGATGTTGTGCCCATGCCTGCTCGGTGCTGATTCGATTTCGAGCTCCCCCCAGTCTTAGTGCCGCTCTCTTTCGTTAGGGTTGTTTCTTTGTGCTGATGTGCTGATGTATTCATTGTGTGTATTACCCATTTTACGGCTTGTAAAATTACTATTTATTGATTTAATATATTGTGTTTTTGATGGCTGGGGTCGTAGGACCCTATCAGATTCATCAAAAAAAAAAAGCTATTTCCTTATTTTATTAGACACTTGATTATGATTATTTTAGCTGAACAATTAATTCTTCACTTCACTATTGTTTGTTTGAGTAACCTCATATTTAACCATGTTAGCATTTAACAAGTGGTATATCTTCCACAACTTTTAAAATGATTGTTTTTTCCCCCCATATTTTATTGTTTCTTAACGTATAATATTATATCTGATGTCAACAATATTTGTACATTCAATTCCGGTCCGGCCTAATTTTCACTTAGTGATATGCAACGATAGAGTTGGGAGAAAAGTATAACTCATTGAGTGGGGTTCATCTGCCCCTTAAAAGTGTTGGAAAAAAGATTAGACGCCGAAAAAGCAGTTATAGAGCATACCAACGTAAAGGAAAAAAAAAGCAAGGTGTTTACTGAAATTTACTATAATAACAACCGATGGGCCTACTTCCAGCAACTCGTGAATTAGTGCGCGCTCAATGGCGAGCAACGAACGGATTAAATACCCTGCCGATCGCTGCTCAATCCATCGGCGACTAATCCGCCACTTAACCCGCTAACCTCCCCGAAACCCTCCATCCAGCAAACCCGACGCGCTAATCTCCCACCATCCAATCCCCCCAACCAACGGCTACGAGGCTTTCCGTTACTCTCTTCGGAAACCTAGTCGAAATCAACCGACACGTGTCCATTTCTCCCTCCCCTCCCGCACGTGCGCCCACGAAACCAACAATCCCTCGTTCAGTTATTTCGTACCTGCTCCCGCCGGTTAAACCGGTTTGATAATCCCTTTTTATTTCACCTCACACCCAAAATTTCACCCTACTAATCTAGTGGGGCCCACATAACTGGGGTGTAAAACTGAGAGAATTTTCAAAAAATAAGGACGGCGGCCAATCGCCTTGTTCTCCATTTCTCTATTTAAAGGCGGGGGCCAGCTTCTCCTTTCTCCTCATCTTCTCTCTGTTTCTCTTTTTTTCATCAATTTGTTGCTTCACTTAATTTGATGTTTTTTTTTTCTTCCCTCAAATCATTACTAGTCCCGCGACTTCTGGTTCGTAATTTGTTTCCCTCGCAAATGATCATAATTTTAATATTGGATTTTTTGTACGAGAATCATATATATATATATATGAGTCAGTCATGAGGGAGAGAGAGAGATCTGAGAGAATGCTGAAATCAATCAAGATTATGGGATATGTTTTTCCACGGCTTTCTTGAACTGTGGACTCGGCGTCTGTTCTCCATGAGTTTTTTTTTTTTTTTTTCTTTTAATTTTTTTCTTCAAATATTTGGGAGTTTTTCTTTCTTGGAGACTGTTATAAGTGGGAGGGAGGGAAATTGGGAGAGCAGATCTGGAGGTTCAAAGTTCAAGAAAGACGTGGGAAAACATGACAGATCTTAATTTTTACTGCAGAGAGCAAGCAGAAAGGGGAGGGAGCAGAGATTAATAAGGTGCGTAACGTAAGAGATAAAATTAAGTAGGGAATATGATCTGTTGTGTTCTTTTGGTTACTTTATTACTAGTAGTATTTATATATGGAAATTCTATTTTGATCTGAATTATATTATTATGCACCGTCTTTTTTTTATGCTGTATAATTGTGGTTATTCAGTGTACGTAATTTGGATCTGGAGGTATATGTTTCATTTTATTTTGTTATAAAAATATTAATTAATTAATTAATTAATTAATTAGTTACTGAATTGTTGATGAATATTTGTTGAATATATATAGTAATTATCGCGGAATTGTTTTAAGTACATGTAATGGATAATTCTCTGGTTATTTTTAGTAGAATATATATTAATTACTGAAAATTTTGTTTTGTTTATATAATTCTACTTTCTTAATTTGTAAATTTTATTGGGTGTTGCTTTAAGAATTGTGAGAAATTTTGATTGTTTTTATATCTGTATTATGAGAATAATTATGATGGGGCCTTTCCATCAACTTCCAAAAATCATGTGTTCTTTGGTTGGGTGGTTCGCCTAACTATTATGAGAATAATTATGTGTACATGTGTATATATATATACCAAACTATTAGCTGTTATATATTCGATTGTTTTTAGGGAATAATTGATAATTCAGTTGGTTTCTTATATATAATGGAGTAGTATGTTTTCTCACCTGCTTGTTGTTTATTAACTAACTGTAATTATAATTAATGTTTATCTTGTACGTATTTCAGTGATAAATCCTCTGTACTGTACGTGTAAAAAATATCAAAATTTAGTAAATCAATTTTCAAGTTCCCGTTTTCCATGTAAATGTTACCACATAAGAAATATAAGTGCCCAAAAGAATATATATATATACTATTAGATCATTTTGTTCATTTCTATTTTCCGGAAAATCTAGCTTCTTTTTATTTGTTGTGTGTGCAAGCAGGGGCGGAGCTATGTGGGGGGCCGGGGTGGCCTGGCCCCCCCCCCCCCCCCCCCCCCCAAAATTTTGAAAATTTTCTTAAAATTTTTGAAATTTTTTAAAAAAAACCCCCTTAAATCTATTAAATTTTATTATTTGGTCCCCCTAAAAATTATGAAAAAATACATATATATTTATATATAGTTATAGAATATTTTTTTGGCCCCCCTGAAAATTTTGTTTTGGCTTCAAGGTACATGCATTTTACATTAATATATAATAATTTTATAAAGTTAAATCATCTAGATGTAAATTTTCAAAAATTAATGGCATCTACTTGTAGATCTTTCTTGGGAGTATAATTGTGGGCCGTGGGTTAAATCTCCATAGATGACAAAAACTGAGTGGATGAGAGAAATGTAAATATATTAATTAGCTTTAACATTGATATAGGGGCCGGGGCCGGGGCCGGGCCGGGGAAAATTAAAAAATCTATATATTTATTTATTTAGAGTAAAATATATAGTAGTAGTTCGTAACTTATAAAGTTCAAGGTAACAAACCAACACATGAAGAGAATGAGGAATAGAGGAAAAGGACAGGAAGGAGTAAGTAATGTTCAGATCCATGGCATGTTACGGAGGAAAAGGACAGGAAGGAGTAAATATAATAATTATGTTCAGATCCATATGCTAAATACAGGGAACCAAGTTTGTTTCTTTCCTTATTTTTGTTTATTTGCTATTTTTTTTTAAATAAATTTTTTCTTCCTCTATTGCCTTGCTTTGAGGTAAGCCATACTATTTAATTTTGAAACGTAACTATATTTAATTATCCAAATGAGATGATTAAAAATATGTACAATTAATTAATGCGTGAAGAAGCCACATGATAGAAATCCACTGTCATAACTAACTATTCAGTTCAAAAACTAATGTTCCATATTTGTTTTGTTATCACTTAAAATTTCAAGCAAAACTACCTCAGGAAGCATACTGGGAATTAATGGAGATTACAGGAAAACCGAAAAGAGTAATTTTCTGCCATGCAAGAAGAATAACATTTTGATTCGTGTGTAATTTTCTGCCATTTTTGTCAACCAATAAGTTACAGAATAACTAAGAGTAGTAATTTGTTTCGTTCAGTTAAATTACATGTCTCCTGCTTCTTAAGAATGTGTTATGTACGAAAGTGTAAATGTAAATATAATATTGTATACTGTTTCATCCGTCTAGTTGGTCATTTTGTGACTTAGAGATGTTAATTATGCATGGGTGAAAATGACTGGAATTGTTGTTTAAGCAAAAGGAGTAGGAAACTAGCTAGCATTCATTAATTAGCAACAATCAAATGGACCCCCCCCCCCCCCCCCCCCCCCCCCCCTCTCTGTCACTTTATAACCAGCATTTCATTTTCACTTGCAGTGTCGTTTGTTTTTTTGCAAGTGGGCGCCAAACCAACAAAATCTTTTTCTGAGAGAAGAAAATCTCTTATTATTTTTTTGTAGTAACAGCTGGTTCAATTACCTGCAGCTAAGTTTTTTTTTTTTTTTTTAGGGAAAAGGTGGAATCTAACCACCATGTTTCATTAATAAGAGCTTAACGAAACAAACCCAGAGTATTGGGCGCATACCTGCAGCCCATACCTACAGCTAAAGTTGCTAAAAGAATGACTAGTTATACAATGCTCGAAAGACAAATTAATGCTATAATTAACTTTTTCTTTACAGTTGACTTCTGCTAATTTGATCTTAATTAGATGAAATTGCTGCTTGAGTTGCTCTCATACCAGTACGTAGTTGGTTAGTTTGTGGCATATATAATAAGAACAAATTTTAATGTGATCATCTTATACATGGGTATGTACCATAGGTCTTTTGCCCTTAGGAAAGAGAACAGCACTGAAAATGAAAATGAAACTAATTGCTGATTAAACGAGAGAGAGAAGGAAGAAGGAATGAACAAATAATAGGGGTCCATTGGATTGTTCTCTCCTCTCCTGCGGTATGTGGAAAGTGGTCAGCTTTTACTGACTCTGACAGCTGCAGCACTGCCAGAAACAGATTTCAGAAAGTTCAGGGCAACGAGAGGAGGGAAGAAGTAAAGGTACAATTACAAAACATACAAGAGAGAGAGAGAGAGAAAGAAACCAGAGTAGGGAATTAGTAGAGAGCATGTGAGTGGCCTATACAAGGAAAAAGGAGATGGTGGTGGATAGTGTGGGTTGGTTGGCCCTTTACAGCTAAGAGGATGGTTCATCCGTGCTGGTTTGGCCCAAGCATGACCCCATCACCTTATGTCCTATCCCCTTCTATTAACATTTTAATTTTTAACAGCCCATGGATCTCTCTCTCTCTCTCTCTCTCTGTGTGTGTGTCAACAGTGCATTGCTTTCTGATTCCCCTCTTTCTATTCATCTGTTTCTTGTTTGCCTGGTTTTGTAATAACTTTGATAAGTTAGGTTACTCATTGTATACATTTTGATAGAATAAATTTGTAAATAGATGAATGAATAAATGAATGCCTGTCATCAAGTTGACTTGAATGTGGTGGCATTGATGATTGCACTCCCTCGGTCTTACAATTCAATAGAGGAGAAGTAACTTTTTGGGTTAAGATTCAGGATGAATGTCTAGCAGTCAAAACTGAACAAGCGTTCAGCTCAACCTTTTTGGGTTACTGAGCATTCTGAATTCTGAAGGCATTGATACGAGAAAAAAGAAAAGGAAAAAAAAAGAAGAAGAAAAAAACATTCTCGAAAGCATCAATCATCATTGTGATCCTAAGTAGAGAGAAGAGAGGAAAAATTGAAATTTTGATTTAGAAATATCATGAGCTTTAAGATAGGTTTGAAAATTGGGCCGTGTTCGACCGTGGTTTGGGTCAGTGGGGCCTGATTAGAGCCATTCTTTGGCTAGATTGTTTTAATTTCTCACAACGATAAGATAAACGGATTAAGTGTCACTCAGTTGTCATAACATGAATATGAATATACAAGAGGAATAAGTAACCAAGTATGTATAGCAGATAAGTGACACTGTAAAAAATAATTGCTTCAACATGTGATAGGCAAACATGAAGGTTAAGAATGTTCATCAACTATTTTCTAATATAAACCTTTTATTCTGAATTTTTAGAAACGGGATGTATCACCGCCTGAAACAAAGAAAAAATATTATAAGAAAAACCCAGCTAATATTAACATTTTCTTAACCTCAACTATAGACGACTATAATGCGAACTGCAAAGAGATGAAGATTTGATCCATAATTATAGAAATCCTGTCTAATAATTATATCCATGAACAACTCCAATCCACCATTGTAGAAAATCTTGCAGGTTGGACAATTATGTCAAGGTCTCGAGGAAAGCATCCACTTGTGTGTTGACGCTCCTCTTCAAAAACTTCATGCAAATTGGAGGGTTCACCTTTGCCAGTGCAAGCACCGACTGAGGCAGGGTCCATATCCCATCCCCACATATCAAACCAGAAGCTACTGCTGGAGCAAAAGCATCTGCTTTTGCCTTGTTCACCATCTGCCATATAAACAATATCAAGCTCCCCACACACATATCGATTGCGAAGTATGATCCCAAATAGAAAGGAATCGCCATAGCCATTGGCAATGGCACAAACCTTGCCACCTTCTTCGGTACCAGATCTCTAAACAAATTGACAGCACAAGCAAGAGCGAAAAAGATATAGCATAGAGTGAGACAGTGCTTTGGCAGCGAGCCAAAACCCTCAACTCCAAGAATTGCCATGTTTCTGTATATAAGAGCGTAGGGCGCAGGATACTCTGTACCAGGAAGACCTAAGTCCTTGAAAGCCTTGTAGAAAAGCCAGAAGACACAAGGAGCAATCACGCAGCCCATCGCCGTTCCAATCACTTGGCTAAAAAACATGGATCTAGGAGAGGCGAGGGTGAGATACCCTGTCTTAAAATCCTGCATCAAATCAGAAGCAGTCGACACAATGCTCATCATGACACCACAAGCTGCAAGGCCTGCAAGAACTCCACCATGGGAAGCTCCTGCCCAAGCTCCTATGGTGAATATGGCAAGCTTTCCATAAGTAGAAGCAAGCGACCAATCGGTGAGTCCACATCCGTAGGCATTGCAGAAGGCCAGGACTGGAGCAAAGATGTAGGCAACGAAGATATAGTACCATTTCAGCTGATGGAAAATGTGGGGTAAAGTAACAATGGAGATGGCAGCAACGGTAACATAGCCTGCTAATGCCACTGTTGGTGGGATCTGGTCTGTGAGGAAGAGTTCAGTTCGGCGTTTGTCGTCGAAGGAAATGGTGGAAGTGGAATCCATATGTTGTCTGTCCTCTGAGACAGGAAGGGTAGCGTTGCCTTTGTTCCGAATTTGCGCGGCTATAGCAAGAATGGTTCGACCCAAGACTTTGATGAAATTGTACAGGCCATCCCCAAGAATCAATGCAATTCCTATGAAGATCTAAAAATTGGACATGTTAGTTAGGAGTTTTTAAATACGCTGGATCACGGATCTGCTTTTTCCTACACTAGCCACATTAGCATTCTCCAAATTTTCCGTATCTTTAAAACTCTATTTTCTAGAAGGATATAAATTAGTAAAATCATGAGAACTAAGCAATTTAGCTTGTAAATTAACCAAATTTATTCCTAGACACGGAGAAATTGTTTCCTCAACCATAGAAGTAGCAATTTTTTTATTTCAAACAATGGAAACAAAAAAGGAAATCAGTTCAACTGGTCTTTTACTGTGTACCATATCTTTGATAATTAAGTAAGGTGACTTGGCAGAGTAATATATACACATTTTTTAAAAGGAAAGATGGCAGGAGTTGGGAAGTTACCCTGTAACCCTGCAAGCCATGAAGGCTAGAATCTGGAAGAGCTGCTGGGTACCAATTTCCCTTTTGATGGCCTATAAGAGGCCACATGACTCCCCATGAAAGAATGCCACCTAAAAGAACAGATATGTTCACAAGGTATGGGCAGATCATTCCAACTCCGACGTAAGTAGCAGAAAAGTCGAAGAAGAATCTGAGGAAGAACAAGACGGCAATGTGGTTTTAGACAGTGACTTGTAGTTTTCACAATGCAAAAAGAGAGAAATGCTGTGTTCCTAATTATTACCTGTTTTTGTAAGCTTGAAGACCTAATGTAGGGAAGCTCGAAAACCCACAGTTATCACCACCAGTGTAGAACCACTGGAAGAATCCCCAGAAGAAGCTCATAACCAAGAACTTACCCAGTGCTTTCACTTGTTTCCTGGAATTTTTTTCAGAAGTGAGCACTTTGCAATTATAATGATAACAGAACATTCACATAAGAATCAGAAAAGACTTTCGAGTTATATACTTTGCAAGCTTGGCACCCTGAGGTGTGTGAAACCCATTGATAAGGTGAGCGGTTGCAGTGCCACTAGGATAGATCAGTTTGTAGTCAATGATCATAATCTGAAATCAAAGGTGCACGACATAATATTAATGGGCAAACCAGCTGTAGTTTAAAAAGCAGATGGTCTGTTGCAAGAGAAGATTAAAAAGGTGGTTCCCAGAGTAGGGTTGGCAACTGGGTTGGGATAAACCACCCGACCCGCGACCCGCACGAGACCCGCTCACTCGAACCCGGCCCGCAATTAGGTAGTTTGGATCGGGTCGAACCCGCGGGTCGACCTGGGTCACAAATTTTGGAAATCCAACCCGCTCGACCCGACCCATGAACCCGTTGACCAAGTCGAACCTGCCGGTAACCCGCACACTCGCCCCGCGGGTTTGGACTCGTTTGACCCGAACGGGTCAAATATTCGACCCGTGCGGGTCAAAAGATCTGAATTGGGTTGTTTTTTTTAAAATATTTTTTTTGTCTGGATTTTTCCCTATAAATACCCTCTTAATTCAATCTAAATTTTTTCACACCTTACGCTCTTACCCTCTCTACTACTACTGCTCAATTCAATCTCAATTCAATCAAGTTTTTTTCAACAAAGAAGCAAGCAACAAAGAAGTGAAATTTTTTTATTGTATCGAATTGTGTTGATTCAACTCTCAACTATGTCTACTTCAACTCCTCCAACAAAGAAGCTCTTTTTCTCTCTTTCAACAACTACCGGACTTCGTGACTACGTCTATCTACTACATTTCTCAATACGACTACTTCTACTTTTATTTTCTCTCATTTCTATATACTATTATCCGTAAAGCACGGTATCAAAATTTTACAACCCTCCTACTGACTTGATTTTTGTTGTAGTTCTTATTTTTTGTATCATATTTGTTTGTTGGTTTTGCTTCTCTCTCTCAACCCTCCTATTGTTTTTTAAATTTTATTTTTTAACATATAACTCCTAAATTGTTTTGTATAATTTCACATACACTAGTAAAACGCTGGCAATTATTTTTTTTCACATACACTATTACCATGTTTAGATCACGAGGTAGCGGCCGTAGCCAAAGTGGACAAGTATCCACCAGTACTTCACGTCGGTCTCCAATAGTCCCACATGTAGAGCCCGAATTTTATACCGAATCCTATCGTAGGAACTCACGATATCCTTACACACAAAATAGAAGAAATGCATGATGTTAACATACAAACACAACAAACCGAACCCACTAGTAGTAGAAAAAAACTAGGAAAAAAATAAGTGATTGACACAAATATTATGCTTATATCCCTGATAAGGATAATCCGGGTGTAGGACATAAAATTTGTAAAACATGTGACAAGAGTTACAAATGGAAGAAGTGTGAGGGAACATGTAAAATTAAACGACACATTTTACATATATAGAAAGAAATATTACAAGACCAACAAAAAATCAACCCCAGGACTGGACAAATAGAGAGCCAACCTTATGATCCCGAACTTGTTCATCGGGAAATGACCCAACTAATTATTAAGGATGAGCTACCTTTTTCCTATTCCGAGAGTAGGAATGTAGAGTCTTTCAACCAAAAATGCACTAAATCCATATTTTAGAAAAAATCTTAGAAACACACTAAAGTCCGATTGTTTTAATCTTTACAACGAAATGAGAGATGCTTTAATTGCACTCTTGTATTCTTTAACTTGTAGAATATCGTTAACTTCCGATTGTTGGAAAAGTTGTAACGATATTCCGATGATGTTCTTAATTTGTCATTAGATAGATAGTGAACATCTTACTTGCCGCTTTGCCGTATCCCCATAGTGGACTAGTAATTGCAAAATGTAATTTAGAAGTTTGAGATTTATATCATATTCGTGATAAAAATTTACTATTAGTTTTGATAATGCATCTAACAACAATGCTTCGATCAGTACATTAAAAACATAATTAGCTCCTCCATGTAATGAAAATTTTCATATTAGATTTGTGTCATATTTTAATCAAGATGTATTGAAAGTAGCCGATTCATATATAATTGCAATTGAAAATTGTGTACATTTTATTGCTTTGAGTGGTCCAATGCTTCAAGATTTTAAAGGATTTGTAAAGCTAGAGGAATATACATTTTTAAAAATTTCCTAAAGATATTAAACACCGATGGAACTCTATTTTCGATTTACTAAATGTTATTACTCCATACAAAGATATTATAAACGATTTTTGTCTTGCAAAAAACATGAAAAATTTTCAAATGACTCCAATCATAGTAATTTGTCGAATCTTTATTACAATTTTTGGAACCTTTTAAAACCGCAACTGTGAAGTTTTCTACATTTTATGATTCTACTTCTAGTAGTATTTTTATTTCAATCATTACTATAATGCAAACTTTTCAAGAATGATTTCGGGCGAATAAATTAGCCATATTGTTGTTCCCCCCGCTTATACAAAATTTTTGAAGTATTTTAATCCTCCTGCTATATTGTATTGTATTGCTACTATTATGGATACTCGTATCAAATTAGCATGTACGAGAAGTTTGACTGAAATATTTTTTACTTTACTAGGAGATGATTCCGAATATGATTGTAATGAATTTTTAGCTAGCTTTGAATCGACATTGAATAACTTGTATGATTACGATACAACTTTTGCATATAGTAGTACAACCACTATAGTTATTTCTTCTTCTACTTCTAGAGGTAAGGTTAAGAATACATTAGAAGATGTCACTGCTAATTTACTTGCTCGTATTCAATCAAAAAAACCCTAGGACTAATGCACCTAATGAATTTAATTTGTAGAATCAATATGATAGTGAGAGTTCTAGCACTAAGATTGAAGTGCTACCACTGTTATAAAAATTGGTCTAAGCGACCGCCTAGGCATTAGGCGGTCCCCATACGTTTGAAAAAATCGGTTTGGCCTATTGGGCAGGTGAAGTGCTACCACTGTTCTAAAAATTGGTCTAAGCGACCGCCTAGGCGTTAGGCAGTCCCCAGACGTTTGAAAAAATCGGTTTGGCCTATTGGGCAGGTCTAGGCGGGTTCAGGCGGTTCCAGACGGGTCTGGGCGGCCTAGGTGGATCAGGACGGCTTAGGCGAACCCGGATCATACAATAGAATTTAACCCGATCTGACCCAATTCGGACCCGTTTAAAAATAATTTTCGGGTCTAGAAGGAGTTAGAGACTTGGTTCATACTAGTAGTAGTAATAGTAGTAACAGTTCTTAGGTGGTGTCTTTTACTTATAGTAATATTATAGTAATAAGTGTGGTCTGGTTGTTTGTTTCCATCTTGAAGATTTAGTGTTATTGTTCCAATATCAACTTATCAATGAAACGGGATGACAACAATCTTTCTATATTCAAAAATATATATACTTATATAGATACTATATATTTAGACAATCATCAGATTAGAAAGCGATGGCTTCTTTATTTTACCACCAAAATTATTTTCACAGAAGAACACACAACCGAACATTACAAATTGTAAGTTGGAGTTCACTAAAAACCACTAGTACAACACTGTTTACCTCCAAGATATCAAATCTACTGATACTTTGATTATGAAAAGATAAGTCAATCCATATTTCAAAAGAGACAGACTAGAACTAGTATAGTAGTTTATTTTCTCGATACATCTAATTAAGACATTAAAAATTCTGATGGAAGCGATACCTTATTCTGACAAATAATTGTTCTACCAAAATCTGTTACCAAAACCAACACCTTGATGCAATTGTGTCTTTTAGACTATCTAAAACTCATCTTGCAATAGCAAGGAGAAAAATCAAGAGTAAGAATGAGGAGCAATAAAGAGCATTATAATGCATGATGGAACAACAAAACAAAACCAAAAGATAAATTAGGGCAAAAATAAACTAAACTAAAATAAATAAATAAAAAAAAATGTCTGGCGCCTAGCCGCCTAGGCCCCGCTTACAAAGTCGAGGCGCTAGGCCCCCATCAGCCGCCCGACTACCGCCTAGCGACTTTTAGAACACTGAGTGCTACAATGGTGGAAAGAATATAAAAATCTTTTTCCTATTCTTTTACATATGACTAGAGATCTACTAACTCCCCCTGTCTCCACAGTTGCTTCAGAAAGTATTTTTTCTATAAGTGACAGAGTTCTAATAGATTAGAGGAATTGCTTGAAGCCGGATTCGTTGGAGAGGCTCGTGTGCACTGATGATTGGATGAAGGCTGAAGATAGGATTCAAGAAAAAACGGCATCTACATCAACCCCTAAAGTCCAACAACAAGATTAGAGAATTTAGGGCGATGAGATCCTAGATTTAGGTTAAGTAGAGTTGCACGATAGTAGTCCAATGCCCTCTCTTCAATCTAACTCTAGACTATCTCGAACTCTAGATTGTCCTCTTAAACATGTAACTGAAAGAATTTGTATATTTTTTTAACAGTATTTGTATGTAAAAATACTTGTAAAAATTTCATAGAAATTGAAATGAATAATATATACATTTTTGTTTAATTCTTAACCTCTTATACTTGTACAATTTTTATTTATTTATTTTTAGATTAAAAGAGAGGAAAAAAAGGGTCAGCCCGTCGACCCGCCCGGCCCGATCCTGGTTCAACCCGAATGTGTTCACGGGCGACCAGGTCGGTTTCTTCATTTCCCAATCTGGCCTGGCTAGGTCTGGCCCGACTAATGACCAAACCCGACCCGAGCCCGCCCGAAACCGGGTCAAACCCTAACGGGTTGGGCCCGGCCCGGCCCGGTGGACCCGATTGCCATCACTATCTGAGAGTTTGTATAAATCAAAGAATAGGAATACTATATATCATCTTTCACGTCACAAGTGCATGCATTTACTTTCTAAAAGCCGTACATTTCATTTGAGTATAGGTACCTTTCTGAGGGCCACAACAGAGAAGAGTCCAAGAAAACTAACAACGAACAGGAAAGCAATCATCCATCCCAGATGTGGGTTCTTGATATCTTGTGAACTGTCAGCTTCTGTTGATTGCTTTGCTATTGTTTCACTCATGCCAAAAAGATAGCTACCAAAGCCCCCTGTGTAATTAAATATAGCAAGTGAAGTTAAGACACAAAGAAATCGGCAATACAATGAGAGTTACTGACTGTTAATTGAATAACAAGGCAATCAAATGGGAAATGAAAGAAAAGCTAGTTCTTTCCTACGAAGTACATTGCAGTCTCATGAGATTAATTTGAATTTGATCTTAACTAATTTCTATAATCAAACTTAGTAGACGAGGCATCAATTAACGAATCTAACTAATTATCAAGTAGATTTTAATAACAGAAGCACAGTTCACTCTCAACAGTATGAAGTATGTATTGTCACCGACAAGCTGCTATTCTGGCCAAACCTTAGGTTTATAATTGGAATATATCTATTCTTACAAGTTGTCATTACTACCACTTCTTTACCTTGTCAACAATAATGTCACACTAATCCCGATCAATAATCTTGCAACTAATTACCTTCCTGAAAGTAGACATTCCATAAAATAGTGATCAGGTGACCTTTGGGTTTGGCCAAATCAGGTAAAGTGAAACAAATAACAGATGCACCCCTTTACCTTCCTGAGAGTAGGCATCTTATGCAATCAGTATCACCATAAAGCCCACAAGCTAGTGATTAGCCAACAATAAATGGTGTATTGATTAATAGCCAAATCTGATACGAGTGAAACCAGTAGCAGATGCACACCTAAAAGATAAGTTATACTCCAAAATGAATTCTGTATTGTGCATGAGCACATCAAGCAAAAGATTTGATTTTACTTGGCAACCCTTGGAAACATACTAATTTTCAATGCTTTAGTATGGTGCTCATTGTCTTTGACAAGTTGATCAAGGAGAATATCAAAACAACAACAGAAAGTATGAGGAAGATGCCCAAAAAAATCTAGAAGAGAAGGATTTTCCAATGGAGAAATTGGGATTTGAATCACAGAAAAAAGAAAATACCCCACACTCGTAATATTTGATATATTATTAAAATCAATAATTTATCTTTACCTTAAGTACTGTAAAGAAATTGGCCTAGACGGGTTTCCAGCAATTGCATAAGCAGGCACCTAGGAAGCATAGGCTGTTGCCTACATGATCCTAGGTGACATACACCACCATGGTCATCCAGAACCACTAATGCATTTAAAACACTGTTCACTTATCCTTTATGCAAAATATGGGTAATCTGACTAAAGAAACTCAGCTCCATAGATTTTGGATCAGCAAGCCAGTATAAGGATGGAGGACTGCTAGATATATAGTCTTAACACATACCAAAAATAACAATAACTTGAAGAAATGATACTGCTACCTGCTGATGTGAAACAAGATTCATGTCGTGTGCAAAAAATCATTAAGATAAAGGTTTCGCTAATTGTGCAATATGATATTGCATGATTATTAATGACTTTATTGAATTTATAAATGAAATAGATTTTTCCAAAAAAATGATATGCCTCAATGAAGAACAAAGTACACATATTTCATTTGTACAATATGACTCAGAACTTATCAGTTATCATTAACTCATAGACCATAACAATATAATTTACTAGTAATTATTATGTCAGGTAACACAGATTATATTATGATACCTTATATTCTATACCCACGTAATTCTATTTCTCCACTTAAATATGTTCAGGACAATAATTTCTTCAGTCAAATAAACACTTGTCATATACTTTGTAACCGTCTTAGGTTTTATTTATTTATTTATTTATTATTTTTTTGAGAAAAAGGTGACCGCATCAACGCTTCATTAATAAATAATTAACGAAATAAGTATTACAAATAATATATATCTATCTGTTCCTAAAACGGAACAAAGGAAAACAATTACATAGCTAAGCCTACAACATAAACCAGTCCCTCCCCTAGCTAAACTTGTAGAAGAAAGCATCTGCAGCCTCTTCTCCCACTGTAACCCCTGTTTCCCTAAATACGTATTTTCTGAATATTTTTCGTATTTTGATTTATTATAAATTCATTATTATTTTAAACTCGAATTGAGCCTTCCACTTAAAATCTTTTCGAACCGGAAATTTTATTTTCTTCGGATAGCAGTATATTCTAACCTTAATGATTATTTTCGAAGTGATCGACTATTTGTATTTTTATTTTATTACAAATTGGATTTTATTAAACTTGTTTATCTCAAATCTCATTTTAATGTGTGTATCAAAATTATTATTATTTTTCTTTTGTTATTAATATTGTTATCTTGATCATTGATTTAAAAACCTATTTCCATTGATTTTTATAATTGTAACGACTTCAAATAATTTTCATATTGTAATATAATACATATGCCGGGATATATAATCCTACAATTTATTTATTATTTAATTTTTCCCTATTGGATATTATTTTAAAATCCAAACCCATTATCTTGTTGGATCCTTTAATTAAAACCTACCCTATTCTTATTGGATTCTTTACCCAATAACCAAATACCCACTATATAAATACCCTACTAAAAACCTACTCTACTAAACCTAACCCTCAAACCTATGCTACTGCTAATTACCCCAGCCGCCAACGTTTCCTTCTTCTTCTATTCCCATCCCGAAACCCTTCGTTCTCTTCTTCTAAAAACTTCTGCGCCGTTTCCCCTACCCCGTCTTCAACCTTGTACCATGCCGCTTCATCTCCCTTTCCCTCGCGACCCACTCCCTCCACCACAGTGCAGCGCCACCTGCGGCACTCCACGTCGACACCGCGACTGCACCTCCGCTCGCGACTGCAGCGCACCTCCTGTGCGTGGTGTCCCCCCTGTCGCGACCACACAGCCCAGGGACCCCTCGATGCCAGCCCAGTCGACAGCCCCTCCGGTCTCCCGCTCCCCTATCTCATCCCGACCATCCTCTCTGCAGCGACGCAACAACAACCACCCGCACCAGCGCCCACCCAGTTCCTCCACCACGTCAACAGCCACAGACTGCATAGCTTCCCTACGACAGCAGCGTGCCACCTGCGGCCCGTGCCTCACCGCAGTGCATATCCCGTCGTCGTGTCCCCTCGCCGGCACTGCCCTTGCGCGCCGCCCGCTGTCGGATCCAATCCAGTGCTTGGCATTGAAGGTTATTGGTTTGATCATGTTTTGATCACCATGTGATCCTGGCCGTTGATCTGCACTTGATCATCAAATTTGATTTCATCAGATTGGGATCTAATCTGATGGATCAGATCTGGACCATCCATCATCAACCCCAGATCAGATCCAAGCCGTTGTATCCCTTGATCTTGATTTTGATCTTTGATCTCGACCGTCGATTGGTTGATCAACTTGATCTCGGCTTTTGGATCGTCTCGTTCGTGCTTTGCTTGGTGAGTAAACATTTGATCTACTTTTGTTCTTATTCATCAATTGTCAATCATGATATATTTTGGTTCCCTTCTAATTCTCATATGTTTTATTTCCGATATCGACCGTTGGATTCGATGGATCTTCATCTTGATCTTGATCATCATCGAGATCCGTGCCCGATCGTGATTATCATGGTCGTTTGCTCGTCGCCGTGTCGCCGGGATTTCGATCCCGTTATTCTCAATATATCGAATCTACCGTCGTCCTAAAGGCAAGTCATTTCTATCGAATGTTTTTGTATCATATTCGATAATTATTGTTGAATTCCGCAAGTGGATCTTATTTAAAAATTGTAAAATATTATTGTATCTATCGTCGAGATGCCACGGATTTACACGAGCGAATTCAAGTGGTAGTCTCGACATCGTGCCATCTTTTTGCCTCTAATGTATAGGGATATTCATACACCATATAGTTATAGTTATTGATTATAAAAATAGGGAATTATAGACACATTTCATATCATGACATTAAATGACAATTAGCTATAGTAGATTGTATAAATTAGTTGATTATTGATGTGATTGCTATTGATAAATTGTTGAATTGTAATTATTAGAATGTTGGACATCACCTACATTAATACCATGTTCACCTAAGGTTGATTCGCTGTGATTAGGATTAATTAAACTCCAATTTACTATCCTTGATTTTTTAACCATTTTATTTAAAATGAACATATAGACTATTCAGAAAATTACGCTAATCTGAATCTTAACGTGCTGTTTTGACCTAGAACACTTCATTAAAATCAGAAACTCCCTGAAAGTAAATCGTAGCCCTATCTGTCTAGATGTCGATAGACACCAGAACTTTCGAATCCGGACCTATACTGCCCCAGTTATGAACCTTTTGCTACAGCTGCGCTGTAATTTCAGGTTCACGTACATAACAAGTTAGGCTAATGAATTAAGTGAACTATTAATCATATATGGCCAAGATAAATTCCAGATTTGTAAATAACATGTTTAGGGTATTAAAAAGTATTTTTACTGATTTTTATAATATTTATTTACTGCCTTTATAATTAAAATTAGACAACATCTACACTCAGCCAGAAACTAAAACCTATAAAGATTATTGAATTTCATTTAGCTACCGTCGTCGGAATATAGACTTTAAGTATGCGTTGGAACCGGGCGGGAGTCTAGTTTCTAGACCACCTGACGGATCCATAGTTGCTGTCCTGTAGCAACGGGAATACTGATTTTGGTACAGCAACCTACTGCTGTCCAGAATTGGAATTCTATGCTTTATAATGTACAATTGTGTTTATAATGTTATATTTAGTGTATTTAATTGTATATAGTATATTGCATGATCTTAGGGTTGTTTTGTCACCTTTTTCTAGCGCCCATACTAATTGCATTATTGTGAGTTAATTGAATAAAGAAAGTAAATCAAGCCGGGGTTAAGGGTTGATTAAGGTAGTTGATGATATAGTGACTGTACTCGGAAGAGGGGCCCGTGTTTCCCTAATTATCGGTCTATCGGTCTATCGGTCTATTGGTCATATCGGTCATCGGTTAATTGCAGATTACTGACTTCAGTATCTCGATTGATTCGATCATCGGTCATTATTGAATAATGTTCCCGGGTACATGATCTATAGAATCTACCACCTTGGTCTAAACGAAATTGATTGTATGCATGGAACCTGTAGTATGGGATGCAGTAGTACGTGCATTAGCTAGGATTTAAAAAAATAAATAATAGACCTAAGGCTCTCCTCACATCATCATTGCATATTGTTATCTTAATGAACAGTGTTCTCATTATTATTGTCATTATTGGTATTGTTTATCGTTATCGTGGTAAATCATATTTAATGTACATTATACTGTTATCTCTTTTACACTGTTCAATTCTATCGACCTCATTGTTTATTTGAATTCATTGCTATACCACTATTGTTATTGTTTCTCTGTTTCTCCACTTGCATGTCCATGACTTGCTCTAAGGACAAATTATTCTTTCTTTTTAGATGAACAAGTACAGGTGTACAAGGAGAATTTTCAGAAGGCATCGGTGAGCAGTTCCTCTACGATTGGAGCTGGAGCCTCTCGAGCTATTTGGTAAGTTCTTGTATTCTAGATTTGGTTATCGAATTTCATTATCGTTTATGTGATCATGTTTTCTGCGTGGTTGTGATTTATTTTTCTTATATTGTTGAGTTAAGACTGGTACAGCTTATGGATGATATGAGTTGGTGTACTTATATCATTCGCTGGGCCTCAGTTACGTGCCTGTGTTCCCGTATTCCGGGAAGCGGGGCGTGACACCCACCCATCCCTACCAGAAGTAATTCGAATTTTAAAAAAATCTAATTTGAAATTCAAATTCCATCCAAATTTCTCTCCACCCCAAAAACTCCCTCCACATTTCTGCAAATGCCCCACCTTGACAACACCACAGTGTTGAAGAATCTACCACAACTTGTAGTCCTAATGGCGGAAATACACCACAAGCAATTAAAACTACCAAGACCTAGATGAACCAAGAACAAGTCAGCACAATATATGCAAGATCTCACAAAAACACAATCAATATACAGAGATAACTAATACTTATTCCCCAAGAAATACAAAGATTACAAAGAGATTACAACTCTCGATCTCTCTCCCTCACCTTTGAAACACTAGGCACAATCCCTTCCTAAAGTTGAACAATAATAACGGCTCACTAAGTCTCTCTTTTCTCTATATAAACCCTAGAGTCTACAGCCATATATATATATATATCCCTCAAGTAAACACTAAAAGATAAACTCGAATCCATCTTATTGAGCCTAAATCCCGTCAGCCCAAATAACACACAGTGCCGCTGACAATCGACCGCACCTCCAGGTCGGTCAACCACAACATGTAAAGTTCACTCCTGAAGCCCTGGTCGGTCGACTGTCCTGCTCTCTGTTGAACCCTGTACACTCGATGATACCTAGCAGCCTAGTTGCGGACGGGTGGTCTGTCGACCGCAACTCTCTAACTGCACTTCTTCTAGCTGTTGTTGCATTCTCTTGTTGTCTTCGTCTTCTCCTCTTCTTCTCCAACTTCAATACTTCGTGCCTAAGTGTATTTAAGTCCATAATCCTAACAATCTCCCACTTGGACCAAATACACAATGCTTCAAAATTATTGTAATCTTTACCTCGCATTATCTCTGCCAATCTCCAACTTTTATGGAAGACTGAAGTACTCCTCACTCTCATGAACAGCACCTTCGCTACTCCACCACGTGGAGTGCACCAACCACCCCTCATCGGCTCATGATGAATGTGCTCCACCAATCGCATAAAGCACGAATACCGGAGAAACAACCTTCCGTGTCGGATTCCGTGTTACAAGACTCCCCAACTCACATAATCTTCATCAACACCGAATATCGTTCAAAGCCTCTCAATGTTACCCTCTGCACTAGAAGTCTCTGCAGAGGATACCTCCACAAAATCCGCAGATTGTTCAACCCTTACAGTCTCATTTCGGTTACCCTCATCGACATCACCCCGCATATCGATACCAGTGCTCTCTACCTCACAAGAGCGACTTAAAGCTTCGACTGTCATATCACAAAATACCCTCACTCAAGCAACGTCTTGCCTTCTAGGATCACTTCCATGACCAGCAGCTCCTACTAAATTAGTAAACACCCCTCCACAACTGAAAGAACTCGGTTGCACCTCACACAACTTACTACTCGATTCCAAATGAGTCAACTACAGGAAAAATGCCCCCCACGTCTCTAAGAAAATACAACGTTCTCTCACGCTTCCCTTTTGCAATCACCCTTGAACCTGCAGCTTTACACCACTTCTCACTACCAACTATAGTAGACAACCCCTCTTCGTCTAGTCTTCCAATCAAAATAAGATTTTCCTTCAAGTCTGGAACATGCCTAGCCTCCCGCAAGACAACACTTTAATCATCATTGACGTTCACGCGAACAGCACCAATCCCACGTACAGGACATCGGTGACCATTTCCCACGATCACATCTCCAAAAGAACGCTCATCGCAATCATCAAACACCTCTCTCCTCGGAGTGCAATGAAAAGAAACTCCCAAATTAATACACCAATCTTGAGTACCCAACTCCTCCCCAACTGATAAACATAACTTTTCAACAAGCCCCACTTCAACTTCCTTTGGGATATATCTCTTCGATTTCTCCTGCTTCTTCATATAAGCCTTGCAACTGCGCATCATGTAATCCTTCTTGTGACAATACCAGCACTCAGACCCATGTCCCCCATCGCTGTCATCAGACCCACTCTCAAATGAAGTACTTTGATCCTTTCTTCTTCGACTGCTCTTAGATCTCCTACATCTCCTCTCAACAGACATTGCGAAATCTCTAGAAGATGATGATGGATATCCCTCATTTCTCACCATTCTCACCTCCAGTTCAGAATGCTACTCACCACATCTTGTAGAGTTTTGAATCAGTCATAGTGCCTGTAATAGTCTGTTCCACCATACCATAACTGTAATACCCCGTATTTCTGAAATATATATATATATATATATATATATATATATATAAAGTTTGATTTGAATATATAAAGAATGTGATGTTGTCCTATAGGATATTCTATAGGGGATTTGCATAAAAATCCCGGTTATTTGAAGAAGTATATGGCCCACGGTTTGGTTTGGTTGAGATGTATTCTGTTTGAAAAAATTGGATGATGATGTCATCCAGGGAAGATTTGATTGGGATTTGATTTCGGAATGCATATATGAGATATGGTCTTGAATTTGGCACTTGAATGCTCACGGAATTTGTGAGGAAATTTGGGAATAATAGTCCTATATTAGAAATATACAAAAATAGTTTGAGTATAAATATAATTGCCTATGATCAAGAGTCACCTAATTGGTTAACCACCTTTTGAGAGGCAGCCTGTGATAGGCAGTTGTACTACATAGTATCTAATTTGTCTTCTAAAAATAATAAAATTATCCGAGTATTGGGGTGGGGCGTTACAATAACTATTGGGTAAAGTAGATAGAAGTAACAACCACTGCACCATCTCTGAAAACTTCAAACCTGCAGCTTCCATCTGGTTATAAACCATACAGTAATTGTTCATATATTCTGCTAATGAACCCCCTTCCTTCAACTTCATATTAACCAATTTCTTCAGATGAAGAATTTGATTAGATGCCGACAGTTTCTCATACATATCCGTGAGAATCTTCATAGCCTCTTTTGTGGTCTTTGCCTTCGAGATATAAAATAACGCATTTCTACTCAGCCCCAACTGAATCTGCCCTAGCGCCTTCTGATCCAAACGATTCCAATCCGTCAATACCTTCACATCCTTGTCTCCACCTTCCGGCTTCTAATCAAACAACGGACCATCAAGATCTTTCTGACGAGGATACGCTGTCATCTGAATCTTTCACATCGTGAAGTCACTCCCATCGAACCTCTCGATCTTCGACTTGCTATCGGCTATCTCGAACCTAATGCTCTGATACCACTTGTTGAAGTGTCTACCACAACTTGTAGTGCTAATAGCGGAAATACATCACAAACAATAGAAACTACCAAGACCTAGATAAATTAAGAACAAGCCACCACAATATATGCAAAATCTCACAAGAAGACAATCAATATGCAGAGATAACCAATGCTTCTTATTCCCTAAGAAATAAAAAAGATTACAAAGAGATTACAACTCTCGATCTCTCTCCCTCACCTTCGAAACACTCGGCACAATCCCCTCCTGAAGTTGAACAATGATAACAGCTAACCAAATCTCTCTTTTCTCTATATAAACCTTGAGTCTATAGCCATATATATAGCCCTCAAGTAAACTCTAAAAGATAACACGAATACAGCTTATTGGGCCTAAATTCCGTCAGCCCAACTAACACACAGCGCCGCTGACGGTCGACCGCACCACCAGGTCGATCGACCGCAACGTGTAAAGTCCACTCCTGAAGCCCTGGTCGGTCGACTATCTCGCTCTGTTGAACCCTGTACACTAGAAAATACCTAGCAGTCTGGTTGTGGTCGGGTGGTGGGTCGGGTGGTCGATCGATCGCACTCCAGGACAGTCGACAGCAACTCTCCAGCTGCACTTCTTCTAGCTACTGTTGCATTTTCTTGCTGTCTTTGTCTTCTCCTCTTCTTCTCCAACTTCAAGTACTCCGTGCCTAAGTGTATTTGAGTCCCCATTCCTAACACACAGTTACCATCTCTTGGCGGCCTGCATCCTCTTCACCCGATGAATCCACCAATCCAACCCCACCGCATCGCTATCTTGCATCAAATACAACCTTCAACAGTAACCATTGTTATTAACCGACAAGCCGAGGCTCCCGACGAACACCTCTGCCGTGGCAGCTCATCAATGGGGATCTCAAAGTTTGCCCCCATACATAATTTGAATTTTAAAAAAATCATCTTTGAAATTCAGATGTCAACCAACTTTCCTCTCTCCACTCTCCAAATATGTTTTGAATTTCAAAATTCTAAATTGAAATTTAAAACTGATCCAAATCTCCCCCTCCAAATATGTTTTGAATTTCGAAATCTAAATTGAAATTCAAATAAAATTTCAAATCCTACTATAATTCTCCACACTCCCCATCTAAGATTTGAAATTCAAAAATCTAAATTGAAATTCAAAAATCAAATTAACCTCCCCCTCCCCACATATTTTGAAATTCAAAAATCTACATTGAATTTCACAAATGAATGTGATCGTCTTCGCTGAAGTCTCTTTAGATCTCTACCCATAGTTTTTTCTCCACTTATCACAAGCACTGCCAGCCTATCCCCTTAAAGTCATATTTCTTAACTAGCCTTGCTTGTCCCTCAAATTAAGGATAACGATCGGAAGTCAAATCTTTACAAGTCAGACAGTTACAAGAAAATAATAAAAAGAGGGGAATCTAGACGGATATTTCTGAGAGGATTTTGGACAGCTAATTGATTCCATGTACCTATAGTTGACTTCAAACTTCGTGTATTATAGATCTTCCACAGGTGTCCAATTTCACAAACTTAATCATCAAGTCTCGGTTTGACTTGATTCCTTAGATCTCAAACTTCCAATTTTATCTACTCCTCACTTGAAGACCTTCTATTAGATATTAGGATTTGCATTTACCCCGAATAATTTAAACCATGATTCTACATAAATAAGATCCTTGATTATTCCTATGTCGTAATTTCAATAGCTGGTTATAGATTCACCATTGTAAGTCCTGAACCCTTTCTCCTTAAAAGAAATACATTCCTATACGTTCTTCTGACGACAGGAAAGACAATGATAGATGGAATGTGCTTCAAAACTATTAGATATATTATTGTAGTTGTTACATTTCAGGTAGAGCCCGTGCTTATGTATTTTGTATATATGCTAAACATTATACCAAATTAAGAAGTAGAATAAGAAATACCAAATACTCTCATGGTATTAGAGCCCTAGCTACTCCGTCGTTGTTTCCGTTTTCTACTGTTGCTATCCTTGCCCGTTGTCGGACACCACCGTCCGCTGCTGTTGCTGTCCCTGCCCGTCGCCAACTCCCATCTTCGTCAGCCCCAATCACCAGCCTCACCATCACCTATCTAACCATCTCCAAAATCCCTAACCCTAACCTCCTTCAACATCAGCCACCATCACCACCAATCAGCCAGACTCCTTCACATCCCAACCTCTTCACTATGACCCACATCAACCACCATCTCTACCATCAGCCCAACCTCCTTCACGTCAGCCACCATCATCACTATTGGCCACCACCATCCACTCCACCTCCAGATCCAAACCCAAACCCGATCCTCAATTCATCAGACTAACGTTGTGTTGGTTATAAGTGGGTGTACACTGTTAAAGTAAACTCAGATGGTTCTTTGGCTTGCCTAAAAGCTCAATTGGTTGCTAAAGGTTATCACAAACCTATGACATTGATTATGATGAGACATTCTCTCTTGTGGTCAAAATACATTCTATTCGGATTTTTTTTGCCTTAGCTGCTCAATTTCAATTACTGCTCCAGCAGCTTGATATCAAGAATGCCTTTCTCAGTTACATTTTTTAGGAGGAGATTTATATAGAGCAGCCCCACAATTTTGTTAGCAAAGCTGAGCCTATAAGGGTTTATTGCTTGAAACGATTTTTATATGGACTCAAACAGTCTTCTCGTGCTTGGTTTGGTCAATTAAGTGAGATTGTCACGAGCTTTGGCTAGAAGAGTGATAATGATCACTCTATATTCTATCGACATCATCTAGGGCAGATGATCAGTTTAGTTATATATGTGGATGACATTATAATTACAGGAGATGATCATAATGGTATTCAAGATCTGAAGTCATATATTCAACAAAAGTTTCAAACTAAGAATCTCGAGCGACTAAAGTATTTCTTAAGGATCGAAGTTGCTCGATCCAAGCAGATAATTTCTTTATCACAGAGAAAGTATGTGTTGGATATACTTTTCAAGAGCAGTATACTGGGATGCAGGCTAGGATGCACGGATACTTTCAAATGGCCGACGTACCCATGTCGAGTGCGTATCGGGTGCCGATACTCTTTGGGTACTCTCGGGTGCATACCCAAGGAGCATCCAAAATTTTAATGCATTTTTCACATTTTTTAGACACAATTATATTTTGATAAATGCATGAAGTCCTATAATAATTTCAAAAGTTTATTGTTTACAATTATGCTCAAACACAGAACAAGTTTACATAAAGATTTGATAGTTAGATTATCATTTATTTTCTCCAAAATGCTCATAATTATAATATATTATTTATAGTTCTATGAAATTGTTTAAATGTTTGCATTTTTAACAAGAAAAATATTTTTATACCTATAAATATAGTATGAATTATCTTATAGTGAACGTACCCACCAACGCACCCGTATCCTACTTTTTTGTTAAATCACGTATTCCCGTACCCGTGTTGTGTCGTATCCGCATCCCGTACCCGTATCCGTGCTTCATAGGATGCAGGCCTTCACACACTCCTATGGACCCAAACTTCAAGTTGTTGCCAAATCAGAGTCATGTTGGAGGATCCAGGGAGATATAGAAAATTCGTGGGAATGCTGCATTATCTCACAGTCCCTCCTCTAGACATTGCATATTCAGTGAGTGTTGTGAGTCAGTTTATGGCTCCCCCCTCCTACAAACCATTGAAATGCAGTTATAAGAATTCTTTAGTATTTGAAAAGTTCTCCAGGCAGAAGATTGATGTATACTGATGGTGGGCATTGTCGAATTGACAACTTCTCAAATGTCGATTAGGCTGGTTGCTCGACCACTAGGAGATCCACCATAAAATATTGTGTATTTGTCAAGGGAAACATAGTTTCCTGGAAGAGCAAGAAACATAATGTGGTCTCTCGTTCAAATGTAAAATCTAAGCATCGTGTTGTGCCTAATGTCACGTGCGAGATGACTTGGGTCAAGCGTTTGCTTAGTGAGTTGGGGTTGTCTAGCATGAGTTGATGGATCTATATTGTGACAGCTAGTCTGCCATACATATAGCTACTAATGTTGTGTTTCATGAACGAACAAAGCATATTGAAGTTGAAATCATGTGGTTCACAATAAAATTAGTGGTACTCCGTATGAGCTTCCGCAGATAGAGGCTAGACATATTAGCACTAATCACTAGCTAGCCGATGCTCTCGCAAAGCCACTTGCTAGAGCTAGAATAGAGTTCATCCATGACAAGTTGGGCATAAATTATATATATGCTCCAACTTGAGAAGGAGTATTATATATATTATTGTAGTTATTATTTTCCGGGTAGAGGCCATGCTTATGGATCTTGTATATATGTAAGACGTTGTATCTAGTTAAGAAGTAGAATAAGAAATGCCAAATACTCTAAAAAAACCACTGGATTGGGGATGGAAAGAAAAAATCTAAAAGAAACCTAGAGAAATAGAGTTGTGGGCGCGTAAAGATTTTTAATGACACTTGTAATCTCACATATGAGTTGACCTCATTTACTTTATTTTGTATGCTCATTGAAAACTGATAATACAGTAATACATTAAAAGGATGTATGCATACACTATTGGCTCTATGGCGATAATCATCTAGGGTTGCTTGGGAGAAAAAAACAATGTAAGCGATAATCATCTAGGTTTAAGTAAGGAACCTATGATCCATGTGCTGACAATTTTTTCGGAGAGCACATCTCGAAGCATATTTTTAAAGGAAAATGTGACCGCATCACCGCTTCGTTAATAAAGAATTAACGAATCTTGAAGCATATTCTTGACTCGATCATGGGGTTCCAAGACCTTCCTATCAATAAGTAAACCTAAGTGCAAACGCATACAAAATATTTTGCCTGGAAAAAAGAGTCAACATTGTGACTATCAATAGATGATGATATCGTCACGTCATTGCTAAAATTTTGATAAAAATTTGGAGTGATACTCTTGGACTTATTATCAGTCCCAAATTCCAACCCAATCCAGTTTCTTTAAATGAATAAAATGTGATAAAGATGTTAGACTTATCTGCCCCAAAAAAGAAAGATGTTAGACCAGAAAGATGGGACCATATGACTCAAGATTCCAACGCATTTATCCACATTGCAAATATACCTAAAACTTATCAGAAATTGACAAACTAAATCATACATTTTGCATTTTAAAAGGAGCAGTGTGATTTTGTTGCCAGTCAATAAAATTGAATATTTAAAAATGCGAATTTTTTTGGTGAAGAGAATAGTTACTGGAATAATCATAAGCTAATCTATTTGTAGGTTTTGGTCCAAATAGATTCAGAAAAAAAACTTACTATATCATTTGGCTTAATGGAACTCAAACAAGGATTAATGTTATATGATAGACTTAGTGGCATCGAAGCCTCTATTATTTGTTCTATTATCAATCAACTAAACATAAAAAAACTAAATTTATACACATGCCATGTGCATACCATTTGATCAATTCAACTTTTACATAATAATATGGTAAAGCTGTATATAGCCCAGTGGAAAGGGTAGCCAACTGGGAATCGACTTTCCAAGTTATTATTATAAAGATTTTTTTTTTTTTTTTTTGACTTATGACACTTGCACTGTCCACCAAAAAGATTCAACAGTAAATACAGCAATGATTAAAAGGAATTCAAACAATTGATGAAAATAATTAAATTAGACTTTTCCAGTTCGAAAATTAATCTTTATTTTGAGTTGAATTTTTTGTTTGATAGTTTGCCTCCTTAAAGTTGGTTTTCACGTCAAAAAGTCCTTTGCCATCGGCAATAGTTGATTACTACAATATCAGCTAATTATGAACTTTTACCTCCTATTAAGTCCGTAGTTATTATTACACATGACAAGAGCGGGTTTGAATGTTCATACCCATTCCCGGTTTTAAATTTTTTACTCCGAAATCACTTGCAAGTCCACTGTTTATGAATATTTTAAGCATTTATTTTTCTCACACTCTCTCTCTCTACTTCAACAAAGCTTTTGTCTTTCTCTTAAATTACAAAATCCTGTTTAAACAAAAAGTTCCCCCTCTTCTCTTAATTTACTCATTTGGCATATCTTTATGAGAGCAGAAAATAGTTATGAGCATTAAAAAATCTCTTCTTGTCATGTGCAATTCTGAGGACCTATAAGAAAATTAAAATCCATAAATAGCTAACATTGTAATGCTCAGCCATTGTAGATGGCAGACTTTTTAATGTAAAAAAAACAAATTTAAGAAGACGATCTATCAAATAAGATTCGACTGAACAAAATGTTAAACAACAGTAAAGAAAGCAAATTCGATTTGGATGATAAGTTAGGGAGATTATCCCAAAGTTAAACCTTGTATGAACTGTTAGGTTTTGTGAGAAGTTTACAATTGGGATTTAGGGTTAATATCTAAATCTAAGTTGCTTGAGATATTCACCTAGGTATCAAAATTGGAATACCTAGACTGCTATCACAAGCCAATATTTATTCCTAAATACGGATTTGGGTATCGGATTATAAGCCCACAAACCCGCGTTCCAATATCCAATCAATTGTACGTTCAATACACGTGTTACTCATATGCACATGCAATATTTATATAGAGAGAATATACCAATATATCCAACATGAACCTCATATCCTTATTTTACAATCCAAATATAACAAAAAGTATTAAACACCTCTAATTAATTCTTTAATAAAAGAACCTGAGTAGCAGTCAAGCCCGCCCCACCTACATATATAGTGATGCAACATTCATGTCCCTTCTACCCCACACCTAAAAAACGTAGTGTGTGTGTGTATATATATATATATATATATATTCTTTCTTTCTTTCTTTAGAAGTTAGATTTGAAATGCATATCATCTAATCCTTGTATATTTTTTAAAGGGTCAGTTTCAATCCCTCAAAGTTTCCCAACACTTTGACGTGTAATTTCATACCTTCACTTAAGACTGACTACTAAAATCTCTCAACAATTATTTTTATATAACAAACATAATAGAACAGATATATTCTGCCCATAAATCAATTTCGTGTGAAAATTTTGTCGACCTCAATCTTTAATGAGAGCCTTTTTTAACCCCGACAAAAATTTCATATTTGAGAAGAACTTACTACAAAATTTGAATTTCTGTACAGACATAATCATCAAACCTGCTAGGACATTAAAAGACCTTCCTGTAGCAATAATGCATTTGCAGCAGAAAATAATCTAGAGAACTTCTGTAAAAGTTACAAATTAGTTTTTTAAAATTTTTTTTTATTCCACCATCGCTTTAAAAAAAAAATGTAAAATAAATTTCTTTGAAGACAGCACATAGGGAATTTTTAGGAACTCTTTTAAATCCAGTAAAAATGCCCCTTATCAAATCCCCGACCAAATTACACAAAACCCCAAACCAATCAAACAAAAACCGACACAAACCAAACTACAAAATCGAACTGGTGGTAACCTTACCGCTGAAGGAGATGCCGTAGGACGCGACGACGCAGGTCTGGATGACGGTGTTCTCCTGCCTCGTGAACGGCTGCTTCAAGAAGCCTCCTTTCTCCAACACCTTGGTCCACGTCTTGACGAAGAAGAAGCCGAGCAGCCCCGCCGACACGTTCAGCGATGGGATCACCCCCGTCGTCAGGTTGAGCTTCATCACGATGATGCTGAACATGATCGAAAGAAAGAAGCTCACCACGAAAGCGCGGAATGTCAGCTGCTCCCTCCACATCGGCACTGGCTTGCCTTCAAACACTTTCTCGATCGACATCGTAGGAGCCACGGCGTCGGGATTGGAGTCAGTGTTAATGGTTTCGTCGGTCTCTTCTTCTTTTGATCGGCGGCGGAGATGGCCGGTTTCCACCATTTCTTGATCGTTGATACTTCGCATTTTTTTTATTATTTATTTTTTGGTGACTGAGATGGGAAGGGGGGGGGGGGGGTTTTATTTATACAGGGATTTTGATGGGGGAATTTGTAAATTATTTGGAAAGTTGGAGGAGTTTTCGGGAAAGAATTGATTGATTCGGGAAAAAAAATAAATAAATAAAAAAGGCAGTTGCTTTACAGGTTTGTGGTCCTTCCGCGCCGTTGATTCAGGAATGAGTTCTTTGGGATGCGGGTCGCCTTGATTCAGACCAAGGTTTGATGTAGTATTTATTACTAGAAGGGACACAGTTTACGATGTGCTGTCTTCAAAGAGAGAAGGTGAGTGAGATTATGAGGCTCACAGGTTGCTTGAGTACAGATCGGAATGACACCATTGGTTTCCTATGATAAATTGGTTTCCTAAAATAAATCTTAAACCAATGGTGTCATTTAATTAAGCTGATCAAAATGGCACCATTGGTTTCCTAAAATAAATTGCATGTTGCTTTATTTGATTGCTTTTGGAAGCATTTAATGATTATTTTAATTTCAAGATTTTTGAATATCCAAGAATCGGATGTTTCATTGAGCTTCGAGAGTTCTTGTACTGAATGGGAGTCTATCTCTAATCTCTCTAATCTCTAATGTCTAATATTATAATGGACATGGACGGATTCAGGATTGAAATGCGAGGGGACTGAAAATTTTTTTTGCACAAGGTAACATGCAAAATATATATAAAGTTGTTATAAATTTTAGAGAAGTAAAGTTGTTATAGATACTAGATAGAATAGAGTTGAGCTTGGGCCCAAAAAAATAAATAGAAGACTCAAATATATATGGGGTGGGCTTTAAAATATATTTGGGGTGAGCTTTAAAATTTTTTGGGAGGGAGGGCTGAAGATAAATTCCACACTAATATACCAAAAAAAAAAAAAAAAAAAATTTACAACCAAATGTGAAAATGTGTGTGTGTGTGTGTGTGTGTGTGGGGGGGGGGGGGGGGGGGGGGGGGGGGGGTTGTAGCATACCCCAGCCCCCCTAGATCCGCCTCTGATAATGGGATAGTGCCTTACTGTCATTTGTCATATTCTACCAACATGTTGAACATGTGCAGCACACGTACATAATTAATATAAAGGAAGTGTCCGGTTCAAATCCTCCCTACGTTAGAGATTTTATTTTCTTTTTTTTGAAATTATTAAAATGTGCATCGCAGGTGTAAATTACTAGTATAATAAAACACAAAGAAAACTATCAAGTTGCTTTCCTTCAATCCCCCAGAATCAATGATCCAGATCTAACATCACAAAACACATTTCCCCCCAAAACTCAAATTCAAATCTCCCACCCAAAACAACTTCTTTATTTATTTAATTATTTCTATATATATATATATATATATATATATCTCCTGTTCAAAAATTTATGAAAATAAAATTTTAAAACCTTTAAAAATAATTGAAAAAAAATCAAAAATATCAAAAACTTATAAAAATTTAAAAAAATTAAAATTAAAATTAAAAAAAATTAAATTGTTAAAATTTTAAATTTTAAAAAATTAAACATTTAAAAAAATTTAGAATAAAATATTTTTTTTAAAACATTTTTTTTAAAATATTTTTTTTAAAAATTTTGAAATTTTTAAAATTTTTAAAATCTCAAAGCAAATCCAAATCCAAATCCAATATCGAACCTCAATCAAGAGGCCGTCGCCGATATCTGATCCGCTGCTGATTCAGTATCGGTGACTCCCCTCCACCAAATCGAGCGTGAATATCAGTGACTCCGTATCGGCGACTCCCCTCCACCGAATCGAGAACCTCTATATGCGATGTGACGACTCTAATTTCATCTCATTAATTGAATTCTCATTCTAATTTTTAAGTTTGTGTGTGCAGGGGATTACTCAATTTTTTACTGACTCGAATTTTGTATGAGCGTGGGATCTAAGTTCAGAGAGGTATGCTTGTTTTATTTTTGGGTTTAAAAAATTTTAATTTAGTGATTTATTTGATCAGTTTTTTATTAGTTTTGATTTAAGGTGTACGCAAGTGAGAGATGGATTATTTGGGGGCCTCAATTTGGGCTTCCAAACCATAGCAGGACAGGTAAGCTGACTAGAAATCTAAAGTAACTTGGCAAATATGCAACATTAATTTCTTTACTACAAGAGAAAATACTATCGTAAAGTGTTCCCATCACTGGTTATTAGAAACCATGGATGATATAACATTTAAGAACTTTTATCATATGTTTGGATATATAGGATTGGGATGACTGGAGTTTACCAGTGAAGGGTGCAAACTCTTCACTCAAAAAAGACAACTAAAGTAAATTTGTTATTTACCCATTTTAGTTTTTTTTATAAAGGTGCAATGGGAAGATAAAGTGGAGATAAAAGAAATTATTAGCTTGGATTAGAGTTTTGAGAATTTCATGTATTTCATTTTGGTTGAAATAATAATAAGAGATATTTTAATTGCAAACTGAGTCTCAGACAAATAAATGTTAAGATTATTGGTATTGTAGATACCTTCACACATGCACTTGTGTTACCATTGTATTTAGACATGCTCATAGTGATTATGGGATTAGAGTAAGCTTTATAAACCTATATGATAATGTCCTTGCATAACGATTACAAGTATCTAAAAGTGATGCTGAAGTTAAAAAAAACTCTATACAGTGTTTCTAACAAACTATATGCATTCCAGGTAAGTTCAAGCTAATGATCAAGAGGCGATGGTTGAGCTTAAAGGTAGATATACTGCTTCCTCATATAATATGTTTGCTACTTCAATTAATTTGCTGGATCTCCAAAACTATTTTATATAATCAAACCAGGTGCACCATTCCGAAGACGTGCCTAGGCACGTGTCAATGGGCAAACCTAGTGTTCTTACAAATAGTAACGTGGTTCACAATTTTTCCAAAAATATTTGCTGACCCTGCCTGCCACACATGTTTGCAAATAATATGAGGGTTCACCTTTAATTCGTGACACATGAAAATTTTTGCGAATGATTTGCTGAAAACTAAAGTTTAAACTCTACTTTTCTCCAAGATTGTAAGGTTTCTTTAGAGCATCTGTAGTCGTTTGGTATATATACATTTGATAAAAAAGAGCGCTGCAGTCGTTGGCCAAATATGCATATTATGCATAAATCGCTACAGTAGATTTCTATACATGAGAATCGAAATGAGAAATATGCATATATAAACGATGGAGCTTGAAGAGACGTCGCACAAAAAAAAATATTTTTTTAATGGTCGGACGGCACTTGAAGTGCCGTTCCTCCCAAAAAAAATAATTAATTTCATAATAAAAAAACCAAAAAAACCCCACTTCTCTCGGACGACACTTGAAGTGCCATCCCACCCTACTCTGTAGTTTTTTGTAATTTTTTGTAATTTTTGTATTTTTTTGTAATTTTTTATAATTTGTTTGTAATTTGTTTTTTGCAATTCGAGTACGATTTTTTCCCTCGGACTGCACTTGAAGTGCCATCCCACCATTAATTTTTTTTTTCTCTCCGACACAACATGATATGCCGTCCCACCTTTTTAAATGTTTTTATATTTTTTTTCCTCTCCGACGCAATATGGAGCACCGTCTGTTATTATTTTAATTTAAAAAGGTAAAATATAGCATTCTACGACTACAGCAAAATAAGAAATTGCTATATGCACTTATCCATTTATGCATATTTTAATCATAAACGACTGTGGATGTGGATGCTCTTAAGACCTTTTCTATGATATGATTCTCAAGGAATCTTTATTGACACTATTGAATGCAATTTCAAACTTTGCTTTTCCTTGTTATTCTTCTCTATGTCATCATAGGTATAAATTAACCTCAACTTTTGATAAACCTGGGGCCTCAAATAACGTTAAAAGAAAAATGCACTATCTAGTCATTTATTTTGCTTTCAGTGAATGCATGCATCTAAGCAATTTAATGATAATTGATGATTGTTATTGATTAAGATACGTAGACTTCCCTTTCCCAACTTATCTGAATCTTACACATTATTGAATCGAAACCAACCTTTTCTTTTGCAGTTTTTTTCTTTTGCAATTTACATCTATATAATACAAATTAGTAAAATTTGTATATCTACTTTGTCGAACCTTATCCAAATTTTTTCTAAATCTTCTGGATATTTGCCGAATCCCAAACATAAAGTCATTGGTGTATTATTTCCGAACACCAAATGCTGATAAGCATAGTCACAAATCTGGTGTTGAGAAATCATGCAACGAGAATCTTTTGTTTAGCATTCCACAAATGTGTAATAGATATTGGGTTTATGTCTTGCATACGATATTGGATAAAAAAATGATAAGACGATGGAAAGACAAAGACAATTGAAAACAGAGTGGAGGTAAGAAATAGTCAGCATAAGCTACAACAGAAGTTGCTGTTGACCGTCCCTAATGAGCGGTCGACTGTCTCATGCAAGAAGTCTTCCAGAGGGGAGGACGGTCGACCGCCTTGCTGGTGCGGTCGACTGACAGCGGCGCTGATGGGTTTCGGGCTTGAGTCTAGGTGATTCGGGAAAAGCCCAACTTGCTCTTCAAGCTAGATCGTGTGCCTCCTATCGTAGGGTTATCTCTTATGTACTATCCAATGGCTATTGTAACAAGATATCAACTTAGGGTTTGTCTCTAAATTTATATAAATAATTGTAACGACTCATAGATCTAAGATGATTCTATTGAGTGCCGAATAGAAGAAGAGAGTACTTCATGTGAGAGGGTGAGAGAGTTCTCCATTGTAAGCGCCATCAAGTTCCATTAGGCTTGAGAGAGGGTCGTGGTGAGAATTGTAATATTCTTGTATCTTCTCTAGTTGAATAATATCTCGGTTCTTCCTCCCCCTGATTAAGCCGAAAGCCCCAACCGAGACAATTCCTGTGTGCTTTGTGTGTTTGGTGTGATCTAGTCTTGCTTGGTGGTTTGTGTTGATTGTGACAAAGATTCAACAAGATCCTCATAATTTCCTAACAATATATTCGAGGAAATTCGAATTGTTCGGAAACAGTATATACAAAATTTATACATCTATAATTCATATAATTAGTACCTACCATTTAATAAAACATACTCCCTCCATTTCAAAATATAAATCATTCTAGCTTTTTTATTTTGTTTCAAAATATAAGTCACTTTAGGTTTACGAGGCAAATATCTTATCATTCTTTAATGTCCATCAAGTACTTTTTATGAGATTTTTAATTTTACCCTTATCTTTTTTTATAAAATGAGTAATAGTAAAATTATAGAGGATGGCAAATTGGACATTTTATGATTGATAGCTCATTTATGAGCTTCGAAAACTAAGATTGTTAGTACTTTTTGTCAATCCTAGATTTTTTTTTAATCGACGTGTAAAAACTAGGGGTGGGCATCGGTCGATATCCGACCTAATATGGACCATCCACCACCGATCCAAAGAAGATCGGTTTTTTAATTTTCTCATCCGCAACCAATCCGAACCTTAATTGGATCGGTTTCCATCCAAGCCGATTAAGCTCGGTTTGGATTGGATTGGATGGTCGGTTTGGCGTGCTACTTTTCACCTTCAACATCATTCATAATTTTGTCGAAATTTAAAAGATCAACTTTAATCAAACTTAAGAAACAACCTGATATTTGTTATTCAGAAATGAATTTAAAATAAAGATTCATAAAACCACAAGTTGTTAATAAATTTTGCACTAATTATTTGAGATTATGACGTTTAAATGGGTGAAACAAACTACTTTTTCACTTGCATACTTCTTTAATATTAGTTTATTATCATAAAAGAAACATTAAATAATCATAGCTAATTGAATTTCAGGTACAATAAAAAAAGATTTAGATTACAATTTCTACTTGACTTGATTAAAGTAACTACTAAATGTTACATCAACTTCATGATTCTATTAAGTTGGGCCACACTGTAAATCAAGCAATTCTCAACAACATAACACACAGGATTATGGAGAATCAAAATATAGGTAGAACAATTGCTCGGTTTGTATTAAAGAAATTAAAGAAGACTATTTGTATCTCCAAGAGAATGAGAAATGGCTATTTTTATATTCAAGAAATAAAAGGAGAACTATATTTTTTATGGACTTATGCATAGAGGTACGGTCGGTTCGGTTTCATCGGTTATTTGAAAGCCCCATCCAAGAACCGAACCGGTCCAGTTGGTTATTGAAGATCAAGAACCGAGCCAATCCAAACCCCCAATTGGTTCGGTTAAAAACCGGTCGGTTCGGGTTAGATTGGTTCGGATTGGTCGGTTCGGATAATAGTTGTCCACCCCTAGTAAAAACCTAGAATGACTTATATTTTGAAACGGAGGGAGTACAAAAACAGAGGTCAATTGTTATCTAACAATGTGTTAAGTAATAGACAAGTCCATATATAGGGTAAATTTCAGATAACTCTACTGAGTTTTTCCCCTTTAGAAGAAAACCATAACCAGTTATTTTTTGGCATATAACCCTACTCAAGTTTGCTCCGTTAGGCAGTAAGGCCTACTCCGTTAATTGTGGTCTGTTATCTGTAAAAAGTGCTGACGTGTCAATTTTCAATGACGAAAATACTTTTATGCGGTTTTTAAAAATACCTGTATGCCATTTATGGGGTGTTTTTTTGAAAAATTGGGAGATTAGGCGGGGTGTTTCTGAAAAATTGGGAGATTAGGTGAGAAATTTAAGCACATTTCATCAGTTTTTAAATAAAATTCCTTAATAATTACTTTAAAATTCCTTACAAATTACTTCAATTCCTTAAAAATTGAACCAAAAATCCTTCATAATCCTTCAATATTGTGAAATTAGTTTATAAACAGAGTTAATGAAGATCATAAACATATTAAACAGAGCTAAAGATGTCTGGAAACAATATAAACAGAGGTCATAATGCTCATAGATAACATAAAGAGAGCTCAAGATGCATGGGAACAACATAAACAGAGCTCATGATGCTCATAAACAACATAAACAAAGCTCAAGATGTCTGGGAACAACATAAACAAAGCTCATAATGCTCAGTAACAACATAAATTGGGCCTAAGATGCCTGGAAACAATACAAACAATGCTCATGATTCTCACAAAAATATAAACAGAGCTCAAGATGTCTGGAAATAAGATAAACAAAGCTCATAATTCTCACAAACAACATAAAAAAGCTCAAGATGCATGAAAACAACATAAACAAAGCTCATAATTTTCACAAATAACATAAACAGAGCTTAAGATGTCTGGAAATAACATAAACATAGCTCATAATGCTCAAAAAATTTCAATTTCCACTCTCTCACTCAAACCCAAGATCCCAACACTTCTTCTTCTTCTTCTTCCAGTAGCTGCTGCTGCTTCTTCAAACTTAGTCTTTATGTGCATGGACTACGAGTGCATAAATAAGAACTCTACAGTCTAAAGAGTACTAAAGTTAGGTTGTGATTGCTCAACAAACCTAGGGGAAAAAACTGTTCTGCCACATGCAACCATATATCAGAATCAAAACGATACAACGACTTGCTCAACAAACATGAAAGGGAAAGTAAATTCTTCTATCATTTTTGTAGTCACAAAATACATCATATATGTTTTTGTTTAAAAAATTTATCTATACATTTGTTGTTTACATTTTGACACATTAGAAATAACTGAAATTTCTAGTTTCATATAAGTTGCTTTTGTTTGACTAAAATTATAAGCAGTCATTGTGAACATAAATAATTAGGGAGAAGTATAAGTGTATCATTTTGATTCGAGTAGTGATGGAAATATATATATGTGATTTGCACAAAAGAAGAGCTTCAGACAAGATACTTATAAGTTCCAAAGAATAAACTAAGAACTTAGAGATATATTTAGTAGTAAATAACCTAAAAAATCATCAGAAGATTCTGCTTTGCTGGCAAAAAAGTGTAAGGTTTCTCGATTTCAATCATCATTAATAATTTATGATATATGTACATTATAGCATAATCATATATACAATAATTATGTCTGAAGTAATCAGTACAAGATAGAAACTCAACTGAATACTTATTGGAAAGCTTTTCTATTCTTATGGGAATTGTTAAATTTGTGATGGTTTTGAAAGCATATATGCTTGTAGCAACTACAGACGGGTGGCTATGGTTAATGATGGTTGGATTTAGGTAAAAGAAAGGGAGAACTGTTTGACTATGCAATCTTAATATCACTAGATTCGTAGGTAAGCAAAATTTCAAAGCTCAAATTTTTTATTGTTTGACTAGTTTATACGTACGTGGAATATCCAATAACTGACCCACGAAGGTGATTTAACTACTCTAAGTGATGGCAAAAATTCCATAAGTATAGTGGAGAGCCAGTACATGTAGTTGATCTGAGCCACTCCCTAAAGCATCCATATAGTATCCTCACTTAAAATTGGAAGATTGACCATCCAAACGAAAAATCTAACGATTGGATATGATATCTCGTGTAGACCATAAAAACTATACAATAAAATTTAGCAAGTTTATGACAAGTTTCACCTATCTGGCTATCCATCAATGGACCACAAATAACGTAAGTTCAAATTTATGAGCATACCATTAATTCTACAATCGCCTATCTATGTATAGTGTGATACAAGTTATAGTCACTAAGCTGAAATTCTACATATATAACTGGACGTTTGAAATGTCCAACAGTTGTCCATTTAGAATTTCACTGTTGCTGATTTCCATCCTAGCATTCAAGAAGTATACCAAGAAGTATACAGAATAGAAAGTCAAAAAGGCTACAAATCAACACTTGCAAAAGTCATAGTGCAAATTCACGACAATAATAAAGGATTGGTGAGTCTCAACAAGTTTTGAAGAAAAGGAATAGTATCCCTTACATCTCAATGATGTGCAAGGAGCAAGATGGTGATCTAACGTGACAATGACTTCCAAAAAGGTATTTGGAAATTGGAAAGCCCCCAAAACAATTACTGTCTTTTTAGTCTATCAAACTAACATTTCATGTTTCATCACTCATTTGAAAATGTAAATAGTAGCTTGAATTTGAATTAAACTAGGAAAGCAATTCAAGTAGTCAGGTAAAATGTTGCTGCTGAAAGTTGCATCCTACTTTCAATGCATTTCTGGATTCTTATCTTACATCCTACATCCAACTCTAAATCCAATGAAGTTGTTTACTCTGGATTCTTATCTTACATCCTACATCCAGCTCTAAATCCAATGAAGTTGTTTACTATATACAAATGCAGTAAATATGAACTCAACCATCAAATCCATCATATTTCTCCTATAGGCATAAAATCAAACACCTAATAGACAACCAACACAACACTAATAAAAGCCCAACAAAAAACTAAAGGGTTTTAACAAAAGAGATAGATGGTCGCCATACTTGCTCTGTTCGCGTTGCAGAACCATGGGATCTTCGTTCTTGATGTTGTAAAGATACCACTCCGCGACCTTGTCTCTTCCTTAACCATGGGACTTAGGGTTAGGACGGTGACAGTCCCGTCGTCGACGTCGATGGTGGAGAGGACGTCGGAGTCGACAGCGGAGACGATCTTGAAGAGTTTGGAGGCGAGGGGTGACATTTGGAGGAGGAGGAGGGATTAGGTGCGGGGGAGGGGAAGGAGGAGGGAGGAGAGGGTAGTGGAGCTGGGGTTTGGTGGTGGTGGTGGACCATTTTGGAGGAGTTTTTTTTCAATTTAGGGTTTAAGATATTGAAATTTGGAGGAGGATGAAGAAGAAGAACATATTTGGTTTTTGGTTTTATAGGAAGAAGACGAAAGAAGATGGGTAGTTTTGTTAAATATTTTAGACATTAGGGTTATTTTAGTCATTTCATCCTAAAGTTAACGGTGTTAGGGGCTCCTAACGAAAACAAATTTTAGTAGGGTTATTTTCTGAAAAAAAAACTGGGTATGATTATCAGCCAAAGGTGGAAAACTCAGTAGGGTTATCTAAAATTTACCCCCATATATATATATTCCTATTACAAAAAAGAAAGTCTTTAATCAATAATAATGATGATGATGATGATGATGATTATTATTATTATTGTTGATTCAACTCAATAATGATTATTGATTGAACATTAAATTATTTAGATGCATTTAGTGAAAGCAAAAAAAGAAAGAAAAAAAACATTAGTAATGTCTCTCCATTTATAGTTACTAGTTATCTGCATGCGTGCGATGCATACCCTAACAATTATGCCATAAATAATCTCACATCTTCTTTCAAGTTTTAGGTTGTTTAGTTAACATACAACCCCCCACGGTCAACCTTATTTCAACGACAATTAAATTTATATATGTTGTTAATTAATCTGCAAAATAAACAACACACTTAAACCAATAATTTAATCAAATAACCCTAAACAAACAAAAACAACTAAAATCCAAGCTTTGTACAAACTAAAGATCACAATCTCATCTAAAAATCCAAATTTTGTCAATCAACAATAACTATTTCATATTATTTCAAAACACAATCTTACGATTCCTCGCTCTCCGACTTCTCATTCACGCACAACGATTCCAACTAACTCAATGGAAAAACCCGAAACACACAAAAACAAACATACATACATCTAGTAAAAAATCACCATTTCATCTAAATTCAAACTTTCTCAGTCAACAAATTCATATCATTTCAACTAATAATTAATATTTCATCTAAAAAGTCAAAACTTTCAAAACATAGATTTTCCGGTTCCTCGCTCTTTGACTTCTCATCCACGTACAAAAATTCCGCCTCACTCAATTTGAGTTTGAAGGAATGTATGTACCTGATTCAAGTTTGTAGATGACAAAACCTTATTATGGCCAAGTCCTCATAGAATTCGCCATTGTCGTTGTTGTGAAGGTCTTCGAGATTGAAGGTGAAAGATAAAGAGGATGAGAATGGGATTAGGGTCATGGGTATGGAAGCTACGGTGGCGGTGCATGGTGGTAGTGTGACGGGGGTGAGGATGCTATAGGGGTGGTGGTGCGACGGGGGTGGGGGTGTGGTGGTGGTGCAACAGTGTGACGGGGGTGAGGGTTTAACATGGGCAGGGTGCAACATGGGCAGGGTGCGACGGTTGTGGCAGTGTGGGTGTGACGGTGGTGTGTGTGTGTGTGTGTGAGAGAGAGAGAGAGAGGGAGAAGCTTAGAGAATAGCAAAATTTAGGTTTTACTTTGGGAGAATTTTTGTGATTATTTGTTTGAATTTTTGGATTTTTATAATATGAATCTTTCTTAGTAGAAGTAATTATTGAAAACTTGCCTCCTTCATGGAAAGATTTCCGATATTATCTTTAGCATAAATAGAAGAAAATTTCTTTGAAAGATCTTATTGTTAGGTGTAAGATTGGGGCAGACAACCGTGGGATGAACAAGACCACAAGTGATGAAGGCCAAAGTACATGTTGTAGAGAACTCCAAAAATTACAAGGATAACTCTAACAACAAGAAGAAGAATTTCAAGAAGAGGAAAACTCCTAACCATGGATCCAAAGAAAAGAAGCCTAACAAGAAATTTAGTGGAAAATGTTGGATTTGTGGGAAGCCTGGTCATTCTGCTAGAGATTGCCGATTCAAGAAGAATGAAAACACATCAATAGAAAATGTTATTGAGAACATTACTTCAAGCATCGAGGACTTAAACATTTCTGCAGTTGTTTCTGAATGCAAACTAAAACTTTGGACAATGGTGGGTAGACACTGGTCCTACTCAACACATCTGCTATAAAAAAGTCAATGTTTTCAACTTATCATAAATTGGATCATGAAGAAAAACTATACATGGGTAATGCGGCTGTGTCAATGGTCGAAGGTTGTGGGAAAGTCATTCTTAAATCACTTATGGCAAGAATGTTACATTAAACGATGTATCTCACGTGCTAGATAGCCATAAAAAATGTTATCATTAGATTGGTGCTGTCAAAGAAAGGGTTTCAGATCGTGATTGAGTCAGCCAAGCTGGTGCTGACCAAGGCTGGGATTTATGTTGGGAAGGGATACCTATCTGATGGTTTATTTAAGGCTAATGTAGCTGTAGTCGGCAAAAATCCAATGTCCTTTAATTCTGTTATTAATAAAAGTTCAGTTTCTTATTTGCTTGAGTCTGAAACATTTGTATGGCATGATAGATTACGACACATAAATTTCCGAAAGATGAAACTTTGTAAATTTAGGCTTAAATCACAAGTGTGAGACTTGTGCAGAAGCAAAAATGGTTAAGAAACCATTCAACATGATGGACAGAAGTACTGAGCCTTTAGGCTTAATTTATACTGATTTATGTGATTTTAAGTCCTTACATACGAGAGGTGGGAAAAGTATTTTATCACATTTATCAATGATAACACTCGGTATTGCTACATGTATTTACTAAGTAGTAAAGACGAAGCAATTGTAGCATTCACAAATTACAAGGCTGAAGTAGTAAATCAGCTTAACAAAAAGGTCAAGATATCGAGGTCTAATCGAGATGGAGATTATGAGATACCGTTTGCATAATTGTGTGCAATGTATGGGATAATCCACCAAACAACAACCTCATACTTACCTCAGCAAAACGGGGTTACAGAAAGGAAGAACATAACGTGAAAAGATATGATTAACGTTATGTTTATAACTTCCGGTTTACCTACGAACTTGTGGAGGGAAGCCTTGTCCATGCCTAATCACATACTAAACAGGGTCCCACATAAGAAAACCGACTCAAGTCCATATGAGTTATAGAAATGACATTTGCCTAACTACAAATACCTCAAAGTGTGGAGATGTTTGGCAAATATTTCGGTTCCTCATCCCAAAAAAACCAAAGTTGGACAAAAAATTGTAGATTTCCATTTTTTAAAGCCCTACCGAAAATAGTAGTGCTTATAAATTTTTAATCTTTAAATCTAATGTGTGTGACATCAGTGTCAACACAATCATTGAGTCAAGAGATGTCATATTCTTTGAAGATGTGTTTTCACACAAAAAAATGAAAACACTGCTCTCAAAAGAATAAGAAAAGTGTCAACTGAGGAATATGATGAAACTCATCATGAAAATGATGAAATAGAACAAAGGAGGAGTGTACGGACCAAAACCTCTAAGTCTTTCAGTCCATAATTTCTAACATACACATTAGAGACTGAATCTCAGATTTTCAAAGAGGCATTCTCATTACCAGAGTCTTCATATTGGAAAGAAGCTATTAATAGTGAGAATGAATCGACTCTAAGCAATCACAATTGGAAATTGTTTAACCTTCCACTAGGACATAAACCAATCAGATGTAAATAGAGCTTCAAGAGAAAGATGAAACCAAATGGTTCCATTGACAAATTAAAGCCAGATTAGTGGCTAAAGGGTATCGCCAGAAGGAGAGCTTAGACTTCTTTAGTTCCTATTCACCGGTTACACGGGTAACCTCTATGAGGATGTTGATAGCAATAATATCTATTTACAATCTTGAAATCCATCAATTGGATGTCAAGACGGCATTCTTAAATGGGGATCTCGAGGAAGAAATCTACATGGAGCAACCAGAAGGGTTTATTTCAAAGGAAGCTGAAAATAAAATCTACAGACTTGTTTGAATCTCCATATGGACTTAAACAAACTCTGAAACAATGACATGAAAAGTTTAATAGTGTCATGATGAAAAATATTTTCGAATCAATGAGTGTGATAAATGTATTTACTACAAAAAATTGGGACAATCATGTGTGATTGTTTGCCTATATATGGATGACATGCTAATCTTTGGTCCTAACATGGAAGTTATAAAAACTGTAAAGAAAATGCTAATCAACTAGTTTGACATGAAAAACTTAGGTATGGCAGATGTTATTTGGGTATCAAAATAATAAGAACATCTAGTTGCATTGAATTATCTTAATCACACTATGTGGGAAAAGTAGTTGAAATTCAGTGAACATGGTATTAAAGGAGTATTAAATCTTTTTTCACCATCTGTAGTTTTGCATAGAAACACTTGTGAGAGTATAATGCATCTAGAACACTCTCTTGTAATAGACAATTTAATGTACATCATGAATTATACGAGACCAGACATTGCTTATGCAATTAATAAACTTTTGAGATACACAAGCAACCCATGAAAAGGTCACTGGGCATCATTGTTTAGAATGCTTGAGTATTTAAAGAACACAACATTTTTTTTATTATAGTAGATATCCTGCCATTCTTGAAGGATATAGTGATGCAAATTCGATATCAGATTTAGAGGAAACAAAATCCATAAGTGGTTATGTTTTTACCCTAGCATGAGCTGTAGTGTAATGGAAATCTTCTAAACAGATCTGTATTGATCGATCCACAATGAATCCGAGTTCATTGCTTTAGACAGAGCATGTGTAGAAGCAGAATGGCTTCGCCAATTTTTAGAAGATATTCCTTTTTGGCCTAAACCTATGACGGCTACATGTATCCATTGCGATAATCAAACAACACTGAGTAGAGCAACCAATTCTGTATATAATGGTAAATCACGACATATACGTAGAAGCATAATACTGTTAGGCAGTTACTCTCAAATGGAATCATTTCCATTGACTTTGTGAAGTCACATGACAATCTAGCAGATCCTTTTACTAAGGGATTATTCAGAAAGAAAATTAACAGTGCGTCGCGAAGAATGAGTTTAAGAGCCTAAACCAATACAAGTTACCTTATACGAAAACCTAACCAGACGGCAGGAGATCCCACAGACCAGGTTCAATATGACAACTAGTTATGAGTAACTCAACAAGTAATGCATTTGGACTCAGTTCCATCTCATTCCTATGGTGCAAAATAAATGCATGCCTATAGAAGTATTAAAAGGTTAAGCAATGATTTTAATGAGTCCATATCTTGAAAATAACAAGTGGAGTATTGTAGGATGCTCTTAATAGATGCTGTCACCTATGTAAGTCTAGGCTGGGTCGGCTCAATGAGAATTTTAAATGGCCGCAATTTTCTAAAACACTCGCAGAACTGAGATTTGTTTAGGGCCCAAATGAACACAATCAAGAAATTGGATGTAAAGGACACAATGTTGTGTAAAGTTTATTGTCTTTGTATACTTTAACGGCTGACAGTTTAAGATAAAATATTTCAACGATTAGCTAAGTATATCAAATAAATTTTAACAATTGAATGTTCAAAGTGAAATATCTACATATCCATGATGCGACATTGTTCCAATTGCATTATGTGATATTTACCCTTTTGTGTGGGGGAGATGAAAATCATCATTCATGTAGGGGATTGTTGGAAATCAGTTTGAATGGAGCAATTCAAAATTCTATCTTATTCTACTCATTGAGACAAAGAAGATAATGTATTCACATGTCCAAAACGGATTCAAATGAATGAGATATTCCCTTCGAAGTTAACATGTTGAAATGGGAAATTGGTTTTTTTGCCTGGTATGTGCCATTAAATTTTAGTCCCACATCAAATAAAAGCAAAGATGGAAGCAAATTAATAATTTAAAAAGTTAGCCTAAAGGTTGTGCCTTTGTGGGTACAAAGGTTCTCTTTGGAGGAAGAACACACCCAAAGTGGCCTTGGGCTTCGGTTTGAAACATGAGCATCATTGGCCGGGGCTTGGACTTGCGATTGGGCTCTTGTGAAACCATAACTTTTTTTTCTTCTACAGGACAGTTCTCATTTTTCTGAAAGGCTGAAATCGTTCCCAATGAGCCATTTTCTGAGCAGTTGTAATCGTCACAGGACGAGCCATTTTTTGAGCTGTTGCAACCATCACAGGACGGTTTTCCTAAGCAGTTGTGGTAATGCCTACAAATAGAATATGAATATGATCAACTTGTCATTCAATTTTCATATCCATTATCAGTGCTAACTTTAAACAAAGAAGGGGTTCATATCCATCTCGACAAAGCCTCCATTATTCTATTACCAGTTAATCAGGGTTAGACTGTATCTTGGAATACTACTACTGACAACACTGTGCCTAGAAGTAGCGAAAATATGTCTTATTAATCATCAGTCTATTCGTTCATCATCATCAAGGCCGGAATCGAAATATATTATCTTCTTTATGTTCTTTGTCCATAGTGAACTTCACTGTTTGCGAAACAATACACTTGGGGTTAAATTTGAGTAGGAGTTTAAATATGTTTAAATTAATTAATTTTTTGTATGAGACCAAACATTTCTTATGCAGTAAATAAGCAATTTTCATTGCATATACAAACAAATCGGACAATCATGTGTGATTGTTTGCATATATGTGGATGATATGCTAATTTGTGGTCCTAACGTGGAAGTTGCTCCCACAAACATGATTGGTTAAACTGCATAAGCAATGTCTGGTCTCGAGACTCACCCCCAAAGTGAGCTTGGGATATTTAATAACCTGAATGTAGCACTGTCACATTTACCAGATACCCGAACCCAATTCAGACCTGGCATTGGACCGGAATCGACCTGATCTATACGAGTTCGGGTCCGAGTCCGGGTCCGGGTCCGCTTAAAATAGAACCCGGACCCGGACCCGTTAAAAAATACCCCCAAAAATATGGAATTTGAATAATATGGTTATAGGGATATACATATAAAAGTAATTGTTGAAGATAGATGTGTAAATTTAATATTTATTAATGTACTTAAGTGTAAAAAATATTGGAACCGTAGGGTATCAGGTGCAAAAAACTCAAGTGCAAATATTTATTCCCCACTTCCAGATTAGACAGGTGGGTATTTTTAGGACCCGGACCCGGTTCTTGCAAGTCCCGGTCCGGGTCCAATTTTTGGACTCGTGAGGTACCGGGTTTGGGTCCGGGTCTGGGTAGTGGAAGACCCGAACGTGCATTGCATATGTTTTGTTGTACACAAAATTCACCACCTCAACTTTCTCATTATAGTATTAGAGATTAATGGTACCAGCTTATACAAGAGTTTAGGTTGATTTTGCATTTATGGTGACAGAGAAAAATAGAGAAAAGGGACAGTCTTGAAATTGCAACTGATACCATAAAGGATAATATTGTATAAACAATGAAAAAGGAACGAATCTTTCAATCTCGAGAAAAGTGGGGTTTGAACTTTAGTTCTTGGTGAATAATTCGAGAAAAGGATGATTAATCGCTAATTTTTGTGAATAGTTCACATGCGTCATGAATTATGAATCCTTGTATTATTTGCAAACATGTACATTAGACATGTTCTTCGTAAATTTTCTCGATTTGTGTTTGAATAATGTTAGTATGCTTACCACCAAACCCTATTATGGCGGTAGGGTCTCTCAGTTATTATGGTAGCTGTAACGCCTCTGCCCTGGGTTCGGACAATTTATACAGTTTAGAAGACAAATTGGATACTATGTAGTATAACTGCCCACCACAGGCTGCCTCTCAAAAGGTGGTTAACCGAATTGGTGACTCTTGATCATAGGCAATAATATTTATTAATGTAATATTCTTGTTGAAATCCGATATGAGACTAAATCCCATACTCTCTCTCCTTTTCAATTTCCGTGTACACACTCCCGCAGTGTACACGTCAGTCGAAGACCAAGTCAACTGCCGTTGGCTTGACACCCTAATGTCCGGGTGGGCCCCCTTCAAGAATGACGTCATCATCCATAGTAGTAGCAACATCACTTGTACATGCTGTTTAATTCACGGGTGGGCCCCCCATTCACTATTCATTTTCTCTATATTTACATCCATGCCATCCTACATATAATTTATACAAACAGTCACTTTTTATCAAAGTATATTATATATATATATTATTTTAGAAATTACGGGGTGTTACAGTAGCAAGTCTCTTTGCTACTAAAGTGTTGTCGGCAAACTTTTTTAAGAACTTATCAATAAAAGAAATTATATCTTTTATTTATTTTTTATTTTCCTGAATATTTTGGAAGTAAAAAATTCAAGTTAGGATGGTAAGTGGTCCTCTACAGTCATATTTTTTTCCTTTAAAACTGGCTGCGTGACAGTGATATTTGTATATCTTATCGTTGGGAATTGTTTTATTTTTAAATTTTCAAAGAATTAAAATTCCATGGTATTCAGAAGTTTGGATGACTAAAATCTCGGTTTCTACATGACACAATAAAATTTTAGTTTCTTTTTTTTTCTTAAACATGTTGTAGTCGCACATACTCATCAATCTGAGTCCATATATATACTAATTATCAAAATTTACAATACACGCAACACTCAATCTTTTGTACTCTCGACTTACTACTGTACTCTAATGTCACTTGCTTGAAAATTTTAAGTTCATTTCTTTATTTTTTAAGATGAAAAAATGTATTACCCAACGAAGTTAGGATGAAAATTGAAAGGTGAAAATAAGAGGACGATTGTGGCCACTATATCTTCTTCCTAATATGCTTCATTGTCAGAATCATGTTGATATGGATAAAATCAGATTCTCACAATCTCAACACACAAAACTTCTCAAGGGCAGAGCGGTAATTCCACAACAACTACATGTTCATTAAAGGAACATAGGCCGCACCTAGGCCCATCATCTCAACCAGGCCAACAAATAAGGCTTATAGCCAATGAAAGAGGGATTCCAGCTAATTACAGCTGGCATTCAAATCTCGCAAATCATGAAATAAATAACTAATTCTATCACTTAACGGGAAAATCTTCAACCAAATCTAGAGAGATGGTCTCTCAAGTCCCCCCCCCCCCCCCTCCCCCCCCCCCCCACACACACACCCACCCACCCACCCACCCACCCACAAAAAAAAATAAAAAAATCAATAACGGGTAATCAATATTTTGCCACAAAAAAATATCTTTTTTTTGTTACTGACTTGAGCGTCGGAGGGTCTTTCGCCGATGCCAACCCCGAAGTTCAGACTTTTTACAAGTTTGCCGACGACATCTCAGCCGTCTAATCCAGATCTAAACACTCTCAACGGTTCAAACTCAGATCAATGGGACCTCAACCTTCACAAATTAAAATATGATCGATACTCCAGATTGTGTTGCGTTTGGTTTGTTGTTTTGAAAACAGTTTTCTGAAAACAGTTTCTGAAAAGAGTTTTCTGAAAACAGTTTTCTGAAAATGAGAGTGTAAAATCTGTTTGGTAATAATTTTTTATGAAAACAGTTTTTAAAAAATTAGAGTATAATGTATGTATAGGTTTGGTTGTATGTATATACTGTATACAGTATATATACTCTGACATATACATACATACTGATATATAATAATATAAAATATTTTATTATAATAAACATATTTAATAATATACATATATATAATAATATATAATAATTATAATAATATATATGTAATAATAATATATTCAAATTATATATTAAAAAACTTATTATAATAGTAATAAATTATATAATAATATATACAATAATATATAATAGTAATATATAATAATAACAATAATATATATTATAATAATGGAGATATATATTATAATAATAGATTATTATAATAGTATATATAAAATAGTATATATGAAATAATAGTATATATAAAATAATAAAATAATATAATATATATATAATAATAATATAACATAATAATAGTATATATAATAATAATATAATATAATAATAGTATATATAAAATAGTATATATAAAATAGTATATATAAAATAGTATACATAAAATAATAATATATAATAATATTATAATATAATAATAGTTTATATAAAATAATAAATATAAAATAATAATATATTATAATAATTGTATATTATTTAATATTATGAAATAATTTATTATAATAAACATATTTAATTATATACATATCTATATAATAAAACACAAAGAAAGCTATCAAGTGGCTCACATTCAATCTATCCCAAAATCAATGGACCAGATCTACTCTCACAAAACATATTTTCCCGCCCAAATTTCAAACTCCCAAATTCAAACACACACACTCTCTCTCTTTTTTCACTGTCTCTATCTTTTTTTGCAGTACATTCTTTTTCACTGTCTCTATCCTTTTCCTGCTCACTCCGTCTCTCTCTCTCACTGTCTCCCTCTCTCTCCCCGCTCTCTCTCTCTCTCATCGTTTGCAGGTACACTCCACTGACGTTCGCGGTTCCCCATTCTCAACTCCGCCGTCGTTACCCGTTCGCAACTCTACTCGGCCGTCGATCGCTATTACCCTTCACAACTCCACCGCCGTTCGCCGTTCGCCCTTCACATCTCTCGATCCTTGGCGCCTTGGTCCATCGATCTTCAAAGATCTGGTGTTCAATTGATCAAAGGTGTTATCTTTATCTTCAATCGACGTTCGCCCTTCACAACTCCATGTTTTATCTTTCTTCATTTTTCAACAGATTGTATAGATATTTTTATTGAAGTGGTTACTTTGAAATTTGAAATCACCTTCAAATGAGTGCTTTGAATTCTGATTTACATTAGTTTTGCCCCAAATTGGTTGGGAGGGCTGATTAGTGTCTAATATTTCATTAATTATATTAGTTTTGCCCCAAATTGCTTTGACGACTAGAGGCATGAATTCTGATGTTTATTAGTTTTGGCCCAGATTTGTCTTACCTGAACCCATTTTATTAGTTTAATTTACTGTAATTAATGTTACTTGATGACTGGAGATTATCAAGCAGAATCAAGTTATAAACCAACTAGGCAAAGTTTTAAAGGGAAAACTGTATCATGTGAACATGTTTTAATCCATAACTAGGAGCCAGCACTGTTCGGTTTTTAAGGGGGAAATGAACTTAGTATTTTTTTTGTGAATTCAGTTTAGTTTCAATTTCAGTAGAGTTTTTTTTTGGTCAAATTGATCAAAGAAGTTAACAAACAGATTTAATTAAGTATAGTTAAATTGATTACCTCGCTTTCTACTGGCAACTGATTACCTCGCTTTCTACTGGCAACAGACTTCTAACATCGTGTTTCTCACTTACCTCCATCTGCTAGCCATGGTGTAAGAGCCATACAAATACCAACCACCAAAAATAACAATGATGGAAGCTGAGGAGACATGATGCCCTGCAACAATATGATAAAAAGGTAAAAACACTACTGTGACCTAAATTAACATAATATCTTCAACAACATGTGCTCCTTCTGTTTTCTCCACACACAAAAAAAATTACTTAGTTCTGATACATGCAAGTATGCAACACATTAACTCACTGTACAAACACACCAACTTGGGCACTGATATGCATAACAATCAGACTATCCAATTCAAAGCCCAAAGCGCTATACAGATCTCTTATTCTTCAGAACGATACCATTTTCTTCTAGAAAGTTGCAGAGAAAGTTACTGCATAACATACATGTTTCACAGCTTCCCCCAAACAAAAGCAAATTCTTCTCCAGGTGCAACTATACCTGCTCGAAGCAGCTATACTCGAAATGCAAAAATTCAACCTACTAAAGCAACCAGTGTAATCTTTCCCCCAGTCAGAAGACTTAATGAGCCCATAATAACATGAAAGTTCGAAAGGAGAAGCTCTAGATCAATTGACAATCTAACCTTGAAAAGTAAAGAAAGATGATTACCTATACAAATACCCAAGTATTTTTTTAGGATGGGTTAGGGTTATTCAAATATATTGAATTTAATCATTTGTCTTCTATATATTACTTTTAATCATTTGCCTTCTATATATTATTTTGTGAACTTTGTTTGAAAATGTACACTAATGAGATGGACCTACTGCAATAAAAATCTAATCAAAGGAAAAAAATTTAACTGCCTATTGTTAAATTTTCGTATTCAATAATCAATAAATTAGTATTGTTGACAAATTTTCAACTATTTTGTGCAACAATAGGTCTGAAGATTCCAAGATAGTGGGAGATTTTCGATTATGAGGGAAGTTAAACTTTTTCATTACATCAGGTATGTTATATGTGTACTTATATCACGTTTTACTTTCTTTCGAATTAATCTCTATTTTCATTTATCTCAATAACCAATGTTTCATTTTATTTTTCTTCACTTTGTTTAATTACATAAATAATAAAAGTTATTCATTACATGAGGTATGTTATATGTGTTCTTATCCCCTGTTATACTTTCTGTTGAGTTAATCCCTACTAGGTTCTTTATAAAAAGAATCAATACATCAAGTAGATTTTACTTCTATGATACAGTTGCCTAATGTTGATAGGATGGTGGGCATATAGACATCATCTAACATTGCCAATATAGTGTCAATTTTTTTATATTGAACATCTATCAGTCTAATGAAATTGTTGGTTTCTATGTTGTATTCCTGCATATACCACTGTTATGATTTATATATACAGTTTCATTTTCTTAATGTTGTGTTGAGTTTTAATGAAAGAAAATTTATATTTGGGTACACGCACTTGGTACTCGAATTGATAATGTTTTTGAGAAAAAGGTGACATCGTCACCCCGAAATTGATAATGTTTACCATCTAATTTATGCATCTAATTTTAGGATTGATTGTTTGTAAGTGTTATTCAAAATTGATACAGTTTTCCATCTAATTTTGCATCTAATTTTAGGATTGTATCTGTTTAGGGTTGCAGATTTTAAAATTTGTAGGATTGTATCTGTTAGATTGATACTCACGAGGGTTGATTTTAGTATTGTATTCACGAGGGTTGATGCTAATATTTGTGACTGAATGTTTTTTTTTTTTATAGTGAGACTGAATGTTTTTTGATCGGTGCTGCCAATAGTTTTGAACATCGCTTGATAAGTTTTTTTGTTCGGTACTGCCAATAGTTTTTTTTTGTTGTTCTAAACATCCTTCCCTTTAAATTACAAAGAAAGCTATCAAGTGGCTATTGCACCATCATGTTCAACAGACATGTATATATCAGCCGAGAAGTTGTGTTTTGTGTGTTTCGCTTACCAAGATGATGTTCTTCTCTTTAATTAGGTTGTGAGAAAAAGACAGATGATGTTTTGCATAAATTGGTTGAAGTATTGGTCGAAGTGTTTTTTTTATACTTATTTTTATTAGTTTTACCTATTTTGTTATTTTGGCAATCATCACTATTCCTCTTAATATGAAGCAAACAAATTTGACCATCATGTCGATATTTTTTACTTATTTTTGTTGTTGAATAAAATTTATTTTTTATTGCTTTTGTTGTTGCACTGACCACATGATAATTTGATCCTACTCATTATGCAAACCTACTTATTGCCTTTACTGTTATTACTACAAACATCTCCTTCACTACTGCTGAAAGTTTTGGGATCCAAGTTGAATCATCGAATTTGGTAAATCTTGCTACAACCTCACCTTATTTGTTTTTAAATTTTTTTTTTTTTTTTGCATTATTTATATTGTTGATTGTTGTGAATAATTTGTTGTAGGAAAATGGTGGTTAAAATATATATAGATAGATAGATAGGAAGAGATGGAAGTTGCCGGTCCAGGGCAACTGAACTTGGATGAGGCCCCATCATGGGGTTCTCGGGGAGTCGACTGCTTTGAAATAATGGAGCAGATCGGAGAAGGCACTTATAGATTTTATGTAATGTTTGGCTTGATATATATCTATGAAGCCAAACATGCATTGTTTTTATATACTGATTTCATTAAACACTCATTAAACACATTGATGCCTAATTTCTTTGAAGTAAATTTAACATTAGCAAGATTTTTTTTCCCTTTCTTATGGACAACTTGAGTTCTCTTTGGTAGTTGCCATTATCTTAGAGATCTTTTTTTTCCATCATCTTGCACAAGTAGAGGCGTTATGTGCTTGCTAACTTATTTATGAACTAGGTGGTTTTCTGTGAGTTATATCCTTTAGGATGCTTAAATTTAATATGTTCATGACTGGCCTCTCCTTTATTAAGCATGCATGCCTATTTGCAAATACCTGTTATCGTGAAAATTTGATCATAATAATTATGCAAGCCTACTTATTGCCTTTACTGTTATTACTACAAACAGCTCCTTCACTACTGTTGAAAGTTTTGGGATCCAAGTTGAATCATCGAAATTGGTAAATCTCGCTACAACCTCACCTTATTTGTTTTTAAATTTAATTTAATTTTTTTTTGCATTATTTATATTGTTGATTGATGTGAATAATTTGTTGCCGGAAAAGGGTGGTTAATATATATATAGGAAGAGATGGCATTTGCCGGTCCAGGGTGACTGAACTTGGATGAGTCCCCATCATGGGGTTCTCGGGGAGTCGACTGCTTTGAGAAATTGGAGTAGATCGGAGAAGGCACTTATGGGTATTTTTCGTAATTACTCATTTTTCCCCCTGTAATTATTATGACATTAAAGATTGAATATTTCGTTGATGATTTGTGTGATGCTTCCGAGTTTGATGTATTACTAGCAGGTAATTTAAGGTGTTGTTATATAGTTGTCAGGTCTTCATGTTTATGGACATAGATTATAGGACTTCAGTTCTTTAGTATGTCCATACAGTGTCGCCTTATGTTGATCGTCCGCATTGAGTATTCTTGAGCTATATTACTAAATTAGGCAACTAATGAACGACAAACAATACTATTTGGAAACCATCTATTATTGGCTAGGAGTTATTGTTCATTCTGATACTTCTGAACATGGAGGTAATTATAGATTTTATGTAATGTTTGGCTTGATATATATCTATGAAGCCAAACATGCATTGTTTATATATACTGATTTCATTAAACACATTGATGCCTAATTTCTTTGAAGTAAATTTAACATTAGCTAGATTTTTTTCCCTTTCTTATGGACAACTTGAGTTCTCTTTGGTAGTTGCTATTATCTTAGAGATCTTTTTTTCCATCATGTTGCACAAGTAGAGGCGTTATGTGCTTGCTAACTTATTATATAGATGTTCAAGATCCATAACAAGATGTGCTGGGTTGCCCTTTGGCGAGGTGTATTTTAGATTCATCGTCTGTTTCTTTAACAGAACAAAGAGGAAACAGAACAAAGAAGAATGCATGCAATTTATAATTCTTTTAAGCAATCATTTCATTTCATCGTGAAGTATGTATGGTGTTGTAGGAAATTCCTTCTGTACATAACAATTCCATTCCTTCTCTCTTCAGTTTTGAGTGATAAATTGTATCAAAAGACTGCATATGTAAGTCATATCGTTATATGCATTTTGTTGTATACAATTATCGAAAACTGCTGTATGGTTCTCAAGTAGTGGACACAACAATTAACTTTTCATGTGGGCTAAATTTTCCAGTTTGTAAATTCGTCATCATCATCATAAAGCTTGAAATTCCATGAAATATATGACAAGATTTAAAAACTGTCTATCAACATTGACGTCACTCTCTTAAAACCAAAAGTAGTAGGTGCATTGGGAAATATGACTAGGGTAAAGCAGTGAAAGTAGTAGGTGCATTGGGAAATATGACTGGATGCAGCTAAAAATGATTCTTGCAGTTGTCGTTTTTTAAAATTAAGAACATGTTGTTGTAAATTGATGCAGGTGTTTACTATACTTGAGTATATATCTTGGGCAAAGGTCTTTGTATTACTACTTACAATAATGTCACATGGTGAAATAATTTTTATGCGGATGAAATGCAATATTTAGTGTTAGGGTTTTTGTTGATTTTTGATGGATTGGGGGATATTTAGGAGGTGGAAGGGGAGGAGGTGAATGGGGAGACGAGGAGAGCGTCGGTGATGATGTCCCATATGTTCTTCAAGACGTTGACTGCGTTGGATACGAGCACTCATGGGGGGTTTTCGGTGCTGAGGCGAGCGGCTGAGGATTGTTTTCCGCCACTGGTATTAATGTCTTTGTTTGTTTGTTGGGTTTTTGGGGATGATTGATTTTGAGGGATGGAATATGTGGTGTAGGATTATAAGCAGCAGAGGCCGTTGCAGGAGCTGGTTGCCAAGGATTTGCACGGGACGAAGTGAAGGTTTCGGCATATCTATTGAGGTATTATACTTGATTGAATGCCAAATTTCTGGTTTGAAACTAATATTTGTTTTCATTTAATACTTGGGTTTTCTTATTTTTGTTAGACTTTCCTCCTTAAGTAAAAGTGTTTTTTCGCTTTGAAACTTTGTAGGCTACTGCTTAAGTAAAAGTCTTTCATAGAAATATAATCTGGGGCCAATCGAGGCTAGCTACAAAAGATTTCACACAGCCTGATTTCTCCTGTAGGCTACTCTCAACAGTCTGCAAATACAATTAATAGTAGAACTACATTAAATTATCATTGAAGACGAAAGCACATAACCAACCAACATGATTAACTTTACCAGTCTAATATTTGGTGCGATCTTGAGCTGGTATCGTTCAACAAAGTTTCACCAACCTGTCTTTTTGCTGTAAATCACAAGTGATATACAATAAGAGAGAGAGAGCCCAAGTTTCACCAACCTGCACTTCTATACTACTATGTAATGGAGAAGTGTGTTTACCACTCTTTCAAACCACCTCTTATATTTTTGTTTAAATATGTGACCTTTCATTTAACAAATGCATTGCAGAGCATAGAATGAATGAAAATTGTCAAGTGGATTTTAACATGGGGAAATGACAAACCTTCACAAACACCGATCAGGTGTGTCAGATGTTGATCATCTTTTGCGGTTTCTTCTTCCAGTTTCTCAACAATAGTTCCATTCTGAAAAGTGCTGAAGTAAAAGAATGTTTATCTTGATAGTAAGGTCATGATTATACGATATGTGCAGATAGTGTTGTCATGATTATACAAATTTCACAAAAGAACAATACCTCGGGGTCATTTAATAGCCGAAGAGGGCCAGAATCTGGGTTTAACAGATCATGTACAACCTCATTATAAATTTCTGTCAGGAATCTAAGTACACCAGATCATGTACAACCTCATGTGATATTATCTTGATAGTAAGGTCCCTCTCAGGAGTCTAAGTACAAGGCAACAAAGATATATGATATCAGTTTGAGACATCAAATAATTGCTACTTAGGAAATCAATTTATCATGGTCACCTAAATGTGGTTTGCAAGAGATTTTACATTTTGGATGTGGTTGTATATGTTATTTACAGCACTCTCAGTTATCCCTCTCATAGTGTAAGTCCCTCATAGTGTAAGTCTTTCCGCTGCTGGTCTGCCCGTAAGCAAATATAGTAGCTACAAAAATTTCAGACATACACTCAGATACTTAAAATCATTCCAGTCAATGCAGACAGTGCAACATCCTTGGCTCCTTCTTCATATACGGTCTCCTTCTTCATAGAAGTGTAGGTTGGTGAAACTTAGGCTCTCTCTCTTATTGTTTATCACTTATGATTTACAGCAAAAAGACAGGTTGGTGAAACTTCGTTGAACGATACCAGCTCAAGATTGTACCAAATTATTAGACTGGTAAGGTTAATCATGTTGGTTGGTTATGTGCTTTCGTCTTCATTAATTGTATTTGCAGACTGTTGAAAGTAGCCTACGGGAGAAATCAGGCTGTGTGAAATCTTTTGTAGCTAGCCTCGATTGGTCCCAGATTATATTTCTATGAACACTTTTACTTAAGTAGGAAAGTAAAATCAGATTAAATTTCTATGAAGACTTTTGTTAGACTTTCCTCTTTAAGTAAAATCAGACTTTGTAGCTAGCCTCGATTTTTTTTATTTTTATGAAGACTTTCCTCCTTAACTAAAAGATCGCACCAAATTAAAAGTTTTCTTACTATTGATTGAATGTATCTCTTTTTTGTTATCCTAGATTATATTTCTATTGGTAAGATACTATGTTATTTATTTGCACTGCTTGAACAATGATATTGATGGACGTTTAGAGGTGTTGAAACTATACTTTTTAAGGTTGAATGTCTGTGCTTCAATTGGTCAAACTTGACACGTCGTAATTTAAGGCCCTTGCACAACAAAAAATCAAAATCAAAATAAAAAAATGAAATGTGCTGAAAACAGGTTTGTTCCCTGCGATTTGCTATTTGCCTGTGTGAATAATCCTCATGGAAAGCTAAGTTGATTAAAGTAATCTTACAATACATTGCTGGTTCTATTGAGACGGTTTGTATGAGTTATTGTTAAACTTGATCATGTTGAACTCTTAAACAATTTTAAGTTTAGTCTCTAGCTAAAGTTTAATATCGGATGATAAAGTTTTGATCATCTCTTTCTGACATTAAAAAAAAAAATCCATTACAGGTGCAATTCCCATGACAAAAAATTGTAGGGGCTACCATTCCAGATGAACACATGCTTAATCTGATATCCCTTCGCAAGGTATGCTTAACCCCTTCTGTGTATTAGATGCTCATTATTGATATTTTTTTAATTCCGACTTTTTTTAAACCAACCAATGTAGAGGAAGGAAGCAACAAGTTATTCTGGCAAAGGAAAGAGAAAGGAAAATGAATGGAGAATCTTTTTTTCGTAGTGTTACTTTTTTTGGTAGTTAAGTTCAGTTATGTAGAATGAGGGTAGTTAAGAAAATCTGTGTAATATTTAGTATTTTGGGAGATTTTGTAAGTACTGTATGTGATGATGATATATGGTTATGAGAGGTAGTATGTTAAAACCCGTACCCGCAAAGTTGTGAAGTATTGGGCTCTGTATGTGGTTTTTCAAAGATTTTTCTAAAAGTCCATTAAGTTTTCAAACGAAATCTTTGTTTTTATTTTGTATCTTACATTAAGTGAAGATATTTACCCCTAGAGCCCTATATATATGATGTTGTGTGATGTTGCTGGATTGGCCTGGGGAGGATTGGTATTAACTGCCTGTGATGTGATCTTTTTAAGGAATTGCTGTAAAAGGGCTAATATTTTAGGGGAGATTTTGCCGAAATTTTTACCAAAATTCCTATTAGTATTCTAGAATAGAAATAAGGATTTAATTGAGTAGGTGTACAAAAAATTTAAAAATAAAATCATACATTGTAATAGTTAACTAATATTAAGCTTTATTATATAGATTAGTGGCACCACTCTTTAAAAGCATGTTCATAGTTAACTAATATTAAGCTTTATTATACATTGTAATAGTTGACTAATATTAAGCTTCAGTTAAAATTTAATTTATATATAATCGTGGCACTTTATGTCACTAAATCCCCATCCGCTCAGCTTTACTAAATCCCCATCTGCTCAGCGTTCAGCTTTCCATGATATTGGAGTTGATTGATAGTTTTTTTTTTTGTTTGTTTGTTTAGAAACAGATCTCTGATAAAAATGGAAGAAATAGAGCTAGCCTTGCACCACTCTTTAAAAGATTAACAACAGAAATCAAATCTATAATCATTTTCTTCAACATTGCAAGCTTTCACTTCCATTCACATGTGTAGGAGGATGGAGGAAAAAATGGTAAAAGATAAGAATCACATCTTAATAATTAATGTTCTTCAAAAGTTTTGAAGAAGTGGCGTCCAAATCCTAAAAACATCAAAGTAAAAATTTACACTAAAAGCAGCTAAATTATTTATAAGATCCATAATCTAAGGTGGGTTTGGAGGCGTGGGTAAGTTTCCCATTGCTTTTGTTGGGATTGGGGCGTCAACAAACGTCCTCTGGTCGCAGCGGAACTAATTAGAGAAATGAGGAAGTCGAAGTAGACGAGGCGAATAAATTGAGCAGGCAAGTAGATCCACCAAACTAACACAAACACAATAACGATGACTTATCCTGGTTAGCTTTTGCTTAATCTGGGAGAAAATATAGGGAGATCTAATATTCAACTAGAAGAGATTATAAGGAGTTACTGATTCACTTGATACAAGGAATTAAACTCACCCACCAAGAACTATCTCTCTTTCGAGCCTCTCTTTGCAATGGAGAAAAGAATCTATAAAGTACTTCCTCTCATATTGGAAGAGTTTACAATATATAGAGAAGAATAGAGAGAAAACCTAGGTCTAATCCTGATCCTTAGTCGTCCGATAAAACCTGAAAAAGAAGTAACTGAATAGGACCCGCACGATCTAACTGAATAGGACCCGCACGATCTAACTGTCACCATGACCGGTCGACCGCAACTAGCTAAATATATGCGCGTGGACACATCCAATCAATGTAATAGTTCCGAATATTTTTCTTTTTTAATACTGCAATGGTTAGCGATAAACGATGTTAAGGATTAGATGTTGATGAGTATTTTGGGGTCTCTTTGTAGGTGCAATGGAGGTAGCTTCATTGCTGAAGAGCATTGATTGGCTTGGTTCGGAGCCAAGTTTTGATGAGTAAGTGGAGGAGGAGGTGAAAGTTTACCAAGGTTTGGTCAATGAAGCTTGGGAGATTGTGGAGGGATGCCATCAGTTATGAGTAAAATTTATTTTGTAAGTATCTATGCTCCAAGTCCTTTCCTGAACATTTAGAGCATCTAAGTAATTAATTAATCATGTTTGCTGCTTTGTGTAACTATGTTATCATGTTGAATGAATTTATGATAGTTTTCTGTGAGTTATATCCTTTAGGATGCTTAAATTTAATTTGTTCATGACTGGCCTCTCCTTTATTAAGCATCAAAATTGTTTTTTTTCCATTACAGTTGCAATTCCTACGACAAAAAAATGTACGGGTTACCATTCCAGATGAACGCGTGCTTAATCTGATATCCCTTCGCAAGGTATGCTGAACCCCTTATGTATATTAGATGCTCATTATTGATAATTTTTTAATTCCTATTTTTTAACCAACCAGTGTAGAGAAAGGAAGCAACGAGTTATTCTGGCAAAGGTTCGCAGTGTTACTTTTTTTGGTAGTTAACTTCAGTTATGTAGAATGAGGATAGTTAAGAAAATCTATGTAATATTTAGTATTTTAGGAGATTTTGTAAGTACTGTATGTGATGATGATATATAGTGATGGGATATAGTATGTTAAAACCCGTACTCGCAAAGTTGTGGAGTATTGGGCTCTGTGTGTGGTTTTTCAAAGATTTTTCTAAAAGTCCATTACGTTTTCAAACGAAATTTTTGTTTTTATTCTGTATCTCGCATCATGTGAAAATATTTGTCTCCAAAGCCCTATATATATGATGTCTGTGTGATGTTGCTTGGATTGGCCTGGGGAGAATTGATATTAACTGCCCGTGATGTGATATTTTTAATTGTTAGCAGAATTCTGTACGGAATTGCTGTAAAAGAGCTAATATTTTAGGGGTGATTCTGTCGAATTTTTACTAAAATTCCTATTAATATTCTAGAATAGAAATAAGGATTTAATTGAGTAGGTGTAGAAAAAATTTAAAAAAAAAAATCATACATGGTAATAGTTGGAGTAATGAAGAGCATTTTCTGTTCGAACCGTCGAGTTTGAAGGCAATTTCTTTTGTACATCAGTCGTTTTGAAAGGTTTTGGTTTGAAAATGCGCTTTCCTATAAACTATCAGTGTTGGTTTTTTAAAGTTCTCATTGGTTTTGACTTGATTGATTCCTTTTTCATTAAAATGATTTTTCAGGTCTCTTCATTATGGTGGATTTATTCGTCTATCCATCTGTAATTTTCATGTTCTCAGAATGTTTGTAATGCCTGATAGTTGGGCTTATGTATTTTGTGTGAATCACTCCGTAATTATTTTGAGGGATTCGGGCCAATGTTTGTTCTACTAGCATGTACCTCTTTTTTTTAAATCTATAATTATATTCATGAATGTAAAATATCTCATACACTGAAATATATAAAAAATTGGGTCCAACAAGTAGATTTCAGATCAAACTTGCAATACGCTGTCCAGTATATGGATACAGATATATTAATATGGAGACGTAATTGTACTTGATCACATTTAACAAAAGGTGTTAACATGTACATCACAACAAGCTTTCTCTCTCTCTCTCCCTCTCCCCTTTTTAACCTCCTCTAAAATCATACATGGTTAACTACATGAAAATTTGACAATGGTGAATTAACTGATGCAGTTTGAGGCGATAACTGCATTAGCAACTGAATTGCTACTTATGGCTGGCAACAAATCAAATATGAAATCTCTTTTGTTGAAGTCACACATATCAAGTGATTTTGATCCACTATTGTTGTAGATTCACAGTACTCTTTTTCAATCCTGAGCTCCTGACAAATGATCCTGCAAGATATAAACCAATAAACAACTTAATTCAGGATATATCAATGTCTACTGTCAAATACACATCTATATAAATCATTATTCATGAAGACGTGCATATATATTTAACCTTTTACAGGGTTTTATATACTGCATCGTTCTCGGAAACGTGCCGTAGGTATGCTTGATAAGTACTATGCATAAATTTATATGCAGTTCATCCAATCAAATAACTCTAACTAAATTTATATGCAGTTCCGAATACGTGCCGTAGGCACGTGCCACGGGCATACCTAGTAATAATATAATATATATATAATAATAATAATAATGTATATGTAAAAATAATATGGTATAAATATATGTATAAAAATATTTTATAATAATAGTATATTATATAATAATAAATATAATAATATATAATAGTAATATATTATATATTAATATATATAATAATATGTAATAATAATATATAATAATAATAATATATATAATAATAATAAAATATAATAATAGTACATATAAAATAGTATAAAATAGTATATATAAATTAGTATATATAAAATAATAATATATATAATAATATTATAATATAATAATAGTATATATAAAATAGTATATATAAAATAATAATATATTATAATAATTTTATATTACATAATAATATGAAATAATTTATTATAATAAAAATATTTAATTATATACATATATATAATAACATATTATAATTATAATAATATATATGTAATAATAATCTATTATAATTATGTATTAAACAAATTATTACAATAATAATAAATTATAATAGTAATATATAATAATAATAATATATATTATAATAATAATAGATTATTATAATAGTATATATAACATAGTATATATGAAAAAGTAATATATATTATAATAATAATAGTGTGTATATATATATATATATATATATATATATATATATATATATATATATATATATATTTCTATTATAAAAGCCACAATAAATCTGTCAAGAGCAGATCTGGACCGCATATCTGGTTTTCCTAGATTAAATCTCAGCCATCTAAATTCCTCATATAATTTTCTAATTAAAATCACTATTATCCATTTCCTCCTATCTCTTCTCCCGATCGCTCCCCCAAAATCCTGATCTCCCAAAACCCACCGCTCCAATCTCTCCCCAAAATCCCTACCTCTCTCAAATGCTCAAAACCATAACCCTAACCCCCAATTCCATTCCCAATCCCGACGCCCCTCCCCAAAAACCCCAATCCCTCCGATCCCCCAAATCCCTAACCTTAAACAAATCATCCCTCTTCCTCACAACCCATCTCTTATGATTTCCCTTTCTCGCGTTTTACCCTTTCCGACCACCTCAATCTCGATCGATCCTCTCATAAGTCCTTTTTCATCAAAGAGCCTCTCTTTGCTGCTCAAGGAGATCTGAATAGCCTAGCGAGTTGAAATATGCAGATTGAGTAAGCCTGTGAAAGTCAGTAAAGTTGATCAGAGTTAAAAAGATAATCTTTTTTCTCTTTTCCTTCTCAATTTTTAATGCATAAGAGTCGACTTGTGAAAGTAAGTAGTTTTGATCGAGCATATTAAAATTTGTGAATCGTTTTTCATTAATTTTTTCTGCAAATTTTCTTCTATGTGAAATCACATGAACATAAAATGATCGATGGTATTCCTATTAGAAATTCATAATTAAGCATTGTCCTACTTTCAAAAGCATTATTTATGAGATGGTGATACAATCTTGAACAACTATATATGCTGGGGTTCACTTGCTCCTTTCTAGATGAGCAAAGAGGGTTAATACAATAATGCGCCAAAGTTGATAAGAAATTTGATGGCCCTTTTTGATTGAATTGTTAATATTGACAGGTCAAGATTTTTTTATGCTAAAGCTGGAGTTGCTTTAAATGACTACTTTGTGAAGTTGGTGACTTACCACGATGTTGAGTTTTGGCTACAGGTAATCAAAATTTGATCTTATTTCCATAATAAAATTTGTGAAGAGGTTTACAAGTCAAGTCAGTTGTGTATTAGTGTATACTTGTATGTATTTAAACTTCAAAAATTAATGACTGAGGACAACTTTGCTTTTCCTTTTCGTTTTATATCATCAAAGTGGGCTACTAGAATGTCTATCTCGGGGTATAATTATCTTATGGAATGGAATATAGACTTAAGCACCTTTGTTTGAATCAGTAAATAGATAATGAGTGCATCTTCTTTTGAAGAATGAATTTGGTTAGGCTTGGCTCCTTGATGTAATTTACTCATTCAGTTGCAAAGACTCAAGACTCAGATTCACAAGAAAAAGAACCTGGTAATATAAGTATGGAAATGTGAGTTTTTCTTTGTTGAAGAAAATCACCTCGTTACAATTCTTTTATTTTGTGGTCCATTAACTTGGTTAAACAACAATTAGATTTCCTATCATTGTATCTATGAAAAATTTTAGATGTTTATATATTTGTTAGCTGCATATATATCTAATCCATTCCCGCCCATTCGCCAATCCCACCCTCCAGCTCGACCTCCAATCTCTCCCCTGTAACCCTACAGCGGGATGGGAGGGATGGGTTTCTGTTGATTCATATTAGGTGTTCAGTTTGCTAAATAAGATATTCGTTGTAGCCCAGTTTTATTAATGACTGTAGCATTGAAAATTTCCAATCCCCCCCCCCCCCCCAACTTTACCATAATATCTCATTCTCCACTTTATCTTCTGATAACACTAACCAATACTATTTACTTGATCGATCAAATATATTGTTGATCTATTATTTATTTCATGCGAGGAACTTCAAAAATCACCAAATTCACATGGTTCAGTTGTTTCAATTGATGAATATGTAAATCATGCAGTAGAAATGTTTCAACTTCAGACATACATTTGATAGAGAAAGTGAGAAAGTTTGTAGCAGTGGGAGAACTTCATATTGACCACACCTTGACCTGCTTTGATTCACTAAATTAGTTGTATCTATTCATATAATTCATTGTATCTGCAAATTTAAATGTATATGGTAAATAATTTTTTTTGGTTGGTGGGATTTGTTTTAGAGGCAGAAATAGTTTATGGAGCACTTCATGCTTTGCAGTTGATTTATACTCACCATGAGCAAAATTTTAATCCTTTTATTACTGATAAATTATTGAAATATAAAATGTATTGCTGCAGATTTTCAGGCAATTTAGCATGTTTAATCTTGTTAGTAGAACCATCAACATTCCTTTTCCATGGTCTGTAATTGATCAACGAAGGTTTCCTTATCGATGGCTTCTAATTGGTAAGGCATTTCAACATCCGGTTAATATTAGATATATAGAATAATACATGCATATCAGTTTCATTTTGTTAGGTAATTTTATTCCAATATTAATTTTCTATATATTACTCCTGAAGTGTTATCAAAATTATGGGATATTGATGTACCATTGTTTCACATCTTTAACTTACCACAATATGTAGCGTGCATTATATGTGGATCACATAGAGGGTGTTTAAATCAATATGGTGAGGGACTTATAAATGATGGGTAAAACTTGACGTGTGTAAAAAGAATTATGAGATTTATATCCAATTCAAACAAAAGATATTATTGAATTGCACTAACAAGGGTGCACACAAAAAAAAATTGTTGAGTCTGCTTTAATTATACTGATACAATTGTATTTCATGTGCTTTCAAAATCCAATAAACAAAAAATGGAGGCTTAATTCTGGTCACTGATGCTTGAATTACTAAACCCGACCATTTATTTCATGTTTGTGTGATGATACAGATACAACACAGCACTATCTTACATTCCCAGCATTATCTTACAGTCCCAGCATTATCTTATCATTATGTTATATTATAACAATACTTCTTGTACAGTATATGATTAAAGAAAACCAAGGGTATGCAGAAAACTTGAGCATGTCCATATCAGAAATCTATATGCTTTCTGAAACAGTATTATACAACCATATCCTAATTGGTTATTGACAGGATTGATTGGCAAAAGGAATTGGTTATTGACAGAATTTGGCTAGAATGTCAATGAAATGCTGATTATGATTAGTATTACTTGTTATTCATATATTTTGGGTTATTATGATTAGTATTACTCGTATGTTTGGGATGGTTTGATAATCCTTACTATTTAATTTGTCTGCATTAGCTGTTAGAGAATTTCTTGGTACTAAAAATCTATTTCGTATTGTTTACGTGGTAATTTATATATATGTAGAGGTCTAGAATCTTTCCTAGTGCCAGCTCAGAATGTTGCCATCCCTTACATGAAATATCAGCGTCTGAACTCGTATACATTAGCTGTTCTGTTCATTTTTCGTGCTGAAGATCTTTTGGTAGATCTGAGTGCTAATCTCTTTATGGGAATAATTTTTTTTTTCAAGGATTTAGGCATTAGTTGTCCATTTTTATGAGTCTATATGACAGCTGGTAGTATGTTAGATTCTTTTGCTATCTCATTTTCTTTCATCATAAAAGAGTGCCTGCATCTCTTTGATTAATTATGGAAAGCATCTTAGCATAGCAGTGCATACTAACTAATAATCAAGAGTGATAAACAACAAATGCAAACTAATTTTGCTTTTCTCTCTGATTTTATTGTGATTAGTTTGCTTGAGTTTGTAGATTGTTCACTATTTACTTGAAGTTCTTTAACTGTGGGAATTGTTTAGTCCTTATGGAACTTGAAAAATATTCCTTCATTTTCTATTGATTCCTAAATTGTACAGATCATAATTGATTATATCAATTCGGTTGACATGCTTTCTAACATTTAACTGCAGGTTGATGGGAGAGCATACTGCATATGGGAAATTGTGTTTGGCAAACCTCTTGGAGCTAAGGATCGCATTATACAAACTGGAATCAATATGCGGAGTTTGTGTTACTGCTTGCTTGTGTAGAAACCAAGTGGTTTAGGAAAGAAGAATATAGAAACTAAGTGGGGTATAGAAACTAAGTTAGGTTATAGTTTGAGGGATGACTTGCTTTCTTATATACTCTGATTGGCCTATTTTGTTCCTAAGATTGTACTTAATTGGCCTTTTGAGTTGGTTTTTGTCGTTGTGGATGTACATTCTTGTTTCTGGTAAGAGCAATTGCTTACCAGTATTTTTTGACTTGAAAAACATGATCAACATGCTTTGATTTGTTGTTCAACATGTTAACTTGATGTTTAAATGTGACCGTGCAACAATGTACAATGTAGATCGGCCGTAAATTTTTTCTGTTATTGTGAATTGTGTACAGTTTTTTTTGTTATTTTACTAATATTATATTTGCTTTTCGTTTTTTATAATTTTAAAAATTAAAAATTAAAAATACAAAACCCGGCGTTTAAAACGCTGGGGTTGACTTAAAGTCGAAGTCTAAAAAAATTTAAAATGGCGTGAGATAATGCCGGGGAAGGTAAACGAGACTGCCGAGCTTTGTTAAAACATCCCCGGTGTTTGTAAGCGCCGGGGTATAACACAACAAACTGCGGTGGGGGCAACAACGGCGTTTGCGGCAGCGATTTTGAAAACGCCAGAGGAATAATCCCCGGTGTTTCGAAACGCCGGGAGATGTCCAAAAAAATGCCAGGGAATCTGTTTTTGTCTGTAGTGTCTGCTATATGCTGGTAAGTGGAACTTTCAGCCGTAGACCTATTCTGAGTGACATTGATCCCACTAAATTCCTTTGCATATCAATTTCAGAAGTAGTTTGAGGTATAACTATATGGAATTACTAATGATCATCAATCCTATCTCACTATCATACAAAATGTTCTACATTGGCACATTGTAGATACACAATCATTCCCTCTACAGATACCTTCCTATCCAAAATTGTGGAATGGTGCCCATATTCAGAACGATATACTATAGTAGATGCTCGTGATATACTATAGTAGGTGTTTTAGTCTCTCTCTCTCTCTCTCTCTCTCTTTCTCTCTCTCTCTTTTAGCTTAACTTTCTTTCAATTTTTAAAAACATTTAAAATATATTTACCCAAAGTAATCTTTATATTCTCTCTATCTTATTTTCCATTTCTTAATTTCAATTTCTTAAATAGAAAAATAGGGTAATAAGCAAATTTAGTTAAGGAATAATTTAATTAAACAACAATAGCAGTCAGAAGTATATATATACCTAAAATTAATAGAGTATATTGATTCGCACAAAAATTATGGACATAGCACACCGAACTGAAAAAAAAAAGATTTATTATAGCTATCTGCAAATTGGTCAAACATTGTTATAGGTTAGTGAATCCGTCGCAATCTTGCTCAAAAATATGCTATGCGTTCAACTGATCACTGTTTAGAACTTACAACCTTACATATCATGCAAGCATTGTTGACGATTTATATCTCTAATATAATATTATAATGTAAGAGTTGAGAATGTACAATCAACCATCTAATCTTAGTCATTTATTTCTAAGTGAGAGTTATATTAACCATTCATTTACTAAAGTGTTGTTAGTTACCATATATATGGAGGATGAAACACTTTCTATTTTAATGAATTAAAATTAACTTATCAATAATTATATTTTTTGCACATTATCTACATCAATGGACAAATCCCACAATGAATACTCCTTTATTAATTCCTTGCAAAAAAATCAACAATTGTGGACTATTAAAGTATTAGTTACGAAACATTTTGGTGTGAAAGAATACAAAAATAGTAAAGGCACAGGAAAAATCTCAAAAGTTGATACTTTAAATTTGTTAAAATATTCATACATATGCATACATATACATACATAAATAATTATTAATACTAAATTTTCATCTTTTGTAGGGAACTATAATACTGGCGATAATGTTTAATGAAGTGGTGGAAGCGTTACAACATACGCTTGAGGAGCATAAAACTTATTTAATTTCTAATGGAATACTAAAAAATATCAACAAAAGATATAACCCAATGCACGATAAATTTGACATCATTTTGAATTTGGGAAGTATTGTAGATGAAGTTGAAAAAGATCTTATCATTGATAAGGATAGGTACAAATTTGCAATTGTAGATGAATTGCAAAGTACATCTTCTACTGTCTTTAATCTTCTGCTGTCTTTAAAGGTAAAAAATTATGTGTGTGTGTATATATATATATATATATATATATATATATATATATATATATATATATATATATATAAAATTGTCTATTACTAATAAAGGATATCAAATATTAATTGCATTGAACACTACAGATCTTTGTTTAGCAGTAATTAATGCCGGAGATGTAGATAAGGTAGACTCAACATATGGTAATGAAGTACAGAAGCGAAATCTTACAGTTGTAGGATTCAAGTAATATCAATTAATAAAGTTATATAATAATTTACATAATGGTTTTGTAATTCATACGTTTAGTCTTAATTTAAAGTCAAAACCAATCTTAATTACATTATAGGGAGAACTAGCAATCAAGGAAGGAAAAGCTCTGAAAGAATTATCACCCAACATGCCAATTATTGCAATTACCTCTATAAAACCTCAAACTTTGGAGGTAATTATATACAATAACAATTAATAATGTTATTTGGATTCTCTCACACATCAACAAACAACACTACAATAGAGATAAATCCGAATGAACCAGAGGCATATAAAATTCGAGAATGGTATAATTTATTTTGTATATTTAATCCTTTAGTTGTTGCCGTTTGGAGTATCATTTAACATAATTTTGTTTGTTTGTTTCAGGATAAACTGTAACAAAATTTTGTTTAAAAGTAATTCCTTGCAAATAAACAAAAGAAAAGTAATGGATGTGGAAGAAGTGAAACTATCTGACATTCTCTATTGTGCAGACGAAGATTCTTCGGAGGTATTATGAACAATGAAATTTTTTTAAATATTTATTCAATTCTATATATGTCTATAAATATTTTGATGACTTTAAAAAAAAATCATATTTCAAGGCAAAATATTACTATTGCAATGTTTTGATCAAAAGTGTCAAAGACATTAGAGATCCATGGTACATTGCATGCAAAATCTGTTCAACAAAAGTTAATGTTAAAAATGATGAAGCTTATTGTCGAAAATGTAAAAAGAGTAATAATGAATATGAGCCAAGGTATTCAAAACAACATATTGTTAGTTTCCCATCTTTCCATTCTTCAATCAAATTATTAAAAAAAAAAACAATTAATGTAAAAAAAAAAAACTAAGAATAACATGTTTCAGATATGTATTCAAAATCACAATAAAAGATACAAGTGCGGAGGCAGAATTGACTTTATTTGATGAGAAGCAATGTACATCATTGGCTGTTCCGCAAAAGACCTGGAAGATATTAAGAATAAGATATAATACGTTATTCTCATAGTGTTACAATTAATTAAGAGCTAATTTTTTAATTCTATATGAAGGAAAAAAATGTTGAAGAATTTGATAGACGGACCAAGAAATGCATTGTAGATGAGTATAAGTTTTTCATCAAATCACAGGATGTCCAATATGGAAGAACAACTACAAGAATATTGACAGGATGAAAAATAAAAAATGATGAACAAGAAATTACAAGCAATTTTAAGCTCAAGAAAGTTAAAGTCAAAAGTGATGATTAATCTTATGAAAAATACGATGATATCAGTTTAGGATTTACTATTTTGTTTTTTAATAACTTTTTTTAATTATGTTTTAGATGAAACTATTACGCATATAGCTCTCTCTTACATCGTTCGAATTTTGATCCATTTGTGCTTTGTTTTGACTGAAATTTTGATAGAATTGATTAAACTTGGGTTCTTGATGCTTGTTACAAATTTGATTTCGATGAGCTTGTTGTCGTTGGAGTAATTTTGAAATCCATAGTTTGCTTTTTAAGATGATTGACTTCGTCAAATTTGTAGTTTGAAGAATATAAGGGGTGCTAAATGCAAGTATGTTTAGATAAAATTTTCACCATTTATGTGCACCAAGTCACATGCACTTGGTGCACGGTAAATTTCAACTAGTATATATATATATATATATATATATATATATATATATATATATATATATATATATAATAATAATAATAATAATAATAATAATAATAATAATAATAATAATAATAATAATAATAATAATAATAATAATAATAATAGTAATATATGTAAGAATAATATATTGTATATATATATATATATATAACAATATATTATAATAATAGTATATCATATAATAATATATATAATATTATATAATAGTAATATATTATATATTAATATATATAATAATATGTAATAGTAATATATAATAATAATATATATATAATAATAATATAATATAATAATAGTATACATAAAAAACTATAAATAAAATAATAATATATATAATAATAATATATATAATATTAATAGTATATATAAAATAGTATATATAAAATAATAGTATATTATAATAATTGTATATTATATAATAATATAAAATAATTTATTATAATAATAATAAATTATATAATAATATATATAATAATATATAATAGTAATATATAATAATAATAATATATATTATAATAATAATAGAATATTATAATAGTATATATAAAATAGTATATATGAAATAATAATATATATTATAATAATAGTATATATATATATATATATATATATATATATATATATATATATATATATATATATATATATATCAATATAAATATTTAAAAATAATAATAATAATAATATATGTAACAATAATATATTATAAATATATATATAATAATAATAATAATATATAAATAGATTTAGAAAGAGGATGTGAAAAAACAGAAAATAGGTGAAGTGGAGTTTTGTGAAAACTGTTTTCAAAAAACAACATAACCAAACGGGTTTTGAGGTTTTGGAAAACAAAAAAAAGGAAAAAACAACAAACCAAACAGATTAAAAGTTTCCTAAAAAAGAACTATTATCTGATTGCTTCCACACAAAAAAATTAGCAACAATTTTACACCGTCTGTAGGAAACGACAGATTTACCTCACCACTTAGATATTGCCGGCAAAAAACAACTTCCGGCCATGCCTCCAATAAGAAAAACGAAGGCAGCAATAGCTGCCAACCTCCAGGGGGACCCTCCCCCTCACTGTTTAGCCTCCTCACAAACCGTCTCCACCTCTATGTCCGTTGCTGCTGCCTCCTTCCAGCAGTCTTGCATCGGCAGGCTCCCATCTCAACCACTCTCGGCCCTGTTCGGTCGAGAATAGGGGCTCGGTGTGCACGTCCACTCTCTCCATGGTACCCCCATCACAGCCAGACCTCTTCGATGTCATCAACTACCGACAGCAGGGGACAAACCTCCGTCGGCGCTTAAAGGAAAAGCGTGGCTGAGATGAATTTCCCTACTTAGAGTATCAATGGAGCAGGAGAAGCCCTTCTCCTCGGCGACAGAAACCCTGTCGAACACCTTCGCCAAAAGGGCGATGATGCGAGAGGAGCCCGATCCCGGTCAGCCGGTAGGCTCCCAAGAACAACAGGGAAGAGGAGGCACCTATCACCGGGGATGAGTTCAGTGACTTCAAAGACCAAATCCTTAAAGCCCTCTGAGTTGCCCCGAACACCATCAAACAAACAGTGACCATCCTTGATGGTGCAATAAGAAGAGTGTCGCGGGTCGATTTGATCTGAGGGACGGAAAGACCCGATCCTTCGTCGCCTTTAGAAAATGGAGGATCACCAAAGCAGAGGCTACCACCCCAGCTGACCCCCTTTCTCCAGATCAATTCTTGAAGCCCCGTTCTAGAGGACTTCAACCCCCAACCTTTGAGTCTTACAACGGAGAATCCAACACAGAGGATCACATCGAGAGTTTCAAAGCTCTTATGATGATCTGTCAAGCCTCGGACGTGCTCCTATCCAGAATGTTCTCGGCAACCCTGAATGGATCCTTATGAAAATGGTACTCATGCATCTCTCTAGGGGCCATCTTCTCCTTCGATCAGCTCGAAGAGCTATTCCTCACCCACTTTATCAGCAATTGCAAGGCCGAGTAGACGAGCGCTTCCTTGCTAGATATGAAGCAAAGGGACGGAGAGCCTATCAAAGACTTTGTCTGATGCTTCACAATCAAGTCTTGGTCCATCCTCTCCCTTGACTCAGCAGTAGTGGCTACCGCCTTCAGACACAACTTTTGCCACCACGAACTCAAAGCATCCTTAGCCAAGACGCCCCTTTAGAACTTCTCCGAACTTATACTACGGAGTGAGAAGTACATTCGAGCAGAAGAAGATCTTCTTCCGCGGAACCATGGAGAACATTTATCTGGGAACAAACTAAAGAATACCAGTGAAGAAGGACCCAAGAAGTCCCAGAAGGATGGGTTGGGCCAGCATCGCCCTCCTATGGCGCCTCACTTCGACAAGTTCACTTACCTGAATAATAACATATCAATGGTCCTCTTGGAAATCGAGGGTATTGATTGCTCCATCTGCTTCCTAGGATGAACACGCTAGGCAAGAAAAAGGACATGAGATTGTGGTACCGCTTTCAAACGGACCCTGACCACAAAACCGATGATTGCTGAACCTCAAAGTGGAGATCGAAGGTGTAATACCATAAAACTTCATTTTAATAAAAATATTATTTTTCACGTGTTGTGCACGTGCAAACTTCATGTGTATATTATTTATTTATTTTGTATGAAATCTCATTTTTGTATGAACAATTATTTTCCTTTATTTTTCTAAAAAGTCTATTTCCAAAAGCCTAAAACACTAATTAATAGTTTTAGCCCACTTTAATTAATTATTAATTTGTTGTCCTGGCCCACAAGCCTAAGCCCACTATTTATGAAGCCCACCAATCTAATTAATTAATTAAATGGCCACACTTGTCATGTAGAGATAAATGGTGAACATTTTGATTAATTAAATTGTACAACTTTTAAATAGGGGTACTAGGTGGCACGTGCGAAGCACATAGTGTGCAATGCACACTTTATTTTGGGCCGGTTGTGCATTGGAAGGAATGGGAGAGTGGGTTGTGTGCATGGGTAGTTATTTGTGTGTGGGTGGTTGCTATAACTCCTACTCCTATCCTCGCCCTTCATTCTATAACCATCCATTGAATCCTAGCCATCCAATCTACTCTAAAATTAGTATAAATACCCCTCCTATTTGTTTGTATTTTACACTAGTAATCTATTGAAAGAAGAGAGCAATTACATAGGAGATTTATATTATTGTGAGTTGAGTGTGAGTGTTCCCCATTGGAGGCCGGCCATCCCTACAAGAAGAAGCTCTCGGTTTTGGCAAGGAGTTCGTTGCACTGCAATCTAGGAGGAGAAGGCACTCACTCGCAATCTAGGAGGCTCTAGGAGATTTTCTTAATTGGGTTTTCTTCAAAAGGTGGGTGTTTCTCATGACTTCTAAAGTAGAATTCATGCTAGGGAATGAAATTTAATTGTTATTATGAATTACTAGTTGAAATGAAATGCATGCTTGCCTAGATAGAAGAGAATTGAGAAATTAGCAAATATGTGTTGATTGATTACTATATTTATTAATTATGAGTAAAGTGACTGTTCCCGTTATTTCTAATGTTAGTATGCAAAATATGGCCTAAATGTGAACTATGTGGTTTAACTAGTACAAGACTAACATCATGTTTATGGATTAAAGTGCTAATGTAGAATGGTGTGTTAAAGATGAATTGATAGAATAAATTATTAAGAATTGATTGGTAATAGATGTCATGAAATTTTCCATTGCTATTTATGCCATTAGAATAAATGAAAAAGAATGTATTTTTTTTTGCAAACAAATGATCGAATGCATCATGTGTAATTAATTAATAAAAGAGAAGTTCTTATAAAGCAAATGATCATTGTGAAATACGGGTTTACTGTAAATTTTAAGTAGATTGTGATCTGGAAAGTTATGTTTCAAAAAGAGAAGAAAATATATTTTTAGACTTGAAAAACATCGCAGAGCAGCCGACTGATCACATTTAACAGTCAACTGGCTTGATCGTTTATTTTTTTAATTTTCATAGAGGAACAGCCGACTGTCCATATAAGACAGTCGACTCCTCTGAGTATTTTATTCTCGAGCTTTAGAAACTCGCAGAATAGCCGACTGGTCATGGTTAACAGTCGACTGCCCTGGACATTTTTTTGAGTTCAAAAACATCGTAGAACAGCCGACTGGTGATCTGTGACAGTCGACTTCCCCGAAGTTTTAAGTAAATCTGTATTCTCTTTACGAGATAATTTCTATGACCTATGTCTTAGTATAAATGAGATTTGAGACGTTTTTTTTACAAAGAGGAACTTATTTTCATTATTAAATTTTTATATAAAGGAAATTGAAGGGATTGTTTAAGAAATTTAAGATGAAATTTTGGTAATGAGAAATTTGAAAGGTATGAATTGTAAAACCTATTGAAAATGTGAACTGTGGAATTAGAATGGATTGAAATAGAATTATGTGAGTTTATAAACTAGTGAATGTGACATGTTTGAAAAATTTTAGTTTTTCAAGTATCTATGTGTAATGCCTTGATTTTTCAATTAATGAAAATTATTTTATTTTGAACGTAGTGTGCACGTGCAATATTTTGATTGAATTAAATCTTATAATTATTTTCATTGTGATGGGTATAAATATTTAAATTTGTGCTTTCAAATTATTTTATACAAAAAGCCTTCCTTTAAATGGATGAAAAGCCTTTTCTTTTAAAAAAGCCCAAAATGTAATTCATTTATTTTATTATAATAATTATTTTGGCCCACAAACTAAAGCCCATGGATTAATCTATTTTTATACAACTTGTCATGTAGAATACAATTTAAAAGACTATTTTATTTTATACAAAATTTAATGTACAATTTTTGGAGACCAAATGCTTGCACGTGCATTGCACGTACACGTGCAAGTGCATTTTCCCTTAGGAGGCCGGGATCACTTCTTTTTGGAGGGAAACTCAAATTTTGGATGGGGATCATGGTGTGGTGGTTACTCATCATGGGTAGTTTGTGTAACTCCTCCTTAAATCTCCACCATTGGTTCCTAACTCCTACTTCAATCCTAGCCATCTATTTCCCTTGATTTTTAGTATAAATACCTCCTCCCATGGCTAGTATTCTTGTGCAAATAAACTCTTCCAAACCTATAGTTCTATTACTTTATCTAGTAGTTATTTTTGAGAGTTAAAAGATTGAGAGGGTGTGGGATTGTGCTTGCATTCTATCAAGAAGGAGAGGCCGGCTTTGGAAGTGCTCGGGTTGGCTTTGGAGTGCTCTGATCTTGCTAGTGTGCGTGTTTAGGGAGGAGCATTTCGTTGCAAGGACATTTGTCTAGGAGATTGCTAATTGTTCTTTCTTCAATAAGGTGGGTAAATTTCCCTATTTCTAAAGTAGGAATGCATGCTAGTTTAATTAGAAAGAATGAAGCATGAAAATGATTAAGAAGAGCATACTTTAGTTGGGAAAAATGACTTCTTGAATAATTGAAATGTGGATATACAAATTTATATGTGGTTCTATTATTTGAGTTGTATGTGAATTGATTAGAATCATGGATTGATTGATAAAAACACATTTATTACTATCAAGAATTACACACAAAAGTTAGTAGATTGATAATACCATTTCTTGTGTTAAATGGATCTTTTGTGTTAATATGGGCATGAATAATTTAAAATATGTGTTGTATATTGGGTAAATGATTAAGGACAGAGAATTAAGGTGAAAATTTATTGATAAAGAGATTAGAATGCTAAATACGAAGAAATGTCGAAAAGAGAAGAAATGTAGTATTATTAAGTATAATTTGAATTAGTGTATGAAAATATGTTTTAATTGTTACAAAAATTATTTTGCTCATACTGGTATGTAAATTATGTGAGGGAGAATTAACCTGGAGTTATACAGTAATTTTCATGAAAGCAAAATGAAATGAGGACTAGTTGAACATCGAGATATTTTAACAACAGAGGAAATTGGTTCAAAAAGAGTTTAAATTGTACTGTGACAACCTGAGCACGTAGCTCAAGTGGTCAGAGAGCGCGGTTGGGTTCCCTGTGGTGACCGGTTCGAATCCCGTGGGCAACATTATTTTGTTTGTTTTTTTTAAACAAATTCAACAGCGGGCCGAGAGCATTTAATGCTCTCAGCCATGTTTATACCGCTGGCACAAACCGGCCTAGTGGTCTGTGCTCTGGGCTGTGTTCTCTGGGGTGCTGGGTTCGAATCTTGCCCTCGGTAAGATTGAAAAATTGTTTTTTTTGGGGTTTTTAATTGTCCAAAAATTATGAAAAAAATATGGGTATTCTTCTAAAAATATATGGGACTTTATAAAAATGATTTGGGAATTATTTGCATGAAATAAAACATGATTTGAGAATAAAATGTGTAATTAGAACTATGGTTTTATAAGTGTATTTTTGGAAAAATTATACCTTGCAAAAGGAACTTGCAATGAAGGATTAAGAAGATTAATATAGTAAAGATTGAAGTGACATTATGTGATGGATGTGATTTATTCCTAATTGAGAATAGTATGAAAAATATGAATTGTGAATATTCGTTAGTGATGTAAAGTATTTCTCATTTTGAGAATAATGTGACAACTATGAAATGTGAATTATTCTCGTTGAAGAATAGTGCGACAAATTATGATGTATGAATATCCATCTTGATTGAATACTAGTGATGTGGGTTTTTAATGTGAAAAATAACAATTCATGAGTTTCATGATGAATAATTAAAATTCATGAATAGTTATGGACTATTGAACAATTTAGAAATCATGATTGGAAAAGAGAAATGCTATTTGAGTATGATAACTCAACATAATGAATTTATGAATTGGAAATGCTCATTTTGGAAATTGTGAATTGAAAATTGAAACCAAAGAGTAGCTAAGTCTCCCCCGGCGTTGGAAATGAAATGAAATGAAATTTGAAAAGAAAGACCAAAGTTGGTCATGTTGGAATGAATGAATAAGTACGGTTAGTGGAGAGGCTAACTCTAGAGCTTTGATTTTTGTTCATGATTCTAATAAAAACTAAGGGTTAGCGCATAGTGAAGATGTGATGAAAGTGAGAGAAAAACACGAGTATGAAAACTAGGGTTTACGGTGCGGGTGTGTGAGCCACAGAATGCATGCTTGATGAGTCAAGGCATGGCGTCGGCACAACTCAGAATGATCGGACTCTAGCCACGCTTGTGGAATGTTTGGTGACTGCAAGAGGATCGTGTGCCATGAAGTGAGGCTGAATTGCCACAAAATGCATGCTTGATGAGTCAAGACATGGCGTGGAATTTTCCTTCAGAATTTTCTGTACACGAGCTTGTACTCATAGATCATCTAGGATACTCACCATAGTTGCAGTAGTAGATTAAGTCATGGCAAGGGATTGAACCCTACAAAGATGAAGAATGATTAAGAGGCTTGCCCTCGGACCTATGTAGTATGTGATGCATAGAATCCGAACAAGTGCGCATTAGTGTCATGTAACATAAATAACTGCATTAAGGACTAAGTGCACAATTACGACACGACATCAATAGGGTAGTCCCTTTAGTTTGAAATGTGACAAGTTTGTGTTTGCTAAATATGAAAAATAAGTTATACTATTTCCGGCATAGAGAGGATGGCTGTGTATAATGATCGTCGGTTGAATAAACTGGCGTACCCACAGTCTTATATGCAGGTAAATGGCTTGATAAAGATTAAAGAGGAACAAATGCTTAAAGATTACTCCATGTTGTTGTATATTTATTTTCATTGTTGTAAAATTTTACTTCCACTGTGCAATGTAAAGTGTAATATTGATGTAAACTCTGATATAAAGTGAAAAGTTCAAATTTCCTTGTAAAATTGTACTAAAGGAAGTGTAAAGATCCTGTAGAACATCTCGAATTCAGTGTATTTGGGATTCGGGGCGTTACACTATGAATTGAATTATTGATTTTGATGAATTATGAAAGATGTGAATACATGAATACTTTGCTTTTGAAACATGAATGGTGATTAATCATGAAAAGGTCTTATGAGCATGACATTGTAATTATGAGTTGAAATTGAGAATTAGGGTATAGCCAAGCCTTATACCGGCAGAGAAATGGATTGAAATGGAATTTGAAATGAAAAGACCAAGACTTGGGTCATGTTGAATAAATGGATAAGACCGGTATAATGGGAGTGCTACATTCTAAGAGATTGTTTTTATTCATGATTCAATTAAATTAAGGATTAGATACATAGTGAAGATGTGATGAAAGTAAGAGAAAAACATTGAGTATGAGGGCCATTGAATTGGCGGCATGAGAGTATTCACAGGATGTCCCATGATGAGTCATGATAGGGCGTGGATACTGCTCCAGAGTACCGTCCCGGTGGCGACGCGCGTGGGGTGTTTGACGACTGCGGGTGGTGTCATGTCTATGGTAGGAGCTGAATTACCACAGGATACCTGCATGATGAGTCATGTGTCAGTGCGTTGGGATTCCCTCCAGGGCGCCTAGACATGAGTTCGTAGGTCAGAAAACATCTAGGATACTTACCGTAGTTACAGTAGTAGATTAAGTCATGGCGAGGGATTGAACCCTACAAGATGAAGAACGATTAAGGGCTTGCCCTCGGACCTATATAGTATGGGATGCATAGAATCCGAACAAGTGCACATTAGTGTCATATAATATAAATAATTGCATTAAGGACTAAGTGCACATTCACAACACGACAACAATATGATAGTCCCTTTAGTTTTGTTTGTGACAAGTTTGTGATTTGTTAAGAAATGAGAATCGTTATACTATTTCCGGCATAGAGAGGATGGTCGTGTATAATATTTCGTCAGTTAAATGAACTGACGTGCCCACAATTTTTTATGCAGGGTAAAGATGCTTGACAATTGAAGAATACATGCTGCGCAGGATTGAGTTAAATATTGTTTCATGTAATTTATTGTAAGATTGCTTCCGCTGTGATAATGTACAAGTGTAAATGTAACTCTGATGAAAGAAAAGTTTTTATTTCCTTGTAAAATTGTACGAAAGAAGTGTAAAGATCCTGTGGAACTCTAATTCAGTTGTATTTTGGAATTCAGGGTGTTACAGAAGGTCAGGTCCAGTAGGGCTATCTGTCCACGTACACCCAAAAGGAGAAGGTCGAGCCTCCTCCAGCTCGGAGTGCTAACAAGCCGGTAGATAGAGATTTCGAGCCCCAAGACTTGGAACCCATGGTACTCTTCCACTCCATCCAACCCATGGGAGAGGGAGTCTAACTCCTCTCAAAATTGCTAGTGTCTGAGGAATAAACTCAGTCCACAACTTACCTCCCACCAAGAGCTTAGACAAAGACTTGGAAGGTGTCCAAAGACCTCATTGCGACGTGCTAGTAATTAGCCCCTGCATGGAAAACCACAAAGTGCACCACATCTTGGTGGACAATGGTAGCTTGGTGAACATCCGTTTCTTAGAGACTTTCGAAGGCCTCAAGCTCATTAGGGACCACCTTAAACCCACCGGGTACACCTTTTATGGGTTCTCTGGGGTCCCGGTCCTAGTTGAAGGAATAGTTACCCTTGATATGACTGCTAGAAAAGCCACGACTACTCGAACTGAGGCAATGGACTTTATGGTTGTTAGTGTAAAATCTACCTAAAATGTCATCCTCAGCTGCCCTAACTTGGCAGCTTTTCATGCCATAGCCTCCACCCTCCACCCTCCACATGAAGATGAAGTTCCCTTCATCATTAGGAGTGGGAGAATTCAAGGGGAGCCAGGAAGTTTTCCTTTGGAAATTTCTTAAGACTCATGGTTAGTCAGAGGAGAATCGAAGTTAACTTGGAGAAAAATCTGAGTTATACTCGACATGTCTCTGTCGTCCAACATCAAGGAAGTCTAGGGCACCTCACTTCCATTGGACGCTTCCTCTCCAAGTCAGGGGAGAAGTGCCTTCCAATTATCAAAGTACATTGAGGAACAGAAGACTTTAAGTGGGGGCAAGCACAACAAGAAACCTTTGAACAGCTCAAGACATATCTCAACAATCCCCACTCCTAAGCAAACCTGAGCTAGGAGAGGTGCTCTACCTCTATCTGGCCACTTTAGTTCAGACCCTCAGCAACATCTTAATGAAACAAGAGGATAAGATTCAGAGGCTGATCTATTATGTGAGCAAAGTCCTGAGCAAAGTCCTAAGGATAAGATTCAGAGATTGCATCATGCTAGTCCTGGAGGTTGCTTGCCTGAAGAAGGCCATAGCCGACCGGGACTGGTGGGCAGCTGAGACGAATTGGTCGATCTCGGATGCCTTGAGTAGGCGATTGGCTTTGAAGTCTTTTCTTCGTGAGGCTATTGTAGAAAAAGAGTTGGAAATCCGTAGGCTGAAGCTCATGCTAGGCGCCGGTTTGGTCGAGGAGGCGAGCAATTCCGTGTTGGGACCTTCTCCGACCATTTTCTTGGAGGCGCCCCCCAGCTTGCCGATGCGGAGAACTCCGTTGCCGAGGTACCTTGGCTGGCCGGACCGGCCGAGCGCGTGAAGGATCCTATGGGAAGCAACGAGTTTGAGTTTTAAGCCGAGCGATAAGCGATTGGTAAACTTTTCATTGTACTGTGCGGCCGTTTCTAGCGCTTTATGAGTAAAAAAAACTTCAACTTCTTTTCTTTGACGATTTGTTGAGTGAGGAGGGTAGGAGTGTAGCTCGAGGTCACTGCCCCGACTGGGCCTTGCTGGAGGTCGCCGCCGAGGCAGAAGAGGCAGTCGGTCTGTTGCTTGCTCGGGAGCCAAACCATAATTTCTTGCAGACAACGCCCAACGAGTGACGTTTCGCCTTTCGATAAACATTAACGGCAATGTTTTGCCTTCCATTGTTTGGACTTCCCGATGTAATAAATGTGCTGTTGAGGGGGCTATATATTCCCCATCTCCTCATTGTTTTTCATCAACAACTGGCAGTGACTCATCTGCCTCCCGCTGACAATTCGGGTGCCTGCCGAAGGCGGGCACCCATAGCCGGAATTTTTGGCCGAGGGTTTCGGGTCAGTGGCTCCTCTGCCACCCTCGAACAATTCGAGGTTTTGGCTCTAAGGGCCGTAAACCTCGAGTTGTTCGCGGATGAGAGGTGGGTCAACCAATCGTTCAGAGGCTCGGCGAGAGTCCTGGGTCGGTGGCTCTCCTACCGTCCTCGAAAAATTTGGGGGTTTGGCTCTGAAAGACGTAAACCCCGAGTTGTTCGTGGGTGAGAGGTGGGTCAACCAACAGTCCGGGGCTCGGGGCGTTTGCCGAAGGCGAGCGCCCTAAATCTTTTATGAAAATTTTTGGGATAAGCATGGTTGAAGGTCGTCGCCGAGCATAAAGATCGCATGGCTTGAGAAAGCCAAGGCCTTGCACGAGTTCGACACCGAACCCTCATGTGCACTCCGTGGTAGATAGTATCGGTGTAGCTGGAGATCATCGCTGAGCGCATAGGCTGCAGGGCTTGAAAAAGCCCAGGCCATGCTCGAGGTCGATGCCGAGCCCCATACCTTAGAGAATCTAGTGATGAGCATAGCTGCAGGTCGTCGCCAAGCGTAAAGGTCACATAGTTTAAAAAAGCCACGACCTTGCTCAAGGTCAACGCTGAGCCCTTACACCTATTCTCGGGTAGATAGCACGAGTGCAGTTGGCGATCATCGCCGAGCGCATAGGCTGCTGGACTTGAACAAGCCCAAGCCATGCTCAAGATCGATGCCGAGCCCTCATACCTTAGAGAAGCTAGTTATGAGTGTAGCTGAAGGTCATCGCCGAGCGTAAAGGTCTCATGGCTGGAAAAAGCCTTAGCCTTGCTCGAGATCGACGCTGAGCCCCCACACCTGTTCTCGGGAAGATAACACAGGTGTAGCTGGCGGTCATCGCCGAGCGCATAGGCTGCTGGACTTGAACAAGCCCAAGCCATGCTCGAGGTCGATGTCGAGCCCCCATACCTTAGAGAAGCTAGTTATAAGCATAGCTGAAGGTCGTCGCCAAGCGTAAAGGTCGCATGTCCTTGAAAAAAGCTACGGCCTTGCTCGAGGTCGACACCGAGCCCCCACACCTGTTCTCGGGTAAATAACACGGGGGTAGCTGGCGGTCATCGCCGAGCGCATAGGCTGCTGGACTCGAACAAGCCCAAGCCATGCTCGAGGTCGATGCTGAGCCCCCATACCTTAGTGAAGCTAGTTATGAGCGTAGCTGAAGGTCGTCGCCGAGCATAAAGGTTGCATGGCCTTGAAAAAAGCTATGGCCTTGTTCGAGGTCGATGCCAAGCCCCCACACCTATTCTCGGATAGATAGCATGGGTGAAGCTAGCGGTCATTGCCGAGCGCATAGGCAGCTGGACTTGAATAAGCCCAAGTCATGCTCGAGGTCGATGCCGAGCCCCCATACCTTAAAGAAGCTAGTTATAAGCGTAGCTGAAGGTTTTCGTCGAGCATAAAGGTTGCATGGCTTTGAAAAAAGCTAATGCCTTGCTCGAGATCGACGCCAAGCCCCCACGCCTGTTCTTGGGTAGATAGCACGGGTGTAGCTGGCGTTCATCGCCAAGCGCATAGGTTGCTGAACTTGAACAAGCCCAAGCCATACTCGAGGTCGATGCCGAGCCCCTATACCTTAGAGAAGCTAGTTATGAGTGTCGTCGCCGAGCGTAAAGGTCGCATGGCTTTGAAAAAAAGCTAAGGCCTTGCTCGAGGTCGACGCCGAGCCCCCACACCTATTCTCAGGTAGATAGCACGAGTGTAGCTGGCAATCATCGCCGAGCGCATAGGCTACTGGACTTGAACTTGCCCAAGCCATGCTCGAGGCCGATGTCGAGCCCCCATACCTTAGAGGTGACTTTTCATGGCTCGCGGTGCCGTCCGAGCGCCGAGCCCCAAGCTTGTAAGGGAAGCTTTTTGTGGCTCGCGGTTTCTTCCGAACGCCGAGCCCTAAGCTTGTAAGGGAAGCGTTTTGTGGGTCGCGGTTTCTTCTGAACGTCGAGCCCTAAGCTTGTAAGGGAAGCTTTTTGTGGCTCGCGGTGCCGTCCGAGCGTCGAGCCCCAAGCTTGTAAGGGAAGATTTTTTGTGGCTTGTGGTTTCTTCCGAATGCCGAGTCCTAAGTTTGTAAGGGAAGCTTTTTGTGGCTCGCGGTTCCTTCTGAAGGTCGAGCCCTAAGCTTGTAAGGGAAGCTTTTTGTGGTTCACGGTTTCTTCCGAATGTCGAGCCCTAGGCTTGTAAAGGAAGCTTTTTGTGGCTCGCGGTTCCTTCCGAAGGTCGAGCCTTAGCTTGTAAGGGAAGCTTTTTGTGGCTTGGGGTTTCTTCCGAACGCCAAGCCCTAAGCTTGTAAGGAAAGCTTTTTGTGGCTCGCGGTTCCTTTCGAAGGTCAAGCCCGAGACTTGTTTTTAAGAGAGCTAAGACGAAGCCGAAGCTTGTTTTAAGAAAGCTGGCATAATTACAACATATTTTGAATTTACAAAACAAGGCACATCGTGCCAATTATATTTTTCATAATTTACATGGGGGTATCTGTAGAGGCTAACCCTCCCCTTCGAGGAATTTGATGAGGTGCTTTGTGTTCTAGGGCCTTTTGACAGCCTTACCCTCCAGATCGGTGAGGCAATACGTGCCCGGTCGTACGACCTCAGAAACTTTCTACGGGCCTTCCCAGTTTGGAGCCAGCTTCCTCTTTTGGCTGGGGTTAGACACCGCCAGCTTTCGGAGGACGAGGTCCCCTAGCTTGATGTCGGTCTTTCGATCCTCTGCTGGTATGTATTTCTTCTGATGGCAGATTTCTCCTTGACCTCGTCTATGAGATCCAGGTCGGCAAGTAGCTGTGCCGAATTGCTTGCTTCGTCGAAGGCGGTTCGGGGCGAAGGGAGCCCAATCTCCAGGGGATTTACGGCGTCCATGCCGTATGTCAGATTGAATGGTGACTCTCCCGTGGAGATTCTTTTCGTCATTCGGTGGGTCCAGAGAACGCTCGACAGCTCGTCGACTCATAACCCCATGGAAGAGTTATTAAGTCATTTTTTGAGACCGTCAAGGATCTGGCGGTTCGCGTTCTTAGCCTGGCCGTTCGACTGCGGGCGGCATACTGAAGAGAAGCGCTGCTGGATCCCGAGATCCTCACAGAACTTTCGAAAATTCTTACCTGCGAATTGAGTCCCATTATTTATGATGAGTACGCATGGAATCCTGAATCGACATATGATGTTTTTCCAGAAAAAATGTTGGGTCTGCTGCTCGGTGATCGTGGCCAGGGGCTCGGCCTCGATCCACTTCGTGAAGTAGTCGATTGCCATTATGAGAAACTTCATTTGGCCCGTTGCCTTCAGAAATGGGCCTACCAGATCCATCCCCCACATAGCAAAGGGGGTAGGACTGGCCAGGGAGCGGAGGTTTGCTTGCAGAGCTCTTTTCACTGAGGAGAACCTTTGACAAGGGCCACACATTTTGACCAGGGCCAGAGCATCTTACAACATCGTGGGCCAGTAATACCTGTGGTTCAGAGACTTTTGCACGAGCGATCGGCTTTCCATGTGGCACCTGCCGATTCCTTCATGAAGCTCCTTAAGAGTGTACTTTTCTTCGTCTGGGGTTAAGTAGCGGAGGTAGGGCCTTCCGTCCATCGTGGTATACGACCGTTTGAAGAGGGTTTCACTGATCATGGCGAAGCTTTTTGAATGGACCCTAATCCACCTTGCCTCGGCTCGGTCTTTGGGGAGCTCTCCTTAGATTAGAAACTTTCTGATGGGAGTGGTCCAATCGTCAGGCTGAGCTCCGTCTTTGATGCAGAGGGTCTCGGGGAGGTCGATACTCGGCTTCAGAAGTACTTTGATCAAGATGGTGCGGTCGAGACCTTCAAAGGACGACGAGGCCAATTTTGACATGGCGTCGGCCTGGGCATTCAGCTCTCTGGGGATCCTTAAGACTGCAGACTCGTCAAAGGATGCCAAAAGCCACTAAACCACAGCCAAGTACCAGATCATCCGATCGTCATGGGCCTCGTATTCTCCCGTGATCTGATTAACCACAAGCTGAGAGTTGCTGAAAGCCCTGATCTGTCTGGCACCTACCTGATGTGCCAGGGTGAGCCCAGAAATCATGGCCTCATATTCGGCCTCGTTGTTGGAGGCTGGAAAGTTGAGGTAGAGGTAATATTAGAGAAGAAAATTATCAGGTCCTTGCAAAATGATGCCCACACCACTCCCCTTCCGTAGGAAAAGCCGTCGACGTAAACTTCCCACGTCTGGTCGGCCTCCCCGCTTTCGTGTTGCTCGGATATGGTACATTCTGTGATGAACTCGGTGAGGGCCTGCCTCTTGATGGCCGTTCTTGGCTGATAGCTGATGTCGTATTGACTGAGCTCGATCGACCATTTGACTAGTCGGTCGGAGCTCTCGGGCTTATAGAGTACGATCTTCAGAGGCTGGTCTGTGGGGACCTGGATTGAGTGCGACTGGAAATAGAGGCAGAGCTTCTACGTGGCCAAAACAAGGGCGTATGCCACCTTCTCCATTTTTGCATATCTAGTCTTGGCTGCGAGCAGAACCTTGCTCACATAGTACAAGGCTTTTGGACTCCGTCCTCTTCTCGAACGAGAACAGCATTGAGCATATTTTTCGAGACTGAGAGATAAAGCCAGAGGGGCTCGCCTGGTTCGGGCTTACTGAGGAGAGGAGGATTGGCGAGGTACTCTTTCAATTAGGCGAACGCCTCTTACTGCTGAGTACCCCACTCGAAGCCTTCGGTTCTGCACAAAGCTTTGAAGAACGGGAGGTACTTCTCTTCAGACTTGGAGAGGAAACGACCGATGGCTGCCAGTCTCCTCGTTAGCATCTGGACCTCTTTGATGTTTCTAGGGGGGACATGTCTATTATGGCCTGGATCTTCTCGGGGTTCACCTCGATGCTGCGCTGGTTGACGAAGTACCCGAGAAATTTCCCCAAGGAGATGCCGAATGCACACTTCACCGAATTGAGTCTCATGTTGTGGGTCCGAAGGACCCCAAAGGCTTCTTCCAGGTCGGCGACGTGGTCCTGTCCCCACTGGCTTTTGATGAGCATGTTGTCGACGTACACCTCTATTTTGCGACCGATCTGGTCTTTGAAGACTCGGTTGATGAGCCTCTAATAAGTGGCACCAGCGTTCTTCAGCCCGAAGGGCATAACCCGGTAGCAATAAAGACCTTGGTCTGTGACGAAGGACGTCTTGGTTATATCAGGGGAGAACATTCGGATCTGGTTGTAGCCTGAGAAGGCATCCATAAAAGAAAGGAGCTTGTGACCCGACGTTGCGTCGATCAGAGCATCGATGCTGGGGAGAGGGAACAGATCTTTGGGGCACGCCTTATTGAGGTCGGTAAAGTCTATGCAGATCCTCCAGCTCCCGCTCGCCTTTCTGACCATTACGACATTAGCCAGCCACTCCGAGTAGCTGACCTCATGTATGAACCGGGCAGACAAGAGTTTGTCCACCTCCGCCTTCACTGCCTGCTGCCTCTCCAGGGCGAACTTACTTCGCTTCTAAACGATTGGCTTTGAGCCGGGGATTACGCTGAGCTTGTGCATGATCAGGTCTTCGGAGATCATGGGCATATCGAAAGGCTTCCAAGCGAAGAGGTCGACATTGCGGCGAATGCAATTGATCAGGTCAGACTTGAGGTCGGGCGCGAGGGAGCAGCTCACGCAGAACCACTTTGACATGTCCCCTATCTCGAACGAGACTTCTTCTTGTTCGTCCGGCGGCTCAGGCTAGGGCTGGCTTCTTTCCGGCTGCAGCTCGACGGCGTTCAGTGGGAACATACCGCCACCGATCGCCGTTATATAGCACGATCGTGCTACTTCTTGGTTCCTTCGGGCGACCCCGACACCTGACTCGGTGGGGAATTTTAGCTTTAGGTGGTAGGCCGAGGGAATAGCTTGTAGGGAGCAAAGCCCCGGTCTGTCGAGGATGGCGTTATAAGGTTCTTTGATGTTTATAACTATGAAGTCCATCGACTCGGTCCGTCTGTGAGAGGCCGTACCGACGATGACGTCCAAAGTCACGATCACCTCGATGGGCACTGGGATGCCGGAGAACCCGTGCAGGGTGTACCCGGCTGACTTTAGCTTGTCTTGGGGGAGCTTAAGGTTCTCAAACTCTTCCAGGAAGAGGATGTTCACCGAGCTCCCTTTATCCACGAGGATCCGACGGACCTTGTAGTTCGCCATGACGAGGCTGATGACGAGCGCATCGCAGTTCGGGAGCCGGACCCCCTCCAGGTCTTCCCCTGAGGAGATAGGGAGCTACTAAACTTGGGGGGAAGGGAGACTCCGGACGGCATTTACCTCTCGGACGAACAGCTTGCGGGAAGTGCTGGACTCTCCTCCCATGGGCCCCCCATGGATGCAATGCAGGATGGCTTGGCCTTCAGTTTCTTCGGGGTCGGGGTTCTGCTCGGGATGTGGTTTGGGGGCGCAAGGAGGAGAAGGCCTCTGGTTTCTCGTATCTCTTTGGTCCCGGGCGTATTCCTGTGTGAATTCCCGGAGGTACCCTCGTTGGATGAAGGCCTCGATTTCGTCCTTCAGAGCCTGACAGTAGTCGGTGTCGTGCCCGTTGTCCCGGTAGAAGCGGCAGTAGAATCGCTGATCCCTTTTCTTGTTACTGGTCGGTCGAAGGGGCATTTGGACGAGGTCCCTTTCCTCGATTGCTTAAAGGATAGCTGACACGTTCTGTGTCAGTGGCGTGTACCTCTCGAAGTGCGGGATCGGAAGGACCTTCTTCATGATGGTCCCATCTTTTGGGACCTTCTTTGCTAGCTCCGTCTCATCGGCCTTGCACTTCCTCTTTCCCGGGACCTCCTTTGCATCCTCGAGATTTAGGGCCTCCTCGGCCCGGATGTTCTTTTCGACCCGATTGAGCAGGTCAGGAAAATCGAGGGGAGGTTTCTTCGCAAGGGATGCCTTCAGCTGGCCATGTCAGACGTTGTGCCTGAATGCCACCGAGGCGAACCCAGCATCGAGGGAGGAGACCGACCTTGCCTCCGTGGTGAACCTTCGGACGAACTGTCAGAGCGACTCCCCTTCCTTCTGTCGGAGGTCCAGTAGGGATGTGCTCGCCTTCTCGGCTTTTCTGCTGGTCACGAAGTGGGCTAGGAAATTGTCCTCCAGCTGGTCGAACGAGTGGATCGAGCCGGGGACGAGCTTAGAGAACCATTCCCGAGCCAGACCCCGGAGGGTGGCAGGGAAGGCATGACATAGGAGGGGATCCGAAGCTCTGTGAAATATCATGAGGGTCTTGAAACCCTCCATGTGATCAGTAGGCTCACCCTCGCCATCATAGGTCTCGAACTGGGGAGGTTCCGAGGTATTTCTTCCTGTAAGATTGTAGCGGAGAAAGGAGGTCAGGTCAGCTTATGACCCTGAGCCGGCCTCGCACCGCCGTTGCCGAAGTGGTCGAGGTGATTGTCCATTTCCTGGAGGCGTCTTAGGACGTCCTCGTCATACTCTGGCAGGACTGTCAGGCCGCGAGACGCGCTGGCCTGGGCTTCCGACCGCGCGTAGGAGCGGTGGAGTGTCTTGTTGATAAGGGTCCCTAGGATGGCCTTTAGGATCTCGTTTAAGAAGTCTTGGAACTCCCGGTGGGTGACCGGAGCCCATTCAGCCGGGCCGCATTGGGGTGGTGGCCTCCTGTCGATGCGGCTGAGTGCAGGCTCCCGCTCGGGGCGGATGCCTGGGACGGTTCGGGGTCGAGTTGGAAGCAGCCCCTCCCCTAGTTCGACTGGCCTGTCGGTTCTGGATGAACCGACGTAGGTCGGGTACGATTGTGTGAGAGGCGCCCGACTCGGGTCCGAGGCTGACCCTTAGGTTGTTGGATCCATGAGTGTTGGCGAGGACGTCCTGAGGAGGAGTGTCCTGATGGCGTGTACAGGTGACAGCTCTCCTGGGCTTGGGTGCCATGTGAGCTCGGATTGATGGGATGCCGTTAATGGCTGGGTTCGGACTGATGTTCGTACCGAGGTGTCCCACAGACAGCGCCAACCTGATGCAGTTTTTTTTGGGGGGTGGTTGCACTAGGTGTGAGTTCTCTCAATTTGTAATTTTGCGGAAGCTTTGGTACTAACGGTACGCCCGACCCTCAGCTGAGGGAATGGTTCGAGAGTAGGCGGGAGTGAGGTGGAGGTTGGATCCGGAAGTCTCGTGTACCTGCACTCGGCCTAGGAACACTGGGGTTGATCCCGGTGGCAGGCCCTCCGACGGTCTAGTTAGTCACTGAAGAGTAACAGTAACTAGGGTTTTGAGAGGGGAGAGATTGATTTCCTTTGGAGGTGGGAGAGGGCCTAGTATTTATAGGCAATGCCAACCGGGTCTGGACCCGTTTGGGACCGGGTCTAGACCTGGTTGTGCATGGGCATGACGTGGCAGAAGCCCATGAGGCTTAGGGCTGACCTGGCAGACCTGATGATCGGGGGTGAACGGTTTTTGAGGGGATCCTGTGGCCCAGGAGGGGCCATGTCATCTGACCCATATATATATATATATATATATATATATATATATATATATATATATACTAGGTTTGCCCATTGACACGTGCCTACGGCACGTCTTCGGAACGATACACCTTGTTTGATCATATAAAATAGTTTTGGAGGTCCAACAAATTAATTGAAGTAGCAAACATATTATATGAGAAACTTTTGGGGGTCCAGCAAAAAACATATTATATAGTTTTTTTGATTTTTTTTGAATTATTTTAAATGTTTTTAAATTTTTAATTTTTTTAGTTTTTTAAAATTTTTAAAATTTTTATTTTCTTAATTTTTTGAATAGAAGAGGGAGGGAAAGAGTGAAAAAAAAATAAATAAATATAGGAGTTGTTTTGGGTGGGGGATTTGAATTTGAGTTTTGAGGGGAAACTTTTGGGGAGGAAAATATGTTTTGTGGGATTAGATCTGGGCCTTTGATTTTTGGGGGGATTGAAGGAGAGCCACTTGATAGCTTTCTTTGTGTTTTATTATATATATATATATATATATATATATATATATATATATATATATATATATATATATATATATATATATATCAATCGTGGGGACTTTTCTACGAATATCGAATCGAAAAGAAATCAAATAAGAACAACTATTTATGGATACAACAAGTGGTTTAAGATTTGAATAAAGCAATAAGGGTTCATGAACAAAAGTCGATAATACAAAAGATCAATAAGGATTAGAACTATTTGCATGAGTTCAAGGAATGCTTGCTTTTGTAGAATGATTTTCTTCGTGTGCGTAGAACTCCTTGTCAAGTCGGTTGATGGTGCTCCGGTTCATGTTCGGCCTCGCGCTTTACTTCTGGCAAGCGAACAACAACCACGACAACGATGACAACAACGACAGCAAGAACGACAACAATGATAGCAAGGGCAACAACAACAACAACAATGATAGCAAGGGCAGAAACAAACAACGATAGTAAGTGACTGCAGTGAGAGCAGCGACAACAATAAGGGAGAGGGTGGTGGTGTTGTTGGCTAGTCGTGCGTGCGTGAGAGGGCGAAGGAGAGGGTGGTGCGGCTGTTTAGTTGAGGAGGCTATAAGAGGTGGTTTGGAGGTTGGGTATGGTGTTGGGTTTGGTGGTGATGGGTTTGAAGGTGGCTGTTTGAAGAGTTCGGGATGAACAAGAGAGGTCAAGGGGGAGGTTGGCGGTTGGGTTGGAGTATAGGATAGCAGGATGGAGTTGATGGTGAGAGAGCGAGAGGATTAAGGGAGAGGTTGATGGTGCTTCAGGTTTATGTAGAAGATGGAGTTGGCGGGTGTGTGAGGCAGTTGAGATGGAGTAGCTGTCAGGTGGTGGTGAGATGAGATGGTGTGCAGGTTTCGATGGAGAGGTGGAGCTTCGGGTGTGAAGATAGCAAGGAGATGGGTTTTGATGGGTTGCAACGGAGTTTAGGATTATGGAGATGAGAATGAAGGTGGCTGCTGATTGTGATGGAGAAGGGGACTAGGGTTGGTGATTAGGATTAATAGATGGTGACTAGGGGTTAAGAATAGATGGGGTACTGGGCTAGGGTCTCATTTAATTGGGTTTCGGGTTGGGTTTCAAAGGAGAATGGGCTAAAGGATGAAGCATGGGCCTTCATATGAATAATAATTAACTAGATAAAATGCAAATGAGTCCAAAAGAAGGAAAATATAGTAGATGAATGAGTTAAAAATGTACATAGAAAAAGAAATACGTACGGATGGATCATGGAGTTACACCTACTCAAGACAAGCATCGAAGAGGAAGCCTTGGAGCTTTTGTTTATCACCCTACAGGCACCAGGGAACAATTGGATGAAACCCTTGGTTGAATTCCTCATCAAGAAAATCCTCTTAGCGGATCCAAAAGAATCATGGAAGATCTGAGTGAGAGCAGAAACGTATACTTTAGTCAAAAGATTTTTGTACAAACGCTTGTACACTCTTATAGATGGCAAACCTTACCTGCGATGTCTCTCCCTTGAAGATGCCAAGTATGCTCTTAGAGAAGTATATGAAGGAATCGGTGGCGGTCACATGGGCGTGAGGTCCCCCGCTCAGAAAATTCTCAATCATGTGTATTATTGGCCCTCGCTCATCGACGATGCCCAAGAATACGTCCGTCAATGTGTTTTCTTCTAGAGGTTCTCCCCCATTAAGCGGGTGCCCTAAGCCGACCTTATCACCATGTCAAGCTTGACCCCCTTCGCCAAGTGGGGAATGGATTTACTTGAACCGTTTCCCCCTGCAACTGAACAAAGGAACTTCTTAGTTGTAGCAATCGACTACTTCACAAAGTATATCGAAGTGGAACCATTAGCATCCACCATTGAACATACGATTCAACAATTCTTATTGAAGAACATAGTCTGTAGGTTTGTGATCCCCAAAATTCTTGTCACCACAATGTACACAATTCGCAGTAAAGGGATTATGCAAATTCGGAGCCGATCTGGGGATTGAACAACAGTTATTTTTCATCTCTCACCGCTAGACCAACGGTCAAGCCGAGAACGCTAACCGATGATGACCTCAAGATGAGGCTCGATGAAGCTCGCAAAGGGTTATGGGTCTAAGAGCCCCCAAGTGTGCTTTGGTCCTACAAGACCATGAAGAGAACCCAAATTAGAGAGTCCCACTTCAACCTCACTTATGTCTCCGAGGTATTAATTCCCTTAGAATTTGGACTACCTTCCCCTTGCCTCCTCTCCTTCAATGAAAAACAGAACTCAAATGACCTCTAAGGAAACCTTGATCTCAATGAAGAAGTTCATGAGAAGTATGCCCAACGAAGACAAATCTATTAGTGAAGGGTGGAGAAATTCGACACTAAGAAGGTCCGGCTAGCAAACTTAAAGTGGGAAACATTGTCTTATGAAAGCTGGAAATCTCCGACTCATGCAAGAAGGGAAAGCTCGCGCCAAACTGGGAAGGACCATACAAGGTCTCCAAAGTCGTCCGCTCAGGGGTATACCAACTCAAAGAATTATGGGGCAATGAGACACCGAGGAGTTGGAGTGCCGAGCATTGATAAAATTCAATTAGGGTGCTTAATGACCTATAGTAGATTTTAAAGATTTGTAATAAGAAAGATCTTTATAACAGTCAGAGCATGTAATAAAGGTTAGCCTTCAAGGCAACCACTTAGATTTGTTTTTCAATAAAACTTAACAATTCTTTCAAAAATTCTTGTAATACTCTCTGGATGATGACAAAAAATTAGGTGTTCAACTTCTCTCTCACAACTCGTTAACCCCTTGAATAACAAGTTCGGAGTCCAACTCTTCCCTAGAGTTGCTTCCCGTAACACCCCGAATTTTATATACTAAAAATCCATGACAAACCCAGAATCTTTTACTTCATTTGAATGCATAAACATAATATAGTACAGGAAAATACATGGAATCTTACTACATATCCAAGTCACATGGAGTAATATCGTGACAGGCCCTCAGGATGCTACTTTTGGATGATATTTCCCCAGGCAGACTTACCAGTAAAACCACAATATGTGGGATCGTCAGCTTGTGAGGTTGACGGTAAAAATCCAACAACTTTATTGAATTCATATTCAATTATATTAAAGGTGAGTAAATAAGTAATGGCAATTCTAAATGAAACAGTCATAACAAGAAAATGTCAATTGTTTTATTCATTAATGGTTTTCCAACAAGATGCTATTTCATAAGTTCTATATGCACCTATTGGATGTACTATTCTAATGCATGCTTGTTTGGAATGGTATGTCACACACAGAATATAGTATCAATTACAAACTGCTAACCATTTTATTCTCAGTATAGGGTTCAATCTCTTGCTATGTATACCCAAACCCAATGATTAGTATTCCAACGCGTAATCACGTGTAAGTTAAACTCCCAGGATATTGGACCTCACCGGCCTAGCCCACACATGCAGATTTATCGGGTGTATCCTCAGTCATGAACATTCCTAGAAACCAAAGTTCTTTACCGGCCATTTCATGGATCTTACCGGCCTACTCCAAGCCCACACACATGGATTTACCGACATATCCTCGGTCCCGAACCCCAGTAAATCGGTCTTCCGTAACTACAGATCTTACCGGCCTACCCCTAGCTCACACACATGGATTTACCGGGTGTATCCTCGGTCCTGAACATTCCTAGGATCCTCTGCTCTTTACCGGCCGTGTCTGTCATTATTTCTGTCATATCTTCTTATAATGCAAGTTGTTCACTAAGTGATGCAAAATATAATTTAGACCTAACGATCCATATTCCGGACATACATTTCATACAAACTGAAATCTTGATAACACCAACCCTACGCCACTCCTCCCTCAGAGTTCTATAACTCTGTCGGGCTCAGGCCTCGCCTAAGTTACGATCATTCCCTTTGATTTGACCAAGTCAATCCATCGGATTCATGGACTTTATCGGTTTACACCGAGCCCACATATGTGAATTTACCTGGTGCATCCTCAGTCATGAACATACCTAGGAGCCTCGGCTCTTTACCGACCATTATATGGACCTTCCTGGCCTACCCTAGCCCACACACAGGAATTTTTCGAGCATATCCTCAGTCGCATATATAAAATCCATAGTAGTCTTGCAAAAACCATATAAATTACAACACTTATTAGAAAAATGAATTTCTTTGTTTCATATGAAACCTAAATGAGTATTCTACAACATTGTAGTTAAGAATATCTTAAATTAACCACAATTGTTTTATCTAAACCCACATGCAAAACAGTAGGTTCAGGTTCCAGAAAACTGCAGCTCTTTCCACTTATAAAAATCACTGAAAATCCCACACTTCATGGAAATTTGATTTCTTATACTCGAATGAAATATTAACGATTCTAATTAAAATTATTAGTTTTGAGTTGTAACACCTCAAATTTTTAAATACTGGAAATACCTGTTTTTATATCTTTAGAGTGGTGAGAATTATTTTTGGTATATTTATTTTAATTATTGATATTGGTGTTGTGGATAGATTGGAGTTATGAGTTGAGTTTTATTGGAAGAAATATTGTTTACTTTATTTTATAATTTTAAAAGATTGTTATGAGCTAATTTTATATATTTTCTATTGTTAGTATCTTTAAAGTGCAGAGTTTGGGGTTTATTTGAAATATTTTTGGAGATTGGGGGTTATATGTTAAATTACCCTTCTTTTATTATTTATATTATTATTATTTCACTAACACCCCCCCCCCCCCCCCAATCCCTCATTTCTTTCCCCTTCCTCCTCCTGTTTTCGTTCCGCCCAAATCAAAACCCCCGAAACCCATCATCGACCCATTTCCTCGCCAAAATCCACTCCATTTCTCTTTCTTTTTCAAATTAATTTCAAGGGTATGCTGATTGGAAGGTTATCTAGCATGTGGGAGCATTGATTTGCAAGAAGAATGTCGAGAAGGTATACCCAATCTTATATTTGTATTTTAGATTTTATGCTTTTCATTTATTTCAATAATAATCGATGTAGGAGGATAGTTAGAACTTGTAGAAAATGTTAGCAGCGATAGATTTTGCTTCTCATGACATGAGCATAGATTTCCAAATTCGACATAACCACGAGTTTGGGATTTTCCAAAATAGGATGGGCAATTCAGTTTTAATTGCCTTAGTATTTGTATTGGTGGTTGTAAAATATTGTGGGATGATTAATATGAATTTAGGATAATTTTTATTGGCTTAGAACTCAATTAAAATAATTGAGAATGTGTGTAGACATATTATTCATGCCAGGCGTTCGGTGAAATGCCTGTGAGAGATTAGAATTATTTTAATTATTATCTAAGAGTGATTTGGATATCTTTAACCTTATTTATTGTTAAAATTTGGTAATAAGAAGTGAAAGCGAGTTTGGGGAATAGCAGAGCGCTTGTACAGCCGATCTTTGCATTTCCTCAGGTGAGTATGAGCTCTTTTATTTTATGTACATGGTGTGTATGATATGATAGTGTGATGCAATAACTTGATGGAGCGAATGATATGGTGTATGTGTGAGGCATGTGATAAATTGAAAATTTATGTGATATTGTGGTGTAAAAAATGGCATGATGTGTGTGTGCACCGTGTGAGTGATAAATGAGAGTTTTATACGATAATCGATGAGATTGATGGTTTGTGTATGCTTATAAATTTAATGGAGTTATATGCATTTTTGTTCTATTATAAAGGTGTATACCGAGATATATTATAAAGGAGTTATACTGAGATATGTTCTAAAGGAGTTATGTAATAAAGGAGATATATTTATATATGGAGTTATATTATAAAGGAGAGATATATATATATGGAGAAATATTATAAAGAAATATATGGATATATTTTATGAAGGAGTTATATTGTAAAGGAAATATACGGAGATGTATTATAAAAGAGTTATATTATAAAGGAGATAATTGGAGATATATATTTATATATGAAGATATAAAGGAGAAATTTTAATATTGCAGTGCTGCACAATCTCCCAAGGGTTTGGGCTAGACCCCACAGGCCCGGGATACACTTGGGAACAGGAGTTATTATATATATATATATATATATATATATATATATATATATATATATATATATATATATATATATATATATATATATATATATATATATATATATATTTGGGGATCAGGAGTTATATATTACCCCAAATTATATTTGGAGATCAGGAGTTTCCCTCGCTGGTATAGGGCCAGGAGGATGACGTAGCCTCGGACGCGTAAAACTCTTGGTGGGCAGCGATCCGCGTATTATATTTGTTCGACTAGCTTTTTGGCTTTAGTCTTGGTTGGACATGCGTGCAACCGTACTTTCAATCCAGCCCACAAATGATAAATGCTTAGGACACCTATATCTGGGTAATATGTTGGGTTAGCGGGATTGAAATGTACAGAAGGGGAGGCACAGAGATCCCTGTGTTGTACGAGGAGGTCAGTTGTGTGGGCACTGAAAATGAGAAAAATATGTGTATATGTGTATTGAAAGAATATATGTATATGTAAAGATATTGGTGATATGATATGTTACGGAGACTATTTATATTATGGGAGATATGAACATACTATGAAAGATATATATATGTATATATATTGGTTTGTGGCTATGCCTAGGAAGCTATATTGGCAAAATGAATGAACATGAACAGAGGAGAATGAGAAAGTAAAGAACGGAGATAAGCAAGTATATAGAGTATGTATGTAAATGAATATGAGAAGTAAAAGAAAATGTGGTTGAGTTATACAAATGAACAAGTAAAGGGGGGTATGTGCTAATTTAGATAGCATGAAGTAATGATATTATGAGAATAGTTATTAAAGTAAGATACGGTATGTTATGAGTTAATACACCTTGAAAGTGTGTCAAGGAACTACTCACCCGCTATTTCCGTGGAAATGGTGGGAACTACCTACTTTGGCACAACTTTAAGGATGAATGGGTGAGTTATTGATATGATACCAGTATTGCGGGTTGAAAATAAAAGAGTGAAGTAAATTGAAATATGTGTTATAAGATATAGATATAGATGATATTATGGGATTGAATGAATGCGATAACATGTGTTGTGAATGTGATATCATGAGAGTAAATACATGGGAGGGATCGCGGTAAAAATAAATACCCATAGTAAGATATTATGGAGATGAAGGTGATATTATTGCTTGTACGAATGTGATATATGTAATATGAGAATGAGAAAGAAAAGTTTATGAATTAAGAAGTAGGAAAGAATATGAGCCATGAGCTTGTAAATGAAAATGATTGGTAAATGAAGTACGTGATTGAATAAGTATGAAGAAAACGAGGAAGTGGCATTACGTGATTAAGTATGAAAAGTAGAAGAATTATATATGTGCTGTATTACCGTGTTATGTTTTTGGTTATAAAATAAAGTTTATGTGTGAATGTAAAACTATACGAGAAAGTAAAATTATAGGTGATATTAGTATAATGCTTAAAGTGTTGCGTGTTAAGCGATTAATTTGCGATTGGTTTCAAAACGATGAGAAGTAGATTTGAAGCATGTGTATGTATTTATATAAACAGGTGATGATCTAAAGAGTACTTGATGAAAAGCTACATTTATGGTGTTTATATGTTTAGAGTTCAGATGGAATTTTAGTATCTTGGTATTCGTAAGTTTATTTTATTTTATTTATAAAGTTTAATCTATTTGCTTAATCATTAAATTATACTCACACCAGAAATGGCTAACCCCTTAGTGTTTGGGGGGTTAGGAGAGTCCCAGGATTACCCTAGATCCCCTATTGTTGCAGGTGCTCTGCCGTGACGAGGTGAGACTTGGAGTTTAGTTGAATAGATTTCTTTATTTTTTTTTTTGAAATTTATGTATAAATTAGGCATGTGAAAAGTAAAATTTGTGGTTTAAATTGTAATTTGAATGTATAAGTACATGGATGTCGATGATGAGTATAGTGTGGAGTACTATGTTGTGTTTGTGACCCGTACCCATCTCGTTGTGGTGTACCGGGCCCTGCGGTATGTTTTACAAAGATTTTTCTAAAATTTTTACCTCGTTTTCAAAAAAATTTATGGTTTTTATTTGATATTTGATATTCCATTATGAGTTTGGCCCCCAGAGCATATATATTGATTGCCTGTATGTTTCTGCTCATTTTGATCTGGGGAGCCCATGATTATATTGCTTGTGTTGTGAGCTACAGGAATAGAATTCAGTAAGCTATTTGTGTTTCGGGGTAGAAATTACAGGGGAAACTCTGCCAAAATTTTATTTGAAATATAACTATCTTAGTTTATGTTTAAAGTGACATAGAAATTGAAAGAAATAATTTTGGAGAAGAAAAAGGGGGGGCGTCACATGAGTTTCCTTAAATTACTGCATATAAGTGGTTAATATGGTTAACATGAAGGAGTAAAATTTTTAGAAGCAAGGCAAAACTTTCAACCAGTCCTATGTTCGAATTTGTTTAAAATACTAAACGATATCCAAACCTCATGAAATTTTGTGAACCTATTATAGACATATAATAGGTTTACATAATAATTTTAGCTTCAAATTCTATATATTTGGAGAGAAATAATTTTTGGAAGTAAGCATGACATTCATGACAGAATTGTAGAATATGTCATTTTTCAATTCTTACCTAAGAATGAGTTTAGATTTTTAAAAAATACCGAATGAAATCCAAACATCATGAAATTTTGTGGAGATGTTATAGATATATATAGATACACATATAAAAATTTAGCTTCAAATTCCATATAGTTTAAATGAAATTATTTTCCAAAATTCAGGACAGAAAACAGTAAAATGTTTTCAAGTTAACATTACCGTAATTTCGCACAATTAATTGATAACAAACCACACATGATTCAATCAATCTAAGCATGTACACTCATCCAATTCAACATATATAGCTTTTCTAACATGCATACACTGTACAATATAATTAAAATCAGAGTAGTAAAATTGTTGCCCACCTATAGATTCTGAAATCGATTGCTTCTAAGCTCCATGAAGCGTTCCAACATCAAACTCGATAAACTTAACCTTATGACCACAACAATGTTATATTCTATTACTATCATCTCTTATGGTAATAATCTACAACTCATGGAATAGAATAGAGTTTCTAAGTTTACCTTATGAAAACTTCAACTCCAAAGATCTTGTTTCTCATCTCTTGAAGACAATGTTTATATGAGTATTTATAACCTTAATTATCCACTATTCCATCCAACTCATTAATCCACCTTCACAAATTTAGATTGTAATTAATTCCACCTTCCCTAAACCTTATCTATGTCACTAACCAGCAAAATTCATGCATGATAAAAAAAAGGATAATTTCATTAAAGCAATTTTTCATGATTCTTGTTTACCCATTTTCTAAAAGTCGCTGGTTACTAACTCAATTGCTGAGCTCTCAACTTCATAAAATAGTATATTAAATATGCATATGGATCGTTTCCAAATATTTATATTCCACAAACTAATATCTAAAATATTTAGGGTATTACATAATATATTATACACACTTGTACAATATACATGTGCGGGAAAAATTTGTCATAACTCAATTTTGTGGGGGTGTTACACTCCCGCAACTCGTTAACCCCTCGAATAACAAGTTCGACAGTCTAATTATTTTCTAGAGTTGCTCGAAGCTACTCCTGCATCTCACTAATAAGCAAGTTCGAAACTGAGCTCGTCATTCGATATTTTTCTCACAATACATTATCTCCACGATCAAGAAGTTTGGAGTTCAAACTCTTGGCTCGATGCTATTCCAGCAACTCGCTAATATGCAAGTTCGGTGATGGACTCGTCATTCGAAACTGCTCCTACAACTCGTTATCTCCACGAACGACAAATTCAGAGCCTAAACTCGTGTCTCGAAGTCGCTCCGAAAACTCACGAACGTACGAGTTCAGAGCTTGATTCACCACTTGAAACCGCTCCTGCAACTTGTTAACTCTTGAACAAGTAAGTTCGGAGTCCATCTCTTCCCTAAGAGATGCTCCCACAAACTTCTAACTCAAAAACATCGAGTTATGAGCGCAGCTTGCCTTTAGAGCTACTCCCACGACTCCTTAACACAAAGATAACAAATCACAACAAAAGGAAAATAAGAGATAACACTTCAACAATTAGAAAGATCTTCATTTCATATCATATATCTTTTTACAAGCTCGAGGATACATTTGAAATGTCTTGTTCTCTTCTACACAAGAATCTAACAACCAAATACACGTCGGACCAACCTACTTTCCCTCCCCAATCTGATCACTTATGGTCGCTTGGGTGATGAATACTTTGGTTCAGAGTCGTAGTTTGTCTAAAAAGTTTCTTCATCTGAGAGGATTCACCTGGACCACCCAAACAGTTGGAAGGAGGAACCGGTCCGATGGATCGAGTATGAGCGTCACAGTGGCTAGGACGCGGGCTAGGACGCAGCCCAGCCCTGGTAGATATCATGCTCGATCAAGTCCCCGTGGTCCACAAGGACCACAACTCACTTAAAGGACTCAATTTGGCGCCATAGAAGGTATATTTCTCGTATCTTTTTCTTGATCTAGGCATATTGGTGCATTACTTCTGAAATTTACCTACAATCTGTACAGCCTATGACTGCACAAAGGTGATCTGGACACCAACTCATATTGCAAATGCCTGTATATTGATCACTTTTCACAGGTATTACTGACAGTATAAACAAACCCAAAGACGGGAAAGTAAGAGGCACAGATCACTAACTGAGAAGTTAGGAAGAAGATACCAAGGCATACAAAGGATATCCATAACAGTGGTAGTAAGATGGAAAGGAGCAACATCATATGGAGAATATTTATGCACGCAGATGTTTAGATATGTGGCTAATGACCTTGGGTACCCTTGGAGCCACTGGGGATGGTCTTTGCAACCCTATCATGGTTACTTCTCACTGGCAAAATCATGAACAATCTTGGCGATGGTCCTTCCTCCACTTCCCTTTTTATTCACAACATCAATAAGGTAATGGGTGCTTTGTTTGTCATTTTGTCTACCTTTTACAGATATATCATGTCTGCATATTGCTAGTTTATGAAATGACTATTTGCTGCAGAACCTAGGGAATGTGCTCTATTTGGCATTCTTCACACCTGTGTCTTCGTTCTATGGTATTTTCGTTCATTTTCTTCTTCATGTATTTTCTTTTTTCTTGCTTTGTTATAAGAATAGTGCGTTACTCCATCATTATGTAGAGGGATACTCCTGGACTTGGACGGGAGAATGAAAAGCTTCAAGAATGAGAGTTATTCTTGAAGCTTAGAAGGACCTCCACTTCAGATGTCATCAGCAGTGTCTCAAGTGAGAGTCTCATCATCCAATATGTATTAAGTGAAAAGGTCCCATGCATCCTTTTTATAAAACATGCATGGCATTTGTTCAGGCCTTTCGAATGTGAAATATTTCACAGAGGCAGTATCGGCTAATGAAAGTATTGCAGAGGTTATTATCCGAGATTAACTCAGAGAATACGTAGGGGGAGATTCTAGAAACTATGGAGGGAGAGGTGGAATTTAGAGGCCGGGGGTAGAATTTGCATACCCATCCAGACCTAACTAGCAAATCTTAAAGCATGTCTGAATTTACTAGTCCTAAGATTGACTAAGATCTTAAACACAACTACCCCTACTAAATAAACTACATAAAAGTGGCAACAATACAGACAGATATCTCAAGATACCGACAGATTTCTTCAACACAGTGCAATTCCACCTGCATCTCCCACCCTAACACAAGAGCTACTCCTTCTATATGCGTAGCCTCTTCTACATACGTCTTGACCTGTCCATCCATCAATGGAGGTAAAATTCCTAACACGAGGAATTTTTTCCCAAAATGACCCTTTTTGCAAAAGTTTTGCCACAAACGACCCCCTTTTTTTTTAATTCCATAAACGCCCCACTCGCTTTTTCAAAAAGCGAGTCTTGGCCTTCTTTGCCCAGCAACACTCGTTTTTTGAAAAAGCGGGGGTAATTAAACCACACTCGCTTTTTCAAAAAGCGAGTGTCGTTTGGGACTTAAACCCCCCCACCCCCAAAACATCTCACTATTCTCCTTCTTTCTCCTTATACGCTTTCGTAAACCCTAACCCATCGTCGTGAATCTTCGATTTCTGGCCTTTTCCATCAAATTAGCCGTCGATTAACTCCTAAATTCTTCGCTATCTCATCCCACTCCAGTTGCCCACTTTGTGTTTGCTCGTTCTTTCGATTTTTTTGGTGATTGCGGTGGATTCAAGAAAAAGAGGTTGAACGAATTGGTGGTGGTTCTTTCGAGTTTGTGGTGATTGCGGTGGCGTTCCTCACAAAGGGGTTGAACGATTTGGGGGTGTATCTCGTGGTTCAATTCTTGCGTGAAGATTGAGGTATATTTCTCAAACTCTATATTTCCTAATGTTGTATATATATTGTGTGTAATTTGTGGTAGTGTGTGTAAAATTTGTGAACGATTTGCTGGTAATGTGTGTAGATCTCGGGGTTGAACGATTTGCTTGTAATGTGTGTAGAATTTGTGATTTGTGAGTAAAAGTATAATTGAACCAGTATAATGTAGAATTTGTATAATTTGTGAGTAAATGTAGATTTTGTGAGTAAAATTAGGATATGACTATTAGTAATCAAAACTAGTATGTTGTATTTGCATTTCACATAATTTTGCTTCCGTGATTATTTAAATTGCTAAAATGATTTGCAATATGTAACCAAACTTCATTACCTACTTATTGTGCTCAAATCTAGTAGTGGGTCTTTTTAAGAGTTTGAAACGAAAGGATATCCTTACTTCAAATTTATTTCTATATGAAGTAATATCCTAATTTTATTTGTTTGTGTAGCTCAACTCTCCCATTATAATAGTTATAGATGTTCGTATTTGTTCTATATTTCTTGGTTTTATATTTTGGTATTATTAATAATGATTGCTCGCTCTTCATTGTAGGATACTCTTTTTTTTTGAAAAATGCCACGGAATAAGGGACGTGTGGAGGTTGGTTCTAGTAGTAGAGCCAATCGTGGCGATGGACCACGTACATCTTTTGGCCCACCTCCACGCGGTGGACGTGGTGGTGGTCGTCGTGGTGGCAACGAACGGAGTAATGTAAGTTTATAATTTTCTACATTCGATTTGTTTCATTATCATATAATTGAATGATATATTTATTTGCTGATGTAAATGTTGTTTTGCAGGTCCCAAGTAACCCAAACGTGGCTGGTACTTCGTCCCCGACCCCTTCTTCATCTACTATTCCCATTGGTGGTCCAGGTCCCCTCGACCTCGCCCTTCTTATGCTTCAGTCGCACCATCGTTCTAGAGATGTGTGGGAGGGCGATTCGAAAGAGTGTACATTCCGTGGGGGTCATCCACTCCCTATGCACCCACGGATTCACCAAATCTTACGGGATTGCGGTCTATATGGTATTGCACTGATGAGCGGCATCAAGTGCGATCGGCCACTACTTACAGCACTCCTCGAGAGATGGCGTCCTGAGACCCACATCTTCCACCTGTCAGTTGGGGAGATGACTGTTACGTTGCAGGACGTTTCAGTAATCACAGGCCTTCCGGTAGATGGACAGGCGGTGACTGGATCTATGGACTTCGACGCTCCATACTTAGTAGAACAATATCTCGGTGTCGAAGTCGAGACTGGTGCAGTAGTTGGGAAACAGATTCGGTTGAAGTGGTTGAAGGAAAAATTCAAAGACCGATTGACAGATGATATTTTGACAAATTCAAAGACCGATTGACCTACACGGAGGAGCGTCTAGCTCGACTACCGCCCAATTCCCTGTATAGGCGAGATCTTTGGCTGACAAAAGCACCACTCATCAACTTCAGCACTGTCAAGTTCTATTATGTGAACAGAGTACTACGACAGTTTGGTCTCCAGCAGGCGATTCCAGTAGCCGAGCCTTTCAATGCAGATATCCATAAAATTACTGGAATGGGTCGTACGCCAGGTCATAATTGGGCGGAAAGCTTCTCCACATATGTCGAGAGATGGAACTTACAAAGGTTTGATGAAATCATCCACAACATACCTCCATTCGACTTAGCAAACCACGAGAACTATATGAATTGGTATGGGAGGATGACAAGGCGGTACATCTCTCCGACATGGCAGACTCCAGCCGGCGTGGTGATGCCTATACGTCGACCGGCAGAAGAACCGGTAGATGTACACTCAATGCATTTGCCTATGTTTCAACCAAAGGCATCGGCTATTCGCACGATTGTAAGTTTTTTAGAATTGTTAAGTTTTTTACTTTTTTTGAACTGGAACTACAAAAAACAACTTATTATATTTTGTAGATGGCCCAGACTTGGAGTATGGGCAAGAAATGTGCAGCTGTGTTGAGTAGTAACGTAGCCGATGCGGTAAAGGACTTCGCACGCGAGATGCTGACGTCCTGTCGAGCACAGGCAGATGCTGTGGGAGAGGGGGCGACCCTGGATGCTATCTTACACACTCCCGCTCATCGGACCAATACACGCAAGAAACGAGTAAAGCAAGTCGCCCGTAAACCACCGCGTCGTACCATAATTGAAGAAGAAGAGGAGGAGGAGCAAGTAGAGGCTGAGGACCAAGAAAAGGAAGGCGAGCCAATAGAGGTTATTACACAGAAAACTCCATCACCCCGAGGGAAGAGGCAACGGTGACGTCCCGATATGTTCACCCCAGACCCGTGAAGTCTTGGTTGTGTAGTTGAATGATGTTAGATATTGTTTAGTCGAATCTTGTAATTAACTTTTGAAAAGTGCATTGAATGAAATTCAAAATTCGGTATGGGGTGTGTGTGTGTGGTGATCTTGATTGTTAAAGTTTTTTTTTTTTTTAGGATTGTGCCGTTAACTTGGATTGAATGTGCTGTTTTTTGGGATTGGGGTGATCTTGATTAGATTGAATGTTAAAGCTGGATTATATGTGTATTGTGGAGTTTGTGGAATGGCCATTGATGGTATGTGTATTGTGGAGTTTTTGGTATGAAGATGGAGATGGTGGAGATGTTAGTGGTGTAGTTGTCCCACCAAGAGTTGAAGTCTTGGTCTCTTCTGCATACAGAGCAAGACTCGCTTTTTGAAAAAGCGAGTCTAGGTATAATTACCCTGCTTTTTCAAAAAGCGAGTCTAGCACTTTGGAATTCCAGAACTGTTGAAGCCTCTGGGAATCAAGCAACATAAACAGTCGCTTTCCCAAACACCGCGATTATTAGAACTAAACCCGCTTTCTGAGAAAGCGAGTCTTGGTTCTGTAATCTCCTTTGCTAGCAGATCCAAGACGAGTCTAGTAATTTGATCCACGCTTTCTGAGAAAGCGACTGTCAAACCAGTGAATTATTGTTCTCTGGTTATTTACAGATCCAAGACACGCTTTCCCAAAAACCGCGATGTTTAAGACTAAACTCGCTTTCTGAGAAAGCGAGTCTTGGTTCTGTAATCTCCTTTGCTAGCAGATCCAAGACTCGCTTTCTCAGTCTGCGAGTCTAGTCTTTTGATCCACGCTTTCTGAGAAAGCGACTGTCAAACCAGTGAATTATTGTTCTCTGGTTATCATCAGATCCAAGACTCGCTTTCCCAAACACCGCGATTATTTACACCAGACTCGCTTTCTCAGAAAGCGAGTCTTTGGCTTGTTGAAAAAAATCTACAGGCAACAGACTCACTTTTCGAGAAAGTGCGGTGGTTTGTATAAGACTCGGTTTTTGGAAAAGCGAGTCTTGCCTATGTTAATGAAATCTTTATGTTAGATTACGATACTCATAACGCAACAAACACACAAGGACATCAACCAAAAATACAAACGAATTTTCAAAATAAAACTTTATCGTCTTTATCGACATAATTTAGTACAATTACAAAGTCCAAATTAAAAATTACAAGCATACAATAGTTAAGTGTTCTGAGTTCCACTATTAGTGCATCGTCGCTTATTGTGTCCTTGTAAACCACATTTTAAACATCTCATCCCCGTACCACGACTTGACCTATCTCTCACATCCATGTCATTGCGGAATCTGGTAGTTCTAGGCCTGCCCTTCCTTTTACGTCGCAAAGTGGCATCAGGTACTAGTTTTGGTCCATCAATAATAGGCCAATATGCTGGATCTAGTATAGGCTGAAACATTGGACCGTATGTTTGTACTAATGAAGTAACGGTGTAAAATTTATTAACGAGATGCTTGTGATCGATTGCACGATATGCACAAGCTGCTAGTACATGAGAACATGGGATATGGTATAGATGAAATTTCATACATGTGCACGTTTTCGTTCCCAAATTCACAGTGTGCAAGTTCCCACCCTTCCTTTCTCCACCCACCATGCGTATACCCGTTCTCATGGAAAAAACTCCCGGTTGATGATGGAATATTGTAACCTCATGTCCATTAGCTCTCTCACGGCGACTATCGAGCAGTTCATGTACTCTTTGAGCAAAAATCCTCCCTTCAGATAAAAGTTGACTTGCTTCTTGTCGACGAGTAGTAAAATAAGAGTTCAGACGTGAGAAGATCGTCTCAACAATCACTGTTACTGGCAAACTACGGACTCCTTTCAAGATTGAATTGAACACTTCTGACAGGTTCGTAGTCATTATCCCGTATCTTCGATCTTCATCTGCATAAAGTGCCCATTTCTCAACCGGCTTCTCTTTTAACCAATTAGCCGCCTCCACATTTACGTTCTCAAGTTCAGCAAGTTTGGCCATGAACTTTTTGGGTTGGTGTTGACACGCTATAATTTTCGCCTTCTTACGCAATGCCTTGCTACCAAATTTAGTAAAGAAATTTGTAGCAAAATGGCGCATACAATAACGGTGATATCCATTAGGTTCGTTCCAAGCTCCATTTTGTAACTCCATAGCAGACATTATACCAGCGTAACGATCAGAGATAACACACAACTCAGTGCGATCGGTGACATAATACCGGATGCAAGTCATGAACCATGTCCACGTATTTATACTCTCTCCATCAACCAATGCAAATGCAAACGGAAATAAGCAATCATTCGCATCTGGGGAAACAGCAATTAGCAAACAACCCTTGTACTTACCGTACAAGTGAGTTCCGTCAACACTGATAACAGGTCTGCAGGACTTGAAACCTTCTATTGAAGGACCAAATGCCCAGAATACACCCTTGAATGTTTTCTCGCTAGGGCTAGACTCATACTTATCCCAGTGAACAATGGTTCCTGTATTTGCAGCTTGAATTGCTGTGAGTAGAGCAGGCAACTTTGTGTATGCTTCTTCGAAGGTACCATACAACCTCTCGATCGCCTTTTGTTTTGCTCGCCAAGCTTTCTTATAGGAAATCTGATAATTATATTGTATTTTAACAATCTCAATAATTGACCTCGGTGATAAACCAGTATCCTTTTTCACCACATCAACAATCAGATTACAAACAATATTGTAATCAATTTTAAGGTGATCCTGATTCAACATTGGATTCGTACAAGTGTGTGGCCCAACTATCTTCTTCACCACAAAATTCGTCCCGCTTTTTGAAACCATTGCTCGTAATCTCCAAGGGCAGCCACCATCACTTACTCCGGGGGGGCCTTGCACGATCTCCTCAATGGTACGTTTTCTAGGTGCCATTTTGCATTTAACAGTGTACAGTGACGGTGTTGATTTCAAAGTTACGAATTCACGATGTTTTTTGATAGAATACAACTTCGCTGCCTGTTGAATCGAATGCTTACTTATAAACTCCTGTCCAACGTACAATTCGTCTACATTGGACGAACCAGATGACTCTTGTGGAAATAGGTGTACTCTAGCACCTTCAGCCATCTCCTCGGTAACATGCGCGTCAACATTGCCGTAGCTATAAGTAGCTCTGACTTCATTAGAACTGTTGTTCGTGGGATTTATATTTGCACCACTATCATCATCATCTTCGTCTACGTCATCAGTTTCACCACTATCAACATCTTCATCGTCTGTTTCTTCATCTTGTTCATCATCTTCTAATAAGCTGTTGTTACAGACTGCATTTTGAAAGAGTTCAAACATACTGTCATTTGGAACAGAGTCAGGAACCGGGCTAGGTTGGCGTGGCAGCTCAACATTTACAGAATCCGGAATTTTTGTATTTGTGAAGGTGTTCTCTTGTGAGGATACCGGCTTTGGTTGTGAAGATTGATCGGGGTTAGACCTCGACTGCTGTGTAGGTACTACCCTTATGAAGCTTGCACTAGGGATATCATGTGGCTGTGCATTCACAACTCGAATTTGCTGAATATATAACTCTAATACAGACCACGCACAATTGGGATCAAATGTCCTAGCAATCAATGACTTCAGCGCATTATCAGTAGGTACGGGCACTGTCATAAAATACTGACCATCTCCTCTTTCTGCTGCGTATCGAGCTAAAATTTTCACATTCCATTCATTCCTATCCCAATTAGTAACTTCATAGATTTTCTCAACTAGTTCTTCAAATGTAATGGTACGGGGTACCCAAACTATTTCCGGTTCTAAATGACTATAACAACAACCAATCTTTGGATCACGAATTATTTCACCACCAAAGTATAACCAAATAGGAATCTCCAAATCCATACCTACGTTAATTTATACCAATAAGCGAGTTATTAGCTACCCATAAAGAAAACCTAATTAAATTAACAAAATAATGGGGGAATAAATATCATACCTTCACAATAAAGTTGCTTTCCTCTTCAAGTATACCCAAATTCCAACAAATTAAACCTCTAACGGAAGATGGGTTTAAGTTGTCCAAAGCAATTTTGTGGGTTATTCAACAAATTACGAGGGTACTTTGACGAATTTGAGATGAGAGATGGGTTAGGGTTTCACGAGTGAAGAGGAAGAGAAAGAATAGAGAGAACAGTGAGATCTATTTTGGGGGCGGGGGGTTTAAGTCCCAAACGACACTCACTTTTTGAAAAAGCGAGTGTGGTTTAATTATCCCCGCTTTTTCAAAAAGTGAGTGTTGCTGGGCAAAGAAGGCCAAGACTCGCTTTTTGAAAAAGCGAGTGTGGTATAAACCCTCACGCTTTTTCGAAAAGCGAGTCTTAGGTTTCCAATTTTCTGAAACCTAAGACTCGCTTTTTGAAAAAGCGTGAGGGATTATACCACACTCGCTTTTTCAAAAAGCGAGTGGGGCTTTTATGGAATTAAAAAAAAAGAGGTCGTTTGTGGCAAAACTTTTGCAAAAAGGGTCATTTTGGGAAAAAATTCACACAAGATACTCCTTCTATGTGCGTAGACTCTTCTACATACCTCTTGACCTGTCCATCCATCAATGGAGGTAAAATTTTTATGAATTAAGACAGGAAATCTCCTCTTAATATGATGGAAACACGATTCATATATATATATACATGTGTGTGTGTAACACCCCGCAAAATAGCATATAACTATTTTGCATTGTAATCCGTGCACGTCTGAGTATTGCACGCGATTATATATTTTTCTAATAATTATTGGTTTTAATTGAGAAATTTCAGATATATTGTATATTCTAAATCCGATGAGGTATATTCAGGATATCTTCTCAATTAAACTGTGGATTTACCCCGATTGTTTTGACAAGATAATCTCCGAGAAAATAATGATTTTTATAAATATATAGTTTTATAAATTCAAATTATCTTATTTTAAGTATGTATATAATATATATACACTTGATTTGATCGTATCGGATCGTATATGCTATACGATCTATAATTGCTATGAATGTGAATACTACCGTGTATATTTTATAATTTAAATATTTAAATGTATTTTGCTATAAATATACATATTAATTTGAATTGTAAATAATCATATATTATTTTTCATTTTGGGTTAGAGTTTGCTTAATCTAGGGTTAGAGTTCTTTGACCTTAACCTAGGGTTAGAAAACCTAACCTAGGGTTAGGAACCTTACTTCTAGATGAGATGATATGATATTGGATAAAATCTTGATGAGATCCTAGGGCTCAAAATATGCCAAGTTTGTGGTGGATAAGTGAGCATGAGAAATTGCTAGGAAACTTCATGGGAGTTGTGTTGGCTCTCATCCACACCCTCCATCACACTCACCCCTTACCTTCAAATCTCCACCTTCCACCTACTCCCATTTTTGCTATAAAACTCCAACACTTCACCCATTTCTCTATTTTCCTTCTTCTCAAGTTTTCTTAGTTAAAAAAAAAAAAAACAAAAGATAAAGGGAGAGTTTCATTTGTCATACTTTGGAGCATTGGAGGAGAAAAAGCAAGCTAGAGAAAGTTGCAAGATTTCATCTTTCCAAACTAAAAAAGCTTGGGTGGGTGTTCTCAAACTCTGATCTAGTTATTTCTCTTTCGTTGTGTATGTGATGTTGTAAGCATAAAAATTCCTACCATGCAAATGGCTTAGAATTTGATCATGAATTTTTTTTGGCATATTCTAGGATGATTTTAGAGCATCCTCTAATTTTATCATATTCTTCTGGGTTTGTTTAGTACCTCAAACAATTGCTTCATTTTCGGGCAGTGAGCAATGAAAAATCTAATGTGTTTATGAAATTTGGGTGCTCTTCCAAAAATCATATGTTGGGATTAGTTGGGTATTTTAAGCCCAAATTTTTACTAGGTGTTCTTGAATGTGTTAGAAACCATGTTTCAAATTTCTCATTTTTCTGAGTTCGTTTAATACTTCAAAAAAATAAGGGTTTGCAACTGGTCAGGAATCGGAAGCTGAGTCTGCCCTGTTTTAGGATTGATGTTCATTAATTCATAACTACTTTTTGGTGCATGATCTTGTAATGAAACTTTTACTGTAGTTTTTAGTATGAGTCTAAAACATGGTTCTAAAATTTTAGAATTTTTAGATAATATTTGATGGAGTTGTAAAAATAATTTGTATAAAGAGGTAGAAACCCTGTCTGAAAAGCTGAAGAAATTTTATGCTAAGTTTGAAGAGCCATAACTCTCTGTCTATTATGAATTTGAATTTATTTTTTGAGCATTTTATACTTGTATATGTATAGTTATTGAATCTAAAATTTCATAAGTATTCGACTTTTGGTTAAATTTATTTTGAATTTTGATTGGACTATGTTCAGTTCAGTTCAGCTTTTGAGTAGTCAGTGAAGTTGTGGAATTCTGGAATTATGTGTTGAGAATTTGGAAGAATGATCAACTAGAGATTTGTAGTAGAGAGTCGTAGATTTCCAAAACATCTTGAATCATGCAATTTCAGTTAGTATAGCAAACATTATGATTTTTTCTAAGTTGGGGCAGAACCAGTCTTAATTGAAGGACTTGATTTTTGTAGAGGAATTCATTTCCCTGTGTGTACACTGATAGAAATTTGAGTTTTAGTGTGCTTTAATGGATGAATCTGAGGATGTGATCAATTAGGAAGTTTTAGTAGACACTCCTAGCTTTCTATAGAATCTAAGATCGAGTAATTCCGATAAGAGAGCAAGTTTTTATGTTAAAAGTAAGATGCAGCAATTGTATACAAGAATGTACAACTGAGAACATATAGAGATTGTATAGCTTCTAGATGGATGAATTTGAGGAAATGGTTAACTAGAGACATGTAGTGTAGAGTCTTAGCTTTCCAGAATGGGTAAGATCATGAAATTTCAAGTTGTATTTTGAAAGTTATGATAGTTACAAGTTTCAGCAACCTGCGGTCTTTGTTCGATTTCAAGCGTGTGTTCGAAATCAGGAAACTTGAGTTCTATAAGGAATTTGAGAAAGTTGTCAACTAGAAAATTTTAGTAGAGGTTTCCACCTTTCTAGAAAGTCAAATTTTGTGGGATTCCGATAAGTATAGCAAATTATGGAATTTTCTATATGCTACATGATTTATGAATATGGGATGACTGAGTTTTAAGATGTTTAAGTGATTATCCTCTTTTTAAAGTTAGCTCCCGTCTTACTATTCTCGGTCACGAGCCAAGTAATTGCTATGGTATGGTTTCGACGGAAGGGCTCTCTATGGCATTAGAATTAGAGTTCTGATGCTTTGATACCTCCCCGCCATGACTAAAGGAATGGGAATAGACCCGATCTGGAAACCCAATTTTTTTTCTATTTGCGGAGAAGAGCTATTAAGCCCTTCAGTTGGGACTCATATAAGATTCTCGGGTTTAGTACTCATGGTGGACACATGAGTAAGTTGGGAGAATAACTATATTGTCGATTTGTTGTATGTGGGCTCGTAGTTATTATAGCTTGGAGCTAGTCTAGGTTGTGACACCCTAAGACTTCCAATCCAGTCAGCAAGTATTGTGATTGATTTATTTTCACCTCGAGAAATAATGATCTTTCTGTGCATCGTCGGATCGTTTAGCAAAGGAAGGTTGATCGCGGGCCGGGATACTGGATGAGACCCGAGACGGAGGTGGTGGCGACCGATGGAGATTGGATCGCCGGTGTTTGGGGTTGATAGGCTAGGTTATCTGCCTCGTCTAGAATGCGTTGATGCCTAGATCTGTCAATGAATCGATATTAGTAAATTGTGTGTGTTCCACCTCTATTGCCGGGTATGAGGTACTCCCTTGGACGTCGTTGTACTGTTCGCTGAGGGTCACGGGCTGGAGATATTAGGTCGAAGACCTACAAAGATGTTGGCAATTGATGAATATTAATTTACCATGATTAGTTATTTTGACATAACTGTTTAGGCTTAATCATTCGTTAGACACTATGCATGATTTGACAACTCACATGTTTTTAGCAACCAATATTATTTCAGATTGTATTTCTTTACTTTTCGCTTGAAGACCGAGTTGATCTTAGGGGTGATTCCTTATAATTCGAATTGTTCTAAGGGCTAGCACTAGGCGGTGATAACCAGGGTTGTCTCTTCCTATCAAAGGGATACGGGCTGTATCTTTTCACTGATTAAGAACACGGGATCCGTATCTCGCTCTGTTAATTCCTGAAGTGTTATGGTAAGAACGGAAGAGTTCCTGTCGGATAGGGGGATTACACCCTCGAGGCCATCATGTTCTTATGTCGAGTGGACACGGATGGATCATGGGGCTGTTGTCATATGGATTTTCGGTGCATAGATATCCGGTTATGTATCTATAAGATCGTCACAGCATTTGGTGTGATCCAGACCGAATTGGGGCACTAGTGGCAATGGGGATACCACTGTGTTTAGCAGTAATAACTGTAGGATTCACCAGCCACGTTGTATTTATCAGGAACATAAAGTGTATAACAGCAGATTGCATTACATGGCGAGGGTTTGAAACCCTGAAACTTGAGAAGACGACTTGATCTGGAATGTATGTAGTATGGGATGCATGCGTATCCAGAGTCAAGCTAATATTAGATTAAGTGCATCTGTTTCTGTACCTTGTATTATGTATTAGACTTCAGGTCATGGCATACACGAACACTAGAAAATTAGGATGCACATTTTCTTTTCCATTCAAAATGGTTTGTGGGTGTGCGAGTTGGAGATCGCTGCTATTATCAGTATTGCATCAGTATATGTACTGACGTGCCTACTCAATTAGGTGCTGGAAAATAGATCGGGACTGTGGGCATCCAAATGGAGGAGCAGTGTGCTTACCTACCATTCGAGCAGGTGCAGAAATATCAGAGTCTCGCAACAGAAGACTCAAGCTGAGGGGCACGTTACAGGGAAGTAGATTGACCACTCAGTGGAGTTTCGGTGGTGAACAGTCGACTACTGTTCTGGAAGACAGCTGATAGCTTTATAAAAAGAGTCTGTAAATATTTTGTAATAAGTTGTAATGAGTTAATGTAATTTGTATTTCTTGTTCAAGAACAAGATAATGGTTGTAATTGATGATGTAATAATTTTATTTGGTAATAAAAAGTTTTTAAATTTCGTGTTATTACTGTGTTGAGATGCATTTGAAGGCAAAGATTCTGGTTGTGTCGTGGATGTCCGGTAACGGGGATCCGAGGTGTTACATGTGTCAAGCCCCGCTTCCCAAGATATAGAAGTACGGGCATGCGACTGAAGCCCAGCGGATGATATAAGTATACCAACTCATATCATCCATAAGGTGTACAATATTATTAAGCTCAAAAATACAATAATAATCTCAAGAACAAGAATATAATGCAATAACCAATATCTGAGGTACAAGAACTTACAGAATGCCAAGAATACACAATGCAAACAGTTTGCCAAGTTATTTCAATATCGTATTGTTGTACCTGTATAACATTTACTCAAAAGAAAGATGGATTGTGCCCGTTAGAGAAAACTACGGGCTGCAAGTAGTACAAGCAAGATGAAAATAAGAACAAGGAATCATGTACACAGGAAAACAAGTGATGTAACGGGAAAATGCAAACATATAAATGGAGATCAAGTGAACTAGACTTATAAGCAGGAATCATGTAATTGGTAAACTGAAACAATGTAACATATAAACGGGAATCAAGAAACTTGTAAATAAGAATCAAATAACTGAAATCATATAGCTTGTAAACAGGAAGCATGTACGTGCTCAGTGTTAATCTTATGTATAGCATTCTTTTATCAATTCTAACTAATGCATGCAATCCTGCGTCCCATACCATAGGTTCGGGTGCATATAATCAAGTTAACGTTTAGACTCTGGTGGTGAATTCTACAGGGTTATGTACTCAGGTCTTCTCAGACTAGAAAAATTGATCGGTAAACTTGATCGGTAACTTGATCGGTAAATTTGATCGATAACTTGATCGGTAAACTTGATCGGTAACTTGATCGGTAAACATGTAACAAAAGAAACAAGGCCCTCCTTCCAAGTATACTCTCCTATATTGTTCACTACTAAGTCTTACCCTTATTTCCCCGACTTGTTATGTTTTTACAATAAGTATACATGAAAAGTAAACATGATCGGTAAACACAAACGGTAACATGATTGGTAACTTTGACATGCAATCAATAGGAACGGTATCAGAACATGATCAAGGATGTATCAAAGGGTATGCAATATGTGGTATACATATTTCAATTTATTAAATATATAAAATAACGGGTTTATATGCAAAAATATAACAAGGAAAGTTCTGGAAAGCAGTACGTTGCTGTACAAAAACTTACTTCCCCGTTGCTACAATAAAGCAAATTCAGCTCCGTCAAGAGTTCCTAAAACTAGAATCTCTGCCGATTCCGAAGTATATTCACATGGTACATTATAAAAATAGAAACATGGTGTAACTGTCATTTCTTTATAGGTCTACTATTCAAGCAACAGCTCGGGGTCAAATTCTTATATATATAACTTGACTGAGAAATCATTTAAAAAACTTATAAAAATTTTAAAGTGACTCCGAATCATGTCTAGTAACATACTAATAAATATTAGGTTTTAATTCTACTGATAACATGACATTTAATTAGTTAATTGTGCTGATGTGCTACTAAACGGTAATCTAGAAATTAGAAACCTAACAACACTAAAAATGTGATAACTTGCAGTCTACAAATCGGAATCTAGATCCGTAAGAAGTTGCAGAAACTAGATTCAGGGGGATACAACTCTCGTATATAAAGTTCTAATTGATTTGAATTTTAACTAGGTCATAAGCTCATCACAAACTCGGGTAGACAACATACAAAATTACAACATTTGAAATATATAGCGATTAAAAATATATAGTCTTATGATTAGAATTTAACAAGCATCCACATGCAGTTGTTGGGATGGATTCTACTGTTTTCACAGCAAGAATCGTTATTCCTACGGTCATTACACATAAAATTAATATTTACATCACAACCCAAATAAATAGCATCAAATCTTAACATGTATTCATATACTATGCCTCTTTATCGTGTGTCCATGTAATGCATGTAATAATGTGGGATATTCAAGATCATATTACGAGTATGAGATTAACAAGAATCAAGTAGGCTAGTATATACTAATGGATTACGTTCAATCAACACGTGAAGGGAAGGAACAAGATTATAACATGATTAATCAACACAAGACTACTTGCATGATTCAAAGCAAAGCTTGTATGGGAATAAAAAGATGTACAAGAGATAGTTTCCTTAATAGGTGACGATTACGATGGAACGAGAGCGACGATGGCACACGACGTCGACAATGGCAAGGGGCAGCAATGCGACAGTGAGCAAGGTGGGCTCGGGTTGGCTGTGAGCGGTGAGGCAACAAAAGGCGTCGGGGTGGTCGTGCGAGATCGAGGAAGAAGGCAGACTGTGGCAATAGCAGGGTCTCAATGACAAACGGTGGTGCTATGGTGGCGTGAGAAGCGTCGGGAGCTATCGACGGTGAGGGGCAGCAGGACAAGGCAACGGTGGCTGTGTGTTGTGGGAGATAGGGGGAGTGGTCGACGAGGGAGGTAGAAGTGCTGCTGTGGGTGGTTGGAGGTGCAACAATGCTCGGCGGTAGGGTGAATGGTAGGCGCAGTGGTGGCTGTCAATGATGGTGGAGTTGAGGGCGGGGTACTGTGGAGACGAGTGCGGCAATGGTGAGGCGAGGGTGAGCGTTGTGGCGGTGCTGGCGACGAGCGGTGGTGGAGGGTTGCGAGGTGTAGGGGGCTCAGGTGGGAAGGGGCATCAACGATAATGGTTGCAGTGGAGAAGGCAAGGCATTGACGGCTTGGAGGGGCTGATGAGGCTCAGGTTGCACACAGTAGGGGGTAACAACGATGGTGCAGGTGGTTGCAGGCGAGGTGACAAGAGAGAGATGCGTTTCGGCTTCGTTTGGGGCTATGATGGAGGCAACGAGCAAGGGGCAACAAAGTGGAGTGGTAGTGAGGGGATGACGGTCGCACGCAGGAGGTTGCGGGAGGTGCAAGCGGTGGGTGGTCGGTGCATGCACGAGAAGGCGAGGGGAGGCTATTGACGAGGTGGCAGTCGGCTCAATCGGCGGTGGGGCTGGTTGTCGACACTCAGGGGAGAAGGAGGTGGTGTGAGGGGGTTGTGAGGAGGATGCATGGTCGACGGGGATGTGGCTTGAAGAAGAAGAAGGAGAAGATGAAGTGGGGTAAGGGGCAGACGGCTGATAGATTAGGAGGGGATGATTTCTTTAGGGTTAATAAATGAGATTAGGAGATTTGTAATGGAGTAATTAGTTGGGGATCAGATCATGGGGTGATTAGTGGGGAGATATTAGGGGATTAAGCAGTTAGTGGAGGATGATGATGTTGTCTAGGGAAGTAGTGGGTTGAAGTTTAGATTAGGTTTTGGATTTTGGGTTAAATTAACGGGCTTCATATTAATAAATAAAATTTGGTTGGAATGGGCTTTAGTTTCACAATAACAAATGAAGTAATATATATGCAATGGTTAAGATTGGACTTGGATATGATAAAGTTGGGTTTCACAATTTAGTAGACAATCAAATAATAATAATAATAAGATTTTAAAATGGAATAAGATTGTAGAATGAAATAAGATTTGGGTTTGGGCTCCAAAAGAAGACATAAGAAAATGAATTAGATACAAGATGTAAATTTAAGGGAACGAAAATAATTTATAAACAATTGAATATAAAAAATATACAAAAAATTTCTACAATCGGAAAAATACAATCGAGATGGGTTAGAAGTCTGGGTTCAAACAAACTAATCAGATAATCAAATGAAAGCAATCAGGTTCAAAAGAACAGAAAAATTTATATGCGGACTTGGGTTTAATCAAATAAGAGATGTACAAAAGAAATGAATTTAAACAAAAAATTTTTTTAAACAAATTGAAATAGAAGAATATGAAGAAAAAAAAATGAAAATCCGTGTGATAAAAAACAGGAGTTACAATATATATATATATATATGGGAAAAGGGGGTATGAGCAACTTGCTCATTTAGTAAATAAGCAATTGATGATGTGGCATCTATGTGATTGGAAAATTCTTAAAAGGGTTAGTTGTCCAATATATCACATGCATGCGACATAATCAATTGCTCATTTACTAAATGAGCAAGCTGCTCATAACCCTTTTTCCCATATATATATATATATATATATATATATATATATATATATATAGGGAAAGCTTCGGTTGAGCACTACTCTAGTGCTCACACGTGAACACTAGGCCTTCGGGCGTTCATATCGAAAATCTGAACCGTTCACATTGATCTACACATCTAAATTAGTCTAAATATGTAAAATCAAATCATTTGAAATTCATTTGCCCATTCATTGAAGTGTTACAAAATTGCATGGTTGAAAATCATTGTTTTTATAGTCACATGATGGATGGGCAAATGAATTTCAAATGATTTGATTTTACATATTTAGACTAATTTAGATGTGTAGATCAATGTGAACGGTTCGGATTTTTGATATGAACGCCCGAAGGCCTAGTGTTCACGCGGTGAGCACTAGAGTAGTGCTCAACCGAAGCTTTCCCTATATATATATATATATAAAATAAATTACAAAGAAAGCTATCAAGTGGCTCACAATCAATCCCGACTAAAATCAAAGGCCCAGAACAAATCTCACAAAACATATTTTCCCTCCAAAATTTCAAATCCCAAAACCAAATTCCCCCCTTCCCCCCCCCCCATCCCCAATCTAAAAAATTTATTAATTTATTATTATCTCTTTCTTCTCTCTTCACTTTTTCATATTTCTCTCTTTCTCTCTCTCCCTATCTCTCTCTCCCATTCTTTCTATATATTTACTAAGAAATTTAAAATTTCAAAATTTTAATGTTTTTTTGCACGTTATATTGAAAATGGTAAATATCTCTTTAACTCCATACTTAATGTTCCAAGAAGGTAGATTTTATACCCCCATTTATAATTATTTTTCAACATATACTAATGGAAACATGGACTTTTATTTACAACTAATTGTTGTCATACTATTCAAACTTGAGCTACATAATTGTTGTTTTACTGTTTACATGTTTTTCTTATTTTGTATCGTTCCGAAAACGTGCCGTAGGCACGTGCCCACGGGCAAATCTAGTATATATATATATATATATATATATATATATATATATATATATATATATATATATATATATATATATGTAATCATAAGTTCAAGCACCCGATATTGACCGTCATAAACTGCTGCTGACTCTGAGATCTGATTGTCGGGAATGGATGTGATCGCTCCCGTAGACCTGCAAAATAGTCTAAAATGACGGGTTGGCCTCGGTGACAGACCCTACGATGCTCAAGTCAGAAAACTCAGAGATTTGAGAGTTTTGATAGCAGAATTTGCATTTACTTGGTTTCTGAATCGAAAGGAATCTATAGTTGCTAGGGGGTCAGTTTCAAGATATTAGGTTTATCTCTAATTCTCGGTGTTTTTATAAGATTGGTTGCCCTCTCCCATGTAAAAATATCGAGTATGGACTCTTCTCTTGATAAAGAGATAGAGTTTTCAAGCTCTGTCTTAAACATGAAGAGATAGATGCGATTACTCACTTAGAGATAGGGGGTTTAAACTGGGGTTTTTTTTATATGAACCTAGACTCCTTTGCATTAAAGTTGCTTTGGCATCCTCTCATTACAGGGCAGATCGGTTTGATGGGCCTGAAAGTGGCCCAACTCCTTCTGTCGAACCTGTATCTGCTAAAATTTATCGTTTTACCTCCCTAAGAGCTTTAAGATTCGTGCCTGATTTGAACAGTTCCAATTTTATTCTATTTTTACCTACATCACAAGCCCCCCATTTCCGAAGACCGAGTTTCATATCCTTCGAGGAGTAGTTCGTCTGTTTAGAGTGGTTTACAGAACTTATTGGAGCTTTCAGTGACATATAAACATTTCTCGGGGTTTAACGGTGTTGCTCTGACTTTGCAAAGTATCCAAAATTATTCTAAGAATTTCTTGGATTTTTTGTGACTTTTCTAAAATTTTCCCAATTTTTAAATTTTTTCATAATTTTAATTAATTAATCATAATTTTAAAATATTTTCTTGAATTTAATATTAATTTTTCTAAAATTATAATTATTTTCAGAATTTTCAAATAAAAATCTGAATTAATTATTTTTGGAATTTTTAAATAATTTTTCTTAATTTTGAATAATTTTTGGATTTTTAAATTATTTTTCTGAAATTTATAATTAATAAAAATAGTTTAATTTAAAAATAATACCTGCTCAAATTTTGGAGCGATCTAAACCATCGATCGCTTTTGATGCGAATCGGGAAGAGATCCAACAGCTGTGGGGGTTCAAAGCAACCCACCTCTTCAGACGAACAAAATGGCACTCGCTCACAGTGAGACAAGGTTAGCGTTGAGAATTCTTTTACCAAAATGACCAACTTTTTGAAAGTATTTACCAAATTGATCCACTTTCGAAACTATTTACCAAAATGATCTACTCTTTATCTCAGATAGCAAGCTTAGCGAAACGATCCTTGCTATCTGAGATAGCGATTCAAATAGAAAGTTTATGCTTATTTCTTTATGCACAACTTGGTAAGAAAATAGGGGGAAAATACAATGCGAAGACTCGCTGTCTCAGACAGCGAGTGTCGCTTTCAATTTTTTAATCAAACTCGCTATCTCAGATACCTCTTCTCTTCTCTCTCTCCATTTTCTCTCCCAGCTCCGAAACCCATCTCCAAAACTCTAGCTCCCAAATTCATGCTCGCACCAACCAAAACCCTCCAAAATCTCAAGGGAGCCACTTCATCCCTCACAACCCTCTATACTATCACTCTCAAAACGCTAAACCCATCATCGAAGATCCTGAATTTGGTTGATTTAATGAACGGTAAAGCGGATTGCGGCAGAAGCGGCTGCATTTATCTCATCCTCATTCTCTACCTCCTAAAGTACCTATCTATCGTACGGTAAGTCTTCATACGTTTGCAATTAGATTTTGGGTTAATTTTGATTTTGGGTTTGTTAGAACATAATGTTGAGAGCTCATGATTTGTCAGATGATTAATTAAAAGAGAAATTTAAGAATTTATTTGTGTGTGTTTAGTTAAAAGAGAAATGCAATGAGGTGAAACTTTGAGACTATATGAAAAAAATAATACATTACCTTGTATGTTTAGCTAATAGTCATATGTTTCATACAAATACAACTCCACAACCTATTGCAATCCTAGAAAGGTCTGCTGCAATCTTAATTGACAATATTTGGAAAGTAAATGAAGGAGCAAAGAGGAAGAAGCATAATGAGAAACTTGAAAATAGGTTGTGGTATCATACAACGTGAAGATGAAAAACAAAAATAGAGAACATATGCTAGCATCCAATTCTTCATATGTGCAAAAATATCATATCTCATATTGAATGTACATCCACTAATTACATTCCTACTTTAGTTTTTCATTTACTTCTATATAAAAGAAACCTATTTGCTTAATAGTTAGAGTTAAATATATATTAGCCCACTATAAAATATGTATTTTTTAATTAATTTTTTAAAATCATTTTAGTTAGATTTTGATATAAATAGGATTGTTATATATTAGTCCACATCAATGTTGAATTCTTCACTGATAAATTATATATGTTGATGAGGAATTGTTATATTTTGTTTTTAAAGTATTGAATCATACTATACATAAAATACAATCACACTTATAGTGTACTCTTCGCTAATAAAAATGACACGAATGTAGAGTAATCTCGAAGAAGGAACGAGTAGTAGATCCCCAAGTAACCTAGACAGGGGGCCACGAACTTGTTACGGAAGACCTCCGGTTAGTAGTGGTCGTGGTGGTGGAGAAAAGCGTACAAATGTAAGATGAAGTTTGTCTTTATTCGATCATTTTGATTTTCCTACAATAAAATGATATATTGTTAAATTGATGTTTATTTTTTATTATTGTGTAGTTCTAACCTAATCCGTCTTCTTCGCCAAATGAGTCGGACCCATCATCTTCGGCAAATGAGTCGGGCCCATCCTGTTCATCTTATGTTCCACCGGTGGGTTCCGGTCCTCTCAACCCATGACACTTGACCTTGCAATCACAACATCGTTCAAAAGATGTGTGGGAGGGACAATTGAAGGAGAGTACTTTTCGGGGGCTTGCCACCTTGCCCATGAATCCACGTATTCACGAGTTGTTACGGGATTGCGGGTTGTATGCCATCGGTTTGATGAGTTCAATCAAGGTCGATATTCCTCTTCTTACAGTCCTTCTCGAGAGATGGCATCTAGAAACGCACAGTTTTTACTTGCCGATAAGGGAGATGTTTGTTATGCTACAGGATGTTGCAAAAATCATAGGTCTTCCCATCAATGGGTAGGTCGTCTTTGGGACGATGGGCTTCGATCCAGAATTTTAAATCCTAAAATATCTCGATGTTGAAACGGATCCTAGGGCAATTATTGAAAAGTCGCTTCGGTTGAAATGGTTGAAGGAAACTTTCACCGACAAGTTGAATGCTGATTCCAACGACTTCGAAGTCCAGTGATACTGAAGGGCATACATAATGTCATTGTTTGGAGGAGTCATGTTCCCAAACTCGATTGGTACATCTGTTCCTCTAGTGTATTTGCCTCTAATTACAAATCTTCAGAACGTTATGATGTACAGTTGGGGTAGTGTGGCATTGGCTACACTATATAGGAGCTTGTGCAACTGCGCTCTTGGCGCAGTTCAGATGAATGGGCCGATGCTTTTGCTACAAGTGTGGAGTTAGGAACGCATACATGTTGGTAGACCATGTATCAGTAGACAATCATCAAAGTGGTTGCATGTTCCCGGTGACCCACACATGTTACCCCCACAAGGTGTACACTGGACTGGGTCCCTCACATGGAAGGCTGACCCAAATTGATGTTTGACATACTATAGGGATGAGTTGTATACATTGACGGATGACTGTGTCAAGTGGGAGCCTTTAATGGAGGATCGTTTAGCGAGATTGCCACCTATTGGCACAACTAGTTGTGAGCTATGGTTGACGAGAGCACCTCTTATCAACTTGGGGATGGTGGAGTTCTATTATGCCGATAGAGTGCTTCGACAGTTTGGCCTCCTTCAAAATATGCTGGTATTAGAACCATTTAATGTCGATATGCACGGTGTTGCAGGTATGGGTCAACAGCCGAATCACGATTAGGCCGCTTATTGGCGAACCCATGTCGACACATGGGATGCGCATCGTTTTGATCACGCTATTGTCAATATTCCCTTATTTGATGCCACGTTACATGGACCATATGATGTGGTACCTGAGAAAGACTCGGCTTTATATATCTCCGACATTCCAAATGCCAGCGGGTTTACAAGTACCGGTTCAGCAACGAGCCGCGGATCCTGCTGATGACCATTATGTTCATTTACAAATGTTCCAACTGAAGTCAACATTGATTCGTTCTCTCGCAATTTTTATTTTGTATCTATTCATTTTACGTATACATCCCTACTTCATTTACAAACATAAATCTCAAGTATGTGATGAATTTAAATACAACATGGTTGCTATTTGAGTGTAGATGGCCCAAACATGGATTAAGGTGAAAAAATGTGCTCATGCATTAAAGAGCAGTGTTGTCGAACCAGTGAAGGTGTTTGCACAGAAAATGGTTCAGTCGTGTCGGGCACAAACTGACATTGTTGGCGAAGGAGCTAGACTGGATGCTATATTTTCAGGTCCGGTGCACCGAACAGATCGTTGAAAGACAATGGCCACAAGAACTCCATATCGTCAGAGAGTATTAGAAGAACAATGAGGAGAGGAGGAGCACGTTAATGAGCCACAAGAAGATGAAGACAACGAAATTCCCCTTTTGGGATTAACTCAAGAAACTCCAAAGCGTCCGAAACGAACGAGGAAACCTACAAATTTGTTCACCCCGGATCCTTGAACTCCTACTGTTAATGTTTAGTCAATTTGAAAGTTATATTTTGTATAATACTATCTCTTATGTTTCAGTTTGTATAAGTGGACTGAAAGTTACATTTTGTTTCAGTTGTTTCAATGTTTCAGTTTCAGTTTTTCATCATGTTTCAGTTTGTTTCAGTTTCTCTTATGTTTCAGATTTTCAGTTTATGTAGGCACAAAATATTTATGGGAGTTTTTGTTTCAATTTTTGCAGGCACAAGTGAACTAGGCAAAAAATGCTTGCACAATTTAGTTTAGTTTATCAGTTTTTGCAGGAACAATGAGGAGAGTAAGAGCTTCATTGTTTCAGTTTTTCATTGATTAAATTTGGTTTTCAAAGTGGTTTCAATTTTTTTGTTTGTTTTGGTGTTAGTTCTTAAAGGTTTGACTGTTTCATTATAATTTGGTTAAGTTGGAGATTATAATTATGTGTTTGATGCTACTAGATATAAGCTCGTAGTTTGGCTGAATGTGATATGTGATTGATGAGGATAGCGAGATATGAGATATGTGTTTGATCACGATTTGAGATGGCTGATTGTGTTATGGGATGATCGGTTATATGTATACATGGAAGATTTAAGATTGCTGTGTACTCTGGATTTGGAAATAACTAGGCTCGCGATCTCAGATAGCGAGTCTGGCTCAAAGAGGTTCGCTATCTGAGATAGCACGCTTGCCATTTGCCTGTCATCCAGAGATTTTAAAGTCTCTGGAAAACTCTCAAATCTCACATTTTCTATCCCAGATAGTGAGTCTGGTTGAAGGATCTCACTATCTGAGATAGCGACTGTGAGATTGGAAAGTTTTCCAAAGATTTGAAGTCTCTAGAAAAATCCAAATGATACTCGCTATCTCATATAGCGAGTTTTGTTAAACCAAGCTCCCTAGCTGAGATAGTGACAGTGAGATTGGAAAGTTTTCCAGAGACTTGAAGTCTCTGGAAAAATCCAAATGTTAAACCAAGCTTGCTATATGAGATAGGGACTGTGAGATTGGAAAGTTTTCCAGAGACTTGAAGTCTCTGGAAAAATCCAAATGTTACCCTCGCTATCCAGCGTACAGCCACAATCTCAATTTTGACCTGTATACATATAATCTCAAAACATACATACAGTTGACATATAATATTTCAAATACAAATAAAGTATCTGTATCTCAAACTCATCCAAACAACACAATCAACCAAAATAATACATAACAAAATTCCACAATTTTAACATTAGTCCAAACATACATGAGTACGAAACATGATTCGACATAAATGCTAAATTTACATAGTCTGATTGCTCTGAGAAGTTTGACTTGAGTTTTTCCGGTATCAACACATATTGTAACCTTTCAAGCCACATTTGGAACAAGTCATCCCTGTACTGATGCTCGACCCATCTCTTACATCCATGTCATTACGAATTCTCTACGTCTTCGGGGGCCCTTTCCTAGAACGTTGTAGGCTCGTATCAGCTAGAGTCGTGGTCCACTATGAACATGCCAATATGCTGGATCTAGTGTATGATGAATGGTGGGAGCCCATATTTGTGCTAAGGCACTAATACAATAAAATGTATCAACATACATCTTGTAATCAGTTGCACGACATGCACAAGCCGCTAACACATAGGAACATGGAATATGATACAGCTAGAATTTCTGACATGTACATCTTTTACTACCTAAGTTAACATTGTGCAAGTTCCCACCCTTTCAATTTCCACCTATTGTCGTATACCTATTTTGACTGAAAAAACTTCAGGTTGATGATGAAACATCATAACCTCATGGAAGTTGGCTCTCTCATGCCGGATATCTATCAAATCCTGAACTCTTCGAGCAAAAATATTTCCATCACTTATAAGCGTGTTAGCTAATTGACGACTGGTAGCAAAGTATGAATTAGAACGTTAAAAGATCAATTCCACAATTGCAGTTATGGGTAAACTACGCACACCTTTCAAGAGTGAGTTGAAAACTTCTGATAGGTTCAAAGTCATTATGCCATATCGTCGACCTTCATCTACATAAAGAGCCAATTTCTCAACTAGTTTCTTGATGTGGTATAAATGACGTGGCCCAATTTAGGCCGTCAGATCTCCTCAGATTTTGCTCATCCTAAATCATCAAGTCAACAAGTCCAATGGGCTTCTGCCAACTCAGGCCCACAGGCAAACGGGTCCGACCCGGCCCATTAGGGTCTTAGACTCGTTTATCCCTGCTTATAAATACCAGACCCCCTCCTCCTTACACTAGGTAATCAATCTTTTTTCCCACCTGAACCCCAGCTGCCCAGTCTTTTTCTCAGTGACTGACTAGATCGTCAGAGGGCCTGTCGTCGGGACTTCTCCTAGTGTTTCTAGGCAGTGTGCCGGTACAGAAGATCCGAGCTGAGCTACTACATCAGAACTGAGCTACTGGATCCGAGCCGAGCACTCAACCTCTACCTCTCTGCTGCTACCCCCGAGCCAGTCCTACTCCCCAGGGTCGGACCGATGCCAGTACCACAGTTTCCTCTTCACAAATTATAAGAACTCACACCTGCTGCCCCGACACCCAAAAAAAAACCAACATCAGGTTGGCACCGTCTATGGGAACCCAGGTACTATCGCTCGTCCAAGCCCAGCCGGGGACGTCATCCCAAGTCCGAGCTCTTCCATGGCTCCCAAAGCCAGAAGGGCCATCACATCGGCATGACATCTGGACCCCTGACATCACAGCTGTGCGGATGCCCAGGGTTCCAACCGACCATGGGTCCATGACGCAGCCGGATACGGGCCGGGCGCTTCTCACTTGAATGTGACTGGTTTGCGACGCGTCATTTCGAATCGACAGGCCAGTCGTACAAGGGGAGAGGCCGCTTCCAACTCGGTTTCGAACCATCGTAGACGGCTGTCCCCAGAGCGCGATCCAGAACACAGCTGCTTGCCCCGTGGACCTCCGCCCCCGCAGGACCCTGTGGGGCAAGCCACCATCATGAGGGTCGAATTCCAAATTTTTCGGGACGAGTTCCTCCAAGCAATCTGAGGCGGCCAGGGAACCGAGGTGGGCAACAGCTCTGATCCTCTGTCAGGAGCAAGGGGTGGTGAATCCTACGGATCGGCCTGCCCCCAGGAACAGGTAGACGTCGTCCTCCGGCATTTACTGGAGATGGAGAACTGCCTCGCCTATCTCGGTGAGGGCGGACCAATGCAGGGTCATAGTCATCGGCCGACTGGACCCCCATTCTCCCCCAAAATCTTGGAAGCCGAGATCCCTCGAAATTTCAGGCCTCCCCAATTCGAGATCTGCAACGGCAAAGGTGATCCTGCTGATCACATGGAGGGGTTCAAGACCCTCATGATGATTCACAGCACTGCGGATCCCCTCCTCTGCCGCGCCTTCCCCGCCACCCTTCGTGGTCCGGCTCGGGAATGGTTCTCAAAGCTTACCCCCGGCCCAGTCTTCTCGTTCGACCAGTCGGAAACAAACTTCCTGGCCTACTTCGTAACCAGTCGAAAAGTCAAGAAGTATAGCGCTTCCTTCCAGGACCTAAAGCAGAAGCAGAATGAGTCCCTCCGGGACTTTGTTAGAATATTCACCACCGAAGCCTGAGCTATATCCTTTCTTGATGCCGGGGTCGCCTCAGCCGCCTTCAGACACAATGTTCGACATCCTCAGCTCAAAGATTCCCTGGCGAAGAGACCCCCGGTCGAACTTCCTGATCTCTTGTATCGGGTCGATAAATACATCCGAGCCGAGGAGTCTCTCCATCCCGAGGGAGCAAAGGAATCGCCTGCAAAGGGAAAAAGGGCCGAAGACTCCGAGCCCCCGAAGAAGGCCTTGAAGGATGCTCATGGTCCGAAGAAACCACCTCCAGTCCCTCGGTTTGAGCAGTTCACTCCCCTCACGGCAAACCATGAAGTCCGCCGCACCCTTGTCGACAATGGTAGCTCAGTTAATGTAAGCTTCAAAGGCGGCCAAGAACATGGAATGCCAAAAAACTAATCAAGTTCCACGAAGCACCCGAGGGGTGTACTCGTAAATTTTTTGTAAACTGTTGTAGTAAGCGGTAGCCTTCGGTAGCCATCGGCAGCCAAACAACTCAGCTAACTAATAAACTTTTGAATTGTATGAATACTGTGTTCAATGTGTACTGAGCCACGCTTGGCGCTCGACACGGGCAGCGAGCAAGCTGCTCCATCAACAAGAGACTTCTCAACCTCTCATGCCCTTGCTTATTGGTTCGGACTTCTCACTACTGGAGACTTTTCAGCCTCTCAAGCTCTTGCCGCTTGGCTCGGACTTCTATCTATGGGAGACTTCTCAGCCGCTCAAGTCCTTGCCGCTCAGTTCGGATTTCTCATTATGGGAGACTTTTCAGCCTCTCAAGCCTTTGTTGCTCGGCTAGGACTTCTCACTACGGGGGACTTTTCAGCCTCTCAAGCCCTTGCCTATTGGCTTGGACTTCTCATTATAGGAGACTTCTCATCCTCTCAAGTCATTGCCGCTCGGCTCGGATTTCTCATTATGGGAGACTTTTCAGCCTCTCAAGTCCTTGCCGCTCGGCTCGGATTTTTCATTACAGAAGACTTTTCAGCCTCTCAAGCCCTTGCCCCTCAGCTCAGACTTCTCATTATGGGAGACTTTTCAGCCTCTCTAGCCCTTGTCGCTTGGCTCAGACTTTTTACTACGGGAGACTTCTGAGCCTTCCAAACCCTTCCCGCTCAGTTCGGACTTCTCACTACAGGAGACTTTTCAGCCTCTCAAGCCCTTGCCGCTCGGCTCGGACTTCTCACTATGGGATACATTTCAGCCTCTCAAGCCCTTGCCACTTGTCTCAGACTTCTCCTTACGGGAGACTTCTCAGCCTCTAAAGTCCTTGCCGCTTGGCTCAAATTTCTCATTACGGAAGACATTCAGCCTCTCAAGCCCTAGCCGACGGGAGACTTCTGAGCCACTCAAACCCTTGCCGCTCAGTTCGGACTTCTCACTACGGGAGACTTTTCAGCCTCTCAAGTCCTTGCCGCTCGGCTTGGACTTCTCAGAATGGGAGACTTTTCAGCCTCTCAAGCCCTTGGCGCATGGCTCCGACTTCTCATTACGGGAAACTTCTCAGCCTCTCAAGTCCTTGCCGCTCGGCTCGGATTTCTCATTATGGGAGACTTTTCAGCCTCTCAAGCTCTTGCCACTTGGCACAGACTTCTCATTATGGGAGACTTCTCAGTCTCTCAAGTCCTAGCCGCTCAACTCGGATTTCTCTTTACGGGAGACTTTTCAGCCTCTCAAGCCCTTGTCGCTCGGCTCGGACTTCTCACTACGGGATATTTTTCAGCCTCTCAAGCCCTTGCCTATTGGCTCAGAATTCTCATTACGGGAGACTTCTCAGCTTCTCAAGTCCTTGCCGCTCGGCTCGGATTTCTCATTACGGGAGACTTTTCAGCCTCTCAAGTCCTTGCCGCTCGGCTCGGAGTTCTCACTACGGGATATTTCTCAGCCTCTCAAGCCCTTGCCTATTGGCTCGGAATTCTCATTACGGGAGAGTTCTCAACCTCTCAAGACCGTGCCGCTCCGCTCGGATTTCTCATTATGGGAGACGTTTCAGCCTCTCAAGTCCATGCTGCTCGGCTCAGATTTCTCATTACGGGAGACTTTTCAGCCTCTCAAGCCCTTGCCGCTCGGCTCAAATTTCTCATTACGGGAGACTTTTCAGCCTCTCTATCCCTTTATGCCCGGCTCAGACTTTTTACTACGGGAGACTTCTGAGCCTCTCAAACCCTTGCCGCTCGGTTCAGACTTCTCACTACGGGAGACTTTTCAGCCTCTCATGCCCTTGCAGCTTGGCTCAGACTTCTCCTTACAGAGACTTCTCAGCCTCTCAAGTCCTTGTCGCTCGGCTCGGATTTCTCATTACGGAGGACTTTTCAGCCTCTCAAGCCCTTGCCGCTTGGCTCAGAAATCTCATTACGAGAGACTTCTTAGTCTCTCATGTCCTTGCCGCTCGGCTCGGATTTCTCATTACAGGAGACTTTTCAGCCTCTCAAGCTCTTGTCGCTCGGCTCGGACTTCTCACTACGGAAGACTTTTTCAGCCTTTCAAGCCCTTGCCTATTGGTTCGGACTTCTCATTACGGGAGACTTCTCAGCCTCTCAAGTCCTTGCCGCTTGGCTCGAATTTCTCATTACGGGATACTTTTCAGCCTTTCAAGTCCTTGCCGCTCGGCTCGGAGTTCTCATTACGGAAGACTTTTCAGCCTCTCAAGCCCTTACCACTCGGCTCGAACTTCTCATTACGGGAAACTTTTCAGTCTCTCTAGCCCTTGCCGCCCGGTTTGGATTTCTCATTACGGGAGACTTTTCAGCCTCTCAAGTCCTTGCAGCTCGGCTCGGATTTCTTATTACGGGAGCCTTTTCAGCCTCTCAAGCCCTTGCCGCTCAGCTCGGACTTCTCATTTTGGGAGACTTTTCCGCCACCCAACCCTTGTTGCTCGGCTCAGACTTTTTACTACGGGAGACTTCTGATCCTCTCAAACCCTTGCTGCTCGGTTCGGACATCCCACTACGGGAGAATTTTCACCCCCTCAAGTCCTTGCCACTCGGCTCGGACTTCTCACTACGGGAGATTTTTCACTCTTTCAAGCCCTCGGCGCTTGGCTTGGACTTCTCATTACGGGAGTAATGTCAGCCTCTCAAGTCCTTGCCACTCGGCTCGAATTTTTCATTACGGGAGACTTTGCAGCTTCTCAAGCCCTTACCGCTTGGTGGCTTGGATTTCTCTTTACGGGAGACTTTTCAGCCTATGAAGTCCTTGCCTCTCGGCTCGGATTTCTCATTATGGGAGCCTTTTCAGTCTCTCTACCCCTTGCCGCTCGGCTCGGACTTCTCATTACGGGAGACTTTTCAGCCTCTCAAGCCCTTGTCGGTCGGCTCGAACCTCTCACTATGGGAGACTTTTTAGCCTCTCAAGCCCTTGCCGCTTAGCTCGGACTTCTCATCACGGGTGACTTCTCAGCCTATCAAGTCCTTGCCGCTCGGCTCGGATTTCTCGTTATGGGAGAATTTTCAGACTCTCAAGCCCTTGTTGCTCGGCTCGGACATCTCACGATGGGAGACTTTTCAGGCTCTCAAGCCCTTGCCTATTGGCTCGGACTTCTCATTACGGGAGACTTCTTAGCCTCTCAAGTCCTTGCTGCTCGGCTCGGATTTCTCATTACGGGAGAATTTTTAGCTCTAAAGTCCTTACCGCTCGGCTCGGATTTCTCATTACGGGAGACTTTTCAGCCTCACAAGCCCTTGCCGCTCGGCTGGGACTTCTCATTACGGTAGGCTTTTCAGCCTCTCTAGCCCTTACCGCCCAGTTCGGATTTCTCATTACGGAAGACTTTTCAGCCTCTCAAATCCTTGCCGATCGGCACGGATTTCTCATTACTGGGGACTTTTCAGCCTCTCAAGTCATTGCCACTCAGCTCAGACTTCTTATTACGGGAGACTTTTCAGCCTCTCTAACCCTTGTCACTCGGCTCACTTTTTACCACGGGAGACTTCTGAGCTTCTCAAACCCTTGCAGCTCAGTTCGGACTTCTCACTATGGGAGACTTTTCAGCCTCTCAAGTCCATGCTGCTCAGCTCGGACTTCTCACAACGGGAGACTTTTTAGTCTCTCAAGCACTTGCCGCATGGCTCAGACTTCTCATTACGGCAGACTTCTTAGTCTCTCAAGTCCTTGCTGCTCGGCTCGGATTTCTCATTATGGGAGACTTTTCAGCCTCTCAAGCCCTTGCCGCTTGGCGTGGACTTCTCATTATGGGAGACTTCTCAGTCTCTCAAGTCCTAGCCGCTCGACTCGGATTTCTCATTACGGGAGACTTTTCAGCCTCTCAAGCCCTTGTCGCTCGGCTCGGACTTCTCACTGCGGGATACTTTAATAGCCTCTCAAGCCCTTGCCTATTGGCTCAGAATTCTCATTACGGGAGACTTCTCAGCCTCTGAAGTCCGTGCCGCTCGGCTCGGATTTCTCATTATGAGAGACTTTTCAGCCTCTCAAGTCCTTGCTGCTCGGCTCAGATTTCTCATTATGGGAGACTTTTTAGCCTCTCAAGCCCTTGCCGCTCGGCTCGGATTTCTCAATACGGGAGACTTTTCAGCCACTCTAGCCCTTGTCGCTCGGCTCAGACTTTTCACCACGGGAGACTTCTGAGACTCTCAAATTCTTGCCGCTCGGTTCGGACTTCTCACTACAGGAGACTTTTCAGCCTCTCAAGCCCTTGCAGCTTGGCTCGGACCTCCTTACGGAGACTTCTCAGCCTCTCAAGTCCCTGCCACTCGGATTTCTCATTACGGGAGACTTTTCAGCCTATCAAGTCCTTGTCGCTGGGCTCGGACTTCTCACTATGGGAGACTTTTCAGGCTCTCGAGCCCTTGCCTATTGGCCCGAACTTCTCATTACGGGAGACTTCTCAGCCTCTCATGTTCTTGCCCCTCGGCTCGGATTTCTCATTACGGGAGACTTTTCATCCTTTATAGTCCTTGCCGCTCGGCTCGGATTTCCCATTACGGGCGACTTTTCAGCCTCACAAGCCCTTGCTGCTCGGCTCGGACTTCTCATTATAGGAGACTTTTCAGCCTCTCTAGACCTTGCTGCCCAGTTCGGATTTCTCATTACGGGAGACTTTTCAGCCTCTCAAGTCCTTGCCATCGGCTCGGATTTCTCATTACGGGAGACTTTTCAGCCTCTCAAGCCAGTGCTGCTCAGCTCAGACTTCTTATTACGGGAGACTTTTCAGCCTCTCTAACCCTTGTCGCTCGGCTGACTTTTTACTACGGGAAACTTCTGAGCCTCTCAAACCCTTACCGCTCAGTTCGGACTTCTCACTACGGGAGACTTTTCAGCCTCTCAAGTCCTTACAGCTCGACTCGGACTTCTAACAACGGGAGACTTTTCAGCCTCTCAAGCCCTTGCCACATAGCTGAGACTTCTCATTACGGGAGACTTCTTAGTCTTTTAAGTCCTTGCCGCTCGGCTCGGATTTCTCATTATGGGAGACTTTTCAGCCTCTCAAGCCCTTGTCGCTTGGCCTGGACTTCTCATTATGGGAGACTTCTCAGTCTCTCAAGTCCTAGCTGCTCGACTCGGATTTCTCATTACGGGAGACTTTTCAGCCTCTCAAGCCCTTGCCTATTGGCTCAGACTTCTCAGTACGGTAGACTTCTCAGCCTCTCAAGTCCTTGCCGCTCAGCTCAGATTTCTCATTATGGGTGACATTTCAGCCTCTCAAGTCCTTGCCGCTCGGCTGGGATTTCTCATTACGGTAGGCTTTTCAGCCTATCAAGCCCTTGCCGCTCGGCTCAAACTTCTCATTACTTGAAACTTTTCAGCCTCTCTAGTACTTGCCGCCCGGTTTGGATTTCTCATTATGGGAGACTTTTCAGCCTCTCAAGTCCTTGCCGCTCGACTGAAACTTCTCATTACGGGAAACTTTTCAACCTCTCAAGCCCTTTCCGCCCGGTTTGGATTTCTTATTACGGGAGACTTTTCAGCCTCTCAAATCCTTGCCGCTCGGCTCGAATTTCTCATTACGGGAGCCTTTTCAGCCTCGTAAGCCATTGCCGCTCAGCTCGAACTTCTCATTACAGGAGACTTTTTTGCCTCTCTAACCCTCGTTGCTCGGCGGCTCAGACTTTTTACTATGGGAGACTTCTGAGCCTCTCAAACCCGTGCCGCTCGGTTCGGACATCTCACTACGGGAGACTTTTCCCCCTCTCAAGTCCTTACCGCTCGGTTCGGACTTCTCACTACGGGAGATTTTTCAGCCTCTAAAGCCCTTGGCGCTTGGCGTGGACTTCTCATTAAGGGAGACATCACAGCCTCTCAAGTCCTTGCCACTCGGCTCAGATTTCTCATTACGGGAGACTTCGCAGCCTCTCAAGCCCTTGCCGCTTGGCTCAGACTTCTAATTACGAGAGACTTCTCACCCTCTCAAGTCCTTGCCTCTCGGTTCAGATTTCTCATTATGGGAGACTTTTCAGCCTCTCAAGCCCTTGTCGCTCGGCTCAGACTTCTCACTACGGCAGGCTTTTTCAGCCTCTCAAGCCCTTGCCTATTGGATCGAACTTCTCATTACCGGAGACTTCTCAGCCTCTCACGTCCTTGCCGCTGGGCTCGGATTTCTCTTTAAGGGAGTCTTTTCAGCCTCTCACTACAGGATACTTTTTCAGCCTCTCAAGCCCTTGCCTATTGGCTCGGAATTCTTTTTACGGGAGACTTCTCAGCCTCTCAAGTCCGTGCCGCTCGGCTCGGATTTCTCATTATGGTTGACTTTTCAGCCTCTCAAGTCCATGCTGCTCGGCTCAGATTTCTCATTACGGGAGACTTTTCAGCCTCTCAAGCCCTTTCCGCTCGGCTCGACTTTCTCATTACAGGAGACTTTTAGCCTCTCTAGCCCTTGTCGCTTGGCTCAGATTTCTAATTACGGAAGACTTTCATCCTCTCAAGCCCTTGCAGCTTTGCTCAGACATCTCATTACGAGAGACTTCTCAGTCTCTCATGTCCTTGCCGCTCGGCTCGGATTTCTCCTTACGGGAGACTTTTCAGCCTCTCAAGGCCTTGTCGCTCGGCCCGGAATTCTCACTACGGAAGACTTTTTGAGACTCTCAAGCCCTTGACTATTGGCTCGGACTTCTCATTACGGAAGACTTCTCAGCCTCTCAAGTCCTTACAGCTCGGTTCGGATTTCCCATTACGGGAGACTTTTCAGCCTCTCAAGTGCTTGCCGCTCGACTCGGATTTCTCATTACAGCAGGCTTTTCAGCCTCCCAAGCCCTTACCGCTCGGCTCAAACTTCTCATTACGGGAAACTTTTCAGCATCTCTAGCGCTTGCCACCCGGTTTGGATTTCTCATTACGGGAGACTTTTCAACCTCTCAAGCCCTTGCCGCTCGGCCCAAACTTCTCATTATGGGAAACTTTTCTACCTCTCAAGCCCTTGCCGCCCGGATTGGATTTCTCATTACGGGAGACTTTTCAGCCTCTCAAGTCCTTGCCGCTCGGCTCGGATTTCTCATTACGGGAGCCTTTTCAGCCTCTCTAGCCATTGCCGCTCAGCTCGAACTTCTCATTACGAGAGACTTTTTTGCCTCTCTAACCCTTGTTGCTCGGCTCAGACTTTTTACTACGGGAGACTTCTGAGCATCTCAAACCCTTGCGGCTCGGTTCGGACATCACACTACGGGAGAATTTTCACCCTCTCAAGTCCTTGCCGCTCGGTACGAACTTCTCACTACTTGAGATTTTTCAGCCTCTCAAGCCCTCGGCGCTTGGCTTGGACTTCTCATTACGGAAGACATCACAGCCTTTCAAGTCCTTACCGCTCGGTTCGGATTTCTCATTACGGGAGACTTCGCAGCCTCTCAAGCACTTGCCGCTTGGCTCGGACTTCTAATTACGGGAGACTTCGCAGCCTCTCAAGCACTTGCCGCTTGGCTCGGACTTCTAATTATGGGAGACTTCTCAGCCTCTCATGTCCTTGCCGCTCGGTTCAGATTTCTCATTACGGGAGAATTTTCAGCCTCTCAAGCCCTTGTCGCTCAGCTCAGACTTCTCACTATGGGTGGCTTTTTCAGCCTCTCAAGCCCTTGCCTATTGGCTCGAACTTCTCATTATGGGAGACTTCTCAGCCTCTCATGTCCTTGCCGCTCGGCTCGAATTTTTCTTTACGGGAGAATTTTCAGCCTCTCAAGTCCTTGTCGATCGGCTCGGACTTCTCACTACGGGGGACTTTTCAGCCTCTCAAGCCCTTGCCTATTGGCTTGGACTTCTCATTACGGGAGACTTCTCAGGCACTCAAGTCCTTGCCGCTCGACTCAAATTTCTCATTATGGTAGACTTATCTCCATGGGAGACTTTTCTGCCTCTCAAGCCTTTGCCTATTGGCACGAACTTCTCATTACGGGAAGCTTCTCAGCCTCTCAAGTCCTAGCTGCTCGTCTCAGATTTCTTATTACGGGAGACTTTTCAGCCTCTCAAGTCCTTGCCGTTCGGCTCGGATTTCTCATTACGAAAGACTTTTCAGCATCTCAAGCCTTTGCCGCTCGGCTCGGACTTCTCATTACGTGAGACTTTTCAGCCTCTCTAGCCCTTACCGTCCGGTTCAGATTTCTCTTTATGGGAGACTTTTCAGCCTCTAAAGTCCTTACGGTTCGGCTCAGATTTCTCATTACGGGAGACTTTTCAGCCTCTCAAGCACTTGCCGCTCGGTTCGGACTTCTCATTATGGGAGGCTTTTCAGCCTCTCAAGTCCTTGCCGCTCGGCTCGAACTTCTCACTACGGGAGACTTTTCAGCCTCTCAATCCATTGCCGCTTGGCTCAGACTTCTCATCACAGGAAACTTCTCAGTTTCTCAAGTCCTTGTCGCTCGGCTCAGATTTCTCATTACGGGAGACTTTTCACCCTCGCAAGCCCTTGCCTATTGGCTCGGACTTCTCATTACGGGAGACTTCTCAGCCTGTCAAGTCCTTACCGCTCGGCTCGAGTTTCTCATTATGGTAGACTTTTCAGCCTTTTAAGTCCTTTCCGCTCGGCTCAGATTTCTCATTACGAGAGACTTTTCAGCCTCTCAAGCCCTTGCCGCTTGGCTAGGATTTCTCATTACGGGAGACTTTTTGGCCTCTCTAGCCCTTGCCGCGCCGTTTGGATTTCTCATTGCGGGAAACTTTTCAGCCTATCAAGTCCTTGCTGCTCGACTCGGATTTCTCATTACGGGAGACTTTTCAGCCTCTCAAGCCCTGCCGCTCGGCTCGGACTTCTCATTACGGGAAACATTCATCCTCTCTAGCCCTTGTTGCTCAGCTCATAATTTTTACTACGGGAGACTTCTGAGCCTCTCAAACCCTTGCAGCTCGGTTCGGACTTCTCACTACGGGAGACTTTTCAGCCTCTCAAGCCCATGCCGCTTGGCTCAGACTTCTCCTTATGGGAGATTTCTCAGCCTCTCAAGTCCTCGCCGCTCGGTCTGGATTTCTCATTTCGGATGACTTTTCAGCCTCTCAGGCCCTTGTTGCTTGGCTCGGACATCTCATTACGGGAGACTTCTCAGTCTATCATGTCCTTGACACTCGGCTCGGATTTCTCATTACGGGAGACTTTTCAGCCTCTCAAGCCCTTGTCGCTCGGCTCGGACTTCTCACTACGTAAGACTTTTTCAGCCTCCCAAGCCCCTGCCTATTGGCTCGTACTTCACATTACGCGAGACTTCTCAGCCTCTTAAGTCCTTACCGCTCGGCTCGAATTTCTCAATACGGTAGAATTTTTAGCCTCTCAAGTCCTTGCCGCTCGGATCGGATTTCTCATTACGGGAGAATTTTCAGCCTTACAATCCCCTGTTGCTTGGCTCGGACTTCTCATTACGGGAGACTTTTCAGCCTCTCTAGCCCTGTCAGCCCGGTTCGGATTTCTCATTACGGGAGACTTTTCAGCCTCTTAAGTCCTTGTCGATCGGCTCGGATTTCTCATTACAGGAGACTTTTCAGCCTCTCAAGCCATTGTCGCTCGAGTCTGACGTCTTATTACGAGAGACTTTTCACCCTTTCTAACCCTTGTCGCTGGGCTCACTTTTTACTACGGGAGACTTCTGAGCCTCTCAAACCCTTGCCGCTCAGTTCGGACTTTTCACTACGGGAGACTTTTCAGCCTCTCAAGTCCTTGCCGCTCGGCACGGACTTCTCACAACAGAAGACTTTTCAGCCTCTCAAGCCCTTGCCGCATGGCTCAGACTTCTCATTATGGGAGACTTCTCTGTCTCTTAAGTCTTTGCAGCTTGGCTTGAACTTCTCATTATGGGAGACTTTTCAGCCTCTCAAGCCCATGCCGCTTGGGTCGGATTTCTCATTACGGGAGACTTTTCAGCCTCTCAAGTCCTTGTCGCTCGACTCAAACTTCTCACTACGGGATACTTTTTCAGCCTCTCAAGCCCTTGCCTATTGGCTCGGAATTCTCATTATGGGAGACTTCTCAGCCTCTCAAGTCCGTGCCGCTCAGCTCAGATTTCTCATTATGGGAGAATTTTCAGCCTCTCAAGTCCATGCTGCTCGGCTCAGATTTCTCATTACGGGAGACTATTCAGCCTCTCAAGCCCTTGCTGCTCAGCTCAGATTTCTCATTATGGGAGACTTTTCAGCCTCTCTAGCCCTTGTTCTTCGGCTCAGACTTTTTTCTACGGTAGACATCTGAGCCTCTCAAACCCTTGCCGCTCGGTTCGGACTTCTCACTACAGGAGACTTTTCAGCCTCTCAAGGCCTTGCCGCTTGGCTCAGACTTCTCCTTACGGAGGCATCTCAGCCTCTTAAATCCCATCCGCTCCGCTCGGATTTCTTATTACGAAGGACTTTTCAGCTTTTCAAGTCCTTGTTGCTTGGCTCAGACATCACATTACGAGAGTCTTCTCAGTCTCTCATGTCCTTGCCGCTCGGCTCGGATATCTCATTACGAGAGACTTTTCAGCCTCTCAAGCCCTTGTCGCTCGGCCCGAACTTCTCACTATGGAAGACTTTTTCAGCCTCTCAAGCCCTTGCCTATTGGCTCGGACTTCTCATTACGGGAGACTTCTCAGCCTCTCAAGTGCTTGCCGCTCTGCTCAGATTTCTCATTACGGGAGACTTTTCAGCCTCTCAAGTCATTGCTCCTGGGCTCGGGTTTCTCATTATGGGAGGCTTTTCAGCGTTTCAAGCCCTTGCCGCTCGGCTCAAACTTCTCATTACAGGAAACTTTTTAGCCTTTCTAGCCCTTATCGCCCGGTTTGGATTTCTCATTACGGGAGACTTTTCAGCTTCTCAAGTCCTTGCCGATCGGCTCGTATTTCTCATTACGGGAGACTTTTCAGCCTATCAAGTCCTGCTGCTTGGCTCGGATTTCTCATTACGGGAGACTTTTCAGCCTCTCAAGCCCTGCCGCTCAGCTCGGACTTCTCATTACGGGAGACTTTTCAGCCTCTCTAGCCCTTGCTGCTCGGCTCAGAATTTTTACTACGGGTGACTCCTGAGCCTCTCAAACCCTTGCCGCTCGGTTCGGACTTCGCACTATGGGAGACTTTTCAGCCTCTCAAGCCCGTGCCGCTTGGCACAGACTTCTCCTTACGGGAGACTTCTCAGCCTCTTAAGTCCTTGCCGCTTGGCTCAGATTTCTCATTACGGATGACTTTTCAGCTTCTCAGGCCCCTGCCGCTTGGCTCGGACATCTCATTACGGGAGACTTCTCAGTCTCTCATGTCCTTGCCACACGGTTCAGATTTCTTGTTACGGGAGACTTTTCAGCTTCTCAAGCCCTTATCGCTCGGCTCGGACATCTCACTACGGAAGACTTTTTCATCCTCTCAAGCCCTTGCCTATTGGCTCGGACTTCTCATTACGGGAGACTTCTTAGCCTCTCAAGTCCTTGCTGCTCGGCTCGAATTTCTCAATACAGTCGAATTTTCTGCCTCTCAAGTCCTTGCCACTCGGATTGGATTACTCACTACGGGAGACTTTTAAGCCTCTCAAGCCCTTGCCGCTTGGCTCGGACTTCTCATTACGGTAGACTTCTCAGCCTCTCGAGCCCTTTCCGCTCGGCTCGGACTTCTCATTACGAGAGACTTTTCAGCCTCTCTAGCCCTTGCCCACCGATTCGGATTTCCCTTTACGGGAGACTGTTCAGCCTATCAAGTCCTTACCGCTCGGCTCAGATTTCTCATTACGGGAGACATTTCATCCTCTCAAGCCCATGCCACTCGGCTCGGACTTCTCATTACGGGAGACTTTTCAGCCTCTCAAGACTTGCCGCTGGGCTCAGACTTCTAATTACGGGAGACTTATCAGCCTCTCAAGCCCGGCCGCTCGGCTCGGACTTCTCATTACGAGAGACTTTTCAACCTCTCAAGTCCTTGCCATTCAGCTCGGATTTCTCAATACGGAAGACTTTTTAGCCTCTCAACCCTTTGCTGATCGGCTCGGACTTCTCATTACGGGAGACTTTTCATTCTCTCTAGCCCTTGCCGCTCGGTTCGGACTTCTCACTATGGAGACTTTTCACCCTCTCAAGTCCTTGCCGCTCGGCTCGGACTTCTCACTACGGGAGACTTTTCAGCCTCTCAAACCATTGCCGCTTGGCTCAGAATTCTCATCACGGGAGACTTCTCAGTCTCACAAGTCCTTGCCGCTCGGCTCGGATTTCTCAATACGGGAGACCTTTCAGCCTCTCAAGCCCTTGCCTATTGGCTCGGACTTCTCATTACGGGAGACTTCTCAGCCTTTCACGTCCTTGCCGCTCAGCTCGAATTTCTCATTACGGATGACTTTTCAGCCTCTCAGGCCCTTACCACTTGGTTCGGACATCTCATTACGGGAGACTTCTCAGTCTCTCATGTCCTTGCCACCCGGTAAGGATTTCTCATTACGGGAGACTTTTCAGCCTCTCAAGCCCTTGTCGCTCGGCTCGGACTTCTAACAACAGAAGACTTTTTCAGCCTCTCAAGTCCTTGCCTATTCGCTTGGACTTCTCTTTACCGGAGACTTCTTAGCCTCTCAAGTCCTTGCTGCTCGGCTCGAATTTCTCAATACAGTCGAATTTTCTGCCTCTCAAGTCCTTGCCGCTAGGATCGGATTTCTCATTACGGAAGACTTTTCAGCCTCTCAAGCCCTTGCCGCTCGGCTCGGACTTCTCATTACGGGAGACTTCTCAGCCTCTCGAGCCCTTACCGCTCGGCTCGGACTTCTCATTACGGGAGACATTTCCTCCTCTCTAACCCTTTTTGCTCGGCTCAGACTTTTCACTAGGGGAGACTTCTGAGCCTCTCAAACCCTTGCTGCTCAGTTCGGACTTCTCACTACGGGAGACTTTTCACCTTCTCAAGTCCTTGCCGCTGGGCTCGGACTTCTCACAACGGGAGACTTTTTAGCCTCTCAAGCCTTTGCCGCATGGCTCAGACTTCTCATTATGGGAGACTTCTCAGTCTCTCAAGCACTCACCGCTCAGCTCGGATTTCTCATTATGGGAGACTTTTCAGCCTCTCAAGCCCTTGCCACTTGACTCGGACTTCTCATTATGGGAGACTTCTCAGTCTCTCATGTCCTTGCCACTCGGCTCAGATTTTTCATTATGGGAGACTTTTCAGCCTCTTAAGTGCTTGTCGCTCGGCTCGGATTTCTCACTACGAAAAACTTTTTCAGCCTTTCAAGCCCTTACCTTTTGGTTCGGACTTCTCATTACGGGAGACTTCTCAGCCCCTCAAGTCCTTGCCGCTCTGCTCGAATTTCTCAAAACGGTAGAATTTTCAGCCTCTCAAGTCCTTGCCGCTCGGATCGAATTTCTCAATATGGGAGACTTTTCAGCCTCTCAAGCCATTGCCGCTCGGCTCGGACTTCTCATTACAGGAGACTTTTTAGCCACTCTAGCTCTTGCCGCTCAGCTCGGGACTTCTCATTACGGGAGATGTTTCTGCCTCTCCAACCCTTGTTGCTCAGCTTGGACTTTTTACTAGGGGAGACTTCTGAGCCTCTAAAACCCTTGCCGCTCAGTTCGGACATCTCACTACGGGAGACTTTTCAGCCTCTCAAGTCCTTGCCGCTCGGCTCAAACTTCTCACAACGGAAGACTTTTCAGCCTCTCAAGCCCTTACTGCATGGCTCAGACTTCTCATTACGGGAGACTTCTCAGTCTCTCAAGTCCTTGCTACTCGGCTCGGATTTCTCATTATGGGAGACTTTTTATCCTCTCAAGCCCTTGCTGCTTGTCTCGGACTTCCCATTATGGGAGACTTCTCATTCTCTCTTGTCCTAGCTGCTCGACTCTGATTTCTCATTACGGGAGACTTCTCAACCTCTCAAGCCCTTGTTGCTCGGCTCAGACTTCTCACTACGGGATACTTTTTCAGCCTCTCAAGCCCTTGCCTATTGGCTCAGAATTCTCATTAAGGGAGACTTCTCAGCCTCTCAAGTCCTTGCTGCTCTACTCGATTTTCTCAATATGGTAGAATTTTCAGCCTCTTAAGTCCCCGCCGCTCGGATCGGATTTCTTATTACGGGAGACTTTTCATCCTTTCAAGCCCTTGCCGCTCGGCTCGAACTTCTCATTACGGGAGACTTTTTAGCCTCTCTAGCCCTTGCCGCTCGGCTGGGACTTCTAATTAGGGGAGACGTTTCTGCCTCTCTAACCCTTGTTGCTCGGCTTAGACTTTTTACTAGGGGAGACTTCTGAGCCTTACAAACCCTTGCTGCTCAGTTCGGACATCTCACTACGGGAAACTTTTCAGCCTCACAAGTCCTTGCCGCTCGGCTCGGACTTCTCACAACGGAAGACATTTCATCCTCTCAAGCCCTTGCCGCATGACTCAGATTTCGCATTACGGGAGACTTCTCAGTCTCTCAAGTCCCTGCCGCTCGGCTCGAATTTCTCATTATGGGAGACTTTTCAGCCTCTCAAGCCTTGCCGCTTGGCTCGGACGTCTAATTATGGGAGACTTCTCAGTCTCTCAAGTCCTAGCTGCTCAACTCGGATTTCTCATTACGGGAGACTTTTCAGCCTCTGAAGCCCTTGTCGCTCGGCTCGGCTTTCTCACTACGGGATACTTTTTCAGACTTTCAAGCCCTTGCCTATTGGCTCAGAATTCTCATTACAGGAGACTTCTCAGCCTTTCAAGTCCGTGCGGCTCGGCTCGAATTTGTCATTATGGGAGGCTTTTCAGCATCTCAAGTCCAAGCTACTTGGCTCAAATTTCTCATTACGGGAGACTTTTCAGCCTCTCAAGCCCTCGCCACTCGGCAAAGGATTCTCATTACGGGAGACTTTTCAGCCTCTCTAGCCCTTGTCGCTCGGCTCAAACTTTTTACTACGGGAGACTTCTGAGCCTCTCAAGCCCTTGCCTTTTGGTCCGGACTTCTCATTACGGGAGACTTCTCAGCCTCTCAAGTCCTTGCCGCTCTGCCCGAATTTCTCAATACGGTAGAATTTTCAGCCTCTCAGGTCCTTGCCGCTCGGATCGGATTTCTCATTACGAGAGACTTTTCAGCCTCTCAAGCCCTTGCCGCTCGGCTTGGACTTCTCATTACGGGTGACTTTTTAGCCTCTCTAGCCCTTGCCGCTCGGCTCGGACTTTTCATTACGGAGACGTTTCTGCCTCTCTAACCCTTGTTGCTCAGCTCAGACTTTTTACTAGGGGAGACTTCTGAGCTTCTCAAACCCTTGCTGCTCAGTTCGAACATCTCACTACGGGAGACTTTTCAGCCTCTCAAGTCCTTGCCGCTCAGCTCGAACTTCTCACAACGGGAGACTTTTTAGCCTCTCAAGCATTTGCCGCATGGCTCAGACTTCTCATTACGGGAGACTTCTCAGTCTTTCAAGTCCTTGCCGCTCGGCTCGGATTTCTCATTATGGGAGACTTTTCAGCCGCTCAAGCCCTTGCCGCTTGTCTCGGACTTCTCATTATGGGAGACTTCTCAGCCTCTCAAATCCTAGCCGCTCGACTCGGATTTCTCATTACGGGAGACTTTTAAGCCTTTCAAGCCCTTGTCGCTCGGCTCAGACTTCTCACTACGGGATACCTTTTCAGCCTCTCAAGCCCTTGCCTATTGGCTTGGAATTCTCATTACGGGAGACTTCTCAGCCTCCCAAGTCCGTGCCGCTCGGCTCGGATTTGTCATTATGGCAGACTTTTCAGCCTCTCAAGTCCATGCTGCTCGGCTCAGATTTCTCATTACGGGAGACTTTTCAGCCTTTCAAGCCCTTGCTGCTTGGCTCGGACTTCTCATTATGGGAGACTTCTCAGTCTCTCTAGTCCTAGCCGCTCAACTCGGATTTCTCATTATGGGAGACTTTTCAGCCTCTTAAGCCCTTGTCGTTCGGCTTGGACTTCTCACTACGGGATACTTTTTCAGCCTCTCAAGCCCTTGCCTATTGGCTCGGAATTCTCATTACAGGAGACTTCTCAGCCTCTCAAGTCCGTACCGCTCGGCTCGGATTTGTCATTATGGGAGACTTTTCAGCCTCTCAAGTCCATGCTGCTCGGCTCAGATTTCTCATTGCGGGAGACTTTTAGCCTCTCAAGCCCTTGCCGCTCGGCTCGGATTTCTCATTATGAGAGACTTTTCAGCCTCTCTAGCCCTTGTCGCTCGGCTCAAACTTTTTACTACAGGAGACTTCTGAGGCTCTCAAGCCCTTGCCTTTTGGTTCGGACTTCTCATTACGGGAGACTTCTCAGTCTCTCAAGTCCTTGCCGCTCTGCTCGAATTTCTCAATACGGTAGAGTTTTCTGCCTCTCAAGTCCTTGCCGCTCGGATCGGATTTCTCATTACAAGAGCCTTTTCAGCCTATCAAGCCCTTGCTGCTCGGCTCGGACTTCTCATTACGGGTGACTTTTGAGCCTCTCTAGCCCTTGCCGCTCGGCTCGGACTTCTCATTACGGGAGACATTTTTGCCTCTCTAACCCTTGTTGCTCGGCTCAGACTTCTCACTACGGGAGACTTCTGAGCTTCTGAAACCCTTGCCGCTCAATTCGAACATCTCATTACCGGAGACTTTTCAGCCTCTCAAGTTCTTATTGCTCGGCTCGGACTTCTCACAACGGGAGACTTTTTAGCCTCTCAAGCATTTGCCGCATGGCTCAGACTTCTCATTACGGGAGACTTCTCAGTCTCTCAAGTCCTTGCCGCTCGGCTAGGATTTCTCATTATGGGAGACTTTTCAGCCTCTCAAGCCCTTGCCGCTTGGCTCGGACTTCTCATTATGGGAGACTTCTCAGTCTCTCAAGTCTTAGCCGCTCGACTCGGATTTCTCATTACGGGAGGCTTTTAAGCCTTTCAAGCCCTTGTCGCTTGGCTCAGACTTCTCACTACGGGATACTTTTTCAGCCTTTCAAGCCCTTGCCCCTCGGCTCGGATTTCTCATTAAGGGGGACTTTTCAGTCTCTTAAGCCCTTGTCGCTCGGCCCGGACTTCTCACTACGGAAGATTTTTTCAGCCTCTCAAGCCCTTGCCTATTGGCTTGGACATCTCATTACGGGAGACTTCTCAGCCTCTCAAGTCCTTGCCGCTCAGCTCGGTTTTCTCATTCCGGGAAACTTTTCAGCCTCTCTAGGCCTTGTCGCTCAGCTCAGACTTTTTTACTACGGGAGACTTCTGAGCCTCTCAAACCCTTGCCGCTCGGTTCGGACTTCTCACTATGGAAGACTTTTCTCTCTCTCAAGCCCTTGCCGCTTGGCTCTGACTTCTCCTTATGGAGACTTCTCAGCCTCTCAAATCCTTGCCGCTCGGCTCATGTTTCTCATTACAGAGGACTTTCAGCCTCTCAAGCCCTTGTCGCTTGGCTCAAACATCTCATTACGAGAGACTTCTCAGTCTCTCATGTCCTTGCCCCTCGGCTTGGATTTCTCATTATGGGGGACTTTTCAGTCTCTCAAGCCCTTGTCGCTCGGCCCGGACTTCTCACTACGGAAGACTTTTTCAGCCTCTCAAGCCCTTGCTTATTGGCTCAGACATCTCATTACGGGAGACTTCTCAGCCTCTCAAGTCCTTGCCGCTCGGCTTGGATTTCTCTTTACGGGAGACTTTTCAACCTCTCAAGTCCTTGCCGCTCAGGTCGGATTTCTCATTACGGGAGGCTTTTCAGCCTCTCAAGCCCTTGCCGCTCGGCTCGAACTTCTCATTACAGGAAACTTTTCAGCCGTTCTAGCCCTTGCCGCCCGGTTTGGATTTCTCATTACGGGAGATTTTTCAGCCTCTCAAGTTCTTGCCGCTCGGCTCGGATTTCTCATTATGGGAGCGTTTTCAGCCTCTCAAGCCCTTGCAGCTCAGCTCGGACTTTTCATTACGGGAGACTTTTTCGCCTCTCTAACCCTTGTTGCTCGGCTCAGACTTTTTACTACGGGAGACTTCTGAGCCTCTCAAACTGTAATATCCCGGACGGATATTACCGTATATAAATTATTATTTTATTATTATTTTATTATTATTTTGTTTTAATTCCAAAATTAGAATATTTTGGCAATTTTCACCCGGTTTATTCATAGACATCATCTGTACCCAGATATCAGTCAGTATACATCCGTATTGTATCAAATTGATATCGTGATCTTCCGAACTAATAATAAAATTTATTTTATTATTATTTCCGAGATTTAATTATTTTTATGCGGATTATGCGAAGATTTTCGGTATACGGACATATATGCGCACGTACGAGTAGTATGTCGATTAGTGCATTATACGAATTGTGTGTTGTGTATTTTGGACAACACTTATTTTGCTATGACAAAACCTAGTAGGGATGGTTAGGGTTTGATTAGGAGGTTAAATCTAGGGTTACAAAAACATAAGGGATTAAAAATTCTTCTAGAAAACTTCTCCTCCACATCAACCTCCCCTCACATAACACCTCCCCCACATTCCCCCTTCTCCCCTAGGTGAGGCCGGCCCCCATTTCATGGGAGGGGTTTTTTGCAAGAGTGTGTGTGCCCATTTACACTTTCCACCCTTCTCTCCTCCTATAAATACCCTCCTTCTCCTCCTTCTCTCATTTTAGAAAGATCAAAAGAAAGAAAGAAAGAAAGGAAAAGAAAGAGTGAACAAAGGCTAACTTGAGAGTTTTGTTTTGTAGGGTGTTAGAAGCTTTCTAAAAGCTTAGGGGAAGGAGAAGTTTTACTAGCAAGTTCTTCCTACAAGTAAAATAAGGTGGGGGTTTCTTCATGCTTCTTTGGTTGTTTGTTTGTTTGTTTGTTTGTTTGTTTTGTTGTTTGACTTCTTCTCCTACCTTCTTGTTTTGTTTTGTTTTTTGGGTTTGTTCTTGTGAATGAGTGTGTTGTATATTGTGGTAAATAAAAGAAAGAAAGTAATAGTAGTGACTACTAACATATAAAGATCACATCTTTATTATTGTAGTTGTTGTTTTGTATGTTATTGGACTAAAAATTCACATATTGCATATGATCTTGAACATACAACCACTTAAGGTTGTAGGACTTGGATGAGAACTACACATAAGCATATGAATATATTTTACAACCATTGTGGGTTGTAGGACTTTGATTAAACTTGGACTAATAATAATGAGCATATGTTTTATTGTATTTTCTTTCTTAGATTAAAAAGATCTTCTCTTTTTATTAATCACTAGTTGTAGATTAAAAAGATCTTTTCTTTTTATTGATCACTAGTTGTAGATTAAAAAGATCTTCTCTTTTTATTAATCACTAGTTGTAGATTAAAAAGATCTTTTCTTTTATTGATCACTAGTTGTAGATTAAAAAGATCTTCTCTTTTTATTAATCACTAGTTGTAGCTATTAAAAAGATCTTTTCTTTTAATCACTAGTTGTAGAAATAAATGAAAAAAGATCTTTTCTTTCATATTTACTAGTTGTAGAGTAAAGTAAGATAAAAATGATCTTTTCTTTTATCACTAGTAATAATAAAGACTAGTAAGCAACTAAGTAGTAGCATGCTAAAATATAAAGTAGTAGTAGGTGATTAAATGAGGTAGTAGTAGCATGTTGATTAAGTAAAGTAGTAATAGTATGTTGATTAATAAGGTAGTAGTAGTATGGTTGGTTAAATAAAGTAGTAGTATGTTGATTAAAGGAAGAAGTGGTAGTAAGTAATTATAGATGTTTTATGTCCATAAAGTAGTAGTAGTAGTAAGTTGTATGTTATGTTCTTGATAAGAATGAAGTAGTAGTAGTAGTAGATAATTGTGTATTATGTTTTGATTAAAATAGGAGTAGTAGTAGTAGTAGTAAAATGTTGTAGGATCACTTCTAAAAATATTTAGAAGTAATATTCATGCTTCAAATGTTGTAGGATCACTTCTAAAAATATTTAGAAGTAATATTCACGCTTCAAATGTTGTAGGATCACTTCTAAAAATGTTTAGGAGCAATACCCATGCTTCAAATGTTGTAGGATGCCTAATAAAAATATCCTACCACGTTTTTATGCTTAATTAGTTGTAGGATGTTTTCTAAAAATATCCTACCATGTCTTCATGCTTAATTAGTTGTAGGATGTCTTCTAAAAAATATCCTACCATGTTTTCATGCATAGTTAGTTGTAGGATTATTTCTAAAAAATATCCTATCATGCTTTTATACTTGAAATGTTGTAGGATGATTTCTAAAAAATATCCTACCATGCTTTATGTTTAGAATGTTGTAGGATTATTTCTAAAAATATCCTACCATGCTTTATGTTTAGAATGTTGTAGGATTATTTCTAAAAATATCCTACCATGCTTTATGTTTAGAATGTTGTAGGATTATTCCTAAAAATACCTATCATGTGTAGAAACAATATACATGTTGTAGGATCTATGATAAAATTACTTACCATGATTAGGGTTGATATGTACCATGCTAAGATCGGATTAGATTAATTTATTCATGCTTAATAAAGATTCATGCTTGGATGATAGTGGGAAATTAGTATACCATGCTAGTTTTATTTATCTATGCCTAGATAGTTGTAGGAAAGTGGATATCATGATATATAAATTTATCCATGCTTACATGCTTATAGGAGAGTTATATACCATGCTATATGTTAATGTGAAAGTAGCATGCCATGTCTAGGAATGAGGTATACCATGTTAAAGTTTAGATACATGCTTAGAGTGTTGTAGGGTTAATGTTAGAATAACTACTATGCCTTGGAATGTTGCATGTTCATACTAAGTTATATATCCATGCTTGGATTGTGGTGATTAGTCATGATAAGTAGTAAGCTTTCACGCTCAAGTTATAACCTACGCTTGACTATAGTGGACTTCATGTCTAGGTCGTAGTAATTTTCATGCTTAAGCTCGATGCAAGCACAAGCTTAATCATATTCGTACTTAGGAGTATCATGGTGAGTGGTTGTGTTATATGATCAGATTGTCGTAAGAAGTTGCTTGCAATTGTGTGCCATACTTAAGGCGCTATAGGTCGAAGTAATAAGATTGGGAAGACCACTAGTAATAGTTAATTGATAAAGGCCGTTATGTCGCCTTCGGTTCTTCCTTAGTAGAATACCGACCATAGACTGTTAGTAGATTCTTCTGTTGCTTCTAATAATAGAAGATCGAGGTTGCTAGTAAGCACGTTTGGTTGCTTTTAAGATTGATTACCTGTATGGTTGTTTGCACACGGTTGTGCTCGTACGTGGCTCGACTGGCCCGTATGTAGCTGTGGGTCTCATACGTAGTTTATTTGGCTCGTATGTAGGGTATTGTCTCGTACGCGGCTTGACCGGCCCGTGCGTAGCTGTTGGTCTCATACGCGGCTTATTTGGCTGGTATGTACGCGGTTATCTCCTACGGGGCCACCTGGCTCGTAGGTAGTTATTGTTCATACGTAGCTTATTGGGCTCGTATGTGGTTGTTACTCGTGTATAGCTGGTTAGCTAGTACACAGTTCGTTGTGCTCGTCTATGGTGAGGTTACCACCCTAAGGGCTATCGACCGTCAAGACATATGTCTCTTACCCTAAGGAACTGTGGAGGAGTCACTCCTTGTGTACCGTCGAATCTTAACCAGGGTAGGTTGATCGAGGACCGGAGTATAGACGAAATCCAAGTCTAGGGTAGCGGCCTGCATGTATATTCGCACGGTCGAAGTCTTGGATCGATGAGCCATGGACCGGATCCTGAGGGGTTCTGGTGAGTCTAGGTTGAGCAACCTAGTAGAGTTGTCTTGCGAAGCCTAATTTAAGGCCTAGCATGTTATGTGATAATATTATCATCCCTAGGATCATCGAGTCAGGGACATCATTAGGGTAGTGACTTATAAAGGTCATTTTGCTCAGACCCTTGCCGAAGAGAGAGGAGTTGGTTGTAGGGAGCACCTTACGACCAACTTGTCCCTTGAGGGAGGCCTTAGGTGGTGACATTGGGTTGTACCTTCCCGTCAAAGGGATACGTACGGTGGCGTCTCACAAGTTGGGAGCGCGGGTTGCGTATCTCGCTCTGTTAATTCCTGAAATACCGTGGCTGGGGTGCCACAGGATGCATGGTGCAGTCCTGCGCTTGCTAGACCCCAGAGGGTGCCACAGGGTAGGCTTCGAGCTATCCTGCGCTTGCGAAACCCTATAGTTTGATTTTGGAACGATGCCCGATATACTGGGATCGAGTGAGGTTCGGCATGCCGGGTAGTAGTGAAAAACGGAGACACCATAAGCAGACTGCATGGGGGGGGGGACTTGACCCCTTCTGCAACCTCACAGAGTCATGGAGTATTATCAGGAACAGGTCGTGTACAATTAGAATTCTTAACGCGGGTTCAAATCCCTATATATAGAGAAACGGCTTGAGATGGAGTCGCATGTAGTATGGGCTGCATGTTGCTTTCGGAGACTTGCTGACATTAGAATAGGAGGCGTCCTAGTTCTACCTTCCCGTCAAAGGGATAGGTACGGTGCCGTCTCACAATTTGACGACACGGGTTGCGTATCTCGCGCTGTTAATTCCTGAACCACCGTGGCTGGGGTGCCACAGGATGCATTGTGCAGTCCTGCGCTTGCGAAACCCCAGAGGGTGCCACAGGGTAGGCTTCGTGTTACCCTGCGCTTGCAAAACCCTATAGTTTGATTTTGGAATAACGCCCGATACATTGGGTTCGTCTGTTTTGAGAGAGGTCCGGTTAGCCGGGTCGCAGTGGCGAACATAGACACCACTGGCGAACTGCATTAGTGGGACTTGACCACATCTGCAACCTCATTAGCCACGTGTAGATGTCAGGAACAGGTTGTGTACAATTAGAGTTCATAACGCGGGTTCAAATCCCTATGTTTTAGCACTCACAAACACTTAAACTACACCAATACCATTGCTATATTTTGTATGTTGTTTGGGAGATTCGCTGCTATATGATCAGCCTTTAAGCGTCAGTGAATACTGACGTCCCCACTTCCATAGGTACTGGATCGCCGAAGTGCAAAGGCGAGATTCAGGAGGACTCAAGGCAAGGAAAGCAAGGAATCAGTGTTATGTTTAGTTCCGCTGCAGTATATGTACTGATTATCTATTAGTTGAGAAGTACCCAAGTGAGAGTTACCAAGTGTTGTTCTTCATTCCTTGTACTCTGATGTAAGATATTGAAGGTTGTAATACTTGGAAATGTAAAGGTAATATTGTAACTCTAGTGTAAGGTATTGCAGTTGTACAATGTTCAGACTTGTAATACATTGAGTGTTGAAATAAAAGTTTTAAATTCTCCTGTCCTTCTGTGTATTGTGACTAATTGAAGAAAAGATCTTGGCTCGTGTCACGGTTTTCCAGTGTTGGAAATCAGGGCGCTACACAAACCCTTGCTTCTCGGTTCGGACATCTCACTACGGGAGAATTTTCACCCTCTCAAGTCCTTGCCGCTCGGCTCGGACTTCTCACTACGGGAGATTTTTCAGCCTCTCAAGCCCTTGGCGCTTGGCTTGGACTTCTCATTACGGGAGACATCTCAGCCTCTCAAGTCCTTGCTACTCGGCTCGGATTTCTCATTACAGGAGACTTTGTAGCCTCTCAAGCCCTTGCCTCTTGGCTCGGACTTCTAATTACGGGAGACTTCTCTGCCTCTCAAGTCCTTGCCGCTCGGTTCAGATTTCTTATTACGGGAGACTTTTCAGCCTCTCAAGCCCTTGTCGCTCGGCTCGGACTTCTCACTACGGGAGGCCTTTTCACCCTCTCAAGCCCTTACTTATTGACTTGAGCTTCTTATTACGGGAGACTTTTCAGCCTCTCACGTCCTTGCCGCTCAATTTGGATTTCTCTTTATGGGAGACTTTTCAGCCTCTCAAGTCCTTGTCGCTCGGCTCGGACTTCTCACTACGGGGGACTTTTCAGCCTCTCAAGCCTTTGCCTATTGGCTCGGACTTCTCATTACGGGAGACTTCTCAGCCTCTCAAGTCCTTACCACTTGACTCGAATTACTCATTACAGGAGACTTTTCAGCCTCTCAAGCCCTTGTCGCTCGGCTCGGACTTCTCACTACGGGAGACTTTTCTGCCTCTCAAGCCCTTGCCTATTGGCACGGACTTCTCATTACGGAAGACTTCTTAGCCTCTTAAGTCCTTGGCGTTCGGCACGGATTTCGCATTACGGGAGACTTTTCAGCCTCTCAAGCTCTTGTCGCTCGGCTCGGACTTCTCACTACGGAAGACTTTTTCAGCCGCTCAAGCCCTTGCCTATTGGTTCGGACTTTTCATTACGCGAGACTTTTCAGCCTCTATAGGCCTTGCTGCCCGGTTCGGATTTCTCTTTACGGGAGACTTTTCAGCCTCTCAAGTCCTTGCCGCTCGGCTCAAATTTCTCATTATGGGAGACTTTTCAGCGTCTCAAGCCCTTGCCACTTGCCTCAGACTTCTCATTACGGGAGACTTCTCAGTCTCTCAAGTCCTTAACGCTCGGCTCGGATTTCTCATTACGGGAGTTTTTTCAGCCTCTCAAGCCCTTGCCTATTCGCTCAAACTTCTCATTACGGGAGACTTTTCAGCCTCTCAAGTCCTTGCCGCTCGGCTCAGATTTCTTATTATGGATGACTTTTCAGCTTCTCAGGCCCATACCGCTTGGCTCGGACATATCATTACGGGAGACTTCTCAGTCACTCATGTCCTTGCCACACGGCTCAGATTTCTTATTACGGGAGACTTTTCAGCTTCTCAAGCCCTTCTCGGTCGGCTTGGACCTCTCTCTACGGAACACTTTTTTAGCCTCTCAAGCCCTTGCCTATTGGCTCAGACTTCTCATTACGGGAGACTTCTTAGCCTCTTAAGTCCTTGCTGCTCGGCTCGAATTTCTCAATACTGTTGAATTTTCTGCCTCTCAAGTCCTTGCCACTCGGATCAGATTTCTCATTACGAGAGACTTTTCAGCCTCTCAAGCCCTTGCCGCTCGGCTCGGACTTCTCATTACGGGAGACTTCTCAGCCTCTTGAGCCGATGCCGCTCGGCTCGGAATTCTCATTACGGGAGACGTTTCCGCCTCCCTAACCCTTATTGCTCGGCTCAGACTTTTTACCAGGGGAAACTTCTGAGCCTCTCAAACCCTTGCCGCTCAGTTCGGACTTTTCACTACGGGAGACTTTTCAGCCTCTTAAGTCCTTGGCGCTCGGCCCGGACTTCTCACAACGGGAGACTTTTGAGCCTCTCAAGCCCTTGCTGCATGGCTCAGACTTCCCATTACGGGAGACTTCTCAGTCTCTCAAGCCATCGCCACTCTGCTCGGATTTCTCATTATGGGAGACTTTTCAGCCTCTCAAGCCCTTGCCGCTTGACTCGGACTTCTCATTATGGGAGACTTCTCAGTCTCTCATGTCCTTGCCACTCGGCTCGGATTTTTCATTACGGGAGACTCTTCAGCTCCTCAAGCCCTTGTCGCTCGGCTTGGACATCTCACTACGGAAGACTTTTTCAGCCTCTCAAGCCCTTGCCTTTTGGTTCAGACTTCTCATTACAGGAGACTTCTCAGCCTCTCAAGTCCTTGCCGTTCTGCTCTAATTTCTCGATATGGTAGAATTTTCAGCCTCTCAAGTCATTGCCGCTCGGATCAGATTTCTCATTACGAGAGACTTTTTAGCCTCCCAAGCCATTGCCGCTCAGCTCGGACTTCTCATTACAGGAGACTTTTTGGCCACTCTAGCTCTTTCCGCTCGGTTCGCACTTCTCATTACGGGAGATGTTTCCACCTCTCTAACCCTTGTTGCTCGGCTCAGACTTTTTACTAGGGGAGAATTTTGAGCTTCTCAAAACCTTGCCGCTCAGTTCGGACATCTCACTACGGGAGACTTTTCAGCCTCTCAAGTCCTTGCCACTCGGCTCGAACTTCTCACAACGGAAGAGTTTTCAGCCTCTCAAGCCCTTACCGCATGGCTCAGACTTCTCATTACGGGAGACTTCTCAGTCTCTCAAGTCCTTGCTACTCGGCTCGGATTTCTCATTATGGGAGACTTTTCAGCCTCTCAAGCTCTTGCCACTTGGCTCGGACTTCTAATTATGGGAGACTTCTCAGTCTCTCAAGTCCTAGCCGCTCGACTCGGATTTCTCTTTACGGGAGACTTTTCAGCCTCTCAAGCCCTTGTCGCTCGGCTCGGACTTCTCACTACGGGATATTTTTCAGCCTCTCAAGCCCTTGCCTATTGGCTCAGAATTCTCATTACGGCAGACTTCTCAGCTTCTCAAGTCCTTACCGCTCGGCTCGGATTTCTCATTACGGGAGACTTTTCGGCCTCTCAAGCCCTTGTCACTTGGCTCAGACTTCTCACTACGGGATACTTTTTCAGCCTCTCAAGCCCTTGCCTATTGGCTCGGAATTCTCATTACGGGAGACTTCTATGCCTCTCAAATCCATGCCGCTCTGCTCGAATTTCTCGATACGGTAGAATTTTCAGCCTCTTAAGTCCCTGCCGCTCGGATCGGATTTCTCATTACGGGAGACTTTTCAGCCTCTCAAGCCCTTGTCACTCGGCTCGAACTACTCATTACGGGAGACTTTTTAGCCTCTCTAGCCCTTGCAGCTCGGCTCGAACTTCTAATTATGGGAGACGTTTCCGCCTCTCTAACACTTGTTGCTCGGCTCAGACTTTTTACAAAGGGAGACTTCTGAGCCTCTCAAACCCTTGCCGCTCAGTTCGGACATCTCACTACGGGAGACTTTTCAGCCTCACAAGTCCTTGCCGCTCGGCTCAGACTTCTCACAACGGAAGACTTTTCAGCCTCTCAAGCCCTTGCCGCATGGCTCAGATTTCTCATTACGGGAGACTTCTTAGTCTCTCAAGTCCTAGCCGCTGTGCTCGGATTTCTCATTATGGGGGACTTTTCAGCCTCTCAAGTCCTTGCCGCTCGGCTCGGATTTCTCATTATGGGAGACTTCTCAGCGTCTCGAGCCCTTGCCGCTCGGCTCGGACTTCTCATTACGGGAGACGTTTCCGCCTCTCTGACCCTTGTTGCTCGGCTCAGACTTTTTACTAGGGGATACTTTTTCAGCCTCTCAAGCCCTTGCCTATTGGCTCGGATTTCTCATTACGGGAGACTTTTTAGCCTCTCAAGCTCTTATCGCTCGGCTCGGACTTCTCACTACGGGATACTTTTTCAGCCTCTCAAGCCCTTGCCTATTGGCACGGAATTCTCATTACAGGAGACTTCTCAGCCTCTCAAGTCCGTGCCGCTCAGCTCGGATTTGTCATTATGGGAGACTTTTCAGCCTTTCAAGTCCATGCTGCTCGGCTCAGATTTCTCATTACGGGAGATTTTTCAGCCTCTCAAGCCCTTGCCACTCGGCTCGGATTTCTCATTACGGGAGACTTTTCAGCCTCTCTAGCCCTTGTCGCTCGGCTCAAACTTTTACTACGGGAGACTTCTGAGCCTCTCAAGCCCTTGCCTTTTGGTTCGGACTTCTCATTACGGGAGACTTCTCAACCTCTCAAGTCCTTGCCGCTCTGCTCGAATTTCTCAATACGGTAGAATTTTCAGCCTCTCAAGTCCTTGCCGCTTGAATCGGATTTCTCATTACGGGAGACTTTTCAGCCTCTCAAGCCCTTGCCGCTCGGCTCGGACTTCTCATTATGGGAGACTTTTTAGCCTCTCTAGCCCTTGTCGCTCGGCTCAGACTTCTCATTATGGGAGACGTTTCTGCCTCTCTAACCCTTGTTGCTCGGCTCAGACTTTTTACTAGGGGAGACTTCTGAGCTTCTCAAACCCTTGCCGCTCAGTTCGAACATCTCACTACGGGAGACTTTTCAGCCTTTCAAGTCCTTGCTGCTCGGCTTGGACTTTGATGTGTCTAATTTTTATATAAATATTTGTATACAATTACCCATTAAAATTGCTTATTTTCGATTATATTGTCTAAAATTCATCTTATTTCTGTAAGTTTTCAATTAATTATTTATTTATGAAGAAATAAGATTTTAATGCAAAAAAGTAATTATTTTTTATAAAAATCAACAAAACAAAGAAAAACTTTTTTTTTTTTAATGATTATATGTTACAAATTGACATTATAGGAGCAAAATACAATTTTAATTGTCATGAGGGTGTAAAAAGAATAAACAACTTTTGATAAGCCAAAAAAAATAAAAAATTGTCATCTTTAAGTTCATCTAATTCATTTAAATTTAAATATATATTAAATTCTGATTTGTATTTTGCTGGATGCATCTAATCTTATTGGTGAGAAGCTTGATAAAGATTTATCCTAATCTTAGTCTACACATTATCTACAACTTAACTCCTATATAAGGACTCTAAACCCGAGGAGAACAGAACGAAGCGGAAAAGAAAAAAATCAGACCAAAAGAGAACAGAGAGAAAAAGAAGACGCGTGCACTGTGCGGGAGAGAACGGCATACAGCAAATCGAAGAAATCAAGTGCTGGGCGCTGAACTCGAGGCAAGATAAGACAAAATAACAACACACCAAACAGCCGAGAACACGACAGCGGATCGAAGCAATCCTGGCTCTGTGTGATGTGGCGATCTCCGAGATAGCAGACTGTGGTACTGTAGCTCGAGCGACGGGTTACTGTAGCGGACGTGACTGGGTTCGATTTGGTCTGGTGTTCTTTTTGGTACTGAGTTCAAGAGAGAAGAAAGATACAGAGACGATTGTTTACAATTCGGTTCGCAATTATTTATTTACAAAACAGTCTCTTTGTATTTTCTTTTCTCTTCTAAAATTTAATTATGCAATCCTTGAACAATTTTGTTAATTGCAATTTTATAATGAACTAATTTTATTTTTCTAGGGTTTATAGATGTAGCCTAGTTTTGATAACCCAATTTTTAATTCCATATTTTTTATATTTTTTTCATGGTTGTGTGTTTAATTTTTGTGCTTAATGCTTACAATTAATTGGTCAATTTTTGTATGATTATTGGATCATGAAGAGACCGAGAGGTAATTTGTGATTTAGAACAATAAAAATTTAACACATTGATTGAGCGAAATTAGAGATAATTTACCGCGATTAATGTGGCCGTTAAGAAATCCACAGAACTTAATGAGTCTTCGATTAATTAAATTTGCATAGAGATATGACAAACTGTTAATTTGAGATATTTTTGGTGTTGTTCGAGAGAAAGCATTGAATAATTTGGGGATTTTGGTCTACAACTTTGAAAAATAATATTTTTAGGAATTATAAATTGTGTGGGATGAACTAGGTGAAGTCAAAAGCCCTAGAATTAATTTTGCCATTAAACAAATTACAATTTTTAGACTCCGCTCCCTCTCCATTAATTTAGTTAGACTTTTAGGTTAATTTAATTGTTTTTTTTTTATTTTATTAAATTTCGATCTTCCAAATAGTAGCTAATCTAGTAATATCGGTATTCAATAAAATATCTAGTCTCTGTGGGTTCGACACTCTATTCACTAACTATATTACTTGTAGCGATTTTGTACACTTGCAAATATTCACACCAAGTTTTTGGCGCCGTTGCCGGGGACTAGTTATTCTTTTATTGATATTGAAAATTGCTAGATTATTACTAGTTTGGATTTTTTGTATTTTATTATTATTTTACCTTTTTTGACTTACTTTTACTTTCATTTATTTTTCTTATTTTATTTTTTAGTTTTTTTCTATTTTTTAATACTTACATTTCAGGACATACAAGAAAATCATCATGGCAAACGATGAAAACAGGCCTTTGAGAGACTATGCTATGCCCTCGATTTATGAATCAAGCATAAAGAAGCCGGTTATTGAAACTGACAATTTTGAGATTGATGTAACGCCCCGAATCCCAAATACACTGAATTCGAGATGTTCTACAGGATCTTTTCACTTTCTTTAGTACAATTTTACAGGGAAATTAAAACTTTTCATCATACATCAGAGATTACATCAATATTACACTTTTTCTTTTGCACAGCGGAAGTAAAATTTACAACAATTGAATAAAAGTACAACAGCATGATATAATCTTTAAGCATCCATTCTTCTTTAATCTTTAACAAGTCATTCACCTACATATAAGACTGTGGGTACGTCAGTTTATTCAACCGACGAACATTATACACGGCCATCCTCTCTATGCCGGAAATAGTATAACTTAACTTTCCATATTTAACAAACACAAACTTGTCACAATTCAAACTAAAGGGACTACCCTATTGATGTCGTGTTGTAATTGTGCACTTAATCCTTAATGCATTTATTAATATTACATGACACTAATGCGCACTTGTTCGGATTCTATGCATCCCATACTACATAGGTCCGAGGGCAAGCCCTTATTCGTTCTTCATCTTTCTAGGGTTCAATCCCCCGTTATGACTTAGTCTACTACTGTAATTACGGTAGTGTCTTAGATGTCCTATGATCTACGAGCCCATGTCCAGGCAGCCTGGAGGGGAATCCCACGCACTGACACGACGCATCGAGCAGGCAACCTATGGACAATTCAGCCTCCGCCATGGAATAATGGCACCACCCATAGCCACTCGAATATCCCACGAGCGTCGCCACCGGGACGGTACTCGGGAGCAGTATCCACGCCATGTCACGACGCATCGTGAAGGACCTGTGAATACCCTCTCGCCGCAAATCCGTTGGCCCCCATACCCGTGTTTTTCTTCTACTTTCATCACATCTCCACTATGTACTAATCCTTAGTTTTATTAAAAATCATGAACAAAAATAATCTCTAGAGTTAGCCTCTCCATTAACCGGACTTATTTGTTTATTACAACTTGACCAACCTTGGTCTAATTTCATTTCAATTCATTTCATTTCTCAATGCCGGGGAGACTTAGCTACTCTATTTCAATTTTCATTTCACAATCTTCAACTTATAAAATTTCCATATCGAGTTCTCATACTCATATGTACATTATCTTTTCAATCCATGATTTCTCATTTTGTTCACAAGTCCATCATTGAGTTTGCATATACTCATCCATTATCACATCATAATAATTCTACATTACTAAACAATGTACACATTTCATTTTATTCCACAAAGATAATTGCATCATGTCACACAACTACATTTCTTTTTGCCAAATCAACTCTTAATGTGCCAATTTACTTATTCTTTCAAGTATAGTTTCATACCAATAATCCATTTAGAACCATATGTCTTTATATACTTTTTGACTCCAAACCATAGTTAAATTTATTCAAAAAAATTCCAAATCATTCTTATAAAATTCCCTACATTTTTCTGAGAATTACCATATTTTTTTCATAATTTTTGGGCATCAAAAACTCCCAAAAAAATATTTTTTTATAAATGCCAAGGGTGGGAATCGAACCCAGGCACAACCGAAACAGAGCCAAGAGCACCCGCCGTATGGCCGAACTGTGCTAGCGATATGAAAGGGCGAATTTAGTATATATGCTTTCGGGTCGGAAGTTATATATATATTCAAGTGCACAAAAAAAAATGTTGTGAACACAGGGTTCGAACCGCTCAACCCAGAGAAGCCAGCCGCACTCAGTGACCGCCTGAGCTACTAGCTCAGGTTGTCAAGATACCCAGTAAAAACCCATATGAGTCATTTTCGTACTGTTTTAAAAACAACTCGATGTTCAAATAAACTTAGTTCCTTATTGCTTTGGTAAAAATTACTGAAAATATCCAGATTAATTTTCATTCATGTGAATTTCATACCAGTAAGATAAAAATAATTTTTGTACTATTAAAATATATTTCTTCACACAAATCAATGAATTACTCATTAAATCTACTATTTCTTTTATTTTCGACAATGAATAATCAATTAGTCTTCTAATCCCTTTTTACTCACCATTTTTCTCATAATAATTTACTGTTATTAATTCTTATTCAACAACACATATTTTGGATTCATCCATACCCATATCAACATAAAAGTCTATTTAGCACATGAATAGGTAAACTCAAAACTACCAATTTTTAAGTAGTTCTTCTTTGATGATAACAAAGTAATTTCATTGGTTCATCTATGTCACAAGTATACTACTACTCATTAATTAGCATAATTACAACTCAATCCTTCAAGAAAATCATTCTTTTCAATTTAAAGTGCACCCTTTTCTTAATCAATTTTATGTTTCAACCATACAATTAACAAGCGTTCTAATTGGAAATTTTCGTGCATCATGCTAGCAATATTCCACCATCATTCATTCAAACTAATAATCATGGAGAATTCTACACACAATTTACTTTAATGCTAGAATTACATACAAGTTAATCACATCATTTCAATCAATTCATACACTAACTTCTCAATTAAAGTGTGTTCTTATTAGTATTTTTCATGCATAGGGTTGGTAATTAAAACTAGCATAGGTTCCTACATTAGAAATATGAAAGTTTTACCCACCTTGTATGGAGAGAAAACACAAAAAGCAACCAAGTCCTTGTAAATGAAAGCACCTCCTCCTAGACAAAGCGCGCACAAGCTCCACACCAAGCAAAACCGAATGCTTCTTCTCCTTCAATGATGCTGGCCTCTCCTTCTCCAAGCAATCCCACACAACTCTCTATTTTTTTATAACTCACACTAATATTAAAATAGGACTATAGTTTGGAAATATGAAATTGCATATGGAAATAGCCATGAGAGGGGGGGTATTTATACTAAAAGATAAGTGAAATGGAGGGCTAAGATTGCTTAGGTGGTTGTAGAATGGAGGGCCTAGATCAAAGTAGGAGTTATGAAAACTACCCACATTCACAAAACTACCTCCATGATCACCATGACAAAAATCAAATCTCCCTCCAAAAAGAATGCATCCCGACCTCATCAAGAGTGTGCATAGCACATGTACGTGTAGTGCACGTGCATGCAACTAGGCCAAATTTGTACCTTTTAATTTTGTACAAAAATAAAATAATGATAATTTAGTCTTCTACATGCCAAGTTTTAATTAAAAATAGATTTATTCATGGGCTTTGTTTTTGGGCCAAAATAGTTTATTAAAATAAATAAAATAAAAATACATTTGGGCTTTAAGAAAAAAGGGCCTTTCTAATTAAATCAAAATAAGGCTTCAAAGAAAGGCTTTTTGTACAAAATAATTGGAGAACAAATATATATATATATTTATACACATCATAATAAAAATAATTCAACCCAAATATTGCACGTGCACACTACGTGCAAAATAAAATAATTTTCCATTAATTGAAAAATCAGGGTATTACAGCACTCCCTCCTTAGAATAGTTCCGTCCCCGGAACTACAATCAAGAGCGAGAAAACAAAAAAAATACAACACACACAACAAGAACAAAAGATACAAAAATACAATCAAGCAAAAAGCTCAGGATAGTCCTTCAACATTCGCTCCTCAGATTCCCAAGTAGCCTCTTCAACCAAGTGGTTTCTCCAGACTACCTTGACCATCGGTATCGTCTTATTCCTCAAGACTTTCTCTCGACGATCAACAATCTCGACAGGAGACTCGATGTAATTCAGGTCTAACTGCAAACCTTCCGGCACTTCAGGCAAATGATGACTCGGGTCTGGAATATAACCTCTCAGCATAGACACATGAAAGACATTGTGCACCTGAGACAACTCTCCCGGTAATTCAAGCCGGTAAGCAGTTTTCCTAATCCTTTTCAATATCTTATACGGGCCTATAAACCTCGGGGCTAACTTCCCGCCTTTGCCAAATCGAACCACACCTTTACTGGGCGATACCTTCAGAAAGACGAAGTCACCAACCTCAAACTCAAGGTCCCTTCTCCGGTTGTCTGCATAGCTTTTCTGCCTGCTCTGAGCTTCCACCAACCTTTTCCTGATCAGATCAATCTTCTCATAAGTTTGCTGTACAAGCTCAGGACCAAACAACTGACGCTCCCCAACTTCATACCAACAAACAGGAGTCCTGCACTTCCTGCCATACAGAGCTTCGTACGGCGCCATCCCAATGCTAGCCTAAAAACTGTTGTTGTAGGCAAATTCCACCAAAGGTAAATGCCTTTCCCAACTGCCTCCGAAGTCTAGTATACAACACCGAAGCATATCCTCAAGAATACGATTGACTCTCTCGGTCTGCCCATCAGTTTGCGGATAAAAAGCAGTGTTGAAATCTGTCTTGGTACCCAAAGCTGTCTGAAGACTCCTCCAGAAATGCGAAGTAAACCGCGCATCTCGATCAGACACAATAGTTGAGGGAACACCATGAAGTCGGACAATCTCACCAACATACATCTCAGCTAACTTGTCCATCGAAGTAGTGAGTTTCATCGCCAAAAAGTGAGCGGACTTGGTTAGTCGATCGACTATAACCCAAATAGCATCATTGCCTTTAGAACTCTTAGGCAATCCCGTAATGAAATCCATACTGATGTTATCCCACTTCCATTCCGGAATAGGTAATGGCTGTAATAGACCTCCGGGTCTCTGATTTTCGGCTTTGACTTGCTGACAAACCTCACACTTCGCGACAAATTCAGCCACATCCCGCTTCAAACCTGACCACCAGAAATGCTGTTTAATGTCCTTGTACATCTTAGTACTTCCAGGATGTACAGACAGAAGAGTAGCATGCGCCTCCTGAAGAATACTCTCTTTCAGGTCCGCCTGATTTGGAACACACAGCCTCTCTCCGAACCACAGCACTCCATCCCTGATCTGAAAACCGGGCAACCTGCTAGCACTGACCTGCTCCTTCATCTCCAAGATATCAGCATCAACCTCCTGACTTGCAATGATCCTTGTATTCAGAGTAGGCTGAAGCCTCAACTGAGCCAAAGATGCTCCCAATCCTTGCAAGACAACCTCAATACCTGCTCGGTCCAACTCCTCAATCAGCTGCCTCTGAGTTGTAATCAAACTGGCCAAACTACTCTTGCGACTAAGTGCATCAGCAACAACATTAGCCTTTCCAGGATGATACTTGATCTCAGGTCGCATATCCTCGAGCACTTCCAACCATCTCCGCTGCCTCAGATTGAGATCCCTCTGCTGATATATATACTTCAAGCTCTTATGGTCCGTGTACATGTTCAACTTCTCACCGTACACGTAGTGCCTCCATTGCTTCAGAGCAAAAATAATCGCAGCCAACTCTAGATCATGAGTCGGGTAATTCATCTCATGCGGTCGTAGTTGCCTAGACCCATAAGCGATTACTCTTCCTTCTTGTATTAAGACACAACCAAGCCCCCGATGTGAAGCATCGCTATAAACATCATACTCAACACCTGCTCTAGGCAAAGCCAAAATAGGTGCAGTAGTCAGTCTATCTTTCAACTCCTGAAAGCTCGCCTCACATTGCTCAGTCCACTTGAAGCTCACATTCTTCTTGGTCAGTCCAGTAAGCGGTACAGCTATCTGAGCATAACCTTGAATGAATCTCCCGTAGTATCCAGTCATCCCAAGGAAACTTCTGACTTCCTTCACTGTAGTAGGCCTAGCCCAATCTCTCACTGCCTCTATCTTCTGAGGGTCAGTTGCCACTCCCTCCTTAGAAAGGATGTGACCTAGGAATGCCACTTCAGATTTCCAGAAATCACACTTGGATAACTTGGCATACAACTCCTACTCTTCCAACTTCTGCAAAACTGCTGCCAGATGCTCGGTGTGCTCCTCCTCTGACTTGGAGTACACGAGAATATCGTTGATAAACACCACGACGAAAGAATCAATGAACGGCCTCAGAACTCTGTTCATCAAATCCATGAAGATTGCGGGTGCATTCGTCACTCCGAATGGCATAACTAAGAATTCGTAATGCCCATGCCGAGTTCTAAATACAGTTTTGTGCACATCTTCAGCTTTCACTCGAACTTGGTGATATCCTGATCGAAGATCTATTTTGGAGAATACAGCTGCTCCTTGTAGACGATCGAACAAATCATCAATTCGAGGAATAGGATACTTATTCTGAACAGTGACCTTATTCAGCTCTCGGTAATCGATACACATCCTCATCGATCCATCCTTCTTCTTTACCAAAAGCACTGGTGCTCCCCAAGGTGATACACTAGGTTGAATAAAGCCTTTCCCCAACAGTTCCTCAATCTGCCATTTCACCTCATCCTGTTCCACTGGAGCCATCCTATACGGTGCCTTAGAAATGGGTGCACTTCCCGGTTGAACAGTGATGCTGAACTCTACATCACGATGCGGAGGTAACCCAGGAAAATCTTCCAAGAACACAGTCGGATAGTCCCGAACCACAGGAATCCCTTGCACTTCCACAGGAGTCTCCTCCTTGCGGATAGTTGCCACCAGCTTAGAACACTTCTTCTTCCCTTGGAACGTGACTTCAGGTCCACCTGGAGCCTTCACTGTTACCGTCTTGGTCTTACACTCGATGCTTGCACTGTACACCGACATCTAATCAATGCCAATGATAACATCGACTCCCAAGATAGTCAGCTCGATCAGATCAATGCCAAAGATTCGATCTCCAATCAAAATCTCGCAATCAGCATAATACCGATCAGTGGTTAAAGTTTCCCCTGACGGAGTAGCTACTGCTAAGATCTTGCCTAGAAAAATCTTCGGCTCAACTCTCAACACTTTAGCAAACTTAGGAGACACAAATGTATGAGAGGATCCAGTATCGAACAATACAACAGCTTTCATTCCATATTCTGATGTAAAAGGTCCATCAAATTCGAAGTATGAGACATGAATTTTCAAGTCAATATTTCCATTTCATTGAATTCCAAACTTTATACATTCGAATTGAAAAACATTTCTGACATCAGAATGAAAGAAATAGAAGCTACAACAATCTAACTCCTACGGGTCCTCTTCGCTGCTCGAAGTTCTTCCCGCAGTTCTTCAACCTCATCCTTCAGCACATCAGTTAGGTTCTTCCTCTTCTCGAGTTCCCAAACCCGATGACTAAGAACAGAGAAGTCGTCCTTCCGCTTCGCCAGCTGAGCCTCCAATAATCCGACTCTCTCTCGCAGTGTCTCCACCTGCCTCTGAAGAGAAGTCACAAGACCACTTGGAACTGGTTCTTCTTCTTCGTCAGAAGAAGAGTCATCAGATGAATCCGGAGGTGGGGTGATCCCTCGGGATTCAGGCCATTCTTCGCCGTCAGAATCAGCTTGCCCAGGGTAGTACTCGTCCTCGGAATCAGCCTGTCCAGGATGGTACTCTTCCTCAATAATATGCCAGTCGTCGCCTCCAGCAGGGTCGAAGTGATCAGCCATCTTAGAAATAGAGAGGAGGAAGCATAAATCTTAGAGCAACACAAATGTAAGTCACTTACATTTAAATCTCTAGACTCAAACACACACTCTAATGTCCACTTCTAGGGTGTCGTTCCCTATAAATTTGTACAAGTGCGGAAAGTGTAGAAAGCGTGGCTCTGATACCACTCTGTAATGCCCCGATCCGAAATACACTGAATTCGAGATGTTCTACAGGATCTTTTCACTTTCTTTAGTACAATTTTACAGGGAAATTAAAACTTTTCATCATACATCAGAGATTACATCAATGTTACACTTTTTCTTTTGCACAGCGGAAGTAAAATTTACAACAATTGAATAAAAGTACAACAGCATGATATAATCTTTAAGCATCCATTCTTCTTTAATCTTTAACAAGTCATTCACCTGCATATAAGACTGTGGGTACGTCAGTTTATTCAACCGACGAACATTATACACAGCCATCCTCTCTATGCCGGAAATAGTATAACTTAACTTTCCATATTTAACAAACACAAACTTGTCACAATTCAAACTAAAGGGACTACCCTATTGATGTCGTGTTGTGATTGTGCACTTAATCCTTAATGCATTTATTAATGTTACATGACACTAATGCGCACTTGTTCGGATTCAATGCATCCCATACTACATAGGTCCGAGGGCAAGCCCTTATTCGTTCTTCATCTTTCCAGGGTTCAATCCCCCGTTATGACTTAGTCTACTACTGTAATTACGGTAGTGTCTTAGATGTCCTATGATCTACGAGCCCATGTCCAGGCAGCCTGGAGGGGAATCCCACGCACTGACACGATGCATCGAGCAGGCAACCTATGGACAATTCAGCCTCCGCCATGGAACAATGGCACCACCCATAGCCACTCGAACATCCCACGAGCGTCGCCACCGGGACGGTACTCGGGAGCAGTATCCACGCCATGTCACGACGCATCGTGAAGGACCTGTGAATACCCTCTCGCCGCAAATCCGTTGGCCCCCATACCCGTGTTTTTCTTCTACTTTCATCACATCTCCACTATGTACTAATCCTTAGTTTTATTAAAAATCATGAACAAAAATAATCTCTAGAGTTAGCCTCTCCATCAACCGGACTTATTTGTTTATTACAACTTGACCAACCTTGGTCTAATTTCATTTCAATTCATTTCATTTCTCAATGCCGGGGAGACTTAGCTACTCTATTTCAATTTTCATTTCACAATCTTCAACTTATAAAATTTCCATATCGAGTTCTCATACTCATATGTACATTATCTTTTCAATCCATGATTTCTCATTTTGTTCACAAGTCCATCATTGAGTTTGCATATATTCATCCATTATCACATCATAATAATTCTACATTACTAAACAATGTACACATTTCATTTTATTCCACAAAGATAATTGCATCATGTCACACAACTACATTTCTTTTTGCCAAATCAACTCTTAATGTGCCAATTTACTTATTCTTTCAAGTATAGTTTCATACCAATAATCCATTTAGAACCATATGTCTTTATATACTTTTTGACTCCAAACCATAGTTAAATTTATTCAAAAAAATCCCAAATCATTCTTATAAAATTCCCTACATTTTTCTGAGAATTACCATATTTTTTTCATAATTTTTGGACATCAAAAACTCCCAAAAAAATATTTTTTTATAAATGCCAAGGGTGGGAATCGAACCCAGGCACAACCGAAACAGAGCCAAGAGCACCCGCCGTATGGCCGAACTGTGCTAGCGATATGAAAGGGCGAATTTAGTATATATGCTTTCGGGTCGGAAGTTATATATATATTCAAGTGCACAAAAAAAAATGTTGTGAACACAGGGTTCGAACCGCTCAACCCAGAGAAGCCAGCCGCACTCAGTGACCGCCTGAGCTACTAGCTCAGGTTGTCAAGATACCCAGTAAAAACCCATATGAGTCATTTTCGTACTGTTTTAAAAACAACTCGATGTTCAAATAAACTTAGTTCCTTATTGCTTTGGTAAAAATTACTGAAAATATCCAGATTAATTTTCATTCATGTGAATTTCATACCAGTAAGATAAAAATAATTTTTGTACTATTAAAATATATTTCTTCACACAAATCAATGAATTACTCATTAAATCTACTATTTCTTTTATTTTCGACAATGAATAATCAATTAGTCTTCTAATCCCTTTTTACTCACCATTTTTCTCATAATAATTTACTGTTATTAATTCTTATTCAACAACACATATTTTGGATTCATCCATACCCATATCAACATAAAAGTCTATTTAGCACATGAATAGGTAAACTCAAAACTACCAATTTTTAAGTAGTTCTTCTTTGATGATAACAAAGTAATTTCATTGGTTCATCTATGTCACAAGTATACTACTACTCATTAATTAGCATAATTACAACTCAATCCTTCAAGAAAATCATTCTTTTCAATTTAAAGTGCACCCTTTTCTTAATCAATTTTATGTTTCAACCATACAATTAACAAGCGTTCTAATTGGAAATTTTCGTGCATCATGCTAGCAATATTCCACCATCATTCATTCAAACTAATAATCATGGAGAATTCTACACACAATTTACTTTAATGCTAGAATTACATACAAGTTAATCACATCATTTCAATCAATTCATACACTAACTTCTCAATTAAAGTGTGTTCTTATTAGTATTTTTCATGCATAGGGTTGGTAATTAAAACTAGCATAGGTTCCTACATTAGAAATATGAAAGTTTTACCCACCTTGTATGGAGAGAAAACACAAAAAGCAACCAAGTCCTTGTAAATGAAAGCACCTCCTTCTAGACAAAGCGCGCACAAGCTCCACACCAAGCAAAACCGAATGCTTCTTCTCCTTCAATGATGTCGGCCTCTCCTTCTCCAAGCAATCCCACACAACTCTCTATTTTTTTATAACTCACACTAATATTAAAATAGGACTATAGTTTGGAAATATGAAATTGCATATGGAAATAGCCATGAGAGGGGGGGTATTTATACTAAAAGATAAGTGAAATGGAGGGCTAAGATTGCTTAGGTGGTTGTAGAATGGAGGGCCTAGATCAAAGTAGGAGTTATGAAAACTACCCACATTCACAAAACTACCTCCATGATCACCATGACAAAAATCAAATCTCCCTCCAAAAAGAATGCATCCCGACCTCATCAAGAGTGTGCATAGCATGTGTACGTGTAGTGCACGTGCATGCAACTAGGCCAAATTTGTACCTTTTAATTTTGTACAAAAATAAAATAATGATAATTTAGTCTTCTACATGACAAGTTTTAATTAAAAATAGATTTATTCATGGGCTTTGTTTTTGGGCCAAAATAGTTTATTAAAATAAATAAAATAAAAATACATTTGGGCTTTAAGAAAAAGGGCCTTTTTAATTAAATCAAAATAAGGCTTTAAAGAAAGGCTTTTTGTACAAAATAATTGGAGAACAAATATATATATATATATATATATATATTTATACACATCATAATAAAAATAATTCAACCCAAATATTGCACGTGCACACTACGTGCAAAATAAAATAATTTTCCATTAATTGAAAAATCAGGGTATTACAATTGAATCGGAGATGATTCTATTGATTCAACAGACTGTTCAATTTTGGGGACTACCGCACGAGGATCCTTATGCTCACATTGCAAACTTTCTGGAAATTTGTGATACTTTCAAGCACAACGGAGTATCAGATGATGCAATCAGATTGGGACTCTTTTCTTTTTCTCTACGAGATAAGGCAAAGGCTTGGCTACATTATCTACCACCCGGTAGTATTACTACTTGGGAGGGACTTACACAAAAATTTCTAGCTAAGTATTTTCCACCAGCAAATACAACAAAACTAAGGAATGATATTGCCACATTCACTCAATTTGAGACCGAGTCTTTGTATGATGCATGGGAAAGATATAAAGAGTTATTAAGAAAGTGTCATCATCATGAACTACCAACATGACTGCAAATGCAAATATTTTATAATGGTTTGGGAGTTACAAATCGAGCTATGGTTGACGCAGCAGCTGGTGGTGCACTTATGAGCAAAACTTATAAAGCAGCCTATGATCTTTTAGAGGAGATGACATCAAATCATTACTAGTGGTCTTCAGAAAAAACAATGCCAAGAAAAGTGGCTGGAGTTTTTGAACCTCATCCTGTTTCTACTTTAACTACACAAATTGATATTTTATCTAAACAGTTAGGTAATACAAATTTTAATGCAATTCTATCTAATATGATTTGTGATCTTTGTGTAGGAAATCATTCAAGTGCAGATTGTCAAGTGGGGAACCATTTTGCTCCATCAAATGCCGAACATGAAAATTTTGTGTCCAACTTTCTAATACAAAACAATCATTATGCAAACACATATAATCAAGAATGGAGAAGCACCCCCAATTTTCCATGGAACAACAATCAAGGAGCAGTTATACCACCTCAAAATTTTCCACAGCATGAAAAGAAGGTGATATTAGAAGATATGTTTATGCAACACATGCAGAAGACAGACCAATACATACAAAAGACAGATCAGTACATACAAAAGGCAGATTTGGCAATTCCAAATGTTGCAAATTCAACTTCGGCTTCCATCCAAAATCATGAGGTACAAATTAGTCAAATTTCAAATATTCTTAATGAAAAAACTGCAGGAACATTACCAAGAAACACAGTTGTCAACCCCACGGAAGATGTCAAAGCAATAACATTAAGCAGCGGGAGGACAATTGAGCAACCACAAGAAGAAAATGACGAACAAAATGTGGTTGAAAAGCAAAAGTGCGATCAAACAAATTATGGAGGAACAAATTCAGCATGAGCAAGTAATCTTTGATGTTTTTAATTCCATAAAGTTTCCTCCTGAAGAACAGTCATCTTTTCAAGTAAGTAAAATTGATTTAATTGTGGGCGAGAAACATAAGGCTGAAAATGAAAAATCACCAATTGAAGTATGTCCAACAAATGCAGAAATTTTTGAAACTAAGAAATCTAATATTTTTGAAATGTTATGTATTTCGATGCTGCACCGTCTATTTATTCATTTTTACAGAAAAATTTCAAAGGGGTGGGGGAATCAAAGACATCATCAAGAAGGAAACGCCTCAAATTTGAGCTTGAACCTGATCCATATCTGAAGAGAAAAATTAGAAAGGATGTGTTAATGTTTTTGGATCATGGCGTTACTTAACCATCTCACCCTCATGTCTGGCTGAAGACTTAAAACTTAGCGCTTCTTGGGAGGCAACCCATGTTTCTTTTACTGCACTTAGACTTGATTTTTATTTTAGTTTATTTTTAGCTTTTATTTTTGGATTTTATTTTGTAGGATTGCATAATTTCGAAGTCGCCAGGCGGAGCTTTTTTGTACGCCTTCATTGATGGCTATTTTTGAGCAGTATGGAGTCATAATCTGTCGTTTTCGTCGTCGACTATAAGATAAGTAACTTGTTTTAATTTCTTTTGTAAATACAAGTACTAAATACCGCCTGTAATGTAGTTGTGTTCTAGAGATAATTCTTGTGCAAAACCCATGTTATATCTTGTCTCTATTATGTTGTCCCGCCCGTAGTTGTCTCATTACACACACGACATGAAATAACTTAGGGATATTCACTTCTTGATGTATACATGCATGTTGTTCGTATGATATCGTGTGCTCGGTTATGTTAGTTGTAGTATACTCGTTGTAGACTTGTAAAATATCCTATACCATGTTGCTTGGACATCTAGTATACCGTATTTCACGTTTGTTATGATTTGGATGAGTTTCATATGATCTATGTTGATTTCATGCATGAAGAACAATTATGTACTTGTTGTTACCCCGTTTTTTATCAGTATTTTAGACCCTAATAAGGTCAGTATATGAAAATTATTTGTGAATATGAATTATAGAGAATTCTGTCTACTTTCCAGATTTTCTGATAGATTTCAGTTCGAATTATGAGTTGCAAGTTATTGCTGTTTTACTACAGATGTGTTTAAAATTCCAGATCCAGTTTTATATGAATTCTGTATGGTTAATTATTTTTCTACTGATGTTAAAGATAATATTTTGATCCAATATTTTGCTGAGTAAACTAGACTTGATTGGGATTGATCCCAAATTTTTGTGGATTTACTTAATGACTTTTACAAACTATTCTATGCTTGCAAACAACTACTATACTTGCAGAATTTTCATACTGTTCTGTAAAGATACGTAATTTCGACCAGATTCTATTTGCTGTCTATAAAAACTTGGTGAATATAAATTATATCCTACTGTATCTATTTTATCACCCTTTTGATGGATCTGGATTTCGGTTTATATTTTGTGAGATATTGCCATTTTAGTACCGCTGTGTTTATGATTCCAGATTTACAAAAGTACTGTATCTTGCTGCTTTCTGATTTTACTTGACTAATCTATCTTTGTTGGAAAATTATGAAACTTTATTTTCTGTTACTAAACATACTAGGGAATACCCCAGATTTTTCTTGGATTTAATCAGTAAGTTTTTATGCTGTTTTCAATTTATAAATACAAACTTCTGATTTCTTGCTGAACATATTTTCTGGATACAAATCTGTTTTGAGTCCCGTTGTTGTGAAATACTATATGACTTATATATATTTGCTAATTCGTCCGGAAGTCTATTTTCCAGATTTTCTGACGGATTTAGGTTTGCACATTTGTAGCAACGGAAATTCCAGATTTGGTACAGTACTGTCTTTCTGTCCTGAACTAGAATTTTCTTTGTCTTATCCTTTTATGAGTTGTCTTTCATCTGTGCATGTTTATCTTTCAACCTAAACCTGTTACTTGTTCATGCCATGTTATTCTTGCTCTGTTTTGTGCACATATATGCCTATTTAATAATAATAACAAGTAATTAAGCCAGTATTAAGGGAAAGACCTTAGTAGTGGACAATATAGGTATGTGTACTTAGAAGGGGGCCCTCCCATTTTATATTTGATTCATGTTGATACATGAACCTGTTGCACTTTATGTTTAATTTATGAATCCATGGATTCGTGAACCTATTGTACTTTCTACTTTGATGCATGGACCTGTTGGTTTGTGTACTTGTTGATGCATGGATCGGTTGATTCGTTTACCTGTTTGATTCATGAACCTGTTGATGCATGAATCGGTTGATTCGTATACCTGTCTGATTCATGAACCTGTTCCTGCTACCTGTTACATGACGCCCGAGTACACGGCCCTATATGTAACCCCTGTTTCGATTAATACGTATTTTTAAAGTATTTTCCCGTATTTAAATCCTCAGTATCTTATAACTATTTCCCCCTAATTTATTTTATTGTTTAAACTATTTTTGGAGCCGAATTGTTTATTATAAGCCCAAGTTGCATTTTGATTTTTATTAATTATTAATGTGAGCCCAGCTGTTATCATAAGCCCAATTCCATATTCTGATTTTATTTTATTGTTATATTTTATCTGAACCCAAAATTTAGCCTAACACCCTAAATGTTTTATTTAAATATTTTGATCCCCTTTTAAGCCCAAGCCAAAATCCAATAATCCAGAACCCATTACTCCTATTGTACAGATTTATTCTACACCTACCCGTATACAATATTTTCCTCTCCCCTATTTTTCTGTCCCGTACTCCAACTTTCCACTTCTCAATCCCCGTACCTGCACACTTCCCATCACCTCGTAACTAACCCCACTCTCTCGTAACTACCCCACTCTCTCTGAACCCCCGTTACTTTATATTATATTTAATCACCCCATTCACGTTCTCTTCCTTTTCTCTCTCCCCATTTCATTCTCTCTCCGAAAATCTCCCTCTCTGTTTCTCAACCAAGAACAGAGGAACCCAAAATTTTCCCTCCTTCTTCCTCCATTGAACTCGCGAACCACCCTCCTCCCTGTGCGCGTCCTCCCTATCCTGACGCGCCGTGCATCAGTAGCCGCCGGCCTTCCCACCACGACGCAACCACCCAGTCGCGAGCCTTCAGCCTCGTGAGCGCTTCCCGCTCGCACCGCCTGTGCCGTCCCTCGCAACCCTTCCATCTCCGCCATCTTCAACCATCGCCATTCCCCTTCGTGGTCCCGTTGCCCTCTTCGCTCATCACCCGAGCACCCTCAACCACCGCCACCGTTGCCTGCACTCGCCCCGTCTCCGACTATCTTCCTCGACCATCTTCCCGTCGAGCTCGCTCCACTTCGTCAAGCCTCGCCTCCAAGCTCATCCCGAAGCGCCGCTCACCTCGAACCATCGAAGCCCCTCACCATTTCCGAGCACCTCCCGCTCAATCCAGTGCTGCCATCTTCTTCACCCTCGACTGCTCCACAGTCGCTTCGCCTCACCATCCCCGTTGACAACCATTGCCGAAGCTCCATCCTCGACGCTCCGCCCTCGTATTCCGCTTCCTCCCCCAGTCATCTTCCACCTCGAGATCCTTGAGCTCCCTCGTCGCCGGCACCCACACTCCCCCCGTCACTGCCTGTGCTTCCCGTCCCCCTTCTTTTGCTGTCAGCAGTCGCCGCGCCGCTTTGGTCGCCAGCCTCGAGCGCGACCCGCCACCCTGTTGCTGTTCCCTTTTCCCGCTCTCTCTCTCTCTCTCTCTCTACCTCTGTGTGTCGAAGAAGGTGAAGAAGAAGAAAAGGATTTGGTGTTGGATTGCTGTGGATTATTGTTGTTGCTGTTTTGGGTGTTGTGGGGATTAGAGTATTATATTGTTGTTAGGAGTTTGCTGTTTGGAGTTGTGTTGGTGTGTTGCTGCCTTGGAGTTGTTGAAGTGAAGTTTCTGTTTATTGCTTTGGAAGTTGCTATTTTGGAATTGCTATTTTGGCGTGGCTGTCAAATATCTTGCACGTGTCCTGCTGCCTGGGATTCTGATCCCGTTATTCTTGTCTTTAATTTCATCATCATCAACTAACAAGCAAGTATCTCTTGTACAAATTCGTTTGTTCTAGTACAAGATCCTTTGCAAAATACCGCAAGTATATTCCTTGACTGTATTCGTATTATACATAATCTATTGATCCCGTATTCATACATGATCGCGAATACTCTGTCATCATATGCATTGCATGAACACGATACACACATTTATACTCTTATAATTATACATAATGTTGTACATGAACTGCTTGTTACTAGGTTGCATGTTGTTAAATATTTTTATTCTTGATTAAGTGTTATGCATGCCATTAGTCGCATCAACATATTCTATAAGCTTTAAAATATGTTTTCCTGCATTACGTAAGTCTTGATACTTAATCCTACCATGTTATCCGTCCTTGTTGTTGCATATAGTTATTGTTCATGCTGATTAAAATAAAAATAACAAACCGGGATATAAGGGAAAAGATTTAGTAGTGGGTAATATAGAAGAGTGTACTCGGATGGCGGCTCGTGGTTCCTCGATGCAAATTGCAAGTTACAAGTTGCAAGTTGCTAAATTACAGGTTTACATGTGCACGTTACAAGACACACTACATGTTCCATATTGCATGTATCTCGATACAAGATACAATTGACATGACATGACATGATCCCTGGGTACGTGACCTATAGAATCCACCACTGGTGTAAACATTCACTTGATTGCGAGTAGCAACCATGTGGTATGGGACGCATGAAGTGCTACCTAGTTAGATTAATAAAAGACATGACATTAACATGTACACTTGCATGATCCGTTTACATGTTACATGTTCATGAAAACTCACTTACTTGTTTACATATTACGCGTTCATGTTGACACGTTTGCTTGCTTACGCGTTTACATGTTACATGTTTCTATTGGATTTATTTACTTGCTTTCATGCATGTCACTTGTTCCATGATGTCTTGTTTTCCTATTTGCATGTTGTATTTCTCCTATTATATGATTGTTGATTCCTTGCTTTTTCCCTGCTCTTGTTTCATTTTATAATTGTCCCGTTAGCTTATACCACTTGCAGCCCGTGACTTGCATTAACGGGTACCTCTTTGTTTCTTCCTCTGGTAATAATATATTTACAGGCCCAGATAGAGAATTACCCGAAGGAGTTGCTAAGCAAAGATTTTAGTGTTGTTTAATTTTATGTTGCTTTAGTTCTTATTTTATTCATGTACTCCTTGTTGTAATCCGGACATATTTGACCCGTAACTATGTTTCTTTTCCAGTTGTTGGTTATATCCTGTATTATGTCATGTACTATGTCATGTACTTTGTTATCCTATTGTGATTTTATATGCTTGCATGGTGGATATTGTTATCTTGTTGTTGAGTTAATTATACAGCATATGAATGATGTATTCACATCATTCGCTGGGCCTCAGTTACGTGCCTGTGTTCCCATATTCTGGGAAGTGGGGCGTGATACTATAGAAACCCACCACTAGGTCTAAATGAAATTTCCATGTATGTAGAAACCATGTGGTAAAAACCACATTAGTTGATCTGCGATATTAGTTGCTGGAGTTCTTGCTATAATTTACTTTCATGTTGCTTATTTTGAATAAATGTATATGTTACTTGGATTATTTGTATTTGGCAATGTGACGCAGAATTATTGACTTGTTCAGATCTGGTTTATTTAAAATTTATTAAGTTTTGTTTCATGTAAATTCTTATTGGTATATTGATTCAGTTATGCATGCATGGTTGACTTCGCGTGCTTCCTACTCTGATATTCCTGTGAAATGTTGTAAAGATCCTGACAGCTTATGGATGATAAAAATTATTCGCTGGACTTAGTCACGTATCCATATTCCGTATTTCCTTTTGGGGAAGAGGGTCGTGACACAACTTTACGACGGTCTTGATTCAACGTGGGATTCATACATGTATGCAGCCCTACTATTTTCTTCACCAAAAAATTTGTCCCACCTTTGGAACGATTGCACGTAATCTACACGGGCAACCGCCCTCACTTACGACTGGGGGAATTGGCACAATCTCCTCAAGTGTACGTTTCCTAGGTGGCAATTTACATTTTACGGTATATAGGGTCGGTGTAATTTCAATATGATAAATTCCCGATGTTTATGGATGGAGTATAACTTCATTTCCTGCTGGATCGATTCTTCGAAACTCCTACCCAATGTACAATTCGTTTGCGTTGGATGAACCAGACGACTCTTTTGGAACTTAATTTATTCTCGCACTTTGTGCCACCTCCTCGGTAACATGAACATTAAAATTATTATAGCCATCATTAACATTCACTTCATTATCGTTCCCCTCATTTATATTAACATTTGCATATGCATCTTCCTCCACTTCGTCATCATTTTCTAAACTTTCATCAACTTCATCGTCCATTTCTTCCTCTTCTTTGTCATCATCTAATAATTCGTTGTTAATGGTAGCATTTTCAAATATTTCAAATACATTATCATTTTGAACATAATCATGAACCAAACTAGGTTGACGTGGCAACTCAAATTCTGTAGGATCTGGGCTTGTTGGATTTGTAAACGTGTCTTCTTGCGGGGACGGTGGGATTGCACGTGATGTTTGAACTGGGTTAGAACTCATCTCAAATGTTGGTACTTCTCGTACGAAGTTTGAATTAGGATTAGCATGTGGCCCCACATTAATAATTTGGATTTGTTGAATTTATAAATCCAATGCAGACCAACTATAATTCATATCAAGTGTCCTAGAAATCATGGACTTTAAAGCGTTATCATTTGCTACGGGCACAGTCATAAAATATTGAACTTCACCTTTTTCCGCTGCATAACGAGCTAAAATTTTAACATTCCATTGATCTTTATCTCAATTAGTAACCTCATAATTTTTATCGACTAGTTCTGCCATTGTAATTATACAAGGTGCCCAACTATTTCAGGATAAACGACACTATAACAACAACCTAGCTTTGCATCACGAATAATTTTACCACCAAAATAAAACCAAATAGGAATATCGTAATCCATACATATACATATTTATACAAAAAATTAGATTCATTATCTAATCACAAACTAAAACTACCCAAGTGTACACGATAGAAGGTTATACAAATCATACCTTCAAATTAATGATCTGGAAGATTGAGCAATTTTGAGCATGGAGAAGACCTCTTTAAACTTTCCCAAATTCAACAAAATTGGGGATCTTGGGTGATGGGTTTTGAATTTTTAGACTAGTAGTATAGAGGGTTATGAGGGATGAGGTGGATCAAAAGAGATTTTGAAGTAATTTTATGGGTGAGGGGTCTAATTTGGGAGCCAGGGTTATGGGTTTCGGAGTTGAAAGAGTGGATGGAGACAGAGAGAAGTGAAGAGATGAGACAGCGAGTTTGATTTAAAAAAAACTGAAAGCGACACTTGTGTTTATACACACTCGCTGTCTGAGACAGCGAGCCTTTGCATTGTATTTTCCCTCAGTTTTCTTGCCAAGTTGTGCAGAAAGCAATAAGCCTAAACTTGCTATTTTAGATAGCGAGGATCATTTCGCCAAGCTTGCAAGTTGAGATAGAGAGTAGGTTGTTTTAGTAAATAGTTTTGAAAGTGGGTCAATTTAGTAAATACTTTCAAAAAGTGGGTTATTTTGGTAAAATATTCCACGTCAACGCCACATCAGCAGCATTGACCGATCAACACTGAGATTAGAATTTTTCCTCTCTCTTTGGTGCAGCTTCATTGTAACTAACATTTTCAGTGTTATAGAGGTCTCATCGAGGCATATGACCATTTATTTCGAAAAGGACTCGAAGATCTACAACTTCCATTCAGAATTTGTTTAAAGAATCGTCCATTTTTAGGGTCAAAACCGGCCCATAATGTTTCTGCCTATGGAGAGTTAAGAAAAAGAACCTCTGTAGTTAAATAGACATTCCCAATGCTACAAAGTTCCGATTAGGGCGTATGACCAATTGTTTTGAAGAGAATTCGCTAGTCTACATGTTCTATTCAGAGGCCAGTTAAGGAATCATCTGTCTTCAGGGTCGAAACTTGATCGCAATGTCTCTATTTTCTGGGAGTTGAGAAGAGGAGCTACAAAAAAGGAGCTTCGCCCCGGATAATCTATGAAGAGCAGCTTCACCCCCGGGGAGCTTCGAAGAGGAGCTTCATCCATAGGAGGTGCTAAGAAGAGGAGCTTCACCCCGAGGGGTTAAAAAGATGAGCTTTCCCCCGAGAAGTGTAATATCCCGGACGGATATTACATTGTATAAATTATTATTTTATTATTATTTTGTTTTAATTCCAGAATTGAAAAATTTTGGTGGTTGTCACCCAGTTTTGTTCATAAACATTATATGTACACACATACCAGTCTGTATACATCCATATTGTATCAAATTGGAACTGTAATCTTCCGAATTGATAATAAAATTTATTTTATTATTATTTCCGAAATTAAATTATTTTATACGGATTATGCGAAGATTCTCAGTATACACATATATACATACGTATGTGTGAAATTAGTACATTGTACAAATTATGTGGTGTGTATTTTTGGACAAAATACTTGTCTTTGTCATGACAATTTAAGTTAGATGGTTAAGTTTTAAGGAAAGACTAACCCTAGGATTAAGTGTACATGAAAGAATTAGGAGTTGTTCTTCTAGAAACCCTCTCTCTTCCACCTCACCCTCACACCCATACTTCCACCTCACCCTTGCCCATCCCTAGGTGAGGCCGGCCATACCTTGCCCAAGGGGCTTTTTGAAAAATGTCTTAGTGCATTTTGCACTCTCCACCTTCTCTCCATCCTATAAATACCCCCTCCCTTCACTCTTGTCTCATTTTTTTTAGAAAGACAAAAAGAAAGAAAGGAAAAGAAAGAAAGAACAAACCTCTAACTTGAGAGTTTTCATTGTAGGTTTCCATAGGAGTTTTCCTAGGAGCTAAGGGGAAGGAGAAGGGTAGCAATCTAGTTCTTCCTTCAAGGAAAATTAAGGTGGGGGTTTCTCCATGTTTATGTGTGTGTTGTTTCTTTTGTTTTGTGTTGTTCTTGTTCTTTTTGGGCGTTGTTGTGCTGTTTTTTTTTTTTGTTTTGGCATGTTTTTATGTTAGCAACTTGAGCTAACATTTGTATGGACAAAAGAAAGAACCTCATGAGTGAATGGTAGAACCTAATAAAGAACATAAAGATCGAACCTTTAATGGTTGTAATTGTTGTTCTTGTTGTTATTGTTTTGGACTAATGAACCTAAGCATATGGAGGATTGTATATACACTCATTTGGATTTTAGGACTTGACTTGGACATATGCATATGAATATTTGTGTACATACCCATTTGGGATGTAGAACTCAAACAAGGACTTTGGCATAAGCACATGAAAGTTATAAAGTAGAATAATTACTAGCATAAGCACATGGGAGTTATAAAGTAGAATAATTACTACCCATTTTGGGGTTGTAGACTATTAAAAATAAGCCTTTCTTTTGTTTATTGCTCTCTACTTTGATAATTAACAAATCTTGTTAACTCTTAGTTTAATAAAAAGTTTACTTTGTTGTATATAAGAACTAAGAGGTTAAAGAAAAGAATGTTGTAATATGTAGGGCTTGTAATTTATAAAAAGGTAGATTTTTGTAGTATTGTAATTCATAAAGTTGGATTTTTGTAATGTTTTAGGACTTGTAATTCATAAAGATCATGCTTAAGTAGTAAGTAGATATTTCATGTTAAGTTGTAGTAACATCCATGCTTAAGTATTAATAAAGATCCGTACTTAGTAGTAGGTATCCATGCTTAAAGTGTAGTAGATACTCATGCTTGAGTTGTAGTAGATACCTTGCTAATTTGTTGTAGGAACTCATGCTATGTTCTAGACCATGCACATTTTGTTGAAGAATAAATTGTAGTATCCATGCTTAAGTTAGAATAAGTATCCATGTTTAGGTATACTAATTATCCATGCTTAGTTGTAGCAATTTTCCATGTCTAAATAAGTATCCATGCTAAGGTTGTTGTAGGAAAGTACAATCCATGCTTAGATTGTTGTAGGAAAATTATATACCATGTTAGATTATTGTAGGATTGATACTTATGCTATATATCATATAAGAATGTTGTACCATGATGCTAAGTAGTATTACCATGTTTAGAATGTTGTAGGTTCTTACTTAAAATGTATACCATGCTTTAGGTTGGTGCTTAAGTAGAATACCATGCTTAGGAATGTTGTAGATTCATGCGAAGAATATATCCATGCTTAGATTGTTGTAGGATTGATTTCAAATTACATACCATGCTTAAATTGTTGTAGGGTGTGGTAGTAAAGAGTCCATGTTTATGTTGTATCCATGCTAGATTGTGTAGGTTTGATATAGTAAAGAAACCCCTTATGCTAGATTGTAGTAGTAGATGTTCTACTTATGTTGTTTTCATGCTTAGATTGTTGTAGATCAACATACCATACTAGATTGTAGTAGGTTGATGCTTGTGATATATACCATGCTTAGATTGATTGATATACCATGCTTAGATTGTTGTAGATTAATATTGAAGTTGTATACCATGCTTAAGAATGTTGTAGGTTGATGCTTAAGTATGTAATAAAAGGACCATGCTTAAGATAGTAGTAGACATTCCTGCTTAAGTGTAGTAAGGATCCATGTTAAGAAATAGTAGACATTCAAGCTTAAGTCGTAGTAACATTGTGCTTGAATTATAGATCATGCTTAAATTATAGTAGATATCCATGCTTAAGCATAGTAATCATTCATGCTAAGTTATCGTGAGTTCATACTTATGTTGTATGAATGTTGTAGGGATTGTAGTAGAGAACTCAGGTTTATCTATGCTTAAAATATATACCATGCTTTAGGGTGATGCTTAAGTAGTATGTCATGCATAAGATTGTTGTAGGTTCCTACCATGCTTGAGATTGTTGTAGAATGATGTTTAAAGTTGTATACCATGCTAATTGTTGTAGGTTAAAGTAGTAAAGGAAATCATGCTTTGTTGTATACCATGCTAAATTGTTAATACTCATGGGTAAGTTGTAGCAATTAACCATGCTTAAAGTAGTAGGAGATATCCATGCTTAAATCTAGTAGCTATTCATGCTTTAAACTTATAGTAGCTTTCTACTTAAGCAAACATTCATGCTTAAGTTGATCCATGCTTAAAGTAGTAGTAGATATTCATGCTTAAGTGTGAGTAAAGTCCATGCTTAAAATAGTAGTAACCATTCTTGTATTAATGGTAGATATCCATGTTGTAGTTGTAGTGTTTAGCAAAGAAACTAGCATGTTGTAGTCGTATTAACTATCACATTTTAGTTGTAGTGTTAATGAAGAACCTTCATGTTGTAGTTATAGTATTAACTATCATGTTATAGTTGTAATGTTTCGTAAATAAACTATCATGTTGTAGTTGTGGTGTTAGTGAAGAACCACCATGTTGTAGTTGTCGTGCTTGTGTTGTGAAGTAGTTCTAGTTAATCCCCTAGAAGGAATCCCATGTTTGAGATTACATAGTTAGAGCCATGCATATTTGAATGGGGTATTGTAGCATTCTAGTTAAAAGAACCATGCTTGAATTATATATGGTAGTGAAAGATTAAAAAGGAACCACGAACCCATGCATCTAGCTCCTAGGTGATTCTAGCTCAAACTTGAGAGAGAACCCAAGAGTCTAGTTGCATGTAGTTTTAGTTCGTTTTAGAAAAAAAACCGTGGATTCTAGTTGTGTGAGGTTCTAATTGAAATTGGACCTTATCATGGGAACATTCCTCATCCTTATGGGTAATAAGGGTTGGGAAGGTCACTAGTAATTGTTAGCTCGATAAAAGTTGTTATGTCGCTTTGGGTTTCTCATTGGTAGAATGTCTATTTTAGACTAATAGTGGATTCTTCTGTTGCTTCTAATTGTACAAGACCAAGTTTGCTAGTAAGCAAGTTTGGTTGCTTCTAGGTTTGATTACCTGTATGGTTGTTTTTATATGTGGTTTTGCTCGTACGTGGCTCGACTGGCCCGTATGTAGCTGTGGGTCTCATACGCAGCTCGACTGGCCTGTATGTAGCTGTTGGTCTCATACGCAGCTTATTTGGCTGGTATGTATGTTGTTGTCTCATACGTAGCCTGCTTGGCTCGTATGTAGTTGTTGGATTCATACATAGCTTATTGGCTCGTATGTATTCGGTTTACTCGTATATATAGCTTATTAGCTAGTACACAATTTTGTTGTGCTCGTCTAGGGTGATATTATTACCCTAGGGGCTATTGACCATCAAGACATGTGTTTCCTTACTCCTAAGAAACTGTGGACGAGTCACTCCTTGTGTACCATGGATCTTAACCGGTGTAGGTTGATCGTGGACCGGAGTATAGACGAAATCCAAGTTCAGGGTAGTGGCATGCAGGAATATTCGTATTGCCGGGGTCTTGGGTCGATAGGCCATTAACCAGATCCTTAGGGATTCTGGTAAGTATAGGTCGAGCAGCCTATTAGAGTTTTCTTGCGAAGTCTAACTTAAGACTCAGCATGTTGTGTAAGTTCTATTGTCATCCCTCAGTCTGTTTAGGGTTAGTGACATTGTTAGGATAGTAACTTATGGCTATTACTACTTAACCTTTTCCCTTTTGCCGAAGGGAAGGAGTTGGTGTTAAGGGTGATTCCTTATGATCCGACCTGTCCTATAGGCCTGCATTAGGTGGTGTTATTGGGTTGTACCCTTCTTGTCAAAGGGATACGGTCTGTGCCTTCTCACGAGTTGGGAGCACGAGATCCGTATCTCGTCTGTTAATTTCTGAAGTGCCTTGATAAGAGGGAGCGATTCTTGTCGGATCCAGGGGGATGGACCCCCAAAACTCCATCTTGGCATGTATCTAAGGGCGAGGAGCCGTAGATTACGGTCTGGCTAGGGGGCGGCAGGGGATACTTCAAGCTAACCTGATTCTGCGGAAACTCCAAGGATTCATCAGATATTTGAAGGAGGTCCGGTGCACCTGGTGGAACTAGACCGTTATAGGGCAACCACATCAGTCATGTCTAATCTTCAGAAACAATTTGAGTACAAGAGTAGAACTCATAGCACGGGTTCAAATCCCTATAATGAAGAGACGGCTTGAGATGGGCACATTTAGTATGGGCTGCATGTTGCTTCAGAGACTTGCTGGCATTAGAATAGGAGCATCCTAGCCTTAGTTGATATTGCTTTAGATTCTAGTCATAGCACTCACAAACACTTAAACTACACTGACACATTTGCCATGGTTGTATGTTTGTTTTGGGAGATTTGCTGCTAGTTATCAGCCTTAAAGCATCAGTGAATACTGACGTCCCCACTTCATTAGGTACTGGATCACAGAAGTACAAGTGCGGGATTCAGGAGGACTCAAGGTAAGGAAAGCGAGGAGTCGATGTCATCTTAGTTTCTGCTGTAATATTTATGTTGATTATCTATTTGTTGAAAAGTACCCAAGTGGGAATTACCAAGTATTGTTCTTCATTCATTGTACTCTGATGTAAATTGTTGAAAGTTGTAATACTTGGGATTGTAAAGGTATTATTGTAACACTGTTGTAATGTATTGCAGTTGCATAACATTCAAACTTGTAATACATTTTGTGTTGAATAAAAAATTTTAAATTTTTCTGTGTTTCTGTGTATTGTGACTAATTGAAGAAAAGATTCTAGCTTATATCACGGTTTCCCGGTTACTGGGAAATCGGGGCGTTGCAAGAAGTTTCGAAGAGGAGCTTCAACCAGGAGGGGAACTATAAAGAGGAGCTTCGCCCCCGAGGGGCTAAGAAGATGGGCTTTCCCTCGAGAAGCTTCATCCCTGAGGGGAGCTAAGAAGAGGAGCTTTGCCCTCAAAGAGCTAAGAAGAGGAGTCTGCCACCGAGGAACTATGGAGAGAATCTTCACTCCTGAAGAGCTGCGAAGATGAGCTTTGCCACCGATGAGCTACATAGAGGAGCTTCAACCCCGATGGGCAATGAAGAGGAGCTCCGCCTCTGGGAACTACGAAGATGAACTTTGCCCATGAGGAGCTACGAAGAGGAGCTTCGGCCCGAGGAGCTTCACCATCGTGGGTAGCTTTGCCATCAGGGGAGTTACCCAGAGAAGCTTCAGCATCGGTGAGCTACGAAGAGAAGCTTTGCCATCGGGAGAGATCCGAAGAGGAGCTTCACCATGGAGGTGCTACATAGAGTAGTTTCACCATAGAGAAGCTACGAAGAGGAGTTTTGCTTTCAGGGAGGTACGAAGAGGAGCTTCGCTCCCGAGGGGTTAAGAATAGGAACTCTGCCACCAGGGAGCTTTGAAGAGAAGCTTCACACCCGATAAGCTACAAAGATGATTTTTGCCACCGAGGAGCTGCGAAAAGGAGCTTCGACCCCTATGGGCTAGGAAGAGGAGCTCTACCACCGGGGAGCTTTAACGAGAAGCTTCGCCCCAGAAGAATTGTGAAGAGAAGTTTTGCCACCGAGGAGCTACGATGGGAAGCTTCGACTCTAATGGGCTAAGAGGAGCTTTGTCACCGGGTAGCTTTGAAGAGAAGCTACACCCTCGAAGAGCTGTGAAGATGAGTTTTTCCACTGAGGAACTATGAAGAGGAGCTTCGACCCCGATGGGCTAAGAAGAGGAGCTCTTCCCCCGGGGAGTATCAAAGAGGAGGTTCAACACCGGAGAGCTATGAAGAGGAGCTTCACGCCCGAGGGGCCCAGCATATGGATTGGAAGGCTGATAAGGGTTTCCCAATTGTCTTAATCTCAACTTTTGTCTTCTTTGCGTTGTCGCCCACTAAGTTAAGTCAGGGGTTTGAGGGAGCAACTCTAGGGAGTGGTTTGGGCTTCGAGCTTATGGCTTGGAATTGGCAAGCTTTGGGAGTAGCTCTAGGGAAGAGCCAGACTCTGAACTTGTTGCTTGGAGGTGATGAGCTTCGGGAGTAGCTCTAGGGATGGAGCAGAGAACCGAACTCATTACCTTTAGTTGATGAGTTGTTTGCTCCGTGTTTTCTTCACATTGGATCGAAGTCTTTAGTGTTTGCTAACGTTGTAGTGGCACCATTCTTCTTTTTAATGACAGACTATTTTATATATTGGGGAGGCCCTCGGGATGCTGAGCATACTCTGGCTTACAACAAGTCACGTGTGATAGAGTTGGAGCTCTCTCTGCTAAAGGCGGTGTTGGTTGGAAGAGACATGGAGTTTGCCTGTCTAAGGAAGGCTCGTCTTGATGGTTCGAGATGTCGTGTGTACTGGGGCAAAAGACTTCAGGAGAACGGATCCCTAGGGATGTCCAAAGTGAGTGGTCAGGACCTCAAGCACGGCTTCGGGCAAGAGGGGGGGTGTTCATGGTAGTGAGGCAAGGATTCAATTTGTGGGGTTGGAACCCCTCTTCGACAACTCGGGCGGCGGTGGTGGCTCTTCATTGGTGAAGAAGTGTCTTAAGCTCTCTAGACCAAAGTGTCCCCCTTCCTTTCCATCATGAGTAATCAAAGTGGAGAACCCCAATGTATTTTGCTTTTAGGTTTGTGCCAGGAATAAGAGACTTATCGTGTATTCCCTAGCTTGTAGTATGAATTGGATGTGAACAAAGGTCTTCCAAGGGTATTTGTCTTGACTTTTGGCTTCTTTGTGTTAAATGCTGAACTTTGTATTTGTTCCTCCGTGTTGGTCACCATTGCTTGGAGAAAATAATAGGAATTGCCTTGGGGAAGGGCTGCATTCTATGCTTGCTTATTGACAAATCGATGAGTTTCAGGAGTGGTTCGAATGGTTACTTCGAACTCCAAACCCGCATGTTTGCATATTTTTGGCATTGCTACAGTATAATGTATATTCCGTGTAACCCTTATTCCCAATTGGGGGTTTTTCTTTGCATTATTATTCATTTCTTTTCTTCTTTATCTTTTCTGAACCTCTGTGATTTTGCTAATTGATAATAAAATTTGTTATTTTCTTCCAATTTGATTTATTCTTCCAATCTATTTAATTTTATTTCTATTGAACCCTGAAAAATTTGTTGTTCATCCTATTTAAATTTTGCTCATTGAATACTCCAATTAGCTATTATAATCCTTTTCTTTTTCCTATTGAATTTAAACTCAAACCCGCATCCAAACCTTATAACCCGCACCCGCTACCCATTAACCCACATTCTAATACTCCATATATACTAATCACCCCCTAATCCTAATTATCTAACCCTAATTACCCTACTAATATCTCAGCCGCCTAATCCCTCGACTCATCTTCTTCCTCCTCACGCTTGCCTCGTCGAACACATCTTCTCCCTCGTTGCCCCTTCATCTCCCCTCCTCAACCACCACACCACCACCAACATCAACCTCTTCCTCTTCCTCCTCGCCGTGTAACCAACTCATCACCATCACCCATCACCGCAATCCCCTGCACCATCGTCGCCCTCCAAACTCATCGATTCCATCGCTGCTCCTTACCTCCTTCGTCATCCTCACCATCGACACCACCTTGCTGCCCTCTCCCCGCAGTCAGCACCTCGAACTCATCACCATCATCCCACCGCCATGTGCACCGCCACTAGTTGCTGTCGAAGTCGAAGTCCCTACCGTTGTTGTTCATCCGCTGTTTGCTGTTGAGTGCTGCTGTTTGCTGTTGTGTGTTGCCGTTTGCTGTGTTGGGATTTTGTTGTTTTCTATTTGCTGTTCCGTGCCTCGCACATGCTCCGCCCGTGGTTTGCACGTGTATTGTCGCCGTCGGGATCCTAATCCTGTTATTCTCTCATTTGGATTAATCACCGGTATAAAGCAGGTCCTTTTGAACCAATTTATTATTTGTGTTCAAGAATTCTTTTGATCTCCCGCATGTAGTTCACATTCCACTTATCTTATATATTTACTTAATATTTGTTCAGGAGATTATCACGGATTCATCGGCGAAACCAAGTGATAATTCTCTTTTCGTGCCAATATCCTTGACTCAAACCCATGCCTTATTGTACATTGTATATGCATGAAATACATCAAAACTATTAGATCTATGTTATAGAATTAATTGATGATTAGAATGTTCCCGATTGAATATGATTTTCGTGAATTAATTGCCATGATTATGAAATGCCACGTTAATATTGAAATTGCATGCTGCTAATTAAATAGAGCTTTTGTTACTTTATTGCCATGAAATTGCATGTTTACATGTTTAAATTATTGCCAATTCATATTTATCTATCTGCTTTGCCTGCTATCTGCCTTATTTTGCATTAAATATTTGAATCAGTTACTGTAAGAATTAAGTAGAACTTTGTAAACATCACTCTCTGAGTCTATTTTCAGAAAATTCGATGGATCTAAATTCTGATTCTAAATCTGCTAGATATCATACTTTTAGTACTGATGGGTCTGGATTTCCAGATTTGCAATTATGTATATCAACATGAATGGTTATTGAAAAGAAAATGTTAACAGTGGAATTTAAATTTGAAATTAACCTGGTTGAAACTAGACATGATTAGGAGTCACCCTGAATTTTTCTAGAATTATTTGATGAATATGCAGACCCAATATGTACTTGTAAAGATGACTCTAAGTTTCTGTCTGAACATAGAAGTAGTAAAGAATAATATTTTACACCTAGTTTCTGTAGTTATCATATGTCGTGTGTATATTGTTAAGGACTGTGTCTTGAATACTCATTGTTCAGATTAGAAGAAGGTAAGATGAAGCACGGAGGTCGAACTGTCGAAGTGAGTAGAAGAAGAAAACATCGGCAGCAAGGTGCAGGCATAGTTGCGGTCGACTGTACCCCCCGACCATGCCCCCTGACCGCTCGTAGTACAAGGATTGTACGAGAGAGGTACGGTTCGCCGGTCTTGTTGGACGGTCGACCGACCGCAGCGCTGTGTTCGTTTTGGGCTTTGATTTGTTAGGTCGTTTCAGCCCAATCTTCAACTCCAAGTTAGATCGTGCAGCTCCTATTCAGTTACTTCTTTTCCAGGTTATATCGAATGGCTGAGAATCAAGATTAGACCTAGGTTTCTCTCGATTCTTCTATATATATATTGTAAACTCCTTCTTTATAAGAGTAGAGTACTTCATAAATTATTTTCTCCATTGCAAAGAGAGGCTCGAGAGAGAGATAGTTCTTGGTGGGTGAGTTTAATTCCTTGTATTAAGTGAATCAATAACTCCTTGTAATCTCTTCTAGTTGAATATCGACGCAGATGTGTGTGAGGAAGATAAAGCTTTCAACCTGATATATTCACTGCCAGATTCGTATGAGCCTTTGATCACTACCATGCTACACTGTAGATCTGCCAAGGAGAGTATTTTGGTAGATGGTGTAATCAAAGCATTGAAGAAAAATCAACTTAGGAAGGAGACCCATAAAGCATCATCGTCTATTCCTACAAGTTGTCTAGCAGTGGATGGTCCTTCGGGGGGGAGACAATGTGCTTTGCAAAAGGATTCGATCCGTTGCCGATATTGCAAGAGGACAGGGCATATCAAGAAAGGCTGTTGGAAATTGCAGAATCAGGAGAGCGCAAAGAACGGGAGTTCAGCCACTAATGTGGTCAGTGCATTTGATTCAGGTGGTTCGTGTCCTCTTGTTTCAAATTCTTTAGAAGTGGATTCTAGTTGGTTTCTTGACTCAGAAAGTTCTTCTCATATTTGCTCTGAGAGGGAGTTGTTTTCTACTTAAAAGTCGACTACAGAGCATTGTGTGACAAAAGGAACTGAGGAGATTTGTGAAGTAGTAGGTGAGGGGACAGTTGAGTTGAAGATGCTAGGTCTAAATATGTTCACTTTAAGGGATATTTTGCATATTCCTCGGTTGAAATGGAATATGATTTCCTTGGAAACTCTTGATGCACGGGGCTGCAGGTACACAGCTCGAGGTGGAGTTCTGTCTGTTTTTCAAGATCGTCGTAAGGTGATTAGAGGTATGAGAGTGGTTGGGCCAAGCCAAAACAATCTCTTCAAGCTTTGGGGAATCTGAAATACTTGTGCAAGTGTTGCTTCTTTTTCCGTTATTCCCGCAAGCTCAGCTAGTTTGCCGCAACTAGATTTATCGAGACGAAACCACGACGTTCGAATATCATCGAGAGGTGGAGAAAGCCTAAGGGTAGGTGGAGTTTGTGCGAAGTTTGGCAACTTCGTGAGTACATCTACGGAGGTGTACCCTTAAAGGGGTATACTAGATTCGGAGAGATTGGGTAGAGATCATTTCAACTAGAAGAAGAAGCTATTGTTCTAAGTTTTATTTGCCAGTGGAATTTATTAGAGTTTGGAGATGAGTAACACATCATGTCATAGCACTCGTATGCAATCTAATGTGGAGTTTGTTAGGATTTTGTCTTGAATACTCATTGTTTAGATTAGAAGAAGGTAAGATGAAGCATGAAAGTCGAAGCGTCGAAGTGAGTAGAAGAAGAAAACAACAACAACAAGGTGCAGGCATAGTTGCGATCGACTGTCCCAAGTTGCGGTCGATCGCACCCCCCGACCGTTCCCCCCGACCGCTCGTCGTACAAGGATTTTCCTAGAGAGGTACGGTCCACCGGTCTTGTTGGACGGTCGACCGACCGCGGCACTGTGTTCATTTTGGGCTTCGATTTGTTAGGTCGTTTCAGCCCATTCTTCAACTCCAAGTTAGATCGTGCGGCTCCTATTCGGTTACTTCTTTTTCAGGTTATATCGGATGACTGAGAATCAAGATTACACCTAGGTTTCTCTTTATTCTTCTATATATATTGTAAACTCCTCCTTTATGAGAATAGAGTACTTCATAGATTATTTTCTCCATTGCAAAGAGAGGCTCGAGAGAGAGATAGTTCTTGGTGGGTGAGTTAATTCATTGTATTAAGTGAATCAATAACTCCTTGTAATCTCTTCTAGTTGAATATCAGATCTCCTTATATTTCTCCCCGAATTAAGCAAAAGCTAACCGGGATAAGTCATCGGTGTGTTTGTGTTAGTTTGGTGGATCTACTTGCTTGCTCAATTTATTCGTCTTATCTACTTCGATTTCCTCATTGCTCTATTTAGTTTCGCTGCGACAACGGGCGTTGGTTGACGCCCCAATCCCAACATATATGCGTTGAAACGGGAAGAGAGTCTAGTTTCTAAAACTCTTGACGGATCCTGATTTGCTTTCCTGTAGTAATGGAAATCTCTGTTTTGGTACAACAACGTCTGGCTGTCCAGAATTTATGCTTTGTATTGATTTAATGTAAACACTTTTTGCCTTGCATGTAATGATTATAATTGGTCACACCTTGCATTACACAACCTTGACATCTTTTTTCATGATCACATTAGGATGTAATAAAATAATAACAAGTCGGGGTATTAAGGGTTGACTTGGTAGTGAACAATCAGAGATGTACTCGGTTGGGCCCTTACCACTTGACTGATTATTGTTACGGACTGTTGGCCATGGATTACTTTTTACTGACTGTTAATTAATATTTACTGATTGTTAATTACTATTTACTGTGACGAGTACATGATATGTAGAGTTCACCATCACAGTCTAAAACGATCAATGTTTGCATGCACCGAACTTGTGGTGTGGGACACAGTATTATGTGCATTAGATAGGTTAATAAAATGAATAATAACTCTAGAATGACATTGCATGCTTGATCTCGTATATTGTTATCAATATTGATCATGAATTGTAATTATTGATTATTGCATAATTAAATATAGACTCTTGACTTTATCGCCAACCGTTGTTTTATTCCTTGACTTTGATCCGGTCCTTTATTCTTGATATACCATGCTTTTATTGTTCTCTGTTTTTCACAACTTGATATCCATGACTTGCTCTAACGGATATTATTTTTTCTCTATTTTAGATCACGAGTTTGCAGGTACTCAAGGAATAATACCCGAAGGACTTGGTGAGCAATAATTCTAGAGAATGGAGCTCAAAAGAATAGACTGTATTGATTTTCTCTTATGCTATTTTCCTTGAACATTGTTATTATTATTGTACTTTGTTTTTGTTTTTGGGCTTTATAACCCGAAGTTTGTTTTCCCGGATGTTGGATATTATGTTTTGGATTATTTCATTGATTATTGAAGATATTCTTCGTTTATGTGATTATTTGCTCTTGCGTGGTTGTGATTATTTTTTTTATTGTTGAGTTAGACTAGTACAGCTTATGGGTGATGCTTACATCATTCTCTGGGCCTTTGTTACACGCTCGTATTTATGTATTTTGCAAAGCGGGGCGTGACATTCCGGGTGCTACAGAGTTCCAATTGGGGCGTATGACCTGTCATTTCGAAGAGGGCTCGAAGGTCTACAAGTTCTGTTTAGAAGTTGGTTAAGGGTTCGTCCGTCTTCAGGGTCAGAATAATCCTGTGATGTTTTTGTCTCTGGGAGGTTGAGAAGATGAGCTTCGCCAATGGGGAGCTACAAGTAGGAAGTTTATGGTGTCGAGGTGAGTTGCGGGAGCAGCCTTTAGGGAAGGTCTGGATTCCACCTTGATTGTTTAAGAGTTAACACTGTTTCCGGAGTAGTTCGAATGGTGACTTCGATTCCGAACTCACATGTTTGCAAGTTGTGGGGGGTGACTTCGAGCCATGATTGTGAACTCCGAGCTAGTTGTTTAGTGAGTTAGAGATTTATAGGAGCAATTCGAGTGGCGAGTCGAGCTCCAAACCTACTTGTTAACGAGTTGTTGGTGTAGTTTTGAGCCATGAGTTTGGACTCTGTACTTGCTGATTGAGAGTTAGTGAGTTAAAGGAGACATTTGAGTGGCGAGTCGAGCTCCGAACCCGCTTGTTAGCGAGTTGTTGGAGCGGTTTTGAGCCACTAGTTTGGACTCCACACCTGCTATTTATATGGAGTGAGCCATTTGTTGGTATAGCTCATAAGAGGAGCAGAGAACCGCACTCTTTGTTTTCATCAGGAGAGTTGTACAACAATTTGAGAAAGAAATGTTGAATTTATTGAAAAGTCAATCTAAGTGGCTGCCTTGATGGGGGCTAGCCTTTATTGCATACTTTGGCCATTACAGACATCGACCTTATTAGAAATTGAAAACCTACTTCTACTAGAGGTTGTTAGGCTCCCTCGTGGAACTTTCTATAATGCACTTTCGATGGCTCCTTGCCCCCCAGGTCTTCAAGTCAGTAAGCTTCTGGCTGGCAGCTTTGGAGAACAAGTTATTTTTGACTCGGTGGAGGAGAACTTGGTTCGTCTGGAAGCACTTGGTCTGAAATTCATTGGAGAAAGGGATCTTTCTAGGTCATTACTTGGCTCAGAAATGACTTGATTGTTCCCTTGGAGGAACTCTAATGCTTCAAGTGAGAGGACAGAGCCCCCATTGTAGTAATGTAGTACCTCCGAGCTGTCTCTTGGCTCTCTCTGTCTTCTTCTACCCCTGCTGGCATCAGGAACATTATTTTTCATATGAAAAGCTGAGGGTACTATATTAAGTGCTGCTAGGCTGGGTCGGCCAAGGATAGCATTGTAAGAGGCCTTCACATTGACAACCATGAAATCCATTGCCTCGGTTCGAGTTGTTGGGGTCTTTCCTACAGCACATCATGGGTGATAATTCTTTTGATTTGGATTGTGACCCCAGAGAACCCATGGAGAGTGTAATCGGAGGGCTTCAAATGTTTCCAAGACAGCTTGAGGTCTTCAAAGGCTTCAAGAAAGTGGTTGTTGATTGAAATTCCATTGTCCACTACGATGTGACGTACCTCATGGTTGGCCATGTAGAGACTGATTACAAGCGCGTTGCAGTGAGACATTCGAACGTCCTCAAGGTCATTGTCTTAGAATGTCACTGGAACCCACATACTCTTGGCTGGGGGGGATGTTATGCACTGAATTTACCTCTCGGACAAACACCTTCCGGGAGGAGTTTGATTCTCCTCCCATGGGTCCATCATGGACGGAGTGGAGTACCACCCTCTGTTCTGAGTCTTGGGACTCGAAACTCCTTTTATCGCTCTTGTTAGCTCCTCGAACAGGAAGGGATTCAGATCTGTCTTTCTGAACGGACCTGGAGAGGTGACCCTGTCAGATGCGAGCATCAATTTTGTTTCTAAGGACTCGACAGTCATTAGTGTTGTGACCATGGTTCCTATGGAATCGACACCATTGGCTTATATCCCTTCTTCTGTTAGGGTTCATACTAGGAGGCAGAGGCAGTAGCTCATCTCCCTAGATCTCCATGAGGATTGGTGAAAGGTTAGTGCGGAGAGGGGTGAACTTGCCGAAGCGAGGGACCGGAAGAGGTGACGTTGGCTCGACTCATCTTTTTAGGACTTATTAGGCCCTTCCCCATCCACACTTCTTCATTTGTATCCGGACAATGGCTCATTTTGGTCCCAGGATGAAGAATCTCCTCAGCTCGGATGTACTTGCCAGACCTCCCGAGGAGGCTTCTTGGCAAGAGAAGCTTTAAGGTTGGTGTCACAGACGTTGTGGAGGAAGGCAGTTATTGCCACCTCCAAGTTAAGGGTAGGGATGGACCTGGACTCGACTATGAAGCATCCAACATAGTCCTTGAGCGTCTCCCCTAATCTTTGTTTCAGTTCAAGCAAGGAAACACTCGTCTTCTTGGTTCGGCGGCTGCTTATGAAGTGGATAAGGAAGTGCTCCTCGCATTGGTCGAAGGAGAAGATGGAGCTTGGAGAAAGGTGAAAGTGTCACTCCCTTACTGACCCCTTCAACGTGGTGGGGATGTCTTGCAGAGGAGTGCATCCGAGGCATGATGGATCATCATGAGAGTTTTAAAACTCTCGATATGATTAGTCGGATCAGATCCTTTGTTGTAGGACTCATAGTGTGGCGACTTGAAGTTCTCAGGGATGTGGGCTTCCAAGATTGATTATGAGAAGGAGGTCTGCTATGGAAGAAGCTTCGGGCTTGACGGTCTTCCTCTCGGTTGATTTTTTTAAAACGGTCCTCTTTCTATCGGAGTCGGCGAAGAACTGGGTCTTTGTAGAACCCCGTATTTTCAAATATTATTTTAATTGTTTGAAAATGAATTTAAATGATTTTTGAGGATTTAATAAATGTTTTCTAAGAAATTTATTCTTTGGTACACGTGCAAAACACGTGCAAATGACCTTTCAGAAGTTTGAAAAGTTAAGTTTTCTTTATGAAAAATCACTATTTATTATTTGAGAATTATTTAGTATTTTTCCAGATTTTTCTGAAATTAAATGTGCGTATTTGCAATTTTTGAGAAAAGAAGGACTTATTTGCAAAATTGACAATTTTGAGGGTTGAAGTGCAAAATATGTTTTCTGGACTTACCGATCAGTACTTGTTGAGGTTTGAGAATATACTTTTCTATTAGATCCTAATTTAAAGGACATTTGGTTTAATTTTCAAAGAAAGGAATTACATATGCAAAAATGTATTTTGAAAAGGAGTACTTTGTAAAGTGGGAATAAAACCCTGATTTTCTATCCGGCACATATATAAGAGAAATTCTCCTTCCAGCCGTCATTTGTTAAAAAGAATACAGATTTTGGTGATTTGGGTTTGAAGAACAAAGGAGGATTCTTGGATCTAGCAAGGAGAAATTTGTGGATCTTTTCGTCAATCAAGGTGAGTTGGTTTGTTTTGTTGTGTTTGTTTTGCTTGTTTATTTAATTGATGAATGGCATAGGATCTCTCGTTACGCTTATTTGTGATCATTGTACCATTATTTTGTTAGTCCCATTGTATATGATATGGATTCTTTATTTGATATGGACGATTAGAACTTCTATTTGATATTTGGACCATGATGAGAAAAAGATGTAGATTTGTTGAGGATATGTGGATTTATGAGATCATATTGTTGGAAAGCAAATTAAGAATTGTTTATGTTGTGATCAGATGATAAACATTTGGATCTTGAGATTGTAGATCAGATTTTGACTGAGTTAAGGAAGACATTTGAAGAGAAAAACCCTAATTGAAGGATTATGAGTTTAGATCATGAGGATATGAGATTTGAGTATTTGATTGATTGAAAAATGTACCCATGATGGAGACTGTTGAGAATTGTTCATTTGCCCGAATATAAATTAACTTTATGATCAGTAATTCTTTAGAAAACTTCAAGATGATTTTGTGTTCAGATCTGTAGCCGTCAGTCGACTGATCTGATGTGCAGTCGACTGGTACGAGCCTACTGTGTATATTTTGAGTCTTGAGATTTGTTCGGGACAGTCGACCTAGACTGAGGTCAGTCAACTGGTCCTCTGCTGGTGATTTCGTTCAGTTCCTTCGGGACGGTCGACTGATAACTTAACAAGTCGACTGATCTTCCCTTAGTTTATTTCTGAGAAGTGTTGGATTATGCCCTCTGGACAGTCGACTGGTCCATTGTACAGTCGACTGGTCCTGAAGGATCTTTGTATTTGATTTGAGATATTTTGTTTAGTGTTTGATTTTGAGACATTTGTTTAGTACTTGATTCTGAGATATTGTTCAGTATTTGATGTTGAGATATTTGTTCAGTGTTTGATTTTAAGATGTTCAGTTAAGTATTGGTTTTTGAGATGTTCAATTAAGAACATGATTTTGGAAATACTTTGTTGAGCCACTTGTTAAGTGGAATTTGTTCAGATATTTGTTTTGAGTCTCTAGAGGTACGTGGCCCTAGTATACCGGTATTTGTTCAGTCATTTGTTGAGGCCCTTTGAGGCGAATTTTCAGTTATTCAGATTTTTAGTCCGGTAGGGTACACTACTCTAGGAGATTTGTTCAGCAACCCAAACTAATAAGGACAGGCATTAGTAGTGTCATGACGAATGAGAACTTGAGTTATGCACCTCAGTATGACTTCTGATGTAGGATTAGTCTCCTGAATTATCCAAGTAGTTAACTTGAGATGTGTGAATTATCTCCGGAATTATCCAGGTAGTTAACCTGAGATGTGAGGTATTTCTCCGGAATTATCCAAGTAATTATCTTGAGATGTGGGATTGAACTACGGAATGATCGGAGTCGAGGCGACGCTTTTGGGGTATTATTGTGATGATGAGTCTATGTTTAGATGTGGGATGATCTCCTGAATTATCCAGGGTAAATACCTGTGATGTGGGATCAATCTCCGGAATGATCAAGCATGGGCAAATTATCATAGTTTATCTTCATCTCTGAGTAGTCATCGTTGTCAGCATGTAGTCATGATGTTTTCTTGAATCACTTTTATGCATTTGGATTTCCTGTTTTCAGCACGCACTTGGCTTTTGGTTTTGGTATCACCCCTTATTCTTTGTTGTTACTTCATACTTTAGTGTTGATTATTATTTGTTGGATATTATGTTTTATGTCCATTTATGTTATTTGTTTGATTAGTTGCCACTCACACCATTTTTATGGCTGACCCCTTTAGTTTGGGGGTTAGGGTTCAACTCTAGCCTCACTTGTTGCAGGTTACTGCTTAGGGTGGGAGGTTGGATGCTTAATGTTGCATTTGAGACTATTTGGACTATTTAGTTTTGTGTAAAATTTGTAAAGACATATTGTGTGGTTATTGAGTTGTAAATGTAAAGAAATATTTGTGTTGAGATGTTTGGACTTCCGCTGTAATTGTAATAATTGTTGTAATAAAGAAGAAAATGTTAGTGGTGTTGTTGGTGTTTATTGTTCTATTGAAGTGGATTGCTGGGATTTCGCCACTTATTTTCTAAGCTCTCATATTAGAAATTTGGGGCGCTACAGAGATTGGTATCAGAGCTCCGCTTCAATATAATAATAGACTTAGTATGACAACCAACCTAGGTGTGGACACTAGAGAGTGAGTACCTAGGTGTGGACATCAGAGTGTGAGTATCACATAGAATATGATGTTTGGTTTGAAATTATGGTTTGACTTTGCCATAGGACATTGGTATGAGTTTAAATTGTGAGTGTGTTGTTCTAACTTTACTCTCGTTTTGCAGTATTCAAAATGGTTGCACCCAGAGGTAGAAATGGTGGCAACAATGAGGATGGTTCTGGTAGTTCCCGAGGTAATGGGATCGACCTTGAAGCTGAGTTTGCCAAGGTATATCAGACGTTGAATACGCTGATGGCACTCAATGTGGCGCAGCAGCAAGCGCAGCAGCAGAATCCGCCACCGAATCATGGAGCTGGTCATGGATTGGTGAATGCCGACCCCATCAAGCAGATTGAATCCTTTAAGAGGATGAGGCCGCCAGTCTTTGAGGGGCAAGCTGATCCAACAGCAGCAGACGATTGGATTCGGAAGATGCAGACGATCTTCGAAGTGTCAGAGACTCCTGAAGCTAGCAAGGTGAAGTTGGCTTCGATGCAGCTGGAGAAAGATGCTGGTGTATGGTGGGAGTCATTGAAGAGGAACTTGGGAGATCAGCAGCTGACGTGGGAAGCTTTTCTGGAGGAGTTCAGAGATCGTTTCTTTCCTCTTGATGTTCAGGAGAAGAAGGCGACTGAGTTCATGAACCTTCAGCAGGGGAGCATGACTGTTCGGGAGTATGAGACGAAGTTCGCTCAACTTTCGAGGTTTGCACCAGAATTGGTCATGGATGAAGCAAAGAAGGCCAAAAAGTTTGAGCAGGGCTTGAGGCCGAACTTGAGGTCAAGGATGGTTCCGTTAGGCATCCGAAGATTCGAGAAGCTGGTCAGAAGAGCAGCGATGACTGAAGAGGATATGGACTTGTTTCAGAAGAAGCAGGATTCTTGGAACCGGAACAAGAGGCCAGCATCAGGCCAGAGTAGGAAGGGATTCCCCGCGAAGCAGGCGAAGTTCAGTGGACCGGTGCAGAAGGCGTCTGGAGCTCAGGGAGTGACCTGCTACTACTGCAAGGAAGTAGGACATTACAGGTCAGCATGTCCGAAGTTGGCAGAGCATGTTTGTTCTCAGTGTGGGCAGACTGGACACTCAAAGCCCCATTGTCCACAACTGAAGAAAGATGGTTCGGGTGGAAGCAAAGTCCCGAAGAGGCAAGGGCGAGTATTTGCATTGACCGAGGAGGATGCGAGAAACTCGGAAGATGTAATTCAGGGTATGCAGGAATTTTGATTTCTTTCATTTTTGAGTCAGTGTAATGAATAAAAGCTTTTCTTTCAGAATAATTTAAGATTGAGTATCATTCTTATTGTAACAGGAGTTGTTTTAATAAATGGAATAAAAGCAAAGGTTTTGTTTGACACTGGTTCATCGCATACATTTGTATCGCCAAGTTTTGCAAAGGGCTTAGGTTTGGAACCTAAATTGTTTCCAGGCAGAGTTTTGTCAGTGGCAACGCCGTCAGGCGAGGAGCTGGTAGCGGATCGATATTACGAGGGCTGTGATATCGAGATTGGTGGAAGGATGTTCGGCATCGACCTGATCGAGCTACAAGTGTTGGGAGTGGATGTCATAGTGGGCATCGATTGGATGGCTATTTATGATGCCACGATTGATTGCAAGCAGAAGGAGGTGTTGGTGAAAGCACCAGGTGGACCCGCAGTAACTTTTCAAGGGAAGAAGAAGATTCCGCAGGTGGCTGCAATGGTATCTAAGAAGTCTATTGCAGATGAAGTCCAGGGCATTCCGGTGGTTCGAAGGTTTCCTCGGGTGTTCTTGGATGATTTTCCAGGATTACCGCCGCAGAGAGATGTGGAGTTTTGCATCAATGTTCAGCCGGGGAGTGCGCCGATTTCCAAGGCTCCATACAGGATGGCACCTGTAGAGCAGGATGAAGTGAAGAAGCAGATTGAAGAGCTTTTGAGCAAAGGGCTTATTAGACCGAGTTCATCTCCGTGGGGAGCGCCAGTGTTGTTGGTTAAGAAGAAGGATGGGTCGATGAGGATGTGCATTGACTACAGGGAGTTGAACAGGGTGACTATTCAGAACAAGTATCCATTGCCGCGGATTGACGATTTGTTCGACAGGCTTCGAGGAGCAGCGGTGTTTTCGAAGATTGATCTGAGGTCAGGGTATCATCAGGTACGAGTCAAGGAGGAAGATGTGAGTAAGACAGCTTTCAGGACTCGTCATGGGTTGTATGAATTTTTGGTGATGCCATTCGGGTTGACGAATGCGCCAGCAGTTTTCATGGACATGATGAATCGGGTGTTGAGGCCATTCATTGATTCCTTCGTGGTGGTCTTCATCGATGATATCTTGGTATATTCGAAGTCGGAAGAGAATCATTCTAAGCACTTGACAGCGGTATTACAGACATTGCAGGAGCACAACTTGTATGCCAAATTGTCGAAGTGTGAATTTTGGAAGTCTGAGGTAGCTTTTCTTGGTCACATTCTTTCTAAGGAGGGAGTGGCTACTGATCCTCAGAAAGTGGAAGCAGTAAAGGATTGGCCCAGGCCGACGTCAGTGAAGGAAGTGAGAAGCTTCTTGGGATTAGCTGGTTACTACAGGAGGTTTATTCAGGGGTATTCTCAGATTGCTGTTCCATTGACAGGTTTGACCCGGAAGAGTGTGGCGTTCGTATGGACAGATAAGTGCGAGGAGAGTTTCCTTGAGTTAAAGGAAAGGTTGACTACCGCACCCATACTAGCATTGCCGCAAGCTGGAAAGGATTATGATATCTACAGCGATGCATCTCTCAGAGGTTTGGGATGTGTGTTGATGCAGGAAGGCAAGGTCATTGCTTATGGTTCGAGGCAGTTGCGTCCGCATGAGAAGAATTATCCGACGCACGACTTGGAGTTAGCAGCTATCATTTATGCCTTGAAGCTATGGAGGCATTATGTCTATGGTGAGAAGGTCAATATGTACACTGACCACAAGAGCCTGAAGTATATCTATCAGCAGAGGGATTTGAATCTTCGTCAGAGAAGATGGTTGGAAGTTTTGGAAGACATTCGTCCTGAGATCAAGTATCATCCAGGCAAGGCGAATGTAGTGGCTGATGGACTTAGCAGAAAGGGTAGTTTGGCAAGGTTGATCACTACTCGAAGAGAGTTGGCAGCAGAGATCGATCAGGCAGGTATCGAGGTTGTACTGCGAGGTTTAGGGGCATCTTTGGCTCAGTTGAGGCTGCAGCCGTCTTTGAGAAAGAAGATTGTGGAAGGTCAGAGATCAGATTCAGAGATCCAGAAGATGTTGCAGCAGGTTGCTGAGGGCAAGTTATCAGAATTTCGTGTCCAAGATGGAGTTCTTTGGTTGGGTGAGAGGTTGTGTGTTCCAGATGATGCAGAGTTACGAGAGAGTATCTTGCAGGAAGCACACAGTACCTTATTGTCAGTTCATCCTGGAAGTACGAAGATGTACAGGGATATCAAACCGCATTTTTGGTGGTCTGGCATGGAGCGAGATGTAGCAGATTTTGTGGCAAGGTGTCTGACTTGTCAGCAGATCAAGGCAGAGAATCAGAGACCTGGAGGTTTGTTACAGCCTTTACCCATTCCGGAGTGGAAGTGGGAGAATATCAGCATGGACTTTATCACGGGTTTGCCGAGGAGTTCGAAGGGAAATGACTCGATTTGGGTTGTTGTGGACCGATTGACTAAGTCGGCACATTTTCTAGCCATGAAGATTTCTTGGTCGATGGAGAAATTGGCTGAGTTGTATATTGGAGAGATTGTGAGACTTCATGGAGTTCCTGTTTCAATTGTGTCTGACAGAGATCCGAGGTTTACATCAAGGTTTTGGAGAAGTTTACAGGCAGCTTTGGGCACCAGAACTGATTTCAGTACGGCATTTCATCCGCAGACAGATGGTCAAACGGAGAGGGTGAATCGAGTGCTGGAAGATATGTTGAGAGCTTGCGTTATGGACTTTGGTGGTAGTTGGGAGAGATACTTGGCATTGGTTGAGTTTGCCTATAACAATAGTTACCATGCAAGTATTGGGATGGCACCGTATGAGGCTTTGTACGGCAGGAGGTGCAGGACACCTGTATGTTGGTATGAGGTTGGCGAGAGGCAGATGTATGGTCCTGAGATCGTACAGCAGACGTCAGAGCAGATTGAGCTGATTCGCAAGAGGTTAGTTGAAGCTCAGAGTCGGCAGAAGAGTTATGCTGACACTCGACGGAGAGATTTGGAATTTGAGGTTGGGGATTCAGTTTTTCTCAAGGTTTCTCCGACCAAAGGAGTAATCAGATTTGGTAAGGGTGGCAAGTTGGCGCCGAGGTACATTGGTCCGTACAAGATCGTGGAGCAGATTGGCAAGACCGCATACAGACTGAAACTTCCAGAGGAGTTGGCTCAGGTGCATGATGTGTTTCATGTATCATTGTTGAGGAAGTATGTGGCCGATCAGAAGCATCAGTTGGTGGAAGTTCCCGAAGATCTACAGGTGAACCTGAGTTACAAGGAACAGCCTGTTGAGATCGTTGATCGTAGGGAGAAAGTCCTTAGGAGCAAGGTGATACCTATGGTCAAGGTATTGTGGAGGAATCAGCAATTCGAGGAGGCTACTTGGGAGCCAGAGGATCGCATGCTGAAGGATTTTCCTGAATTGTTTGTATGAATGTATTTCTTGTATGTGAATGGAATTCTTTGAATGACTGAACTATTGATTGATAATGATGTATTCCTTTATTTTGATTGTGATGTTATATGAAATTGTTTGGGTGATGATCTATTTATGAAGTATTATTTCCTTTTGTTGGTATGTGTTTGAACTCATTAGTAGTAGTTCTGAGGACAGAACTCTTCTAAGGAGGGAGTGATGTAGAACCCCGTATTTTCAAATATTATTTTAATTGTTTGAAAATGAATTTAAATGATTTTTGAGGATTTAATAAATGTTTTCTAAGAAATTTATTCTTTGGTACACGTGCAAAACACGTGCAAATGACCTTTCAGAAGTTTGAAAAGTTAAGTTTTCTTTATGAAAAATCACTATTTATTATTTGAGAATTATTTAGTATTTTTCCAGATTTTTCTGAAATTAAATGTGCGTATTTGCAATTTTTGAGAAAAGAAGGACTTATTTGCAAAATTGACAATTTTGAGGGTTGAAGTGCAAAATATGTTTTCTGGACTTACCGATCAGTACTTGTTGAGGTTTGAGAATATACTTTTCTATTAGATCCTAATTTAAAGGACATTTGGTTTAATTTTCAAAGAAAGGAATTACATATGCAAAAATGTATTTTGAAAAGGAGTACTTTGTAAAGTGGGAATAAAACCCTGATTTTCTATCCGGCACATATATAAGAGAAATTCTCCTTCCAGCCGTCATTTGTTAAAAAGAATACAGATTTTGGTGATTTGGGTTTGAAGAACAAAGGAGGATTCTTGGATCTAGCAAGGAGAAATTTGTGGATCTTTTCGTCAATCAAGGTGAGTTGGTTTGTTTTGTTGTGTTTGTTTTGCTTGTTTATTTAATTGATGAATGGCATAGGATCTCTCGTTACGCTTATTTGTGATCATTGTACCATTATTTTGTTAGTCCCATTGTATATGATATGGATTCTTTATTTGATATGGACGATTAGAACTTCTATTTGATATTTGGACCATGATGAGAAAAAGATGTAGATTTGTTGAGGATATGTGGATTTATGAGATCATATTGTTGGAAAGCAAATTAAGAATTGTTTATGTTGTGATCAGATGATAAACATTTGGATCTTGAGATTGTAGATCAGATTTTGACTGAGTTAAGGAAGACATTTGAAGAGAAAAACCCTAATTGAAGGATTATGAGTTTAGATCATGAGGATATGAGATTTGAGTATTTGATTGATTGAAAAATGTACCCATGATGGAGACTGTTGAGAATTGTTCATTTGCCCGAATATAAATTAACTTTATGATCAGTAATTCTTTAGAAAACTTCAAGATGATTTTGTGTTCAGATCTGTAGCCGTCAGTCGACTGATCTGATGTGCAGTCGACTGGTACGAGCCTACTGTGTATATTTTGAGTCTTGAGATTTGTTCGGGACAGTCGACCTAGACTGAGGTCAGTCAACTGGTCCTCTGCTGGTGATTTCGTTCAGTTCCTTCGGGACGGTCGACTGATAACTTAACAAGTCGACTGATCTTCCCTTAGTTTATTTCTGAGAAGTGTTGGATTATGCCCTCTGGACAGTCGACTGGTCCATTGTACAGTCGACTGGTCCTGAAGGATCTTTGTATTTGATTTGAGATATTTTGTTTAGTGTTTGATTTTGAGACATTTGTTTAGTACTTGATTCTGAGATATTGTTCAGTATTTGATGTTGAGATATTTGTTCAGTGTTTGATTTTAAGATGTTCAGTTAAGTATTGGTTTTTGAGATGTTCAATTAAGAACATGATTTTGGAAATACTTTGTTGAGCCACTTGTTAAGTGGAATTTGTTCAGATATTTGTTTTGAGTCTCTAGAGGTACGTGGCCCTAGTATACCGGTATTTGTTCAGTCATTTGTTGAGGCCCTTTGAGGCGAATTTTCAGTTATTCAGATTTTTAGTCCGGTAGGGTACACTACTCTAGGAGATTTGTTCAGCAACCCAAACTAATAAGGACAGGCATTAGTAGTGTCATGACGAATGAGAACTTGAGTTATGCACCTCAGTATGACTTCTGATGTAGGATTAGTCTCCTGAATTATCCAAGTAGTTAACTTGAGATGTGTGAATTATCTCCGGAATTATCCAGGTAGTTAACCTGAGATGTGAGGTATTTCTCCGGAATTATCCAAGTAATTATCTTGAGATGTGGGATTGAACTACGGAATGATCGGAGTCGAGGCGACGCTTTTGGGGTATTATTGTGGTGATGAGTCTATGTTTAGATGTGGGATGATCTCCTGAATTATCCAGGGTAAATACCTGTGATGTGGGATCAATCTCCGGAATGATCAAGCATGGGCAAATTATCATAGTTTATCTTCATCTCTGAGTAGTCATCGTTGTCAGCATGTAGTCATGATGTTTTCTTGAATCACTTTTATGCATTTGGATTTCCTGTTTTCAGCACGCACTTGGCTTTTGGTTTTGGTATCACCCCTTATTCTTTGTTGTTACTTCATACTTTAGTGTTGATTATTATTTGTTGGATATTATGTTTTATGTCCATTTATGTTATTTGTTTGATTAGTTGCCACTCACACCATTTTTATGGCTGACCCCTTTAGTTTGGGGGTTAGGGTTCAACTCTAGCCTCACTTGTTGCAGGTTACTGCTTAGGGTGGGAGGTTGGATGCTTAATGTTGCATTTGAGACTATTTGGACTATTTAGTTTTGTGTAAAATTTGTAAAGACATATTGTGTGGTTATTGAGTTGTAAATGTAAAGAAATATTTGTGTTGAGATGTTTGGACTTCCGCTGTAATTGTAATAATTGTTGTAATAAAGAAGAAAATGTTAGTGGTGTTGTTGGTGTTTATTGTTCTATTGAAGTGGATTGCTGGGATTTCGCCACTTATTTTCTAAGCTCTCATATTAGAAATTTGGGGCGCTACAGTCTTCCCTGATTTGGTCGACCTGTGGGTCTCTTCCTCATATATGGTTGTGAGCCGGCGACTGTTTGTTTGTCGGCCCCTGTTTCAGAATTCTACCTTGGTGACAGGTGCCTCTTCTGCCCTGTCGTTCTTATGAACTGGTTGACTTTCTGTAGTTTAGCTTCTTTGCTCCTCAGAGGGAGGAGACCATCTTCATCCCCTAGGAGAGGGAGATATTCTTCACCTCCTGGGAGAGCGAGTTCTTCTGGACCTCTGTCATTGAGGAGAGTGGGTCCTCTTGCTTCCCTGGCGTTCTAGACGGAGGACTTCGTCATGTACTTGCCTTTCATTTAGGAGATCTCAGAGGTCGGACTCCTGCTGTCTACTTATGATGATATGACAGAGGTCTTAATGTGAATAGGGAACCACAGAGGGCACTGTAGAGGGGGTTAAGGTATGAACTGAACCCCTGATTTCGACCACGCGATCTCTAGGGTGCTGTTCAAGACGACTTCATCGGGAGCCCCCAGGTGCAGCCCCTTTGGAAGGAGGCTATGTCGGCTGCTGAGGGGGCTGTTCTGGCTAAGGATGTTGATCCAGTTAAGGAGGTTGAAGGGAGTCCTATATATGAGGAAGAGACGGAGGAAGAGGGTTCACTCGCCGGCTAGTAGCTACCGCCTTCCCTTTCCCATTTGAAGGCATGGCTAAGAAGGTGGCTTTTGACCGACGAAGTTGGATCGGTGATCTTTTCTATTTCCCACAGACGACACTAATCTGTTGCAGCTAATTTCGGTGTGGGAGCAAATAGATATGTGAATTCTTTTAATGAAAAAAATAAAGATATGACCTTTTACTTTCGCTGATGTTGACCGTTGCAAACTACTGCTGACCCTGAGATCTGATTGTCAGGGATGGATGTGATCGCTCTTGTGGACCTGTAAAACATTCTAAAACACCGGGGGTTTGTCCCAATGACAAACCCTCTGGTACCCAAGTCAGATAACTCAGAGATATGAGAGTTTTGAGAGTGGAATTTGCAATTACTTGGTTTTTGGAGAGGTTGGGAGGTATATATAGTTGCGCGGGGGGGGCCGGGGGGGGGATGTCTAGTTGTCCAGTTTCAAGATATTGGGTTATCTCTACTTCCTGGTGTTTTGATAAAATTGGTTACCCTCTCCCATGTAAAGAGCTCGAGTCCGAACTCTTTTCTTGATAAAGAGATCAAGTTTTCAAACTCACTCTTAGGCATGAAGAGATATAAGCGGTTACCCCTAGAGTTAAGGGGGTTTAAACTGGATTCTTCATATAAACCAGGACTCCTTTGCATTAGAGCTACTTTGGCAGCCCCTCGTTATGGGCCGGATCGGGTTGATGGGGCTGAAAGTGGTCAAACTCCTTCTGTCGGGCCTATATCTTCTAAAGTTTATCGTTTTACCTCCCCCCCTCCCCCCCGAGAGTTTTAAGATTCGTGCTTGATTTGAACGGTCCTGATTTTATTCTATTTTTATCCAGACCATCGAACATAAATCATCGATGTAGTATTCCTGAATACCAAATGGTGGTAAGCACTGTCACAAATCTAGCATTGAGAAATCATTCGACGAGGATCTTATGTTCGACATTCCACAAATATTTGATAGATTTGAGAAAATTTGAATTGTTTGGGAAACAAAATATACAAATTTTACACATATACAATTCATATAATTCGTACCCACCATTTAATAAAACATAGGAAACCAAAGGTCAATTTTTATTTAACGAAGTGTTAGTGAGAAAAGTCCATATATTCCTTTTAGAAAAAAAAAGAAAGTCTTTAATCAATAATCTCTAATAATCTCTACTACTATAATGGGAGAAGGCCTTTGTCCATAATCCAACCCGTTCAGCACACGTGCAGGTAAATTTTTTTTTTTCCTTTTCATTCCCCCCAATTTTTCCTCACGTGCACAGCACGTGTATAATACTAGTAATATTATAATGGGAGAAGGCTTCAGTGTCATTTGTAAATGTTTGTCATTCTACCAATCCGTGCAACGCACGTGTTGGTAGTTTTTTTTTTGTTCTTTTCATTTTCCCTCTCCATTTTTCTCACGTGCAACGCACGTGTATAATACTAGTAATAATAATAATAATAATAATATTGAGTTCAACTGAATAATGATTATTGATTGATCATTAAATTATTTAGATGTATTTAGTGAAAAAAAATACAAAAGAAAATACTACTTGTAATTGCCTCTCCATTTATAGTCACTGGTGGTCTCAGCTTATAAAAGAGTTGATTTTGCATTTATAGTGACGGAGAAAAATAAAAGAGAGAAAAGGGAAAGTCTTCAAATTGCAGCTGATACTATGAAGAATAATATTGTAAAATCAACGAAAAGGGAAGGAATCTTTCAGTCTCGAAGAAAAGTGAGGTTTGAACTTTAGTTCTTAGTGAATAATTTGAGAAAAGGATGAATAATCCCTAACATATATGATTAATTCACATGCTTCATGAATTATGAATCCTTGTATTATTTGCGAACATATAAACCATACTATCAGACGTGTTGTTCACAAATTTTCTCAATTTTTTTTGAATAATGTTAGTATGCTCACCTCCAAACCCTACTAGTATAATATACGTGTGATGCACGTCTAAAAAAGTAAAGTCATCAAATTAAATGAATATATATCGAATAAGAAAAAAATAGTTTGTATTTGAATATTTTGATTTGAACTATACGTGTGGTGCACATTTATATTTGTTGAATATAATTTGGACATATATTATACATGTTTATATACTTACGAAGCTAGGGTTTGTTTGTTACCAACTCCCCCATTAAAATAGTAGATATTATGACCGTAGGGCTTCTCATTTATTATGGTAGCAAGTCTCTTTACTAATAAAGTGTTGTTCGTACATTTTTTATTAAGAACTTATCTATAAATGATATGATATCTTTTATTTTTTTATTTTCCTGATTATTTTGAAAATAAAAATTCAAATCAGGACGGCAAGTGGTCCTCTTACAGTCAAATTTTTTCCTCTAAAAATGGCTGCATGAAAATTATATTTGTATATCTACCACTGGGAATTGCTTCAAAGAATCAAAATTCCATTGGTATTCAGGAGTTTGGATTACTAAATTCTCAGTTTCTATTTGACACAATAAAATTTTAGTTTCTTATTTCTTTTTTTTTTTAAACATGTTGTAGCCGCACATACTCATGTAACTCACCACTCTGAGTCCATATATATAGATATTAACAATACACGCGAGACACAATCTTTTGTGCTGTCGACTTACTACTACACTCCAATGGCACTTGCATGAAAATTTTATGTTCGTTTCTTTCTTTTTTAAGATGAAAAAATGTATTACATGACAATGTTCGGATCAAAAATAAGAAAGTAAAAAACAGAATGTCTTAGATTACAGCTTTTAGGTTTTGTAAAAAATTAAAAATTGGGAATTAGGATTAATATCTAGATCTAAGTTGCTTGAGATATTCATCCTAGTTATCAAGATTGGAATACCTAGACTGCTATCACAAGCCAGTATTTATTTCTAAATACTGGTTTGGGTACTGGGTTTTCAATCCACGTTCCGATATCCATACAATTAGTACGTGTAACATACGTGTTACCCATAGAACAATATTATACATAATATAGTTCATACAGTGAGAATATACCGATATATCCAACAATCTCCTCCTATATTCTCAATATATAGACGTACTGGATTATCTCATCAGTTCAGTATGAAGTTGACTGGCTGATAACAATCTTAAAATAGAAGAAATGCATCACTCAATGTACGGTTCATAAGGACTAAATTAATTATAAATCCGAATAGTTCAAATAGACTAAACCAAAATAATTAAATAGTTCGCAAACCATATCACAACAGAATACTTCACAATGACTAAAACAACTAGAATAATCTGTCATAGTTTCAAAATCAAATAAAGCAAATAAACTTCAAGAACAAAATATGAGTTTTAAGCTCATGAACATAAGAGTCTTAAACTCAACAGAAGTTTTACCAAGCAAGTGACTAATTTATTCTCGAAAGAAATAAACTGAAACTTTATCCTTGCACACTGCTTTATGTTTACTCCTCTATTTTTAGCAAATCATTATTTTTGAAATCAATATTGACAGATTCAACTCCTACATCTTTGCTAGCTTATTGAAAACAAGAATATTAATAGACACATCTCTAAGAATTCCAACGAATTTCACAAAGTATCTAGTTCCATAAAAGAACTTAGTACAATTCATAATTAGCTTAACAAAAATTTAATGCAAGCATCACAATCAAGTTTCTTTAACTAAATAAAGAACATGAACTTTTATTGTTTCTATACAAGAACCATACTATGTCATATTGGAATGAAAAGACTGCAATTTCAATCATTGTTTAACATTGAATCATCAAAATTGGAATGAAACATGTATCCAGAAAAGACATATCATCAAAATTTGAATGATATTTAAGACAATTTAATTATCGAAAATACATCGACAAGTTTTCATGTTTCGTATTGGAATAATATGATTATTCTAATTTCTCTAGATATATAATATCATCAAAATTGGAATGACAATATATATTTGTCAAATTTATGTGGAATCATCAAAATTATCTAAAACATGTCAACTGCCTAAAATTGATGCTTAAGTTTGAACTTCTCTATGGCTCCAATTGGATTCTAAATTTCAAAACAATTAGGATGTTAAAGCTTTGACTCAATAGCTTTCAACTCCATTTCCCCCATAGTTTTGATAATTAGATCACTTTCAAGTCTCTTAGCAAGAGCATTAGCCATACTTGTCGCAATTACACTTTATCTATGAGAAAGTTCAATTAGGCTTCTTTCAGTCTTAATATACTCCTCTTACTATTATAGAGTGAGTTATGAGCAACAGTGCATTGTAGCTTGATAGTCACATAACAGAATTAGAAAATTACTTATAAACTTCTTTAATGGATAACTAGCAATAATTTCTTCAATCCACTCAGCCTTTTCCCCTGCAGAGGATAACACATAGAGGTCTGATTTTATGGATGATAGCACAGTGCCTGTTTGCTTTTTATTTCTATAACATTTCTGTTTCTCCTAGTGTAAACACATATCTACTAGTTATCGACTTTCACTAAATTCTGAGCATCATAATGCATCATATCAGCCATTCATTCGAAGAATGACTAGAGTAGCACAAAGCAAACTCTTGAATACCACTCCGGTATCTCATTAGGCTCTTAAGGGCACTCAAATATGTACGGGATTATTAGTGAATCTGCAGATCATACTTACCTCAAAAGCTATGTCTATCCTAGTGTAGATATTTGTACACATGAGACTGTCAATTCCTTTAGAATGATCTACCTGTCTCATAGTTGCACCATCATTAGGTGTCAACCTTTTATCATAATCATAAGGTGTTTCAAAATACATTTTCAATCACTATATCCCCACTTTTGAAACACATTTTGATTTGATGAGTTTGACTAAGAGTTATCCCTTGTCAGCTGAAACTCACCCTTATACCTATGGTGTCCACAGTACCTAGATTTTTCATGTTGAATTCTTTGGATAGCACAATTTTTAACTTTATTTGTAATAGAGATGTCACTTTCATGAACATGCATATCAACAGAACAAGTAAATAATAGGTACTATATTTGACACACCAGAAAGTTGAAGACACTATCTGAATTACTTGATTCATATACTAGGCTCTTTCAAAAATTGTCAAATTATTTATTCGTCGGCTATACTTATTTTAAGAATATACAATGATTTTACTAAATTGTAAATCTTGTTTACTAAACATATTAGTTCAAAACTTTTCAGTACAAAACTGTTCAGTACAAAACATCAAGTACAAAACTTTTTAAATATCCTTTATGAACAAAATTTTCAATAGATGTAAGGGTAATTAAGAAGAATACTTATTTTAGCAATATGACAAACATGTGAGTAGACATCAAATAAATCTGCCCCATTTTTTCAGTCATATCTGTTAGCGACTAAAAAGCATTAAAATTGCTACCGAACAATCAAAATTAAGTTTGCTCTACAAAACTCCACTTACTATAGTTTTAGCCCATTTCGGCAGATCAACTAAATTAAAGTATTATTATATGACACAAAATCATCTCATTGTCTACTAAAAACTCTTCTTAGCTCATTTGTCATTCAGGTTTTTAAGTGTCAGTAAGGCTGGTTTTTGATTCCAACTGTGAATCATTGAACGTGTCTGTAGAACTAGATTATTTCATACATTTATCTTTGATGAAAACATCCTTAAAAAACTCTGTAAGTCTAGATTCTTCTAACACAAATTAGATAGATCTAACATCTGTCCACAGAACTACATTCTGCACTTTCTAAACACATACAAATATTTGTTGTAGGTCATACTTTAGGCCTTCTAGGATCATGTACTTTAACAGAAGTATCACAACACAAAATTTCACTTTAACAAAATTATTTGTGTTTTCATGCCATGATCTACAAGGTGTATTCAATTTAGTGTGAAGTAACACATTAGATATATGATTAACAATACAACATCACTCATAATTACACAAGACAAACAATAGTCAATAATATAGAATTCAACATTTCACTAAGTGTTTGATTCTAACTTTTATCAATATCATTTGACTGTTGTAAGTAGAGTGCAGTAGAGATTATGCCCAATGTATACTTCTTTAAAGTTGTTAAAACATATTTACCACCTCTATCAAATCTAAACCCTTAATTTTTAGCATTTAACTATAATTTTTAATTCGTTAAGAATAACAAGTGCTTCATTCTTCATATATATGACAGACTTATATTAATCATCTACAAAAGCGATTAAATACTTCTGACCAACAATTATCTCACATAGTCACAAAGCTACTGAGATCACAAATATTAGAATGTATTGATTCAAAAAGTTATGAAATCCTAGAGACCATACAAAATGATTTTCTAGTGATCAAAATCTGAATTCAAACTTCACATTTGTCATATTTAATGAAGTGTCATTTAGTAGTATTATAAGTTGTAACGAGAACAAAATGTATAGTTCATAGTGATTCAAAATTTCAAAACAACTTGGATGTTAAAGCTTTTTACTCAATATAGCTTTTAACTCCATTTCCCCCACAATTTTGATAATTAGATCACATTTCTTCACAAACAATTGAATATATTGTTCTCAAATCCTAGCCAATTATGCTATCTTCAAGAACACAATTAGAACTATTATTATTAATTGTCTCATTTGTTAAACTCAACTTATACATGCGATTGACAATATATGCACTTTATAAGAGTTAATACAAAATTACTCTCACATTTCACAAAACTATTTGCTTTCTCTAGTATTCTAACAATGTTCACTTGCTCACACACATTGAGTGAAGTATTCATTCCTCTATTCGTTCTTCATCATCTTCATGACGCTAAATGAAATAATGATTAACATGCTATAGTTCAACTTTGCACACACAGTACAATGAACAAGAAAGAACAAAATGTAACTAACGAAGTCATATACTACATTAAGAGATGTTTTCTCCTAAGTTACAGACATTTGTTATACATCTTATACAATTTTTATTTTTGATTTTAATTATTAGAGAAGCAGATATGTAATCTCACACAAAATGCAAACAATGGATTTGTCAAAATATCTATACACATAGTATGATAAAATACTTAACAACCCTAAACATGCTAGTTTTCAAAGCGAGAATAACTATGATCTAAAACTCTCAATCATATGATCAAACGCACAAAACGTTAACACATTCATCACATGAAAAATACTAAGAAAGATTATAGTAGATCATACAGACACTTCAAGTTAGAATGTTTTCCAAATTTAATGGAGAAGCCTGCGTAGTGCAGACTTATTCATCCGTGATGCATATCCATCGTCTCCAACACACAATTTGTAAGTAACTTTGAAGTTCCTACATTCATCAAATTGTTAAAGATTAGCCAATTAAACGAATTATGGACAATGTTTAATTCTAGCAACAATTTAATTTGGAGATCCAAACTTTATAGTCAAAACATATAGTTTAACTTATCAAAAATAGATATTTGGTTTTAGCACATAGCCAAAACAACTGTTCAACTTGTATTTAATTAAAAAAATGATTAATACAGTCTTGAACTTAACCACTTAGCATCATTGTAATTCTATAATTTAAAATATAAACTTAAAACGAATGTTTTGAACTTCCAGCACATAGCAAAATATTTAACAGAAATTTAATACGAGGAAGGTAAAGATTTTATCTTTCACTGTCTCTTCCCCTTCAATTGATTAGAGTTAGAGCTGTTTCGAAACACATCCGATCTATCCCGTATTGCACCCTCCAGAGTATCTCAATCTGTGCCAAACCCAATAAGGGACAAATCCACTGCTGCGCTCTTTGAGCAAATCCCACCCATTTCTAATCAAACCAATCTCAATTTCAAGGATTGAACTCGGTGGGGGGATTTCAAAAAATAGGTTGTGGGCAGTTCTGAATCGAACTCAAACCCCTGTTACTCAAATGAGAGAGAAACCAACTGTCTTCTTCTTCACAGATCCAAAAAACCCCTTCACTTTCTTCTTCAAGATTGGGTTCCATACACACAGACCTCAATCAGACAAGATGAAAAAGAGGGAGGACGATCAGACATGGCGCTTGAGGAGAGGCAGCACCGTCGACTGGGATCTGTGACTGGAGAAGACAAGTCGAGAGCGGCGCTGGCGATTCGGGTCCCGATGGATCTCGAGTCGAGTGCCTCGACTGTGGGTCGACAACACGCAATGCGTCGACAGAGGAGGAGGCGATGGGTGGCGAGCGACTCCGACGGTGGCTGCGAGGGCTTCGACAAGATCCGACGACTTCAACAGGATCCGACAAGATCCAACAAAAGCTCCGTTTTCCCTTTTCATTAATCTCACTAATTAATAATATCTCAAGATTGTTAGGCTTTGTGAGAAATTAACGATTGGAAATTAGGGTTAATATCTAGATCTAAGTTACTTGAGATATTCACCGTAGGTATCAAGATTGGAATACCTAGACTGCTTCCACAAGCCAGTATTTATTTCTAAATACTGATTTAGGTACTGGATTCTCAACCCACTCAACCCGCGTTCCGATATCCATACAATTAGTACGTGTAACACACGTGTTACCCATAGAACAATATTACACATAATATAGTTCATATAGTGAGAATATACCTATATATCCAACAACAGCTGTATAGACACTACCTCACTTAATATCAATACCAGAGCTTACAATTCTTCAAGCAATATCAGGGAAATATGCCAATATCATTATTCACAATTACTTCTAAAAAAACAATCAGTCATTTTTATTCACTAAGGGACTATTAGTTTAATTTTCACAAAATTGTGTGTTTTTTTTAAATTTTCTTATCCTTAATTATATTATTTATTAATTTTGTGTTCATTTTTAATTTTCACAATATCATTTTTGAACTAGCAAGACACACATTTTTCTTTTTTCTAATCTCAGAGCACAAATTTTTTTTTTTGACTGGCAAAAGGTAGGATAAAGTCCTACCTCACATTAGCATATATATATAAAGTGAGTACATGATACAAAATACAGAAATGGGCCGATCTGATAGGGTTAAGGGTTGTAATCAGATAAGGGCTATAAATACGTTAAATTAGGTCGAGCAGGGGGTAGCGGAAGTTTGTCTTACACCTCAACTTTCCCTAATTTGCAGCATTTGATCTCTCATTTAATCTCACACAGGTAACCCCTAGTAGAAGACCTTCCCAACAGTCAAGAACACTAGTAAGTTCAGTTACAAAATAACAAACAACCTCTAGCTCAAAACTGATACAAAACAAAGAGTAGTAGGAATAGTATTCATCTTAATCAGCCAGATTTACTGCCCTTTTTTCTTCTTGTGTGATCCCCTAACTGACTAGCTCCTCGAAAGAGTATAGCCTTTGCTCCCACACTGTCCACTCCTTGCAAGAACTAGTCCTTCTTCTTCTCATTTGCACATTAATCTATCCAGTAGCCAAACCGAAATTTTGCATTAGAGATTAAAGTGTTAGTAGAAAGATATAAAGCTAAAAATATCCTATCATTTCTAGCAAGTCGGATGCTCCAGCAAATTGCAATTGTGAGAAGGTGTCAAGTGGAACAGTGTGAAAGTGACCCAAAACACCAAGTGGAAAAGCATTCATGAATAGAGTGGCAATGTGTGAATGTGGAAGAGGTTGGTGAAGTATTTCCATGTGGCTACTGCAGTAGGGCATTCAAAAAATATGGAAAGTTGTCTCGACCGGACATGCAGAAGTTCTGCATGTCGGGTCGCCCAACCAGCCTTCGGAGATGAATGTAACATTTGAATTGATCTTCTCCCAACTCAGTTGCCATATGAAGAAATTTCATTTTAAGAGCGCAACTGGCTTCCACGTAGCGACATGATAGGGGCATTTGTGGTCGGACTAGCTGAAGTGATTGTAGGCAGATTTGACAGTAAATGTACTGGTTGCAGTATCTCTCCAAGATGGGCAGTCTGCATCAAATGTTGGATGGAGATTTGCTATGAGCTCAAGCAGTTTTCTCTTTTCTTCTCTGAGAGTTGGAGTGGAGATGTAGTTGATCCTAGGTTGCCAATGCCAAACATTGTTAATCCACACTCCTTGAGAGAGTATATCAGCTTCAGGGTTCCCTCAGCTGCTGATAAAGCATGACAGATTGAAGAGATGGTGTTCCCCTCGATCCATCTGGAAGTCCAAAACTTGATCAGTTTCCCACTACCAAGTTTCCTATTCAAATTTTCCATGAATTTCTCTTTGAGGTTGAAGATTCCTTTTTAGACATATGATGTTTGGGACGGGCAAATAAAACTATGAGAGCTAACATTGTAGTACAAAGATTGCAGGGTTTGGCTTACAAGAGAATAAGATGAGACAATCTTCCACCACCATTTGAGCAGCAGGGCTTCATTGAAAATCTTCAAGTCTAAAATTCCAAGCCCCCCTTGTTGTTTAGGCTTGCAGATCATTTTCCATTGCATACAGGTAGTACCCCTGACATCCTTATCAGCTCATGACCAGAAGAATCCTCTTCGAATCTGGTCAATTCTCCTAATCACCCAAGGAGGAAGTTTAAAGAACAAAGCATAGTATACATGCAATGCAGAATGCATTGAATTGATTAGCACAAGCCTCCCCCTTCGAAAGCATTTTACCTTTCCACACCAAAATCCTTCGTTCAATATTGGGATGAGAGGATGCCAGTCTCTTTTCTGCAGCATCCCTTTAGCCAGGGGCATACCCAGATAGATTATAAGCAAATTTTCTTGTTTGCAACCTAGTATAGTAGAAAATGCAAGAAGTTTAGCTCTAGATTTACCAAAATATACGATTGAAGACTTGTTGAAATTAATCTCCAGGCCTGTCACATTTGCAAAGAGATGGAGTACCACCTTGATGTTAGGTTTTGAGAGCAATCACAGATTAAATACACAGCGAAAAAATCACAAAATATCGAAACCTAGCCATGGATCCATGCAAAAACTATAACTCGTTTTTATGAGTTATACCTTCAAGATGGATATGGTGTTTCTCAATCTGCCAATCACAGCACTGCAAAGGTTGCGGTGCCTCTACTGCATCCATATGAACGGATCAAATCAAGCTTTCCCTCACGCCGCGGTGTTAATTGTGGGAAGGGGATGTCCCTCACAAACTCTCCCTCACAGTTTCTGTGACTGTTAAGGTTTTCACATGTGTCTTTTCTATAGAAATATATCGTGTTCACATGTGTCTTTTCTATAGAAATATATCGTGTGTGTGTGTGTGTATATATATATATATATATATATATATATATATATATATATATATATATATATATAGTCCCCTTCCATTGTGCACCACCTATGGTGCACACGGCATGTACACTTGGCCTTCGGGCGTTCATATCGACGATCCAAACCATTCACATTGATCTACACATCTAAATTAGTTTAAATACTTAAAATCAAGTCATTTCAAATTCTTTGCTCATCCATCCTGCCATTATAAAAAAAACGATATTCAGCCATACAATTTTTTAATACTTTAACACATGAGCAAATAAATTTCAAATAAATTAATTTTACATATTTAGACTAATTTAGATGTGTAGATCAATGTGAATGGTTTGGATTGTCAATATGAACGCCTAGAGGCCGAGTGCACACGCCGTGTGCACCATGGGTGGTGCACAATGGAAGGGGACTCTCTCTCTCTCTCTCTCTCTCTCTCTCTCTCTCTCTCTCTCTCTCTATATATATATATATATATATATATATATATATATATATATATATATATTATAAAATCTAAGAGAGTGGTAAGACGGTTGGGCTCACAATATGACCTAGGTCAGTGTCACGCCCTGCTTCCCAAAAAAAATACGCAATACGGATACGAGACAAAATGAAACTCCTATTTCCTGTATCTGCATTTTATACTGTATTTTTTTTGCTCCATTGTACTCTCTTATCAATTTGAGATCCTGTATTTTGTTTCTGTTCGAATAAAATCATTATTTTGTTCCAAATCAATTTTTGGTGCCTTTATCTAATTCAATTGTATGTCCGTCCTGCTCTTTTGTGTCGTTCTTCATGAAGAAATGGACTATTCTTTTCGTCTATCTCTTTTCCCCATTTTTATTACATTTTGACTGAATCTCTAGTTGGATCCCCTTCAAACCCGATACCCAAATACCCTATAACCCAAAACCATAACCCTAACCCCTAACCAATTACTGTTAAACCCCCAACAACCCGCCGCTCTCTTGTCTTCTCTCCCGTCTTCTTCCTCCCACTCCCTGCCCCTTCGACCATTTCGCCAACCCAATTCCCTTCGTCTCCATCTTCATCCTGCTCTCCATTTCCCTGCTCCCTCTCCTCGTCAACCCGATCACATCGATCCCATTGCGTTGTTAACCCAACACCCGATCATCCAAGACTCCACCGAACCATCCACCTCCGATCATCATCTCCATCCCCTCACCTACGTCACCATCGCATCTCCACCGTCGTCTCCTTCAGCGCGACCCGATCTCCATCGCCTTTACCCAACTCTCGCCGAACCACTCCGTCTTTAACCTCTCACCATTTTGCCATTGCCCCTACCTCAACTCTCCATCATCGCCCTCGTCGTCAAATCCTTCGTTCACTGTCCCCAACCCACCAAAACACCACCTACGTCGCATTGCCAACCCCCCCGAACCTAGTACCTTTTGCCATTACCGAATCCCAGCACCTCGCCGCTTTGCCTCCCTCCATCGTCACTGCCTCTGCCATCTCCTCCACACCCTGGACCTCTGCTTTGACCACCATCATCTACCGCAAACAACCCAGAACAATCCCTATTCCCCCGCTCCTCTGTTCGAACCCGGAGAACAGAGCAACGCTGCTCCGCTTGTCGCTGCGTCGCTCCTCGACGTCGTGCAGCCACAGTCGCGCCGTCGACCTTCTCATCGTCGCAAGCCCCGCATCGCACTGCCTTGCCGCTCGCCGGTGCCGTCTGTAACTCCTGTTTTTCCGTATTTGTATTTTTGTACTATATTTTGCCCCATTGTACTCTTTTATCAATTTGTGATCCAGTATTTTGTTTCTATTCGAATAAAATCATCAATTTGTTTTCGAATCAATTTTTGGTCCTTTTATCTAATTCAATTGTATGTGCTTTGTGTCGTTCTTCATGAAGAATCGACTATTTCTTTTCATTTTTCTCTTTATTCCCCATTTTGTTGTATTTTGACCAATTCTCCTGTTGGATCCTATTCAATTTGGATACCCTAATATCCAAAACCCAAACCCACACTATATAAACCCTATCTCCTAACCCTAACCCTAACCCCTACGCCATTTACTGTTGTGACCCAAAATCACCGCCGCTCCCATCTTCTTCTTCCTCGCTCGCTCCCATTCACTTTTGATCCCTTCGATCGCCCTCCGATCATCCCCTCACCTTCGTCAACACCATCGCCAACACCCACCATCATCCCGTCGTCAACCACCACCCCGCCATCACCATCCACCATCGAACCCAACCTCCGGAACCCTTTACGCCATTTTCGACCTCCACCATTCCCTTACCCCACTCAGCCTCATCGCCTTGCCGTCGCCTCCTCAACCCGACCTCCGTCCACAAACACCCCTACTATCCATTTCCTTCGCTTCTTCCCTGTTTCGAAACCCACAAACTGGTTCACCGCGCGTCGCTCCTCGACGTCGCGCCGCCTCAGTCGACACCGCTCCGTCGCCGCCGTGCTACCCCGTCGCCGCGTCGCTCCTCGACGTAGCACCGCATCGTCGCCGTCACAACTTCCCCCGCTCTCGCTCTCCGTTTCGTCGGAGAAGAGAAAGAAGAAGAAGAAGAGCAGGATTGGCGGGATTAAATCTCGATCGTAGGATCGCGCCAAGATTCGCGCAACTCAGCCGATCTGATCGTTGTTCCCTGTTTCACCCACAGCAGATCCGAAATCCGCTGTCCGCTGTTTGGATCAGATCCGCTACTTTGGAGCAATCCGATTAGCTGCGTTCGGTGTTCGCTGTTTTGTCGCGCCAGATCGAGAATCGCCGTTTGCTGTTCTGGAAGATCCGGTGCGCGGGATTTTCCTCTACTATTGGATTCTTGCACGTGCTTCACACGTGCTTGGGAGACTTCGCCCGGAAATTTTCGATCCCATTTTCTTCAACTAATGGATCTAATCGTCGTCAATTAAGGCAAGTATTCTACTTGTACACATTTTTGTTCTAGTACAAGCACCTCTTGAAAAATACTACAAATAGTTAGAAATTGCGACTCGTTCTTGACTATCGTTGTTGATCAATATTAAACCTCCGAAATTTCATAATTCTAAGAGTCACAATAATTTCATTGTATTAAACTATAACTACTTGGACTCATTTTATCCCCTAAATATATGGACACATGAGATTAAGGAGCCTAGATTTGTATGCACATGTTATATTTTGTATTTGATGAACTTGCAACCATTTGACCTGGAAAATAATTATTACTTGCTGTTTTGACCACCACTATCCTGTATTTATATTACACAATAACTTAGACGCCTAATAACCAATTTCCATGTAATCTATACTAGTAAGTTATTCCCACATGTTGCTGTCCTGAACCTTGTTATGCTGTTTTGACCCCTTAAACATTAGAATTCGAACCTGAGCCCTGAATAGAAAATGTAGCTCTAGATGTCTAAATGTCGATAGCTTCCAGAATTTTCAAATTTGGAGCTGCGGTCTAGGAGTTATTGCAGTTTTACTATAGCTGTGTCGGTAGATGCAGATTCGCAAAACTGCTGCACACCTTTACTTTGCGAATTAGTTTAGCTATGTAAACAGCAAGCATTGGACTTGAAATTTTATATGCGGTTGCTGGACACCCTATAGGACATTCCCAAATTTTCTTAGAATTAATTTACAACATTTCACACACTTGTATGCTTGCTTGATAAAAATTAATAAATGTAACAAGCCGGGGTTTAAGGGAAAGACCATAGTAGTAGACAATATAGGTAAGTGTACTTGGAAGGGGGCCCGTGTTTCCTACTTGATACATGTCTCATGAACTAGTATATTATTATTCGATTCAAGAACTAGTATATTATTTGATTCATGAACTAGTATATTATAAATCGATTTATGGACTAGTATATTATTGATCCATGAACTAGTATATGTATGATTCATGACTTGTCTTGTTATGACTTGACACATGAACTAGTGATATGATTACCCGATTCACGAGCATGGCTTGCTTGATACTTGACACCTGAGTACATCGCCCTATAAACTCCATTACTAGGCCTAAACGAAATTGTTTTGACTATAGCAACCAGGTAGTAAAAGAATGGATGCATGAAGTGCTACCTAGATAGTAATAACTACAAGACTTGAACATGTTACGTGATTACACGATACATGAGACTTGAAACATGAAACTTGAACTTGATACAAGTTACCTGATACTTGACAACTTGTTACTTGAGACTTGACACTTGAAATTAATAGTTGACACTAGACTTAGCACCTATTACTTGACACTAGGCTTGAAACTTGTCACGTACTCCACTATTAGAATTTTTTATTCAGTCCGTTCACTTGAGTTGTCCTCCGTGCTAGTTAGTTCTTAGATTCCCACTACTTGTTGTATCCCTGTTACATTCTTGATTCCAATTCCTGTTCCCCATACTTGTACTTGTTTTTACTATTTGTGGCCCTAGCTTGCACTAAGGGCATCTTCTCTTGTTTTTTCCTGTTTTCCCTTTTTATATTTATTAAGTAGACTTTGGGACAAGCTACCTGCTGGAATTAGCGAGCAGACATTTCAGGTTTTGCTTGGAGCAAGGACTTGTTTAAATAATTGCTTTCCTTAAGGTATTTATTTCTCCTGCCGTATAAGACTTGTAACGGGCTTACGTTCCCGAGTTTACTTTTGTTCCAGACATTGAAAACATTTTGGATATTATTAATGTTTAAATTGTTTCCTGTTGCTTAATGAATTATTCATGCATGCTTGGTTGTATATATGTGTTGTTATATTCTTGTTGTGATGCTGAGTCGATCCTACATCTTATGGATGATGTTAAAATCATCCGCTGGGCTTCGTCACGTGCTCGTATTCCATATTTTTGGGAAGCAGGGCATGACAAGGTTTTTAGTGGTATCAGAGCTCAGGTTTGGCTAATGTGTTAGTTCGACTAATACATTAGACAGGCATGACTCAGTCAGGATTAACTCAGCATTAAACAGGCCACGCAACCACATGAATAATTTAATAGTCAACTTGATCTGGACACAAGTCTTATCCCATTCATTTTTGATCTCCTCATATTCTATTCTTGATTCATTGCTTTCTTCCATCTCTTATAGTCATCCCGATTTGTTGATTCCTTATTGGGTACGATTTACTCTTTCCGTACCCATATTCTTTTGTTTCGGGTGCAAGCAATCTCTTATTTTCTGCTTGCCTCATTAATCACTTCTTATTTCAACTCGTGTGTCGTTCATTGCTTTCCCTGCCTTGCAATCATCTTCATATGTTGATTCATATTGAGTATCAGGTTGGTTATTTCTTCCCTGCTATATTCTCTTCAATTCTGATTTTGTCCCTCGTCCCTCTTCCTTCGTATTCAATTCCTTAATTTTCTTTTGTCCCTTCTAGTCATCCTCCTCTTTAACTCCTTATTGGATGTGGCTTCATTTTTCTTCTACTTATTTTTCTCTTTATAATTATTTTTCCCGAATACATTCTATATTTCGATTATCAATGGTTATATTTATTTTCGACCTTCTATAAAAATATTTCTCAACAAGATTATGTTATTTCGAACAATGGTGTATTTTAACTTCACTTTTCATTTTTGATCGACTATGTATTTCTAATGGATTATTTTGATAAAACAAATTCTTATATTGTTGTATAATGCTATTATTGATACTATTATTATTGTTGCTATTATTTTCATTATCATTACTAGTATTATTATTGTTGTTACTACCATTGATATTCTTATTGTTGTTTTCACGATATTATTATTATTATTATTATCATTCTTTTTGCGATTAATGTTATTATTATTGTTATGATCATTGTTATTATCATTGTTATTCTTATTGTTATTAGTATCGATATTTTGTTGTTATTATTGTTATTGGTATTATTATCTTTATCGTTACCATCATTATTATTATTAATTTGTTTTGAGCCTGAGCACGCTCAATTTTATACATATTTCACCACTTCGGTGCAACCTAATGTCGAGATGGCAAATATGCAACTCGATGTCAATGGAGGCAAATTCCAACTGAATATCGGCGAGGCAAAATGTGCAGCCGAATATCCGGACGGCAACCTGCAACCTGATGTCGTGAAGGCAAACATGCAACTTGATGTTAAGGAGGCAAGATTTTCTACCTATTGCTAATTGATATTTCAAGACTCGTTACTTATATAAAGAAACTAATGGTAAAGGAATATTTTCGTTATTATTGATATTATTATTATCATTGTCGTTTCAATTGATGTTATTATTATTGTTTTCATCACCTTTATTACTTTTATTATTTTCATTATTATTACTGTTACTTTATTGATATTATTGTTATTATTGCTATTATCATATTATCTATTATCATTATTGATATTATTTTTAATGCTATCATTATTATTATTGTTGCATTATTTTCATGAGTGTGTTGAATTCTATTATGTTTTGTATGAGTCATTGTTATTACTAGTATTGTTGATATTTTTATTATGTTATTATTACCTGTATGATTATGACGATTTTGATTTCTGTTATTATTATTGTTATTATTATTATTTTTGTTACTATTATTACTAATTTTATTATTATCATTGTTTTTATTATTGTTATTATTATTCTGTTACTATTGATATTATTATTATTGATATTTGTTGTGTTATTATTTCTGTTAAAAGCCATTAGTTTTGATACGTATGCTATCTTTTAATTATGAAGATTGAAGCTCAAGCCTTATATCCATTTTGCATTATTGCCTATCCCTATTTGGAACCATACTCCCCGTGATCCTGGTGCCTCAGTCTTTTTCGTTCTGCTCGGATCGTCGCCTGGTGTCGTGTGGACTACAACGACATGTCTGGAGCTTGGAATGTCACCATCAGAGTGTCGCAGCGGAAGCGTGGTGGGCCCATCACCCACAGGTCCCGGGATTCCCTTGTTGCGACTAGTTCTTTGTATTGTTGCTTCCCTCTGTTACTTGTATTCATCCTCAACCGTTGATTCCTTGAATTGTTTGATTCTTCCCTGTCTTTTCCTCTTTTGATTTCAGTTTTGTCGGCTTCTTATCTTGCTATATTATCTCGTGTTATTCTTTCCTTTTCATACCGTCTATTCTCTTTCATGCATTGCATTTGACATCGTTGTTATCCACTCCCTTCTTATTTTGGTGTTACCACCAAGTTGACTTTTCTTTGGATCCCTTGTTTGTTACCCTCCCCTAAGTTGCTTTACCCTGTCCTATGTACAGCCTAAGCAAATTTTGAGGACGAAATATTTGTGTAAGGTGGGTAGGATTTGTAACTCCTGTTTCTCCGTATTTGTATTTATATACTGTATTTTGCCCCATTGTACTCTTTTATCAATTTGTGATCCAGTATTTTGTTTCTATTCGAATAAAATCATCAATTTGTTTTCGACTCAATTTTTGGTCCTTTTATCTAATTCAATTGTATGTGCTTTGTGTCGTTCTTCATGAAGAATCGACTATTTCTTCTCATTTGTCTCTTTATTCCCCATTTTATTGCATTTTGACCAATTCTCCTGTTGGATCCTATTCAATTCGGATACCCTAATACCCAAAACCCAAACCCACACTATATAAACCCTATCTCCTAACCCTAACCCTATCCCCTACGCCATTTACTGTTGTGACCCAAAATCACTGCCGCTCCCATCTTCTTCTTCCTTGCTCGCTCCCGTTCACCTTCGATCCCTTCGATCGCCCTCCGATCATCCCCTCACCTTCGTCAACACCATCGCCAACACCCACCATCATCCCGTCGTCAACCACCACCCTGCCATCACCATCCACCATCGAACCTAACCTCCGGAACCCATTTATGCCATTTTCGACCGCCACCATTCCCTCACCCCACTCAGCCTCATCGCCTCGCCGTTGCCTCCTCAACCCGACCTCCGTCCATGCTGCCAACACCCCCTATCCATTTCCTTCGCTCCTTCCCTATTTCAAAACCCACAAACTGGTTCACCGTGCGTCGCTCCTCGACGTCGCGCCGCCTCAGTCGACACCGCTCCGTCACCGCCGTGCTACCATGTCGCCGCATCGCTCCTCGACGTAGCACCGCATCGTCGCCGTCACACCTTCCCCCTCTCTCGCTCTTTGTTTCGTCGGAGAAGAGAACGAAGAAGAAGAAGAGCGGGATTGGCGGGATTAAATCTCGACCGTAGGATCGCGCCAAGATTCGCGCAACTCATCCGATCTGATCGCTGTTCCCTGTTTCACCCACAGCAGATCCGAAATCCGCCATCCGCTGTTTGGATCAGATCCGCTGCTTTGGAGCAATCCGATTGGCTGCATTCGGTGTTCGCTATTTTGCCGCGCAAGATCGAGAATCGCTGTTTGCTGTTCTGGACGATCCGGTATGCGGGATTTTCCTCTACTATTGGATTCTTGCACGTGCTTCACACGTGCTTTTGGGAGACTTTGCCCATAAATTTTCGATCCCATTTTCTTCAACTAACGGATCTAATCGTCATCAATTAAGGCAAGTATTCTACTTGTACACTTTTTTGTTCTAGTACAAGCACCCCTTGAAAAATACTACAAATAGTTAGAAATTGTGACTCCTTCTTGACTATCGTTGTTGATCAATATTAAACCTCCGAAATTTCATAATTCTAAGAGTCACAATAATTTTATTGTATTAAACTATAACTACTTGGACTCATTTTATCCCCTAAATACATAGACACATGAGATTAAGGAATGTAGATTTGTATGCACATGTTATATTTTGTATTTGATGAACTTGCAACCATTTGACCTAGAAAATAATTATTACTTGCTGTTTTGACCACCACTATCCTGTATTTATATCACACAATAACTTAGACGCCTAATGACCAATTTCCATGTAATCTATACTAGTAAGTTATTCCCACATGTTGCTGTCCTGAATCTTGTTATGCTGTTTTGACCCCGTAAACATTATAATTCGAACCTGAGCCCTGAATAGAAAATGTAGCTTTAGATGTCTACATGTCGATAGCCTCCGGAATTTTTGAATTTGGAGCTGCGGTCTAGGAGTTATTGCAGTCTTACTGCAGCTGTGTCGGTAGATTCAGATTCGCAAAACTGGTGCACACCTTTACTTTGCGAATTAGTTTAGCTATGTAAACAGCAAGCGTTGGACTTGAAATTTTATATGCGATTGCTGAACACCCTATAGGACATTTCCAAATTTTCTTAGAATTAATTTACAACATTTCACACACTTGTATGCTTGCTTGATAAAAATTAATAAATGTAACAAGCCGGGGTTTAAGAGAAAGACCATAGTAGCGGACAATATAGGTAAGTGTACTCGGAAGGGGGCCCGTGTGTAGAACCCCGTATTTTCAAATATTATTTTAATTATTTGAAAATGATTTTAAATGATTTTTGAGGATTTAATTGATATTTTCTAAAAGATTTATCTTTTGTACACGTGCAAAACACGTGCAAATGACTTTTGAGAAGTTTGGAAAATTAAGATTTCTTTATGAAAAATCATTATTTATTATTTGGGAATTATTTACTATTTTTCCAGATTTTTCTGAAATTAAATGGATCTATTTGCAATTTTTGATAAAAGAAGGACCTTTTTTGCAAAATTGACATTTTAAGGGTTTAAAGTGTAAAAATATAATCCTGGACGTTTTGAACAGTATTGGTTAAGATTTAGAAGTATATTTTCTTTTAAATCCTAAATTTAATGAATTTTAGATGAATTTCCAAGAGTAGATATATATATATGTATAATTGTATTCTGAAGGGATTGTTTTGCAAATATATTTGGAAACCCTAATACTTGATTCCCGGCCTATATAAGGGAGTTTGCAACCGTCATTCGCTGCACAACTCAGATCTTATTATACCTCTTATTCTCTTGGTGATTGAAGAAGGAGTCCTTGGATCTAGCAAGAAGAAGGCTTTCCATTGGATCTTTGCAATTCTAAAGGTGAGTGATATGAACTTAGTTTTGTTAGTGTGTATGATGGTGTGCTGTTTTGTTTGATGTATCCGTATCTTGTATGTGATCGATGCAATAGTCGTTATTCGTATTATGCATGAGAAATCCACGAATGTTTAGTAGATCTTGTTTAACAAATTCTTTATTGATCGAAAACATGTTAAGATTCAAGTATGGTTTGATCGGATGTATGAACATCTGGATCTTGTGTTTATAATCAGATCTTGGTTATTATTGGAGGAAGAATTAAGTATTAAGGAAACCCTAATGTAAGATTTAGGAATTTGAGAACAAGAGAATTGAGTTTTGAGTTATTGAATGATTGAATAATGGATCGGCAATGAAGAAGTAATCGAGATTGTCATTTTACATGATTAAGAATTATTTTCATGAACAAGAACCTTTAGAAAACTCCAGTTTTGATCTTTGTATTCAGACCTAACTTATGCAAACTGTAGGCCGACAGTCGACTGGTCTACTATTCAGTCGACTGGTACGACCCCAGCTGCTGTATCTTTAGTTTTTCTCGAAAATCCGTTCTGGACAGTCGACTTAGACCCTTCTCAGTCGACTGGTACACTTAGAATTTATTTTTCAAAGTTATTGTAGAATTTCTCTCGGGTAAGTCGACTTATGTTTTTATAAGTCGACTTATGTTTTTATAAGTCGACTTATGTCCCCTTTTAAGTCGACTTATGTTTTGATAAGTCTACTTATGACCTTTATAAGTCATCTTATACTTTTGATAAGTCTACTTATGATCTTTATAAGTCATCTTATACTTTTGATAAGTCTACTTATGATTTTTATAAGTCATCTTATGGTTTGATAAGTCTACTTATGATCTTTATAAGTCATCTTATATTGTTGATAAGTCAACTTATGTTTTTATAAGTCATCTTATACTGTTAGCACTTGGAACGTTTCTTGAGAATTGTTGATAATTGTCTCGGGTAAGTCGACTGATGGTTTTCTTGAGTCGACTTACTGCACTTGTTATAATCTTGGATATTGGTTCTCGGGGCAGTCGACTTACTATCGCATAAGTCGACTGGTCCTGAGGAGTTCTTCATAATCTTGAGTGTTCTTTCAGTCTTTAGTTTGTTTGTAGATGAATATGTTCGTCGGTGTAAGAGTCACTACAGTGATTGCATACCGGGTATGTATTCGATCTATACCCTTTTAGTTTGTTTGTAGATGGATATGTTCGTCGGTGTAAGAGTCACTACAGTGATTGCATACCGGGTACGTATTCGATCTATACCCTCTTAGTTTGTTTGTAGATGGATATGTTCGTCGGTGTAAGAGTCACTACAGTGATTGCATACCGGGTACGTATTCGATCTATACCCTCTTAGTTTGTTTGTAGATGGATATGTTCGTCGGTGTAAGAGTCACTACAGTGATTGCATACCGGGTACGTATTCGATCTATACCCTCTTAGTTTGTTTGTAGATGGATATGTTCGTCGGTGTAAGAGTCACTACAGTGATTGCATACCGGGTACGTATTCGATCTATACCCTCTTAGTTTGTTTGTAGATGGATATGTTCGTCGGTGTAAGAGTCACTACAGTGATTGCATACCGGGTACGTATTCGATCTATACCCTCTTAGTTTGTTCGTAGATGGATATGTTCGTCGGTGTAAGAGTCACTATTAGTGATTGCATACCGGGTATGTATTCGATCTATATTATCTTTAGTTTTTTTTGTAGATGGATATATGGGTATCCGATCTATGGCATTATTGGTGATCGATTGATTGGACATACATCGTGGTATTGAGATTTATTGATGGTTGGACACATTCTGAGATGTGAGGATTACTGTTAGTTCAGAACAGTCGACTGATTCGTTAAACAGTCGACTGTACAGTGCAGTTGAGCTGTACTATTTTGAGAGTGATTGATTGATGGATACTTGATCGTTGGTATTGTTTCTCGACTTGACTTCACGCTTGTACTGGCCTATCGTTTCTTGTTGCACATTACATGTTCAGTTTATGTATTTTTGTTCAGTACATGTTGTTCGAGAATTTATGTTTATTGTTTATTTATGTTTGTTGTTTATATCACTCTCACCATTTATGGCTGACCCCTTTAGTTTGGGGGTTAGGGTTCAACTCTAGCCTCATGTGTTACAGGTAGCTGCTTAGAGTTGGGAGCTTGGATGCTTGGGGTAGCTTTGGATTTTATGAGTGTTATAATAGAGCCTTGAGTAATTTTGTAAGGAGAAAGGGTTGTAACGGTTAAATGTATTTTAAGGTGTTTTGTATTTCCGCTGCAATTGAAAAAGAATATTGTAATAAGAATTTGGAATAAAATGACTTGAGTTTTTGGTCTATGTATATTGTTACATTGAAGTGGATCGCTGGGAAAGTGCCATGTATTTTCTAAATTTTATATTGGAAATTCGGGGCGCTACAGTTTGGTATCAGAGCATGCTTCAATGATAATAATAGACATAGTAAGAAAATCATCCTAGGTGTGGACACTAGAGAGTGAGTACCTAGGTGTGGACATTAGAGTGTGTGTATCACATAGAGTTGAAATATGATGTTTGGTTTGGGGTATGGTTATGGTTTTGCCATAGGGCATTGATATGAGTTTGAATTGTGTGTGTTACCCTAACTTTACCCTCGTTTTGCAGTATTTAAAATGGTTGCACCCAGAGGTAGAAATGGTGCCAACAATGAGGACGGATCGGGTAGTTCTCGAGGAGCAGGAATTGACCTAGAGGCTGAAATCGCCAAGGTATATCAGACCCTGAATGCGCTGATGGCATTCAACTTGGCGCAGCAGCAGAATCAGCAGCAGGCTCAGCAGCAGAATCTGCCGCCAAATCAAGGAGCTGGTCAGGGATTGGTGAATGCCGACCCCATCAAGCAGATTGAATCCTTTAAGAGGATGAGGCCGCCAGTCTTTGAGGGGCAAGCTGATCCAACCGCGGCAGATGACTGGATTAGAAAGATGCAGACGATTTTCGAGGTGTCAGAGACTCCGGCAGCTAGCAAGGTGAAGTTAGCTTCGATGCAGTTGGAGAAAGACGCTGGTGTCTGGTGGGAGTCGCTGAAGAGGAATTTGAGAGATCAGCAGCTGACATGGGAGGCTTTTCTGGATGAGTTCAGAGATCGCTTCTTTCCTTTTGATGTACAGGAGAAGAAGGCAACTGAGTTCTTGAACCTTCAGCAGAGCAGCATGACTGTTCGGGAGTATGAGACGAAGTTCGCTCAGCTTTCACGGTATGCACCAGAGTTGGTCGTGGATGAAGCAAAGAAGTCCAAAAAGTTTGAGCAGGGCTTGAGGCCAAACTTGAGGTCAAGGATGGTTCCATTGGGCATCAGAAGATTCGACAAGCTGGTCAGGAGAGCAGCTATGACCGAGGAGGATATGGACTAGTCCCGGGTAAAGCAAGAGACCTGGAACAAGAAGAAGAGGCCAGCAGATGATCAGGATGAGAAGGAATTTCCCGTGAAGAAGAGCAAGCCTAGTGATCCAGTACAGAAGGCACCGACAACTAAGGAAGTGACTTGTTTTTACTGCAAGCAGGCAGGACATTACAGGTCAGAATGTCCAAAGTTGGCAAAGCAGACTTGTTTTCAATGTGGTCAAGTAGGGCACATTCGACAACTATGTCCACAGCTGAAGAAAGAGAATGCAGGGAAAGACAAGGATCCGAAGCAGGGGCGAGTGTTCGCATTGACTGAAGAGGATGCGGGCAATCCAGGAATATGATTTGTGTGTGCAGGAATTTATTCTTTTGTATTAAATAAAACTTTATTTTGGAAATAATTGAAGATTGAGTATTTTCTTCATGTAACAAGTTTATTTGGGTTAATGGAATAAAGACAAAGTTATATTTGATACTGTTTTCTGGCATGCAATTGGGTCGCCCATTGATTACTAGTCTTAGTGTGGATCTTAAGGTGTCTCCAGGCAGGTCTTGAGGTGGCTATCCTTAGTCATGTCCTTTTCTAAGGAGGGAGTGGCCACTGATTCTTGGAAGGATGAGCAGAAGGTCAGAGTGGGATGCAGGAGTTCGGTAGTTGTTGCCGCGTGGCTTCCGATGGCAAGTTATCAGAGTCGCGCAGCGGAAGTTTGATTTTCTGAATTCCTTGCATGATTGTGATTGTTTGGTGTGATGTAATGCATTCTTTGGTGTGACTGTATTTCCTAAAGATTTATGTAACTACCCATAAGTTTTCAATCATTATTAGTGGGTTGTTCGGACCTTATTAGCCGTAGTTCTGAGGACATAACTCTTCTAAGGAGGGAGTGATGTAGAATCCCGTATTTTCAAATATTATTTTAATTATTTGAAAATGAATTTAAATGATTTTTGAGGATTTAATTGATATTTTCTAAAAGATTTATCTTTTGTACACGTGCAAAACACGTGCAAATGACTTTTGAGAAGTTTGGAAAATTAAGATTTCTTTATGAAAAATCATTATTTATTATTTGGGAATTATTTACTATTTTTCCAGATTTTTCTGAAATTAAATGGATCTATTTGCAATTTTTGATAAAAGAAGGACCTTTTTTGCAAAATTGACATTTTAAGGGTTTAAAGTGTAAAAATATAATCCTGGACGTTTTGAACAGTATTGGTTAAGATTTAGAAGTATATTTTCTTTTAAATCCTAAATTTAATGAATTTTAGATGAATTTCCAAGAGTAGATATATATATATGTATAATTGTATTCTGAAGGGATTGTTTTGCAAATATATTTGGAAACCCTAATACTTGATTCCCGGCCTATATAAGGGAGTTTGCAACCGTCATTCGCTGCACAACTCAGATCTTATTATACCTCTTATTCTCTTGGTGATTGAAGAAGGAGTCCTTGGATCTAGCAAGAAGAAGGCTTTCCATTGGATCTTTGCAATTCTAAAGGTGAGTGATATGAACTTAGTTTTGTTAGTGTGTATGATGGTGTGCTGTTTTGTTTGATGTATCCGTATCTTGTATGTGATCGATGCAATAGTCGTTATTCGTATTATGCATGAGAAATCCACGAATGTTTAGTAGATCTTGTTTAACAAATTCTTTATTGATCGAAAACATGTTAAGATTCAAGTATGGTTTGATCGGATGTATGAACATCTGGATCTTGTGTTTATAATCAGATCTTGGTTATTATTGGAGGAAGAATTAAGTATTAAGGAAACCCTAATGTAAGATTTAGGAATTTGAGAACAAGAGAATTGAGTTTTGAGTTATTGAATGATTGAATAATGGATCGGCAATGAAGAAGTAATCGAGATTGTCATTTTACATGATTAAGAATTATTTTCATGAACAAGAACCTTTAGAAAACTCCAGTTTTGATCTTTGTATTCAGACCTAACTTATGCAAACTGTAGGCCGACAGTCGACTGGTCTACTATTCAGTCGACTGGTACGACCCCAGCTGCTGTATCTTTAGTTTTTCTCGAAAATCCGTTCTGGACAGTCGACTTAGACCCTTCTCAGTCGACTGGTACACTTAGAATTTATTTTTCAAAGTTATTGTAGAATTTCTCTCGGGTAAGTCGACTTATGTTTTTATAAGTCGACTTATGTTTTTATAAGTCGACTTATGTCCCCTTTTAAGTCGACTTATGTTTTGATAAGTCTACTTATGACCTTTATAAGTCATCTTATACTTTTGATAAGTCTACTTATGATCTTTATAAGTCATCTTATACTTTTGATAAGTCTACTTATGATTTTTATAAGTCATCTTATGGTTTGATAAGTCTACTTATGATCTTTATAAGTCATCTTATATTGTTGATAAGTCAACTTATGTTTTTATAAGTCATCTTATACTGTTAGCACTTGGAACGTTTCTTGAGAATTGTTGATAATTGTCTCGGGTAAGTCGACTGATGGTTTTCTTGAGTCGACTTACTGCACTTGTTATAATCTTGGATATTGGTTCTCGGGGCAGTCGACTTACTATCGCATAAGTCGACTGGTCCTGAGGAGTTCTTCATAATCTTGAGTGTTCTTTCAGTCTTTAGTTTGTTTGTAGATGAATATGTTCGTCGGTGTAAGAGTCACTACAGTGATTGCATACCGGGTATGTATTCGATCTATACCCTTTTAGTTTGTTTGTAGATGGATATGTTCGTCGGTGTAAGAGTCACTACAGTGATTGCATACCGGGTACGTATTCGATCTATACCCTCTTAGTTTGTTTGTAGATGGATATGTTCGTCGGTGTAAGAGTCACTACAGTGATTGCATACCGGGTACGTATTCGATCTATACCCTCTTAGTTTGTTTGTAGATGGATATGTTCGTCGGTGTAAGAGTCACTACAGTGATTGCATACCGGGTACGTATTCGATCTATACCCTCTTAGTTTGTTTGTAGATGGATATGTTCGTCGGTGTAAGAGTCACTACAGTGATTGCATACCGGGTACGTATTCGATCTATACCCTCTTAGTTTGTTTGTAGATGGATATGTTCGTCGGTGTAAGAGTCACTACAGTGATTGCATACCGGGTACGTATTCGATCTATACCCTCTTAGTTTGTTCGTAGATGGATATGTTCGTCGGTGTAAGAGTCACTATTAGTGATTGCATACCGGGTATGTATTCGATCTATATTATCTTTAGTTTTTTTTGTAGATGGATATATGGGTATCCGATCTATGGCATTATTGGTGATCGATTGATTGGACATACATCGTGGTATTGAGATTTATTGATGGTTGGACACATTCTGAGATGTGAGGATTACTGTTAGTTCAGAACAGTCGACTGATTCGTTAAACAGTCGACTGTACAGTGCAGTTGAGCTGTACTATTTTGAGAGTGATTGATTGATGGATACTTGATCGTTGGTATTGTTTCTCGACTTGACTTCACGCTTGTACTGGCCTATCGTTTCTTGTTGCACATTACATGTTCAGTTTATGTATTTTTGTTCAGTACATGTTGTTCGAGAATTTATGTTTATTGTTTATTTATGTTTGTTGTTTATATCACTCTCACCATTTATGGCTGACCCCTTTAGTTTGGGGGTTAGGGTTCAACTCTAGCCTCATGTGTTACAGGTAGCTGCTTAGAGTTGGGAGCTTGGATGCTTGGGGTAGCTTTGGATTTTATGAGTGTTATAATAGAGCCTTGAGTAATTTTGTAAGGAGAAAGGGTTGTAACGATTAAATGTATTTTAAGGTGTTTTGTATTTCCGCTGCAATTGAAAAAGAATATTGTAATAAGAATTTGGAATAAAATGACTTGAGTTTTTGGTCTATGTATATTGTTACATTGAAGTGGATCGCTGGGAAAGTGCCACGTATTTTCTAAATTTTATATTGGAAATTCGTGGCGCTACACCGTGTTTTCCACTTGATACATGTCTCATGAACTAGTATATTATTATTCGATTCATGAAATAGTATATTATTTGATTAATGAACTAGTATATTATAAATCGATTCATGGACTAGTATGTTATTGATCCATGAACTAGTATATGTATGATTCATGACTTGTCTTGTTATGACTTGACACATGAACTAGTGATATGATTACCCGATTCATGAGCATGGCTTGCTTGATACTTGATACCTGAGTACACCGCCCTATAAACTCCATTACTAGGCCTAAACGAAATTGTTTTGACTGTAGCAACCATGTAGTAAAAGAATGGATGTATGAAGTGCTACCTAGATAGTAATAACTATAAGACTTGAACATGATACATGATTACACAATACATGAGACTTGAAACATGAAACTTGAACTTGATACATGTAACCTGATACTTGACAACTTGTTACTTGAGACTTGACACTTGAAATTAATAGTTGACACTAGACTTAGCACCTATTACTTGACACTAGGCTTGAAACTTGTCATGTGCTCCACTATTAGAATTTGTTATTCAGTCCGTTCACTTGAGTTGTCCTCCTTGCTAGTTAGTTCTTAGATTCCCACTACTTGTTGTATCCCTGTTACATTCTTGATTCCAATTCCTGTTCCCTATACTTGTACTTGTTTTCACTATTTGTGGCTCTAGCTTGCACTAAGGGCATCTTCTCTTGTTTTTCCCTGTTTTCCCTTTTTATATTTATTAAGCAGACTTTGGGACAAGCTACCTGCTGGAATTGGCGAGCAGACATTTCAGGTTTTGCTTGGAGCAAGGACTTGTTTAAATAATTGCTTTCCTTAAGGTATTTATTTCTCCTGCCGTATAAGACTTGTAACGGGCTTACGTTCCCGAGTTTACTTTTGTTCCAGACATTGAAAATATTTTGGATATTATTAATGTTTAAATTGTTTCCTGTTGCTTAATGAATTATTCATGCATACTTGGTTGTAAATATATGTTGTTATATTCTTGTTGTGATGCTGAGTCGATCCTACATCTTATGGATGATATTAAAATCATCCGCTGGGCTTCGTCACGTGCTCGTATTCCATATTTTTGGGCAGGGGGCGTGACACCGTCGCTGCACCTTCTCTCTCTCTCTCGCTCTCTGTTTCGACGAAGAAGGGAAGAAGAAGAGCGGGATTTAATCCTGATCGTCAAATTCATCAGATCAGATCTTGATCTGATCAAGCTGTGGGTGTTTGCTATTTTTGGTGCTAGAGCAGATCCAGGGGATCCGATCACGAGTGCTGATTTGCACTTGTACCGTACATGCGTGCGTGTGTCCGTGTTCGTGCCTCGCCTCTCCTCTCGGAATTCTCATCCCGTATTGGTTCGTGTTCGGATTCTCCGTCATCAAGGCAAGTATTCCTCTTGTACATATTTTTATTCTAGTACAAGCTTAATTTGAAAATACCGCAAATAGTTAGAAGTTGTGACTCCTCCTTAACTTGTCGTTGTTGATCAAATATTAATCCTCATCAATTTCATAATCTTAAGAGTCACAATAATTTCATTGTATTATATTATAACTACTTGGACTCATTTTATCCTCTAGACACATGAACACATGAAATTAAAGAAACCTAGATTTGTAGTTATGTGTTATATCTTGTATGTGATGAACTTGCACCCATTTGAGTTGAGAAATAAATATTACTTGTTTTTTTGATAACCATTACCTCGTGTTTATATCACACATTAACCTAGACGCCTAATAACAAATTTTCATGCAACCAATACATGTAAGACATTCCCACTTATTTCTGTCCTGGACATTATTATGCTGTTTTGACCCCTTTACATCAGAACCTAAACCTAAGAACTGAACAGTAAATATAGCTCTAGATGTCTAGATGTCGATAGCCACCAGAATTTTTGAATTCCGAGTTACGGTCTAGGAGTTATCGCAGTTTTACTGCAGCTGCATCGTTAATCGCAGATTCGCAAAACTGCTGCACACCTTTAGTTTGCATATTAATTTAACTATGTTAGCAGTAAGCGTTTAACTTGAAATTCTATATGTTGTTGCTGGACACCCTAGAGAACCTTTCCAAATGTTCTTAGAATTAATTAACAATATTTCAACCCTGTTTCACATGTTTAAACTTAGGAACACAAATTCTGCCTAAACACATTAGCAGCGTGGTTCGCTGTTTTGACACATGTTCCCACCACTTTCATGTACCTTAATTATATGCATTGGAACCGGACAGGAGTCTAATTCTAAACCTCCTGATGGATCCACTTTTGCTAACTCGTAGCAACGGGAATCATAGTTTTGGTACAACAACGTCCTGCTGTCCAGATTTGAGATTTTCGTTGTTCGTGATATTTTTATTCGTGTTGACCCTCGAATATACTATATAAATATCTTAAACTTGTCCCATGTCCATGTTTATAATTTCTTGACTTGTTTCACACAATTGTATGCTTGCTTGATAAAAATTAATAAAAGTAACAAGCCGGGGTTTAAGGGAAAAACCATAGTAGTGAACAATATAGGTAAGTGTACTCGGAAGGGGGCCCGTGTTTCTCAGTACTCGGTTCATGAACCTATTGCACCTTGTTGTATTCATGGAGCCAGTTACTTGGCTCATGAACCTGTTGTATTCATGAACCCACTGTGTGGGTCTTGAACCTGTTAGTATTCACGAACTTGCCTCGTGAACCAGTTATTTATTTTCGTATTCATGAACCATGCCTGCTTGATACTTGATACTTGATACCTGAGTACGCCGCCCTATAGACTCCATTACTAGGTCTAAACGAAATTGCATTGACTGTAACAATCATGTAGTAAAAGTATGGATGCATGAAGTGCTACCTAGATAGTAATAACCACAAGACTTGAACATGATACCTGCTACTGGATACATGTTTACTTAATACTTGATGATATGATACATCAAACATGATACATGAGACTTGAAACATGAAACTTGAACTTGATACATGTTACTTGATACTTGACAACTTGTTACTTGAGACTTGACACTTGAATATAATACTTGATACTAGACTTGAGACTTGTTACCTGACACTTGTACTTGATGCCTGTCACTTGAGGTTAGATACCCCTTCATGTTCTCTTGTCACTTACTCCACTATTAGTACTTGTTATCCAGCTTGTTTACTCGAGTTGTCCTTCTTGTTAGCTAGTTCTTGGTTTTCCACTACTTGTTGCATCCCTGTTACATTCTTGATTCCAATTCTTGTTCCTCATTACTTGTACTCGTTTTTACTATTTGTGGCCCTAACTTTGCACTAAGGGCGTTTTCTCTTGTTTTCTCTACTTTTTCCTTTTTATATTTATTAAGCAGACTTTGGAGATGTGCTACCTGCTGGAATTGGTGAGCAGAGGTTTTAGTCTTCAAGTGGAGAAAGGAATTGATTAGAATATTTATTTTCCTTGAATTATTTATTCTTCCTGTTTAAGAACTTGTAACGGGCTCATGTTCCTGAGCCTTATCTTTTGTTCAAGACACTGAAAATTATTTGGATATTATTAATGTTTCAACTATTTTCTGTTGCTTAATAAATTATTCATGCATGCTTGGTTGTGGATACTTGTTATATTCTTGTTGTGATGCTGAGTCGATCCTACAGCTTATGAATAATGTTAAAACCATTCGCTGGGCTTCGTTACGCGCTCGTATTCCATATTTTTGGGAAGCGGGACGTGACAAGTTTTTAGTGGTATCAGAGCTCAGGTTTGGCTAATGTGTTAGTTTGACTAATACGTTAGACAGGCTTGACTCAGTCAGGATTAACTCAACATTAAACATGCCATGCAACCACATGAATAATTTGATAATCAACTCGATCTGGACACAAGTCTTATCCCATCCATTTTGATCCCTTCATATCCAATTCTTTGATTCATTGCTTCCTTCCATCTCTTACAGTCATCCTGATTTGTTGATTCATTATTGGGTACAAATTTATTCTTTCCGTACCCATATTTCTTTTGATTCCGGTGCATGCAATCTCTGATTTTCTGCTTTCCTCGTTAATTCCTTCTTATTTCAACTCGTGCGTCGTTCATTGCTTTCCCTGCTTTGCATTCATTTTTATTTGTTGATTCATATTGTGTGTCAGGTTGGTTATTTCTTCCCTGCTATATTCTTTTCAATTCCGATTTTGCCCCTCGTCCTTCTTTCTTCGTATTCAATTCCTTAATTTTCTTTTGTCCCTTCTAGTCATCCCCCTCTTTAACTCTTTATTGGGTATAGATACATTTTTCTCCTACCTATTTTTCTCCTTATAATTATTTTTCCGAATACTTTCTGTATTTCAATTATTATTTGTTATATTTATTTTCGATCTTCTATAAAAATGTTTCTCAACAATGATTTTGTTATTCCGAACAATGGTGTATTTTAACTGCACTTTTTATTTTTGATCGACTATATATTTCTACTGGATTATTTGATAAGAGAAATTCTTATTTTGTTGTATAATACTGTTATTGCTACTATTATTATTATTGCTATTATTTTCATTATCATTACTAGTATTATTATTGTTGTTACTACCATTGATATTCTTATTGTTGTTTTCATTATTTCATTATTATTGTTAATATTAAATTACTTCCACAAAAATGTTCGGCTCAAACTATATCTTGTCTTGCATTATTAATTTTACAAGTGTTGATGATATTTTAATATTATTGTTAATATTATTATTATTGTTATCATTCTTTTGCGATTACTGTTATTATTATTGTTATGATCATTATTATCATTGTTATTCTTATTGTTATTAGTATCGATATTTTATTATTATTATTGTTATTGGTATTATTATTTTTATCGTTACTATTGTTATTATTATTAATTTGTTTTGAGCCTGAGCATGCTCAATTTTATATACATTTCACCACTTCGGTGCAACCTAATGTCGAGATGGCAAATATGCAACTCGATATCAATGGAGGCAAACTGCAACTGGATATCGGGGAGGCAAAATGTGCAACCGAATATCCAGACGGCAACTTGCAACCTTATGTCGTGAAGGCAAATATGCAACTTGATGTTAAGGAGGCAAGATTTTCTACCTATTTATTAATTGATATCTCAAGACTTTTTACTTATATAATGAAACTAACGGTAAAGAAATATTTCCTTTATGACATCTTGTTTATACTATTACACTTTATGTTTCCATACAATTTGAACTCGTATAGTTAATTTTACTCTATTTTGTGTATAAGATTATTATTACTATTATTATTATTATTATTGCTATTGTTTTTGTTATTAATTTTGGTATTGTTATTATTATTATTATTCTATTGCTGTTATTATTATTGTGTTCATTATCTTTATTGTTATTATTTCTATTATTATTACTGCTATTTTATTATTACTGATACTATTATTATTATTATTGCTATTGTGTTCGTTATTATTATTATTGGTATTGTTATTATTATTGTTATTACTATTGCTGTTATTATTATTGTTGTAATTATTTTTGCTATTATTGTTACTGTTATTGTATTATTGTTGATGTTATCACTATTATTGCTAATATTTTTATTATTATTATTGTTATTTTTAATGCTATTATTATTTCTATTATTACTGCATTATTTTCATGAATATGTTAAGTCCAACACTGTCGTGTATGTATTGTCATTATTATCAGTATTGTTGATGTTTTTATTTTATTATATTATTATTATTACGTGTATAATTATGATAATTTTGATTATTGTTATTATTATTGTTATTATTATTATTTTGTTATTATCATTACTATTTTTACTATTATCATTGTTATTATTAGTTTTTATTGTTGGATACTGTAGGCGAAGCAACAAACACTAGAGGGGGGGGGGGGGGTGAATAGTGTTAATTAAAAACTGCGGAATAAATAAAATTTTCTTCGGTGTAGTCGACTTAGTTGTTAACCAGTCGACTGATATGAACAAATAAAAGAAAATATAACAACTCTGTGCAGTCGACTTAAAGATGAGACAGGCGACTGGAGGCACAGTTAATGAACAACTTATACGAGACTGATCAGTCGACTAATTGTGCAAGGAGTCGACTGTCCAGACAAATTTCACAGAACTTAAGTAAACAAAAAGTAAATGCAAGATCAAGACCAATCACAGAGTACACAAGATATATCCTGGTTCGGTCCTTCCGACCTACATCCAGTCCCCAAGCAACCCACTTGAGATTTCCACTATTCTTGAAAAACAAGTTTACAAGAATACCCTACGGCGTTAAGACAACAACCTTGTCTAACCCGTAGACCTTTCTCTCAACCAGAGAAAGCAGACCCACTCTACTACCGAGAGTGAACGACCGACTCTACACCCTAGAGTCTAACTCTCCAACCGAGAGCAAAAAGAAACAATAAAAATCTTACAGTCAACCTATAGCCTTGTTGGTGTATTGTGTTGTTGCACGTGGCTAAAACAAGGTCGACTTCTATATCCAGTCCAGAACGAAATCGTTGTTATACTGGACTGAGTGTAGAGAACCAGAGAATTTAAACTTGAAAGCTTTTTCTCACTTTTTTCACTTAGAATTTCTCAAAGAATGCTTGGAAATTAGAAAGTATGTTGTAAGATCTTTTCAGTGAGATCTGAACTCTATTTATAGAGTTAGATCTCCTGGACATTGGGAGACAGTTATTCCAACTGTCAACCAACGGATCTTAAAGCTTTTGATTTTGAAAATTCGATTTTGAAAACAGAAAACGGTCAAAAACACTCGAACAGTCGACTGGGTTGCCATAATGAGTCGACTGGTCAGAGTTTGAATAAATTTAAACAGTTTTGTACTGTCAGTCGACTGCCAGAGGCATCAGTCGACTGGTACTCAACAGTTAAATTACTTCAAACTGTTTTGACTCTTTTTTGATGTTTTTGAAAAACATACATTATAAAATAGCGAGTGTATGTGTGTGTGACAAGGCTTTACAATCATGCTAAGACTCAACAAAAGTAAAAATTACATTGTTTACAAGACATGACAAAATATTGACACATTTGAGCTTGAGGTCTTGAGTCTTGAGTCTTGAGTCTTGATTTGAGTCTTGAGTCTTGATCTGAGTCTTGAGTCTTGTCTTGAGTCTTGAGCCTTTGTGCTTGTTCAGTTGTTCAGCTGAATAGTCTTTTGTGTGTACAACCTGCAGTTTTAGCTGTATAGCATAGACACATGTTGCAGTGTGTTGTGATCATCAAAATCAAGAATCAACATTTATTATTGTTATTATTATTCTATTACTAATGATATTGTTATCAATGATATTTGTAGTTGTTATTATTTCTGTTAACGCCTTTAGTTTTGATCTGTATTATATCTTTTAATTATTTAGATTGAAGCTAAAGCTTCATATTCACCTTGCATTATTGCTTATCTCTATTTGGAGCCCATACTCTCTTTGATCCTGGTGTCTCATTCTTTCCTTCCTGCTCGGATCGTCGCTTGGTGTCACGTGGTCTACAACGACATATCTGGAGCTTGGAAAATCACCATCAGAGTAGCACAACGGAAGCGTGGTGGGCCCATAACCCACGAGTCCCAGGATCCTATTGTTGCTTCTCCTTCCTTGCATGGTTTGTTGTCCCTTATCTCTTGCATTTGTTTTCATCCGTTGACTTATTGCTTTTTTCATCTCTTCCTTGTCCATCCTTTCTGCGATTCTAGCTCTATCTATTTCCTTATATCTTTGCTTTGCAAACTTGCAAGTCTTGTGTTGTTTCTTCTTCATTTTTGATACCGGTTACTTCTTTTTTTTGCATTTCATTTTGCCATCATGCCCACATTCATTATTTGATTCAATCCATTCTTGTCTTTCCTCTCCTTGATTTCAGTTCTGCCTACTCCTTTATCTTACTTGTTATCTTGTGTTATTTCGTTTCTTTGATACTGTTTACTCTCTTTCATGTATTCCATTTGACATCATTGTTACCCACTCCTTCTTTCTGGTATTGTCGCTGCTTTGTTCCTTCCCCATTACCCCTCTGTTTTGTTACCCTCCCCCAAGCTTGCTTTTGCTATATCCTATGTGCCGCCTAAGCAAATTTCGTGGACGAAATTTTTTTGTAAGGTGGGTAGGATTTGTAACTCCTATTTCCCGTATCTGCATTTTATACTGTATTTTTTTTTGCTCCATTGTACTCTCTTATCAATTTGAGATCCTGTATGTTGTTTCCGTTCGAATAAAATCATTATTTTGTTCCCACACAATTTTTGGTCCCTTTATCTAATTCAATTGTATGTCTGTCCTGCTCTTTTGTGTCGTTCTTCATGAAGAAATGAGCTATTCTTTTCGTCTATCTCTTTTTCCCATTTTTTAATACATTTTGACTGAATCTCTAGTTGGATCCCCCTCAAACCCGATACCCAAATACCCTATAACCTAAAACCCTAACCCTAACCCCTAACCAATTACTGTTAAACCCCTAACAACCCGCCGCTCTCTTCTCTTCTCTCCCGTCTTCTTCCTCCCACTCCCTGCCCCTTCGACCATTTCGCCAACCCAATTCCCTTCGTCTCCATCTTCATCCCGCTCGCCATTTCCTTGCTCCCTCTCCTCGTCAACCCGATCACATCGATCCCATTGCGTCGTTAACCCAACTCTCGATCATCCAAGACTCCACCGAACCATCCACCTCCGATCATCGTCTCCATCCCCTCGCCCACGTCACCATGGCATCTCCACCGTCGTCTCCTTCAACGCAACCCGATCTCCATCGCCTTTACCCAACTCTCGCCGAACCACAACATCTTCAACCTCTCACCATTTCGCCATTGCCCCTACCTCAACTCTCCATCATCGCCCTCGTCGTCAACTCCTTCGATCACCATTCCCAACCCACCAAAACACCACCTCCGTCGCATCGCCAACACCCCCGAACCCAGTACCTTTTGCCATTACCCAATCCCAGCACCTCGCCGCTTCGCCTCCCTCCATCATCGCAAACTTCGCCATCTCCTCCACACCCTCGACCTCCACTCCGACCACCATCATCTACCGCAAACACCCCAGAACAATCCCCATTCCCCCGCTCCTCTATTCGAACCCGGAGTACAGAGCAATGCTGCTCCGCTCGTCGCAGCATCGCTCCTCGACGTCGCGCCGCCAACCTTCTCGTCGTCGCGAGCCCCGTGTCACGCCGCCTCGCCGGTGCCGTTGCTGCACCTTCTCTCTCTTTCTCTCGCTCTCTGTTTCGACGAAGAAGGGAAGAAGAAGTGCGGGATTGAATCCCGACAGTCAGATTCATCAGATCAGATCTTGATCTGATCAAGCTGTGGGTGTTTGCTGTTTTTGGCGCTAGAGCAGATCTAGGGGATCAGATCCCGTGTGCTGATTTGCACGTGTACCGTACGTGCATGTGTGTATCCGTGTTCGTGCCTCGCCTCTCCTCTCGGGATTCTCATCCCGTATTAGTTCGTGTTCGGATTCTCCGTCATCAAGGCAAGTATTCCTCTTGTACATATTTTTGTTCTAGTACAAGCTTAATTTGAAAATACCGCAAATAGTTAAAAGTTGTGACTCCTCCTTGTCTTATCGTTGTTGATCAAATATTAATCCTCATCAATTTCATAATCTTAAGAATCACAACAATTTCATTGTAATATATTATAACTACTTGAACTCATTTTATCCCCTAGACACATGAACACATGAAATTAAAGAACCCTAGATTTGTAGTTATGTGTTATATCTTGTATGTAATGAATTTGCACCCATTTGAGTTGAGAAATAAATATTACTTGTTGTTTTGATAACCATTACCTCGTATTTATATCACACATTAACCTAGATGCCTAATAACAAATTTTCATGCAACCTATACATGTAAGACATTCCCACTTGTTTCCGTCCTGGACCTTATTATGCTCTTTTGACCCCTTTAACATCAGAACCTAAACCCGAGCCCTGAACAATAAATATAGCTCTAGATGTCTAGATATCGATAACATCCGAAATTTTTGAATTTTGAGTTACGTTCTAGGAGTTATCGCAGTTTTACTGCAGCTGCGTCGTTAATCGCAGATTCGCAAAACTGCTGCACACCTTTAGTTTGCATATTAATTTAACTATGTTAGCAGTAAGTGTTTAACTTGAAATTCTATATGTTGTTGCTGGACACCCTAGAGAACCTTCCCAAATTTTCTTAGAATTAATTAACAATATTTCAACCATGTTTCACATGTTTAAACTTAGGAACACAAATTCTGCCTGAACACATTAGCAGTGTGGTTCGCTGTTTTGACACATGTTCCCACCACTTTCATTTACCTTAATTATATGTGTTGAAACCGGGCAGGAGTCTAATTTCTAAACCTCCTGATGGATCTACTTTTGCTATCTCATAGCAACGGGAATCATAGTTTTGGTACAGGAACGTCGCGCTGTTCATATTTGAGATTTTCGTTGTTCGTGATATTTTTATTCGTGTTGACCCTCGAATATACTATATAAATATCTTAAACTTGTCTCATGTCCATGTTTATGATTTCTTGACTTCTTTTACACACTTGTATGCTTGCTTGATAAAAATTAATAAAAGTAACAAGCCGGGGTTTAAGGAAAAAACCATAGTAGTGAACAATATAGGTAAGTGTACTCGGAAGGGGGCCCGTGTTTCCCAGTACTCGGTTCATGAAACTGTTGCACCTTGTTGTATTCATGGAGCCAGTTACTTGGCTCATGAACCTGTTGTATCCATGAACCCACTGTGTGGGTCTTGAACCTGTTAGTATTCACGAACTTGCCTCGTGAACCAGTTATTTATTTTCGTATTCATGAACCATGCCTGCTTGATACTTGATACTTGATACCTGAGTACGCCGCCCTATAGAATCCATTACTAGATCTAAACGAAATTGCATTGACTGTAGCAACCATGTAGTAAAAGTATGAATGCCTGAAGTGCTGCCTAGATAGTGATAACCACAAGACATGAACATGATACCTGCTACTCGATACATGTTTACTTAATACTTGATGCTATGATAAATCAAACATGATACATGAGACTTGAAACATGAAACTTGAACTTGATACATGTTACTTGATACTTGACAACTTGTTACTTGAGACTTGACACCTGAACATAATACTTGATACTAGACTTGAGACTTGTTACCTGACACTTGTACTTGATGCCTGTCACTTGAGGTTAGATACCCCTTCATGTTCTCTTGTCACTTACTCCACTATTAGTACTTGTTATCCAGCCTGTTTACTCGAGTTGTCCTTCTTGTTAGCTAGTTCTTGGTTTTCCACTACTTGTTGCATCCCTGTTACATTCTTGATTCCAATTCTTGTTCCTCATTACTTGTACTCGTTTTTACTATTTGTGGCCTTAACTTTCACTAAGGACGTTTTCTCTTATTTTCTCTACTTTTCTCTTTTTATATTTATTAAGCAGACTTTGGAGATGTGCTACCTGCTGGAATTGGTGAGCAGAGGTTTTAGTCTTCAAGTGAAGAAAGGACTTGATTAGAATATTTATTTTCCTTGAATTATTTATTCTTCCTGTTTAAGAACTTGTAACGGGCTCATGTTCCCTAGTGTTACCTTTTGTTCCAGACACTGAAAACTATTTGGATATTATTAATGTTTCAATTGTTTTATGTTGCTTAATAAATTATTCATGCATGCTTGGTTGTGGATACTTATTATATTCTTGATGGGATGCTCAGTCGATCCTACAGCTTATGAATGATGTTAAAATCATTCGTTGCGCTTCGTCACGCGCTCGTATTCCATGCTTTTGGGAAGCGGGGTGTGACATAAAAGCCCAGCGAATGATTTTTCATCATCCATAAGTTATTCAAGAAATCTTTACAACATTCACACGAATCATCATAGTCGGAAGCAAAAGAATCAACCACATGCACATATGAGCCAAAATACCAACATGAATACTTAAAACCAATATATAAATCTCAAATAGTCATGATCTGAATAAAACAAATATCTTGGGTCACATTGCCCAAATCCAAGAATAAATCAAATTCTCAAAATATAATATTGTTCAAGCAAGCTACAAGAAATAATAATAATAAAATCCAGCACTAATATTTCATGTCTCCGATACCATCTGGAACCTGTTCTTCAAAATATGTAATTCAACGAATGCAGGAATGAGGGAAAGAGAAAAACAAGTACCTGTCAATTGCAAGTTACGGGCCACTTATAATGTAGGATACAAGCACATGGGAAAACTAACTAGCAACATGGTATAAGTGTGATGTCAACATAACGACTAGCATGGCAAATTGAACAAGTATAAATGGCATGAATCAAGTGTCAAGTAATCCAGTATCATGTAAACATGCATTAAGTGTCAAGTATCATGTAATCATGTAATCACATAGGATCAATGGATCCCCTTCCGAGTACACGTTTCTAAATTATCCACTATTAGATCTGTCTCGTAAACCCTGACTTGGTTATTTATTATTAATGTCAAACAATCATGTATATGTGCAAAATATATCAAAAATAACATGGAATGATCATGTGAAAAGTGCAAGTTCCAAGATGAACATTTACGAGTGCAAGATATCTCATAAAAGACTAAAATAGACAAATCTCAAGTTCAGGACAGCAAGACCAGACTGTAGTAAAATACTGATTCCCAGTGTTACAAACATCAAATTCTGGATCCGGCGAAGGATCTGGAAAATAGACTTCTACACGAAACCAGAAAATATAATAAGTCATATATTAGTTCACAAAAACATATCTCAAAACTGATTTGAATACAGAAAATAGGTTCAGCCAGAAATCATAAAAACAAATTCAAGAATAGGAAAACAGCATGAAAACTCAATAAATAAATCCACGAAAAATCTGGGGTATTCCCCTATATGTCCAGTATCTAAATATAAAGTTTCATAATTTTCCAGTAAAATTAAATTAGTCATCAAAAATAAGAAAACATCAATAAACGAGAGTTTGGCAAATCTGGAATTTCCAACACTGCTGTACGAAAACTGTGATATCTCGCAACCAGTGAAACGAAATCCCATTCCGCCAAAGGGATGTGAAAATAGATAAAATATAATAACTTTCATATTTCACAAACATTTTTCATACAGTAAAAGGAATCAGGGTGAAAATATGATTCTTTACAGAACAGTGAGCAAAATACACCAAGTATAGTTTTTATAAACAAGCATGAAACAACACATAAAACTCACCAATACAATCCACCAAAATTCTGGGTAATCCCTAACTAGATAAAGAAACACTGGCCAAAGTTTTTGATCATAATATTATAGGTAGCATCAGTATTAAAATCATTTAGTCATCAAAATCATCAAAAAAATCTGGAAAAGATCGACACCTCTGTAGTAAAACAGTCATAACTCACACATACGAAACAAAATCAAGCAAGGTCAGAGGGGTTTGAAGATAGACGAAATTCTCTAAAATTCATGTTTTATACCGAAATTAAGATACTGACTTTAAGACAGTCCAAAATAGCAAACAAAACAGATCAGCGACAAAATACAGATTTTTCCCTTTAACAACAACTGAACATATATCATACAAAACTTATTCAAAACACATCCAAACATGAAATCTAGTCTACTAAGTGTCCAAACATCATGAATTAGGGTATCTAGCATATCCACACCAAGTATATCACATGGGTCTCAACCAAATCCCGAATTCTCACAAAAGTCCCACATACAAGATCAAATCAAGAACGGGTAAAACCTAAGTTATTTCATGTCCATATTGTGTCGTGAGGCAATTATGGTCAAGTTTTCACAACAGAGACAAAATCCATCAAGAATAACACAAATAAGAGTCATCTCTAGACCTATCTACACTATAGGTGGTATTTTTAACTTGTATCAAACAAATAAATTGGAGTACAGGTTACTTGCCTTAACCGAAGATGAAGAATGACGAAAACCAAGAGTAACGAGCAAAACCCACGAACGAAAATCCGCGAATGAATGATACTAAGCAAATTCGAGCGAAAATCTCCACACGAACAAAAACTCCAAAAGCGAGAGTTGATCCAAGAGGGATGATGACAATAGTGGCTTGCGGCCATAAGAGAGATCAACGCCGAAGAGGATGAGAGAGACTAGGGATTATATGTGGTGGTGTAGGAGATGGTGGTAGTCGGCAAAGGGGGTTAGGCCGACCGGGATGGTGCACAAGCCGGAGGGGGTAGGGGCTGTTGCGGGTTGGATGCAGGCCGGGAGGGAGGTGGCTCGGCCTGGGGGTAGCCGGGCTGGCTGTGTGCGGCGATGCAAGGGAAAAGGAGGGAGGTCGGGAGAGAGAGAGGGAGACTAGGGTATTAGGGTTAGGGTTTTGAGAGAGAGAGGTAGTATATATAAAAGGGGATTATGGTTAATGGGTAATTGGGTTGTGGGCAACTAGGAGTAGTAATAGGATTTGTTTAATTGGGTTTTAATTAGGATACAAATGTATAGAATATCAAATAGGATTGGGGATTTAATTGGGCTTTGGTAATCTTATTAGGGATCAACAATAGGATTGGGAAAAAGGGCAACAACCAATCACCACCACCACAAACACCCAAAATAAAATAAAGAGAACGAGACCAAATGAAAGAAAGAACAAAATAATGAAGAACGAAACAAAAGAGACAACCAAACAAACACAAAGAGCTCAAAATGAAATGAAACGACTGTATATTGAAAACAACTCCAATATGAAGTTCAGAAAAAAATACAAGAGAGAAAATACACCAAAACGAAAAATACACTCAAAAATACTCAAAATGAAAAACAGGGGTTACAGTCAGATTCGTGTGTGACCCTTCTAATTTTAGTTGGCCCATTTAATCTAATTAATTACTCAACCAAGTCAAGATTCCAAGTCTTACTAGGATACCCAATTAAATTCATCTCATGAATTTAAATCTCAATTTCGATCCATTCTAAGTGTGTGACCATGTAGGTTCCCATTACGTTGACAGTAATATTAAAATCATATTCTAGTATTACAAACAGTGAGCATCTAGCAATACATCACTACTCAAGTAACGGGAATGCCAGTGATTTGATCTGTGACCAATGCTATCATGTAGTCTAGTCCTTTTATCCAGATATCTTAATTGACTACAAGGCACAGAACGTATCACCCTTGTATATCTTTGGTTTCTTGATGTCCGAGTAGACTTACTAAAACAAATGAGCTCAATATCTCATATTGACTCATTTGAGAGATATTGAGCTCATTTGAGCACGGCCATGCATTTTGCAGTCTCACTCAATCAAAGGACCCGTGGATATCACTCCTGTTATGTAGGAGAAACAAATCCTATCTAAGTCAGATCCCTCCGCATGATTTGTTATATATCCAGTAGTTGACTTTATAATCACCTTATTACAAGTAACGTTTGATGACAATAAAACATATAACTTCTCATACAGGGAACCGTAGTGACTTCAAGTCAAAAGACTACGTACACTGTGGTCACTTTGAGAACCACTCATGACACGTAACGATCCATGTAGCATTCTCATGGTGGGTCAATCCATTACATTATTACTTTAATATGTACCCATGTGAAGACTTGATATCTCATAATTATGACCCGTGAGAATAACCATCAGCCTACGCACACACTAGTCTCTATGTATTATCGTTATCCTAATTCACAATAATACTTGACTAAGGACATTTAAGAATAGTGTTCTTATTTCAGTCAAAAGGATCTCACAATCAATTCATGCACTTGATATCACAGGGCATTGAACTTACTATTCTAAGAACTTTATTATGTTCATTTAATTCACAATAAAAAAATGCCTCAATAGAAAATAAATGTCATGATGTAATGTAAACTAGTAATATCAATACACAACTGGCCTTTAGGGCATACACCAATACTTGAGGTTGAGAACCTCTTGCTCATCCCCCTTACACAAAAGATGGGTGTCATCTGCAAATTGGAGAATAGACATAGAAGATAGTGATCCCCTGAGTTGGAGGGGTGAGATGGAGCCATTGCTACGGCCACAGGCCAACATCTGCGCAATGACATCAACTACGAGAATAAAAAGCATAGGTGAGAGGGGGTCCCCTTGTTTAAGGCATCTCTTTGAGTTAATAATCTTGCCACTCATCTCATTTATAAGAATATAAGATTTCGCTGTTCGGAGAATCATGTGAATCCCTCTACACCAGCCTACTCCAAAACTGCTTGCAACCAGCATTTGATCAAGAAACTCCCAACTTACTGTATCAAAAGCCTTTTTGAAGTCAATTTTGAGCATGAGAGTGTCAGACTGTCTGTTGCTGCATAGGTTGATTATTTCATGAGCCACCAGAAAACAGCCAATAGTGGACTTTCCCTTAAGAAATGCACTCTGTGATGAAGATACAAGTGAAGCTAGGATGGGGCTAAGCTTGTTGGCTAAAAGTTTTGTGATTTTTTGAAGGAGCAGTGCAGTAAACTGATAGGCCTATACTCAGTGACATAATTTGCCCCTTCACATTTTGGAATCAGCATAATATTTGAGTAGTTTAGTCTACTCAAATCAGAATCTCCTCGCTCGATCGACAGAAGCATTTGGAATAATTCATCTTTGATTGTATCCCAAAAATTGTGGTAGAAGCTCATAGAGTAGCCATAGGGTCCAGAAGCCTTATCCCCACTAATGTCGAACATAGCTCTTTGAACCTCCTCCAAAGTGAAAGGTGAATCCAAGTGAGCTAAGCTTACTTCTTGGGTGGGATACATGGTTTTCCAATCAACGGTGAAGTCTACTTGGGTGCTAGTCCCACATATATCTTCGAAGTGGTCTTCAAAGCTTGCTCTAATAATAGGCTGGGAGGTGCTAAGGTTACCATTCACTAAGAGCGAGTAGATGAAGTTTCTTCTTCTTCTCCCATTTGCAACTGAGTTGAAGAATTTCATATTTCCATCTCCTTCCTATATCCATAGTAATCTAGATCGTTGTCCCCTAATACACCACCTCAGTTTTGATGAGGTCGTGGTACTTCTTCTGAGCTGCTTTAAGTTCATCAGACACTAGGGGATTATGTTCAGCTTCAACTTTCAAACTCAGCATTTTATCTAACAGTGGTTTCTTCTTCACAGGAACGTGTCCAAAAACCTCATTTCTCCATCTTTGAATTCTTCTCTCGAATAGACCATGCTTCGATTCAATAAATTTATATAGATTTAAATATATGAAAATTGATGTTTAAAATAATAATATTGGATCCACCAGTAAAGCTTTTCCACTCTTTACTCTACGGTGGACACCACCCTCTATACTTTTTAATTCACAAATTACATCCGCATAAGATACAAACAAAATAAGATATAAATTTTCATTTTGTTCTCTTAATTTTGAAATTTTGTGGGCTATGCAACTTAATCAAATTCTGAAATTATTCTGTAAAAGCAGCTCCCCCACATGAATGGAAATTACCAGACTATGCAATCCAGACACGACAGAAAAAAAACATGACAGAAAAAGACATGACAAAAAAGACTCTAGAGTACAATCAGAAAATCACTGCATCAGGATTGGTAGTAATTTTTCAACTTTGAACAACCCTTAGTGAGTAGCCATCGGATTCACTTGACCAGGTAGTGAACATGATGTCTTGAACTACCCGGGCTTTGATGTGAACCTAGACAATAACTATCACACAGTTTCATCTCCTCACAGAACTAGGTTCTCTTGTTGTGTTCATTCTGGCCTTGAACAACCTTGTTTAATCGTGAGTGAACTTGGAAAATGTAACCTCTCTTCATTCTCCTAGAAGCGGCCCCATTTTACACTCACAAGGTGATTGCCCATAAAGAGTATCCTGCCATACCCCATTTTTATTTCAAAGCTATGGGAATCATTAAAAGTCAAGCTTATCCTAACCTCTTACAGGCAGCACTGTTTTATCATCCTAAGAGTGGGTACAAGATTTTATTCACTCAGTGCTCACGTCGATTTAACAAGATTTAGTTGTCCCTTTAAACCTAGATCTTGGGATCTCCAATTCCTAGGTAGGGTTTCCATCAAATATCCTCTTGACGATCTCACAACTTGCTCTCATGGCAAACCTTTAGTAAATGGATCTGCTAGGTTGTCGGCTGATTTGATATACTCTATAAAAATTATTCCATTTGAGAGCAGTTGTCAAATGGTTTTGTGTCGCCTTATGATATGACAAGACTTACCATTATACATACAACTCAGTACCCTTGCTATAGCCGATTGGCTGTCACAGTGTACACATATAGCATGCACTGGTTTCTCCCACATAGGAATATCCTCTAAAAAGTTTCAAAGCCAGTCTGCTTCCTCTACCGCTTTGTCTAAAGTAATAAACTCAGATTCCATGGTGGATCTGGCCAAAGCGTTTGTTTAGAGGATTTAAATTACACAGATGCACCACCAAGAGTGAAGACATACCCACTTGTGGATTTCGAGTTCTTAGAGTCCGATATCCAGTTGGCATCACTGTAGCCTTCTAGTACTGCTGGATATCTGGTGTAATGCAATCCATAACTCTGAGTATGTCGCAAGTAGTTCAATACTCTAGTTATACCTTTTAGCGCAATGAGCTTGAGACAAAGTAATACCCTCATACGTCTTGGAAACTTTGATTCCTAGTATAACATCTGCAACTCCCAAATCTTTCATATCAAACTTACCACTAAGCATGTTCTTAGTTTGTTTGATAATGTCATTGTTGCTACTAATAATGAGCATGTCATCTACATACAGACACACCAAAATGTATCCATTTGGAGTATCTTTAATGTATATACACTTATCACATTCATTTATTTTGAAACCATTTGACATCATAACATTGTCAAATTTTGCATGCCACTACTTTGGAGCTTGTTTCAGTCCGTACAAGAATTTTATAAGCCTGCACACCTTTTTTTCATGTCTAGGAACTATGTAAACCTCAGGTTGTTTCATGTATATTTCTTCTTCTAAATTCCCATATAGAAAAGCAGTTTTGATATTCATTTGATGTATTTTGAGGTTACGTAGAGCTGCAATAGCTATCAGTATTTTTATCGAAGTTATTCTCGTGACCGGAGAATAAGTATCAAAGAAGTCGAGGCCTTCCTTTTGCCAAAATCCTTGTACCACAAGTCTCTCCTTATGTTTCTCTATTGAACCATCTGGTTTCAATTTCTGTTTGAAAATCCATTTGCATCCTAGAGTTTTACACCCAGACGGCAAATCGACCAACTCTCATGTATGATTTTGCATGGAGTCTATTTCACTTTTGATTGATTCCTTCCACATAGGAGTATCAGGTGTAGACATTGCTTTCTTGAATGAAATGGGCTCATTCTCTAACAGAAAGGCCGTTACCAAGTCAGAACCAAATGACTTTCATGTTCTAGCCCGTTTACTTCGTCTAGGTTCATCATTATCATCTCCCGGTTCATCAATTGAGGTACTTGCACTCCCTTACTGACGTATATGTTTGGAATACGTAGCATCCTTGCACAGAAACACGTGTTCAAAGAATGCGGAATTCCTTGATTCCATTATTGTATTCACATGGGCATCCAGTATGTCTAATTTATATACGAAGAACCGATATGCACTGCTGTTATGTGCATAGCCTATGAATATGCAATCAATGGTCTTAGGTCCGATTGTGACCTGTTTGGGATTAGGTACTGCTACCTTTGCTAGACACCACCACACTTTGAGGTATTTATACGAAGGTACATTACCTTTCCACAGTTCGTAAGGTGTCTTGTCGGTTTTCTTATGAGGTATTTTATTGAGAATATAGTTGGCGGTCTGCAACGCTTCCCTCCACATGTTCTGGGGTAACCCAGAATTCAACAACAAGGCATTCATCATCTTCTTCAGAGTTTGGTTCTTGCGCTCGGCAGTATTGTTTGATTCAGGTGAGTAAGGAGCAGTTGTCTGATGAAGTATTCCATATTCAGAGCAGAAATTATTAAATGGTGTATCATATTCCCCTCCTCTATCATTTCTAACAATTTTAATCGTTTTGCCAAGTTGATTCTCAACCTTAAGCTTATATTCCTTGAATTTATCCAATGCCTCATTTTTGCTATGTAACAGGTATACATAGCAGTATTATGTGTAATCGTCTATGAACGTCACAAAATACTTTTTACCACCTCTGGTCTGCACGAATTTTAAATCACACAGATCCGTGTGAATTAGACTTAGAGTTTCAGTGTTTCTTTCTACAGAACGGGATGGAGTTTTAGTGAGTTTGGCCTCTGTGCAAACTTCACATTTGTCGCAGTTGTCTACCTTAAATTTTGGTAGTAAATTCACGTTAATTAATCTACGCAGAGAGTTGAAATTAACATGGCCTAGTCTTTCATGCCAAACAGAAGAATACTCAACAACATAAGAAACAGAATTAATTTCATTAATATTAGGAACAACAGGAACAACAGATATTGGGATGACTGTCATTACATTGGATTTGAACAGTCCATCCTTAACAAACCCTTTTCCCAAGTACACCCCATTCTTTAAAAGTACAAAATGATCAGAAGCAAGCACGACCCTAAATCCATTATTGCTTAGCAAAGATCCCGAGACCAGGTTCTTTCGAATATCCAGAACGTGCAACACATTGGTTAGTGTTAGTTCCTTGCCAGAAGTCAATCTTCTGCACTTTCTTCCTTATTCCTTCAATCTTGGAGGTGCAAGAATTACCCATGATCAAATGTTCATTCTTGTTGCACTTCTGGTATGATGTGAACATATCTTTATTCGAGCAGATGTGCTTGGTGGCCCCAGTATCATACCACCACTCATGAGGATTGCTCTCCACCAGACTGACCTCCGATACAACAGCACAGAGGTCCAAGTCAGAGAGACCAGTGGACAGGTTCTTCGCTATGTGCGCATGTGATTACTCATTCCCCTTTGCCTTTCCATTTTCAGCACGGATGTTATCCTTGCTTCGACATTCAGATATCTTGTGCCTCAGCTTACCACACTTGTGGCATTTTCCAGCAAACCTTTTTGCAGCAGGTTTCTTGTTCGAGCCCTGTTGCAAGAATTTCCTCTTTTTGCCCTTCTGTTCGTGTTTCACCATGTTGGCTTTTTCTATGGACCGATTTCTATAGGACTTGTCACCCTTGCGATTGTCCTCTTCAATCCGCAACCTAACAATCAAGTCCTCAAGAGACATTTTTTTTCGCTTGTGCTTGAGGTAGTTCTTGAAGTTCTTCCATCCAGGTGGAAGCTTCTCAATGAACGCTGCAACCTGGAACGGTTCGCACAACATCATGTTCTCTGCAGCGATTTCGTGCATAATCAATTGTAGTTTCTGTATTTGACTCACAACAGTCTTGGAGTCAACCATCTTTGTAACCCCTATTGCTCGTATTTGTATTTTTAAATTATATTTAATAAAATTCTAAATTATTTATTTTATTTCTGTTTGTGTTTATTTTCTTTTCAGGATATGGTGCGTTGTTCTCTCTCTTGTGATTCATTTTTGCATTGATTTGGCTTTTTACTCTCATTTATTTGGCCTACAATTTGTTCTTGATCTCGTCTATTGTTTCAAACCTATTTCATGGCCTAATTGTCTCTTATTGGATTCTTTATACCCTATTGGATACTACCCAGTTTACCCAAACTCATTTTGTTCCTATATAACCAACCTAATTGCACCCTAACCCTAATTATCAAAACCCTAATACATTTCCTCTCTCTCTCGCCGTCACCCTCTCTCTCTTTCCATACCCCAGACCGGCCCCCCTTTGCTGTCGTCATCGACCTTCGACGCCGGCGACACACCCACCACAACCCCCATATCCTGATCCTCTCTTCTTCACTATCGTGACCCCCAACCCCAGGCCGTAACCCCTCCCCATCCTCCCTTCGTCCTCCCTGTGGTTAAGAACTGTCGCGATGCGCCTCCTCATCATTGACGCCGCCTTTGCTAGTGTTGCTGGTCATCACCCTCGCTGTTGTGCTGTCGGCTCTTGCTGTTGATGCTGCCGGTCGTGCTGTTGTTGCTATTGTCTCTTTGTGTGTGTGCACGTACGTCGTGTGCACGTGCTTCGAGTGTTGGATCTCATCTCTCATCTCTCATTCATGTGTCCATTTTTTGGGATCTGTTCCCATATTCTATTCTTCATCTTCGTTGTCTTCAATATCAGGCAAGTAACTTGTATGTGTTCTTTTTTGTCATACAAGTTAATACCGCAAGTAATCTAGTATGAAAATATTTGTACTCTCATGATGATCCATATTTGTTAGTTTAACCGTTGACATCATCTCTTGATCATGAGTAGTTACAACAATTGACACCCGTTGCATGAAAACAATTAGAGTAGTGGACATCTTCGAATGTATGTTGTTTGTGACACACCGTATGTTGTAGTTGACTGTTGTTTAGATGTTTGTTGGTAGTATTATCTCATTATAGAAATTTTAATCACATATACCATGCATTGTATGACATCTAGATTGGACCGGTTGTAGTTAAGTTGTTTGATAAAATGCCGAAAGAACTTATTTTACTGCTGTCCTGTTTTGTACAGTAAATTCGACCCTGTTAACATCAGTAAAATAAATAAGTTTGTGAACATGAATTGTAGCATCTGATTTCTACTTTCCAGAACTTTTGAAGGATTCGAATTCTGAGTTTTTATGCATGAGTTATCACTGTTTTACTGCAGACATATCGTATTTTTCAGATTCTGAACTATATGTATACAATATGGAATTTTATTTTAAAATTGATACTAAAAGTAGAATTTGAATTCTACATTTTGCTTAGTATGCTTAGACATTGTTGGGATCAATCCCTAATTTTTTTGGAATTAATGAATGACTTTTGTATCTCATTTCATACTTATGAAACCAATCGAAATATTTCCAAATTGCATGCTATTCAGTAAAGAACTATATTTTCGACCTGATTTGATTCGTTTTTTATAAAAACTTTGTGAATAAGAACTGTAGCCTTATTTGTCTAGTTTATCATCCTTTTGACGGATCTGGATTTCGAATTATACTTTATGAATTATCTCGGTTTTGGTACGCTGTGTCTGAACTTTTAGAATCGAGATTTTGTTGCATTACTCTGTTTTCCCAATTTTGTTGAATATGCTATCTGTAATATATATTCATGATATTTTATATTTTGAAACTAGATATGTTAAGGATTCTTCCATATTTTTCTCAGATTTAATTATGATGATATCAAACTCTTTTCATGCTTATAAATATGATTTTGCATTTTCTCGCTGAACATAACTTCTGTATTAAACGCTGTTTTCAACCCTATTCGTATGGTTGATCTGTGACTTATATATATGTGCTGGAATTGGCAGAGAGCCTAGTTTCTAGATTTTCTAACGGATCTAGATTTTCTATTCTGTAGAAATGGAAATCTTAGATTTAGTACAGTAGTGTCTTGCTGTCCAGAACTGAAAATATCGTTTTTTCACTATTATGAGATGTTTTTATCAACTTTTGCAATTACCACTTCATCTTAGACTTATCATTTGTTCATGCCATGTATTTAGACTGTTTGTATTCGTTCACACATATTTATTGATAATAAAAGAAATCAAGCCGGGGTTTTTAAGGGAAAAGATCGAGTAGTGGACAATATAGAAATACATATTCAGAAGAGATTCGTTTTCCCACTGTTTATTGTAGTATCTCTTTTTTATCTCTGGATGCATGAGGGCATGATCTATGACACCGTTACTATTTGTTATTATTATTACCGTTACTGTTTGTCTGAATATATTGTCCTATACAAGTTCCACTACAAAATCTTAAAACGAAACTGTTTGTTGTAGCAACCATGTGATAAATAAATGGGACGCATAAAGTGCTACCTAGTTAGTAATAAACATTAGACGTAAGAATAACTGTTTACACTGTCATATCCTGTTACGGTTACTGTGGACTTCACTGTTACTGTTGATTACTGCTACTGTTGACACACCGTTACTGTTGATCATTACTGTTACAGTTATACGTTTACTGTTATCACTACACTATTTACTGCCATCTATAGACTATTATATTTGCTACCCTCTCCTTGTTAGTATTACCTGTTTAGTTATTTTTCCCTTATTTTCCTACTTGTATTGCGTGCGGCCCGGACTTGCTTCTAACAGGCGCTATGTTTTCCAGTTATCCCTATTTTTCTTGTAATTGCCATATGAGCAGGTTTTGCTGATCAATTGCCTACTGGAGTTGGTGAGCAAAAGTTTTGAGCTGCGCAATTGGAATAATTTTCTTAAATGTTTTGATAAACTATTTTATTTCATAAACTATATTGAGACTTGTATTTGGGCTTATTGTCCCAGGATTATTGTTTTGTTTCGGATCTGGTATTTGTTAGAACATTTATATTTGATGTAATAAATATTGTTGAGTTATGATTTTTTTGCATGCCTGGTTAGAGTATACTGTTATATTTACTGTTATGATGAGTCAAGCAGGTCCGTACAACTTATGGATGGTGAAAACTATCTGCTGGACTTAGTCACGTATGGTATTCCGTATTCATTTGGGAAGCGGGGCGTGACAATCTTGTAGTCCAGAAATTTGCCAACTACAAACTTCTTGGAGCCAGCATCTTCGGTTTTTTACTTCTTCTCCAAAGACCCCACAGAAGTTTGGATGTCTTGAAGATACTAACACATTGTAGAGCGGGTCTACCAAATCGTTCAGAATGTAATTTCTGCATAGATAATCACCCTGATTCAATGCATCCACCGCAGCAACAAAGTGTGCATCCATAGGTGCCAGCATAGGCGCAGTTTCAGTCAGAAACCTTTCCAGCTTCAAGGTGGTCAGGTAGAACTGCATCTTCCCTTGCCACTTCTTGAATTCAGTTCCATTGAACTTTTCTGGTTTTTCTCCTACAGTTATATGTGTGGACAGAATGACCGTTTGTGCCGCAACCAATTGTGTAGTTACATTTTGGGTCACTGGTGTTTGTGCACTGAGCAGTCCACTGACATTCTCATTTTGTGTGTTTTCCATTTGTTTTGAAACAGTTAAAATTCAACTGTTAGTTTTTTTTGTTTTTTTCGAAGTGATAACGATACTTGTAAATAATCTTCACAAAAACTATTAAAATAGAGGAAAAATTATGCTTTAAGATTGTTAGAACTCGAATATCATAAAATAAAAAATTCGTAACAATGTTTGTGAAGAACTACAATTACAGGAATGAAAGAACAAATCAGACACTTCAATATAGAGTCGAGATTAAGATATCTTTCCTTAAAGCAAAATTCACCCCGTAGTGTGACGGTAGTTGACGAATTGCCTCCCAGGATACAACTGTAATACCTTTTTTCTGAAGAGCAGCACCCTAGCTTCAGAGATATCAGCGAACTAGTAGCTGTGTTGTACTCTCAGACTTAGAGGAAGAAGAAGAAAGTTATCAAGTTCAAAAACTGTGTTTTTGGCAGACAAAATTGCAGAGTCTTATAGATGATGAAGGCGTAACTGATGGATCATGGATCCATTACTCTGTAACAGCAGAGTAATGGCTCAAAAAACGTAAATGATGGATCCATTATTCTGCTGTTACAGAATTATGACACCAGCTACATAATTTCAAACGCCTCAACTGTAAAATTGTGGCGGGGCAAAAAAAAAGTGTTTGTAATTTTGGCTAGGTCATCTCTCCACTACATGTTAGTGGTAAACCCAAGACTACACCCTTTAGTCCATATTTTTAGCTTATATACTAGAGAAATCTTTCTCAACTTCCGATCTAGGACTATCCATTTTTTCCAAATTCTCAAGTTAGTACATTTCGACTATCCAACTTTGGACCAACATTTCTCATTCATACGGAATTCGTTTTTGGCAAATGGGTATATTACGGAATAGTACTTGACGAGAGGAACGTAATCCAATCACTTTCCGGTGCCGCCGGTGATCGGAGCTCACATGAATCCAGCCAGAAAAGTATGCTAAAAATATTTCAAACACATGACACCCCCACCCCCCACGTCCTACAACAATTTAGGGGCGGCCTCTTTTTGAAAAATTGAGGATTGAAGAAATAATTGTACAAGTGATATTTATCTTACCCAATCTTAAAATTATAGAATTTTGTAATGAGACTCATTTGCTAGCAATTAAGATGGTGTCTTTGACAATGACCTTAGACAATGTATTTTTCAAATTGAAGTTACAGAAAATAGTGGTTTGAAATTTTTGGAAGAGCCAAAAATGTTCTCTGATAAAGTCAGGTATTACTACATTTGGCCGTTGGCCGATCATAAATTTTAAAATAAAAGGTATCAGTCGACTTTGAATTTTATTAAAAGAGCCAATAATTATTTTTAAAATGTAGGTAACCAAGAACACTAGTGTTGCTGCGTTTTGTGTGTAAGTGCAAACAGATGATGTGAATTCTTGCTGAAACATTAAAAACAACTGACCTTTCAATTCTCGCCGATATGGACTATTTTCAACTGATCTTGACTTCTGAATCTGACTTGTTTGAGCTGTTAGATCTGATCTGAATGGTAACAATCGCTCTGATTGACTTGCAAACGTCTGAAACACCGGGGTTGACCCCGGCGACAGACCCTCCAACACTCAAGTCAGAACTCAGAATATATATGAGAGCTTTTAGGAGCAAAATATTGATTACCTAGTTCTTGTGGAGGTCATGAGATATTTATAGTCATTTTGGGGGACAGTTACAAGATAATGATTTATCTCTACTTCCCATTATTTTTGATAGAGTTAGTTATCTCTTCTTCATGAAGAGATATGAGCGGTTATGAAGATAGAGTTAAAACTCTTCTCTTAATAAGTGATATAAATTTTGAACCGTCACTTATAGATAATTATGAGTTTAATATTTAAATAATCATGGACTCATTCATGTTGGGATGTTATGAGAACTAATGTTGATTTTTTCTGGTGTGGGAGAAACATATAATGAGTTCTTTTGAGAAGAGGGAAAAACATATCTCAACCGTGGAAATGATCCTGGTGAGTGGCTGATGCATGTTTGGAATAAATTGATCCGGTGGTAGTTGGACTAACCGTTGGTTGTCGGATACCTGCAAAAAGGCTTGAAACGTCGGGAGTTTTCTTGGCGACGAACTTTTCGAAGTTAGTTACAGGAGAAGAAGATTAGGGTTTTAGAGGCTAAAGATTCAATACCTTGCAACTGTGGAGGGGGCTTAGTATTTATAGGCAGAGAGAGGGACCCTTGTTGGACCGGGTTAACCCTCTTCTATGGGCCAAATTGGGGTAGTGGGCCCGTCAGCGGCCCGCAGGGAGTATATGCATGTTTTTAAGGGATCTCTAGAATCGTTGGCATCAGACAGCTCAGATGGATTGGATTTTTACCCATATCATAGCCCCCCCCCCTTCCCCCCATGGAGGTTGGATATATCAATTCTCGAGGAGTAGTCCATTCCCGTGAGGGAAAAACCCAATCGATAGTGTGAGTATGGATGAAATAGAGTAGTGTTATACATTGTTGGCTCGCAGTCCACACCGAGCGCCAAGGAGGCGAAGCACTGATAGGCCGAGGTGAAGAGGACCTCTCATAAGTTTCACAAGGTCCACGCCGAGTGCCGAGGTGCAGCGAGATCGTGAGAAATCTTCGCGAGTGACTTGAGGTCCACGCACTGAGCGACAAGGCTAGCGTGTTGTGAGAAATCTTCATGTGTGGCTTGACGTCCACGCCGAGCGCTGGCTCCTTTATATCCTTGCTAGATAGAGTTGACCTACAACATAAACGCTATAAAATGGAATAACAAGATTGTGAGAAATCTCGCGTGTGGCTCGACATCCACGCTGAGCAACAAAGCTAGTGAGATTATGAGAAATCTTCGCGTGTGGCTTGTAACGCCCCGAATTCCAAATAAGACCGAATTCGAGATTTCACAGGATCTTTACTTCACTTTGTACAACTTTACAAGGAATTTAAAACTTTTTCAACAACATCAGAGTTCTTTAGTTTACACAACGGAAGAATAAAAGAAATACAACAATGAAATAAAATACAACTTGTATAACTTTATCAATGTAAATCATCAACTGCATCACAACATCTTTACTACTTCATGGAAAAGTCCCTTACATGCATGTTAAGCTGTGGGCATGTCAGTCACTTACAACTGACAAAAATGTTATACTCGGTCATCCTCTCTATGTCGTACATATAACGATCTCAATACTTTAACATACTACAAAAATTGAATGAACAATAAAGTGTTAAATTGTGGCAGCACTAAACATGTAAGTGTATGCCATGCCTTAATGTCTAATGCATACATTTTATACTAGGATGACACTAATGCATACTTGTTCGAATTCTATGCATCCCATACTATATAGGTCCAAGGGCAAGCACCTACGTACCCTATATTTAAGGGTTCGATACTTCGCCATGAAAGTACCCAGTAATAAGACAAAGTTAAGATGTTCCACGAGTATGGATCCCAGTCCCGGGGAACCGCCGCAACAAATCCCCCGCCCGACTGTTATACAGACTCCTCGTCGTGCGAACCTCCCGCAAGTGCCCCTCTAGCCCCGGTATAGGTATATACATGGATAACGACAAACTATCTGCCCGACTACGCATAGTCCCGGATTTAAAATAAAAGCTCGTCTCCCACGAGGCAACCACAGTCCCGGAGAACCGCCACAACAAATCCCCCGCCCGACTAGGTCTATAGTCCCGATGAACCGCTGCAACAAGCCCACCGCACGACTATATAGAGTGCCCCACTCACGTTTACCTAGGTCTTACTACATCTTCACTTATGTGCCTAACATTTCTTAAGTTCAAGACATGAATAATTTTCCACACCTAGAATTAGTTTTACCCCCTACCGGACTGAATCAACAAATACGAGATAGCACCATGTCCATATCTCCAAATCATATGTAATACCCCGATTTTTTCTATATATATATATAAAGATTATTTAATTTTGTTTCTTAAGCCCAAATGTTTTTCTACAAGATAATTAGTTTGGCCCAATTAATTTTAGCCCATGGATTTAAAACCCCTTCTATTGTATTTTTATAACCAGCATGTGTGACATCTTTTTCTTCTTTTGGCCGGGTATTTGATATACTATTTGTAGGGTGTAGTTGGTGCATGCACGTGCATTCGCGTACACGTGCATTGGACACAACCCTTGGCCGGATTGTGGAGTGATGGGTGTAGATCATGGGTAGTTACCTTTGAGTTGTGGGTAGTTTTCTCAACTTCCGATCTGATCTCAGCCTTTGATCTCCAACTCCCCAACAAATCTCATCCCTCCATTTCACCTATATTCTAGTATAAATACCCCCTCCTATTCCCTATCTCTTTTACACTAAAATTTCTTAAGATTTCAAGAGAGTATCTGTGAGTTGTGTGGGAGCTTTTCTGTGGAGGCAAGAAACACTGCTGAGGAGCCGGTGTGGGACAAAGGAGCAAGGAGTGCAGTACGGTGTTGAAGGACTTTGCGGGATTTCGTTATTTCTCCATATAAGGTGGGTGTTTCTCAGGACTTCTAATGTAGGAATGATATTGTAATTGTTATGATTGATACTATGTTATAAATAGTAAACGGAATGCGGTAGAAATTGCTTGAACATGCTAGTAATATTGAGACGGGACTGTCGGTACAGTCGACTGCCATGTGAGCCAGCCGACTGGTACGAGACACTACTTTTCATAATGTACTGATAAAATGTGTGCAATAGACATGATGGTGTGATTATTACATGTATATTTTCCCTATGACACATATGATGGAGGGAAGGTAAATAAATGAGAAGAACTAATAGTGATAAATATCTGAAGTTGTCGGCGCAGTCGACTGACTTGGTGTTAAGTCGACTGGTGCTTCATTTCTGAATATGACTGTTTGAAAGTCCCCTGAATAAAGATATTCTATTTACGTAGACCTATTATGATGATTCGAGATTTGTACCTTCATTATTGTAAGAAAGTAGGGCAATGCAAATGCATGTTTAGAGTAGTTTTCTCTAAAGGAGCATGTTAATAACTGGGAAAATTATGCTGTGAATGCCACTGAACAAGAAGAAAACTCTGTTTATGAAACATGAATTGATGTATACTGTTAATTGATATCATGATGTAAGTACACGTAAGAACTGTAAATAAATTCCCTAATTGAAATGGATCTGTCCAGTCGACCGAATGCGTGTAGCAAGTCGACTGATCTGGACTTGGAAATTATGCTGTTTGAAATCTCCAGGACAGACGACTGATTAATGAACAGTCGACTGTTATGTGGGTAATATTTTGAATATGGAAGGTTGCGGGACAGGCGACTGGTTGAGTGCAACAGTCGACTATCCCGAGCTTTTATGAGGAACCTGTATGTGACTGTATAAGTCGACTGGTATTCTTCCAAGTCGACTGTACAGAGTGGACTTTTGATAATTTGATTCATGTTATTTACTGTTGGTAATGATGAACTTTATGCTTTTAATCGATGGATTCTGTTTATGGCTGTATGAATTATGTGAAAAGAATCATAGATGAGAATTGATAATTAAATGAATAATTATGAAAGGCTAAATCATGATGAGAAAGTCTGTGGGACTCAAAAATGAAATCATGAGCTGATGGCGCTCAATTGGATATTGTGAAATTGAAATTGAACGAAGGAGTAGCTAAGTCTCCCCGGCAGTGAAATGAAATGATATTGAGAAATAGACCAGGTTGGTCAAGTGAAATGAAATGATAAGTCCGGTTGATGGAGAGGCTAACTCTAGAGCTTGATTTTTATTCATGATTCTAATGTAACTTTAATACATAGTGTGGAGGTGATGAAGGTGAGAGAAAAACATGAGTATGAGAGCTAGGGTACGGTGCGGGTGTGTGAGCCGCAGAATGCATGCTTGATGCGTCAAGACATGGCGCGGGCACAACTCAGTAATGATCGGATTCTAGTCACGCTTGTGGGATGTTTTGGTGACTGCAAGAGGAGTGTGTTCAGGGAGGAGGCTGCATTGTCGCAGAATGCATGCTTGACGAGTCAAGACATGGCGCGAAATTCTACTCCAGGGGCCAGGATACATGCTTGTACTCATAGAATCATCTAGGATACTCACTGGAATTACAGAAGTAGAGTAAGTCATGGCGGGGGATTGAACCCTACAAAAATGAAGAACGATTAAGAGGCTTGCCCTCGAACCTATGTAGTATGGGATGCATAGAATTCGAACAAGTGTGCATTAGTGTCATGTGAAAATTAAATAAATTGCATTAAGGATTAAGTGCACAATCACGACACGACATCTCTAAAAGTTCCCCCTTTGATTTTTACATGCTTATTATGAACAAGATTGTTGATTTGCTAAGAAATGAGATTCATTATACTGTTTCTGGCATAGAGAGGATGGCCATGTATAATTATCGTCGGTTGAATAAACTGAGGTACCCACAGTTTTGTATGCAGGATAAATTACATGTAAAGAGGAATGGATGCATAAAGATCTCGTTATGTTGTTGTTCATTTATGTAAATGTTGTATATTTTGCTTCCGCTGTGTAAATTTAAATGTGAGATGTTGTAACTCTGATGTAAAAAAGAAAAGTTTGAATTTCCTTGTAAAATTGTATTCGAGAAAAGCGAAAAGATCCTGAAGAACATCTCGAACTTAGTAATTTTGGGGTTCGGGGCGTTACAGAGTGGTATCAGAGCCACGCTTTCCTACGCTTTCACACTTGTACAAATTTATAAGGAACGACACCCTAGATGTGGACATTAGAGTGTGTGTTTGAGTCTAGAGATTTAAATGTAAGTGACTTACATTTGTGTTGCTCTATGATTTATGCTTTCTCCTCTCTATTCTAAGATGGCTGATCACTTCGACCCTGCTGGAGGCGACGACTGGCATATTATTGAGGAAGAGTACCATCCTGGACAGGCTGATTCTGAGGACGAGTATCACCCTGGGCAAGCTGATTCAGATGATGAGGAGTACCCTGAATCTCGAGAGATCACCCCACCGCCGAACTAACCTGACGATTCTTCTTCTTCCGATGAAGAAAAGGGACCAGCTCTGAGTAGCGCTGTGGCTTCTCTGCAGAGGCAAGTGGATACCCTGAAGTATAGAGTTGGTATTTTGGAGGCTCAGATGGAGAAGCGGAATGCTGACTATTCTGTTCTTAGCCATCGGATTTGGGAACTTGAGAAGAAAAAGAACCTAACTAATGTGCTGAAAGATGAGGTGGATGAACTGCGGGATGAACTTCGAGCAGCGAAGAGGACCCGTAGAGATTAGATTGTCCTAGTTTCTATTTTCTATCTATTCTGATGTTAAGAAATGTTTTAATTCGAATGTATAAACTTTGAAATTCAATGAAATGAAAGTTGGTTTAATTTCTTGTCTTATACTTCGAATTTAATGGATCTTTTGCATCAGAATATGGCGAGAAGGGGAGCCAGGAATGGTGAAGGTTTGGACCTGGAGGCCGAGTTTGCAAGGGTTTACCAGACGCTGAATGCAGTGGCTGCAAACCAAGGAAGGGGGCCGGTGAATCCAGTACCCGAGGCAATTAAGTTAGTGGAATCGTTCAAGAGAATGAAACCACCAGTGTTCGAGGGGAAGTCCGACCCGGATGCGGCCGATAACTGGATTCGGCAAGTGGAGACAATCTTTGAGGTGTTGGAGACACCGGAGGGCAGCAAGGTCAAGTTGGCGACTTTGCAGTTGGAGAAGGATGCGGCTGTTTGGTGGCAGTCGATGAAGAGGACTATGGGTGGCTTGTTGCTTGGCTGGGAGGAATTTCTGGAAGAATTCCGCAGCCATTATTTCCCCTCCGACGTCCAGGAGAAAAAGGCCATGGAGTTTCTGTCACTTCAGCAAGGCAGCATGTCAGTGAGGGAGTATGAGACTAAGTTTACTCAGCTCTCCAGATACGCTCCAGAACTGGTGATGGATGAGGCGAAGAAGGCTTGCAAGTTCGAGCATGGTCTGAGGCCGAGCTTGAGGTCTCGTATGATACCTCTTGGTATCAGGAGATTCGATAAGCTGGTGAAGAGGGCGGCAGCAACGGAGGCGGATATGGAGCAGTTCCATGTTGCTCAGCACCAGAAGAGCAACTGGCAGTCCGGGAAGAGGCCCGCACCACCGGGGAGTTTCAAGGGGCAACCATCTGCACAGAAGTTCAAACCGACAGGGGCGAACGCCGTCAGTGTAGCTGGAAGACCTGGGAGACCTTCTGCAGTCACTTGCTTTAACTGTGGGGAAGTGGGATATTACCAATCTCGATGTCTCAAACCACGGGCTGGCAATCACAATGTGCCAATACAGCAGACTGGGAAGAGGCCGTACCAGTCAGGGCGAGTATTTGCTTTGACAGAAGCTGATGCTGAGGAGGCGAATCAGGTCATCTCTGGTACGAGAGCTGATGTTTAGTGTGGTTTTTGTCATTTCTTCTTCCCGTTCATAGTGTGAAACTGTTATGTAATGATGTATGTTATGTAACAGGAGAACTCTATATTAATGGAAAGGAAGCTGTGGTGTTGTTTGATACTGGATCCTCTCATACTTTTGTGTCTCCAAGGTTTGCTAAAGTGTTGGGAGTTGAACCAAAGATTTTTCCAGGCAGGATCTTAGCAGTAGCTACTCCATCAGGGGAAACTTTGACCACTGATCGGTATTATGCTGATTGCGAGATAGTGATTGGGGATCGAATCTTTGGCATTGATCTGATCGGGCTGACTATCTTGGGAGTCTATGTTATCATTGGCATTGATTGGATGTCGGTGTACAGTGCAAGCATCGAGTGTAAGACCAAGACGGTGACAGTGAAGGCTCCAGGTGGACCTGAAGTCACTTTCCAAGGGAAGTTGAAGTGTTCTAAGTTGGTGGCAACTATCCGCGAGGAAGAGACTCCTGTGGAATTGCAAGGGATTCCTGTGGTTCGGGACTATCCGACTGTGTTCTTGGAAGATTATCCTGGGTTACCTCCGCACCGTGATGTAGAGTTCAGCATCACTGTTCAACCGGGAAGTGCACCCATTTCTAAGGCACCGTATAGGATGGCTCCAGTGGAACAGGATGAAGTGAAATGGCAGATTGAGGAACTATTGGGAAAAGGCTTTATTCAACCTAGTGCGTCACCTTGGGGAGCACCAGTGCTTTTGGTAAAGAAGAAGGATGGATCGATGAGGATGTGTATCGATTACCGGGAGCTGAATAAGGTCACTGTTCAGAATAAGTATCCGATTCCTCGAATTGATGACTTGTTCGATCGTCTACAAGGAGCAGCTGTATTCTCCAAAATAGATCTTCGATCAGGATATCACCAAGTGCGAGTGAAAGCTGAAGATGTGCACAAAACTGCATTTAGAACTCGGCATGGGCATTACGAATTCTTAGTTATGCCATTCGGAGTGACGAATGCACCCGCAATCTTCATGGACTTGATGAACAGAGTTCTGAGGCCGTTTATTGATTCTTTCGTCGTGGTATTTATCGACGATATTCTTGTGTACTCCAAGTCTGAGGCGGAGCACACCGAGCATCTGGCAGCAGTTTTGCAGAAGTTGGAAGAGCAGAGGTTGTATGCCAAGTTATCCAAGTGTGATTTCTGGAAATCTGAAGTGGCATTCCTAGGTCACATCCTTTCTAAGGAGGGAGTGGCAACTGACCCTCAGAAGATAGAGGCAGTGAGAGATTGGGCTAGGCCTACTACAGTGAAGGAAGTCAGAAGTTTCCTTGGGATGCCTGGATACTACAGGAGATTCATTCAAGGTTATGCTCAGATAGCTGTGCCGCTTACTGAGTTGACCAAGAAGAGTGTGAGCTTCAAGTGGACCGAGCAATGTGAGGCGAGTTTTCAGGAGTTGAAAGATAGACTGACGACTGCACTTATTTTGGCTTTGCCTAGAGCAGGAGTTGAGTAAGATGTCTATAGCGATGCTTCACATCGGGAGCTTGGTTGTGTCCTAATGCAAGAGGATAAAGTAATCGCTTATGGGTCTAGACAACTACGACCGCATGAGAAGAATTATCCAACTCATGATCTAGAGCTGGCTGCGATTATCTTTGCTTTGAAGCAATGGAGGCACTACGTGTATGGTGAGAAGTTGAACATGTACACGGATCATAAAAGCTTGAAGTACATATACCAGCAGAGGGATCTCAATCTGAGGCAGCGAAGATGGTTGGAAGTGCTCGAGGATATGCGACCTGAGATCAAGTATCATCCTGGAAAGGCTAATGTTGTTGCTGACGCACTTAGTCGCAAGAGCAGTTTGGCCAGTTTGATTACGACTCAGAGGCATCTGATTGAGGAGTTGGATCGAGCAGGTATTGAAGTTGTCTTGCAAGGATTGGGAGCATCTTTATCTCAGTTGAAGCTTCAGCCTACCTTGAATGCAAGGATCATTGCAAGTCAGGAAGTTGATGCTGATATCTTGGAGATGAAGGAGCAGGTTGGTGCTGGCAGGTTGCCCGGATTTCAGACCAGGGATGGAGTGCTGTGGTTCGGAGATAGGCTATGTGTTCCAGATCAGGCAGACCTGAAAGAGAGTATTCTTCAGGAGGCACATGCTACTCTTTTGTCAGTACATCCTGGGAGTACTAAGATGTATAAAGACATAAAACAGCATTTCTGGTGGTCAGGTTTGAAGCGGGATGTGGCCGAATTTGTCGCGAGGTGTGAGGTTTGTCAGCAAGTCAAAGCCGAAAATCAGAGACCCGGAGGTCTATTACAGCCGTTACCTATTCCGGAATGGAAGTGGGATAACATCAGTATGGATTTCATCACGGGATTGCCTAAGAGTTCTAAAGGCAATGATGCTATTTGGGTTATAGTCGATCGACTTACCAAGTCCGCTCACTTTTTGGCAATGAAACTCACGGCTTCGATGGACAAGTTGGCTGAGTTGTATGTTGGTGAGATTGTCCGACTTCATGGCGTTCCTGCGACTATTGTGTCTGATCGAGATGTGCGGTTTACTTCGCATTTCTGGAGGAGTCTTCAGGCAGCTTTGGGTACCAAGACAGATTTCAGCACTGCTTTTCATCCACAGACCGATGGGCAGACCGAGAGAGTCAACCGTATTCTTGAGGATATGCTTCGGTGTTGTATACTAGACTTTGGAGGCAGTTGGGAAAGGCATTTACCTTTGGTGGAATTTGCCTATAACAACAGTTTTCAGGCTAGCATCGGGATGGCGCCGTATGAAGCTTTGTATGGCAGGAAGTGCAGGACTCCTGTGTGTTGGTATAAGGTTGGGGAGCGTCAGTTGTTTGGTCCTGAGCTTGTACAGCTGACTTCTGAGAAGATTGATCTGATCAGGAAGAGATTGGTGGAAGCTCAGAGCAGGCAGAAAAGCTATGCAGACAACCGGAGAAGGGACCTTGAGTTTGAGGTTGGTGACTTCGTCTTTTTGAAGGTATCACCCAGTAAAGGTGTGGTTCGGTTTGGCAAAGGCGGGAAGTTAGCCCCGAGATTTATAGGCCCATATAAGATATTGAAAAGGATCGGGAAAACTGCTTACCGGCTTGAATTACCGGAAGAGTTGTCTCAGGTGCACAATGTCTTTCATGTGTCTATGTTGAGAGGTTATATTCCAGACCCGAGTCATCATTTGCCTGAAGTGCCGGAGGGTTTGCAATTAGACCTGAATTACATCGAGTCTCCTGTTGAGATTGTTGATCGTCGAGAGAAAGTCTTGAGGAATAAGACGATACCGATGGTCAAGGTAGTCTGGAGAAACCACTTGGTTGAAGAGGCTACTTGGGAATCTGAGGAGAGGATGTTGAAGGACTATCCTGAGCTTTTTGCTTGATTGTCTTGTTGATTATATTTTGTATCTTTATATCTTTGTATCTCTTGTTGTTGTGTTTTCGGTTTCTCGCTCTTGGTTGTAGTTCCGGGGACGGAACTATTCTAAGGAGGGAGTGATGTAATACCCCGATTTTTTCTATATATATATATAAAGATTATTTAATTTTGTTTCTTAAGCCCAAATGTTTTTCTACAAGATAATTAGTTTGGCCCAATTAATTTTAGCCCATGGATTTAAAACCCCTTCTATTGTATTTTTATAACCAGCATGTGTGACATCTTTTTCTTCTTTTGGCCGGGTATTTGATATACTATTTGTAGGGTGTAATTGGTGCATGCACGTGCATTCGCGTACACGTGCATTGGACACAACCCTTGGCCGGATTGTGGAGTGATGGGTGTAGATCATGGGTAGTTACCTTTGAGTTGTGGGTAGTTTTCTCAACTTCCGATCTGATCTCAGCCTTTGATCTCCAACTCCCCAACAAATCTCATCCCTCCATTTCACCTATATTCTAGTATAAATACCCCCTCCTATTCCCTATCTCTTTTACACTAAAATTTCCTAAGATTTCAAGAGAGTATCTGTGAGTTGTGTGGGAGCTTTTCTGTGGAGGCAAGAAACACTGCTGAGGAGCCGGTGTGGGACAAAGGAGCAAGGAGTGCAGTACGGTGTTGAAGGACTTTGCGGGATTTCGTTATTTCTCCATATAAGGTGGGTGTTTCTCAGGACTTCTAATGTAGGAATGATATTGTAATTGTTATGATTGATACTATGTTATAAATAGTAAACGGAATGCGGTAGAAATTGCTTGAACATGCTAGTAATATTGAGACGGGACTGTCGGTACAGTCGACTGCCATGTGAGCCAGCCGACTGGTACGAGACACTACTTTTCATAATGTACTGATAAAATGTGTGCAATAGACATGATGGTGTGATTATTACATGTATATTTTCCCTATGACACATATGATGGAGGGAAGGTAAATAAATGAGAAGAACTAATAGTGATAAATATCTGAAGTTGTCGGCGCAGTCGACTGACTTGGTGTTAAGTCGACTGGTGCTTCATTTCTGAATATGACTGTTTGAAAGTCCCCTGAATAAAGATATTCTATTTACGTAGACCTATTATGATGATTCGAGATTTGTACCTTCATTATTGTAAGAAAGTAGGGCAATGCAAATGCATGTTTAGAGTAGTTTTCTCTAAAGGAGCATGTTAATAACTGGGAAAATTATGCTGTGAATGCCACTGAACAAGAAGAAAACTCTGTTTATGAAACATGAATTGATGTATACTGTTAATTGATATCATGATGCAAGTACACGTAAGAACTGTAAATAAATTCCCTAATTGAAATGGATCTGTCCAGTCGACCGAATGCGTGTAGCAAGTCGACTGATCTGGACTTGGAAATTATGCTGTTTGAAATCTCCAGGACAGACGACTGATTAATGAACAGTCGACTGTTATGTGGGTAATATTGTGAATATGGAAGGTTGCGGGACAGGCGACTGGTTGAGTGCAACAGTCGACTATCCCGAGCTTTTATGAGGAACCTGTATGTGACTGTATAAGTCGACTGGTATTCTTCCAAGTCGACTGTACAGAGTGGACTTTTGATAATTTGATTCATGTTATTTACTGTTGGTAATGATGAACTTTATGCTTTTAATCGATGGATTTTGTTTATGGCTGTATGAATTATGTGAAAGGAATCATAGATGAGAATTGAGAATTAAATGAATAATTATGAAAGGCTAAATCATGATGAGAAAGTCTGTGGGACTCAAAAATGAAATCATGAGCTGATGGCGCTCAATTGGATATTGTGAAATTGAAATTGAACGAAGGAGTAGCTAAGTCTCCCCGGCAGTGAAATGAAATGATATTGAGAAATAGACCAGGTTGGTCAAGTGAAATGAAATGATAAGTCCGGTTGATGGAGAGGCTAACTCTAGAGCTTGATTTTTATTCATGATTCTAATGTAACTTTAATACATAGTGTGGAGGTGATGAAGGTGAGAGAAAAACATGAGTATGAGAGCTAGGGTACGGTGCGGGTGTGTGAGCCGCAGAATGCATGCTTGATGCGTCAAGACATGGCGCGGGCACAACTCAGTAATGATCGGACTCTAGTCACGCTTGTGGGATGTTTTGGTGACTGCAAGAGGAGTGTGTTCAGGGAGGAGGCTGAATTGTCGCAGAATGCATGCTTGACGAGTCAAGACATGGCGCGAAATTCTACTCCAGGGGCCAGGATACATGCTTGTACTCATAGAATCATCTAGGATACTCACTGGAATTACAGAAGTAGAGTAAGTCATGGCGGGGGATTGAACCCTACAAAAATGAAGAACGATTAAGAGGCTTGCCCTCGAACCTATGTAGTATGGGATGCATAGAATTCGAACAAGTGTGCATTAGTGTCATGTGAAAATTAAATAAATTGCATTAAGGATTAAGTGCACAATCACGACACGACATCTCTAAAAGTTCCCCCTTTGATTTTTACATGCTTATTATGAACAAGATTGTTGATTTGCTAAGAAATGAGATTCATTATACTGTTTCTGGCATAGAGAGGATGGCCATGTATAATTATCGTCGGTTGAATAAACTGACGTACCCACAGTTTTGTATGCAGGATAAATTACATGTAAAGAGGAATGGATGCATAAAGATCTCGTTATGTTGTTGTTCATTTATGTAAATGTTGTATATTTTGCTTCCGCTGTGTAAATTTAAATGTGAGATGTTGTAACTCTGATGTAAAAAAGAAAAGTTTGAATTTCCTTGTAAAATTGTACTCGAGAAAAGCGAAAAGATCCTGAAGAACATCTCGAACTCAGTAATTTTGGGGTTCGGGGCGTTACATCATATCTAAAATCTTACATTTCAATAGTGCCGGTACCCGAGGTCTTACTAACTCTAAATCATAACTTTTCATGTACAAGAAATCATGGGTATTCATACCCTTCAATAATCAAGTCTTAACTCAAAGTATTCTTTATCTTCAACCTATTCACAACTTGGTGTATGTCTTGTTTTAGCATCATTCATTCAATTCATTCACTAGCTTTCTAAGACAATAATTCTTTTCATGAGTTTATAGCATAGATCAAAATCTCATTTAGGAAATTTACTCACATAAAAATTTCTAACCACAACCAAACATATTCATATAGTCTCATCAAGGCAATCAAATGATATGGTAATTTTCCCAAAGTTCTTTATGAATTCTCACTAGATGTTCATCTCATCTAGCATTTCTTATTCAACAAAAGGGTTTGTTTATAACAAGAGAATCTCATGCTTATCTTATATTTTTCTTTTCTTCAAAAAAAGAATCACTTCTTCGAATAAGAATTTTTGGGATCTAAACTCATTTATTACTTCAAATTCCATCTAAAAAAATATACAAGAAAACCTTTATAACTAACTCTAATATTTCCTATCTCATTTATATGTATAATGAAGTTTTTATTCAAAAAATCCTTTTCATGTCAAAACTCATATATTTGAAATAAAGACCCAAAAATAAAAAGAATGGCCTGGGTTTCAAACCTAGGACCTGCCATCAATACACTGCCAGCACCTAAGTCCCAAACCCACTAGCCACTAAGTCCATTTGGACTTTTGTCATAAACCGAGATGAAAAACCCCTTATACACTCAGTACAATCCAGATTTTATTGAATGAAATCAAAAATAAAATGTGACTATCAAGTTTCGAACCCATGATCTCTCACAAACAGTGCTCTATGGTGCACTGGCTAACCAGTAAGTCCAAGTGTATTTTCTGTTTAAGAGTTATATTAAAATACTTTTGTTCATACTGTTCTGAAATTGGTTCTTTTTAACAAGACTTGTTTATCCAATAATTCAATCTTTTAGGTAATTGAAATAAACTTTCTTTTGGACTGAGATGGATCGTAGAACAGCAACCAATCAAGTTAAAACTTATTAAAAAAATATATCTTCATTTTCAAATAATTTTACTTTTCTTTTTACATACAATTTGCATTTTTATCAAAACTCGAAATTAAGAATCATGTTAATTAAAACTAGTTTATGTCCATCATTCTACTAATTTAAGTTTGTGCTAAAACCAAACATGTTTCTTAATCAACCATGAATATTTCAAAGAAATTCTTTCATGCAAAATTTTGTATTTTTAGCATAAGTCGACATGTTTCATGGCAATAACTAAAAATTATTTTTCTTCTTTCTTTTCTTTTAAGCATATGTCGAAATATAACATTCTTTAACAGTTTCTCATACAAATCACACATTCAACATACATAGATTAACATGATTCATATTCTTAAATCTTTAGTCGAACTCTTCCTTTTAATTAGCATGGTAACAATTATTCACTAAGTTTCAACAAGATTATTGCATGTTATGCTAGCATGGATTTTATCTACATATATTACATTCAATTTATACTACACATTTAAAGTATTTAGCATGCAATTTCTACTTTAGAAAGAAAGAGATCACCCACCTCTAATGGAGGTTGAACAAAAGTGGAAGCACAACTCCTTGCTCCTAGCAAAATCCTTCTTCTTCTAGCAAGAACTCCTCCAAGCACAAGAGCACTCTTACTCTCTTTCTTTTTCTTTCTCTTGTTTAGATTATTTTTGGTGTGAAGAGAGAAGGATAATTGGGTGCTATTTATAGGACAATGTTAGGTTTCAAAGTGCAAAATTACACACCTAATAAATTACTCAATTAACTCTCCATCTCTTCATTTTCTTAACTCTCAAAACCCCCAACCTTTCATTACTCTACCTATCTAATTCTCTAACTTCCAACCCTTCATGTCCTACAACCCCCACCCAGATCCCTTAACCGAAACCATGCACAGGAAGCCCAAATACTAACTCATGCATGCAATATTTGACCATACATACTATATATATATATATATGTAAAATGATTATAGTATATGGGTATAGTAATGGTAGGTATGAAGGCAACAGTGGGAGGGTGGTCATTGTGCTGGGTGGGTTGTATTTCGGGTGTGGTCAGAGCAAAAGAAAAAAGGGAAAGGAATTAGTGTGTAGGTAAGCATAGGTATTTATAATGTGTATGTAACAAATTAAAATTCACAATTTTTCATGCACAAATAATTATACACACTCCAAAATTTTATTTTAAAAAACGAGTACACTCACATACACGCACCGAAACAAACACGTGCGTCGCACGTAAAATACCGAAATACGAAAATTGACTTTATCAATGAAAAAATGTTAAGGATAATAAAAATATAATATAAGAAAATTATTTATTAATTTTTTATATATTTTATGACGTACTCGTCACGTACGTGAAAACACGTGCATTATATGTACAAAAATATTTAGATAAAAATGCGGGAAAATGAATTTCTATTTTATAAAAAAATAGATTTGAATACATAAAATAAATAATTTAGACATATATAAAATATTGCACGTAGCGATGGAAACACATAATCGGTACGTGCATCAAAACACGTAAAAAACACGTAAATATTAAGATTGAAATATATATTCGAGTTGACTCAAAATGGGATAAAATCAATATGGAAAATGCATAAATAGTCGGAAATAAAAATACGTGGTGAAAATGCGTTACAAAATACACGTGCATAACACACAAGGGTAAAATTATAATTTACAATTTTGCGGGGTGTTACACTCTCCCCCCTTAGAATATTTCTGTCCCCGGAACTCGCTAGGGTAAAGTTTGTATTTTGTACACAACAAAGAAAATATCATTATTGTTTTTATAAAACTGCAAACTTTTAAAAAAATAAATGTAGTATAAAAATACGCAATGAGAAAAAATAAGACAACTCTATATAAGAAAACTGTGAGCATCAAAATTTTATAAGAACGAAATGAGAAAACTAGAAGAAAAGAATGTGACAAAAGATAGGACGTATTGAGGGGAAATTTTCATACAAAAATAATATTTTGATAAAAGGAAAAATCAATTAAGTTATTAATTGAGGAATAGATCGGAAAACAATGCAATAAAGAGAAACATAGTCAATAGGTAATTTATAAGTAGATTTAGTAGTCAAAATCTTTCAAAGTAATAAGCGATAGAATAATAAAATCGCAAAACTGAATTGGTGTTGTATAACAAAATTTTGAATTAGCAGTTTTTAAGAGAAGATTATTGGATAACAATTTGAAAAAAAACAAGAATGAAAATATAGTCGAAAACATAGACAACATAAAATGATTCTGTATATTAATTAATATCATAAAATAATTTGTAAGGTAAATACAATAATTATATATGCGATTTAAAAATTAAAGATGTAGAAGATATACATCGAAATACTTTTAAATTATCAAGTAAAGCAAGAAAACCAATCACACAAAATTATATATGTACATAGGCATTAAAATCATATGGGTGAAACAAACAATGTTATGATACGAAAATTATACACGGTTTATAGGAGTAAAAAACAAAACATCATAGTTGTAAAAGTAGAAACAAATTATTGAAATAGTGCGAAAACTTACAAGTTGAAGAAAGGTATAAATACCAAATTTTTTTTTGTTAGGTGAGTAGACACCAAATTCTAAGATAAGTAAAATAGCGAAATAAAACACGATAAAGTGGTATGAAATGCTTACTCATGAAAAGATTCAAAGTAAAGAAGAAAACGGCAAGATAGTTGATGTTAAGTAGTAAATATGCAAAATAAGACAAATATAGAAATCAGTATAATGCTAGGTTGCAAAATAGTATAAGCTAGTACAAAAATAAAATAGTGGTATGTAAATATTATAAAAAACAAAATAGAGGTTATCAAAGTAGACAATCTCCTTCTGGTGTAGGTTTTTCTCCTTGGTATCCAACTGTAAACTTGCCTCTACGATCCCAAGTTGCAGAATTGCACTCTATGACATCCGATTGCAGTTTTCCTTCTGGATATTTGGTTGCAGACTTTGCCTCCCCGACGTCCAGTTGCAGTTTGCCTCCATTGACGTCTAGTTGCAAATTTGCCTTCTCGACATCAGGTTGCACCAAAATGGGAGATGAAAAGATGTAATATTTGGATAGTGGGTGTTTAGTAAAGTATGGTGTTATGTTTGACACTAGTGAAAAATGGATGAAAAGTTGTAAATGAAGTAGGAAATTACAACGACAAAAATATCAAAATAAATATATATAGACTTGAAATGTAGGATATACAAAATCTGTAGAAATGAAAATGATTTATAACATTAAGACGAAAATTGTGAAAAGCATATCCACGAGATGAAAACATAATTGAAAAACAATAATCAGGTATTATATTGAAGAAGCGTAAAATTACAAAATTAATGAGTAACGATTAACAACAAAACAAATTAGCAGATAATATTTAATAACAATAGTATTGAATGTAGACAATAAAACGAAATGGCAGGTCAAATTTATATGAGTAGAAAATTTCAATCTCATTAAAATATATTGAAATATATAAGACAATATAAGATAGTATAGTATCACAAAATCTAATCATGAATGCACATAAGAAAATTTCATAAGCAAAATAGAGATAATCAATGAAGAAAATAATAGTTGCAATAATACGAAAAGTAATAACAAAAGTAGACGGATAAAACACGAAGGACAAATCTTTAAGATTGAAAGACAGATAAAGCAAATTCAAAAGATCAAGACTGGGAAAAATAGACAAAATAATAGATATTCAAGTGATTAATAGTATAAGAAAATATTCATTTGAAAATATTGAATGTTGAAAAGTATTATGATAAAATTCACGAAAATAATTTGAGAGGGAGGTGTGTCTACGTGTAATGAATGTAGGGTCAACCAACCACGCTTCCACTGCGCCACTCTGATACCCAGGAAAAACATGCTCGCATACAATCTCACATCAATGTATACAAGGAGAACATCATGAATCAAAGTTGAATGCAAGTAGTTATTGAACCTTCATTCACGACAACAGCCATCCAAAAGGAAGAGAAAACATCAGTATATAGAGCAACACAAATGTAAATCACTTACATTTAAATCTCTATAAGTTGAAACTCACACTCTACTGTCCACTCTAGGGTGTCGTTCCGTATAAATTTGTACTACTTGTGAAGCCTGCTCTGATACGATCTGTAACGCCCCGAATTCCAAATAAGACTGAATTCGAGATTTCACAGGATCTTTACTTCACTTTGTACAATTTTACAAGGAATTTAAAACTTTTTCAACAACATCAGAGTTCTTTTCATTTTGTTTACACAGCGGAAGAATAAAAGAAATACAACAATGAAATAAAATACAACTTGTACAACTTTATTAATGTAAATCATCAAATGCATCACAACATCTTTACTTCTTCATGGAAAATTCCATCACCTGCATGTTAAGCTGTGGGCATGTCAGTTACTTACAACTGACGAAAATATTATACTCGGCCATCCTCTCTATGCCGTACAAATAACGATCCCAATACTTTAAAGACCACAAAAATTGAATGAACAATAAAGTGTTAAATTGTGGCTACGCTAAACATATAAGTGTATGCTCTGCCTTAATGTCTAATGCACACATTTTATACTAGGATGACACTAATGCATACTTGTTCAAATTCTATGCATCCAATACTACATAGGTCCGAGGGCAAGCACCTACGTACTCCATATTTAAGGGTTCGATCCCTCGCCATGAAACTACGTTCCCAGTAATAAGACAAAGTTAAGACATTCCACAAGTATGGATCCCAGTCCCGGGGAACCACCGCAACAAATCCCCCGCCCGACTGTTATACACACTCCTCGTCGTGCGGACCTCCCGCAAGTGCCCCTCTAGCCCCGGTATACGTATATACATGGAGAACGGCAAACTATCCGCCCGACTACGCATAGTCCTGGATTTAAAATAAAAGCTCGTCTCCCACGAGGCAACCACAGTCCCGGAGAACCGCCACAACAAATCCCCCGCCCGACTAGGTCTATAGTCCCGATGAACTGCTGCAACAAGCCCACCGCACGACTATATAGAGTGCCCCACTCACGTTTACCTAGGTCTTACTACATCTTCACTTATGTGCCTAACATTTCTTAAGTTCAAGACATGAATAATTTTCCACACCTAGAATTAGTTTTACCTCCTACCGGACTTAATCAACAAATACGAGATAGCACCATGTCCATATCTCCAAATCAAATCTAAAATCTTTCATTTCAATAGTGTCGGTACCCGAGGTCTTACTAACTCTAAATCATAACTTTTCATGTACAAGAAATCATGGGTATTCATACCCTTCAATAATCAAGTCTTAACTCAAAGTATTCTTTATCTTCAACCTATTCACAACTTGGTGTATGTCTTGTTTTAGCATCATTCATTCAATTCATTCACTAGCTTTCTAAGACAATAATTCTTTTCATGAGTTTATAGCATAGATCAAAATCTCATTTAGGAAATTTACTCACATAAAAATTTCTAACCACAACCAAACATATTCATATAGTCTCATCAAGGCAATCAAATGATATGGTAATTTTCCCAAAGTTCTTTATGAATTCTCACTAGATGTTCATCTCATCTAGCACTTCTTATTCAACAAAAGGGTTTGTTTATAACAAGAGAATCTCATGCTTATCTTATATTTTTCTTTTCTTCAAAAAAAGAATCACTTCTTCGAATAAGAATTTTTGGGATCTAAACTCATTTATTACTTCAAATTCCATCTAAAAAAATATACAAGAAAACCTTTATAACTAACTCTAATATTTCCTATCTCATTTATATGTATAATGAAGTTTTTATTCAAAAAATCCTTTTCATGTCAAAACTCATATATTTGAAATAAAGACCCAAAAATAAAAAGAATGGCCTGGGTTTCAAACCTAGGACCTGCCATCAATACACTGCCAGCACCTAAGTCCCAAACCCACTAGCCACTAAGTCCATTTGGACTTTTGTCATAAACCGAGATGAACACCCCTTATACACTCAGTACAATCCAGATTTTATTGAATGAAATCAAAAATAAAATGTGACTATCAAGTTTCGAACCCATGATCTCTCACAAACAGTGCTCTATGGTGCACTGGCTAACCAGTAAGTCCAAGTGTATTTTCTGTTTAAGAGTTATATTAAAATACTTTTGTTCATACTGTTCTGAAATTGGTTCTTTTTAACAAGACTTGTTTATCCAATAATTCAATCTTTTAGGTAATTGAAATAAACTTTCTTTTGGACTGAGATGGATCGTAGAACAGCAACCAATCAAGTTAAAACTTATTAAAAAAATATATCTTCATTTTCAAATAATTTTACTTTTCTTTTTACATACAATTTGCATTTTTATCAAAACTCGAAATTAAGAATCATGTTAATTAAAACTAGTTTATGTCCATCATTCTACTAATTTAAGTTTGTGCTAAAACCAAACATGTTTCTTAATCAACCATGAATATCTCAAAGAAATTCTTTCATGCAAAATTTTGTATTTTTAGCATAAGTCGACATGTTTCATGGCAATAACTAAAAATTATTTTTCTTTCTTTTCTTTTTCTTTCTTAATCATCATGTCTCTAAAGTATATGTCGAAATATAACATTCTTTAACAATTTCTCATACAAATCACACATTCGACATACATAGATTAACATGATTCATATTCTTAAATCTTTAGTCGAACTCTTCTTTTTAATTAGCATGGTAACAATTATTCACTAAGTTTCAATAAGATTATTGCTTTTTATGCTAGCATGGATTTTATCTACATATATCACATTCAATTTATACTACTAATTTAAAGTATTTAGCATGCAATTTCTACTTTAGAAAGAAAGAGATCACCCACCTCTAATGGAGGTTGAACAAAAGTGGAAGCACAACTCCTAGCTCCTAGCAAAATCCTTCTTCTCCTAGCAAGAACTCCTCCAAGCACAAGAGCACTCTTACTCTCTTTCTTTTTCTTTCTCTTGTTTAGATTATTTTTTGTGTGAAGAGAGAAGGAGAATTAGGCGCTATTTATAGGACAATGTTAGGGTTCAAAGTGCAAAATTACACACCTAATAAATTACTCAATTAACTCTCCATCTCTTCATTTCTTAACTCTCAAAACCCCTAACCTTTCATTACTCCACATCTTTAATTCCCTAACTCCCAACCCTTCAATTCTTACAACCCCCACCCGGATCCCTCAACCGAAACCATGCACAGGAAGCCCAAATACTAACTCATGCATGCAATATTTGACCATACATACATACTATATATATATATATATATATATATATATATATATATATATATATATATATATATATATATATATAGGGGTCGGTTCGGGTGAGAACCAACCCTGGGGTGAGAACCTAAGGGCCTATCCCAGCCATTCATCTGTGTAATCTTAACGGTCAAGATTTTTTAAAATTAAACAATAAGATTAATTAATTTTTGTATTAAGATGTCAATCCCTTTAATTAAGGGATGGGGACCGCGTAATAAAAAGAATGAAAGATCACAAATTATTAGGCAGCATATATTGCCTTTTTTATTGTTTGTTTATCAATTTGCATATATTGTTTGTATATATATCACAGATTATATATATATATATTGTTTGTTTATCAATTTGCAAACTTATGTTGTACAGGCTGTCAGTTTCCATATAGCAACCGAATGTTTTTTGAATAGCAACTAACTGCATTGTACGTAGCAACAAAAATTTCATATTTAGCAATATTGTACGTAGCAACAAATGTTGTTCATCCTGATGAAGATTGTAGTTCGGCTGAAAATAAAATAAAAAAGGCAATATATGTTGCCTAATAATCTGTGATCTACATTCCTTTTAAATAAAATAAAAAAGGCAATATATGCTGCCTAATAATTTGTGATCTTTCATTCTTTTTATTACGCGGTCCCCATCCCTTAATTAAAGGGATTGACATCTTAATGCAAAAATTAATTAATCTTATTGTTTAATTTTAAAAAATCTTGACCGTTAAGATTACACAAATGAATGGCTGGGATAGGCCCTTAGGTTCTCACCCCAGGACATGGTTCTCACCTGAACCTTCTCCTATATATATATATATATATATATATATATATATATATATATATATATATATATATATATATATATATATATGTACAATGATTATAGTATGTGGGTATAGTAGTGGTAGGTATGAAGGCAACAGTGGGAGGGTGGTCATTGTGCTGGGTTGGTTGTACTTCGGGTGTGGTCAGAGCAAAAGAAAAAAGGGAAAGGAATTAGTGTGTAGGTAAGCATAGGTATTTATAATGTGTATGTAACAAATTAAAATTTATAATTTTTCATGCACAAATAATTATATACATTCCAAAATTTTATTTTGAAAAACGAGTACGCTCACATACGCGCACTGAGACAAACACGTGTATCGCACGTAATATGCCGAAATACGAAAATTGACTTTATCAACGAAAAAATATTAAAGATAATAAAAATACAATATAAGAAAATTATTTATTTATTTATTTTATATTCTATGACGTACTCGTCACGTACGTGAAAAACACGTGCATTATACGTACAAAAGTATTTAGATAAAAATGCGGAAAAATGAATTTCTGTTTTATAAAAAAGTGGATTTGAATACATAAAATAAATAATTTAGACATACGTAAAATATTGCACGTAGCGGTGGAAACACATAATCGATATGTGCATCAAAACACGTAAAAAGCATGTAAAATCTTTAGATAGAAATATATATTCGAGTTGACTCAAAATAGGATAAAATCAATACGGGAAATTCATAAATAGTCGGAAATCAAAATACGTGGTGAAAACACGTTACAAAATACACGTGCGTAACACACAAGGAAAAAATTATAATTTCCAATTTTGCGGGGTGTTACATGGCTCGACGTTAATGCCTAATGACAAGGCTAGCAAGATTGTGAGATATCTCGCGTGTGGCTCAATGTTCACGCCAAGTGACGAGGCTAGTGAGATTGCGAGAAATCTTCGCGTGTGAGTCGAAGTCCATGCCGAACGACGAGGCTAGCAAGATTGTGAGAAATCTTTGCACGTGGCTCGAGGTCCACACCGAGCAACAAGGCCTAGCGAGAATTTGAGAAATCTTTGTGTTTGGCTCGATGTACATGTCGAGCGATGAGGCTTAGTGAGATTGTGAGGAATCTTCGTGTGTGGCTCGAAGTCCACGCCGAGCAACGAGGCCTAGCGAGATTATGAGAAATCTTCACATGTTGCTCGTGGTCCACATCGAGCGGCGAGACCCAGAGAGATTGTGAGAAATCTTCTCGTGTGAATCAAAGTCCACGCAGAGCGATGAGGCTAGCGAGATTGTGAGAAATCATCATGCTTGGCTCAAGGTCCGTGCCGAGCGACAAGGAATAGTGAGATTGTGAGAAATATTCGCGTGTGGCTCGATGTCCATGCTGAGTGATGAGGCATAGCGAAACTATGAGGAATCTTTGTGTGTAGGTCAAAGTCCACTCTAAGCGACGAGGCTTAGCGAGATTGTGAGAAATCTTCCTGAGTGACTTGAGGTTCATGCCGAGCACCGAGGTCTAGCAACATTGTAAGAAATCTAGTGTGTGGCTCGAGGTCTACACCTAGCAACGAGGCTAGCAAGATTGTGAGAATCTTCACATGTGGCTCGAAGTCCATGCTGAAGGTTGTATACTTGGAAGATTCTGCTGAGTAGTGTGTTTTTCGATGCCCACTCATGTGTTTCTGTCGTCATAAGCACTTTTGAGGCATGTGCGTGGCACGTGAGCTGCCTAATGTCATTGTTGGGGATATCGAGGCATCCCCATCTTATCAGCCGTTGGATTGAATCATATGGCAAATATTCGTTGTGGACATTGAGGAGCCCTAATGCTGCTTATATATCCCCCCCCCCCACCCCTCATTCTTCTCTTTAATTTCTTTCTCTAGAACTTATTAAGGCTACCGGCGATGTACTTTTCGGCAACAGGATCTGGTATAGTATTTTTAAATTATGTCGAGGTATTGTCCAATTCTTCATTCTCCACATCTGGCCGAGATGATTGGGCTTCCTCTTCATCATCATCTTTCGGAGAGGTTCAAAATGTTTAATTCGAGTCTACTTCTTCGGAGCAAATCCAGGAAATTCAAGAAGTCGAGCAAGTCAAACCCCATGGCGATGTAGAGGAGGTGGAGGAGAGTGACTCAGAGGAAGAGGCCGGAGGGGTGGGAGAGGGAGGCCAGATCGAAGAGGAAGGTGGGGTTGAGAATGAGAGGATGAAGCAGGCAAGGAGGAGACGGAAGGAGATGAAATCAGTAAAAAGGGAAACGGTCATTCCGAGACAGCAGATCGCTTAAGGCTAGGGGTGGGAAACTATTATCCGAACCGACCAATCCGAACCAATCTAACCCAAACCGACCGGTTTTTAATCGAACCAATTGGGGGTTTGGGTTGGCCCAGTTCTTGATCTTCAATAACCAACTGGACCGGTTCGGTTGTTGGATGGGGCTTTCAACTAACCGATGAAACTGAACCGACCGTACCTCTATGCATAAGTCCATAAAAAATCTAATTCTCCTTTAATTTCTTGAATATACAAATAGTAATTTCTCATTTTATTGGAGATACAAACAGTCTTCTTTAATTTCTTTAATACAAACATAGCAGTTGTTCTACCTATGTTTTGATTCTCCATAATCATGTGTTATTTTGTTGAAAAATACTTGATTTATAGTGTGGCCCAGCTTGATAGAATCATGAAGTTGATGTACTATTTAGTAGTTACTTTAATCAAGTCAAGCAGAAATTGTTTTCTAAATCTTTTTTTATTGTACTTGAAATTCAATTAGCTATGATTATTAATGTTTCTTTTATGATAATAAACTAAGATTACAAAAGTATGCAAGTGAAAAAGCAGTTTATCTCTCCCATTTAAACGTCATCATCTCAAACAATTAATGCAAAATTCATTAACAACTTGTGGTTTTATGAATCTTCATGTTAAATTTATTTTTGAATAACAAATAGCAAGTTGTTTCTTAAGTTTGATTGAAGTTGATCTTTTAAATTTCAACAAAATTATGAATGATGTTGAAGGTGAAAAGTAACATGCCAAACCGACCATCCAATCCAATCAAACCGAGCTTAATCGGCTTGGATGGAAACCGATCCAATTAAGGTTCAGATTGGTTGCGGATGAGAAAATTAAAAAATTGATCTTCTTTGGATCAGTGGTGGATGATCCATATTAGGTGGGATACCGACCGATGCCCACCCTTACTTAAGGCGCCTAGCATCGCCATCTCCTCCTAAGCCTTCCCGAGCCCTAAGAAGGAAGTTGAAGTTCACTCTGCCGACTAGCCCCAATGCGGAACCCATTGAATATTTTTCGAAGGGTGGCTTCAGCATCTCATATTACCAGGAGCTGTACTCAATAAGGATGTACCCGGATGATCTCCAGGACTTGATCCAGCTTGGGGTACAGCCTTCCTCGCCGTGCTAGAGGAAGATTAGAACAGATAAGATCAAAAGCGTGCTGACGAGGAGTGATCTCCCTCAGATCCGGAGGTGTTACTTTATCCCCCGAGAGTTAGAGTTATGATTCCAAACCCCGGACTTAGGCCAATGGACAACCTGGCTCCCTGGTTCTGCATGTTTCCTTTGGATGCATTCGGCTCGGGGTTGAGGCTGCCCCTACACCCATTTTTCAAGAAGGTGTTGAATTGAGAAAGGCTGAGTCCGATGCAGTACGACCCGAACTCCTAAAAGTAACTTCTTGGTTTTATGCTTCTCTGTGAAGAGAAGCGGGTGCCCTTGAGACTGAAGTAATTCCGTGCATGCCTTGGGCTCCATTTCAAGGGGACGTACGAGGGGCTCTACTATTTCTCCCCTCGGTCCGAGAGGCATGTAGTTCATGGCCATTCAGACTCCACAAAGGAGTGGAAGGAAAAGTAATTCATTTTCCAAAGTCCCGTTCCTTGGGACATTCTGACAAATTGGTCATTTTATAAGCCTAATCACAAAATTCTGAAGGGTCGGGAGTTTACGAAGGAGGAGAAGGATGAAGTGGGTTGGATCATCACCAGGGGGAGTATTGGTTAGCCGAACGTGACAGAGAGAGTCCTAGCAAGGATTGGACAGAGCCCCGCCGACCCTTGTAAGTTTTTTGTTTCCTTTTTCGTCCAACTTTTTTCCTTCGTCTTCACAACTTGTTTTTATTTTTGTAGCGCTATGGATGATGTGGAGATGGAGGCGAGGATGGTCGTCTTGGTCTAGAGAAAGGCTGCAGAGTAGCCAAAAGGAAATAAGAGGCCCATGGCCCCTTCCTCTAAGGGGACTTCCGAGGCAAAGTCCAAAAAGTTGAAGGCTCTAACAACCTATGGCGCTCCTGGTTCGACCAAGGGGATGCCTAGCTCTGGTAATCTTAAGGTTACCAATCTCACGAAGTCGGGACTTCCTCTCGTCCACTTCAAGGCCAAGGATATAGTCGGGGAGGCGGGAATGGAACCATGGATTCCGAACTGGGCCATGAAAGTGGTGGACTCCATAATGGAGGGTCCGGTGGCACTGGAGGTGGTGGGCCATATGGCCATGCCTCGGGACTGGGAGTGTCTCATGAATGAGACCTCTGAGTCGAGCTTCATGAAGTGGGCTCTGGCCGACATGATCGTAAGTGTTCCTTCACTTGGCTCATTCGTTCCTTTCAGCTACTTTAGTACTTTCTTCTAAGCTTTTGCTCTCGGCTTGTAGGCAGCTCTACAGGGAGCAGAGTTGAGGAGGCAGTACACTCGTGAACTCAAGCTCTCTGATAGGAGGACGTTGAGGTGTAACACCCCGAATTTCATACTCAGGCAATTCGTAGCACATCCAAAAAATATACTTCATTTTCGTACAAAATACATGAAATTTAAAAAAAATTCATTGCAATATTGTCCTTTACAATACACAGCAGAAAATACATATAAAATATAACTCGTATCATCATGAATCCTCCATTCCGAAAATTCACTAGTCACAAGCTCGCGTCCACGCCACTCGCTAATCAGAATCCTTGAACCCTTGCGAACTGTGGGCATGTTAGTTTAATGCAATTAACGCAATGCTATTATAAAAGCGACTACAACTTTACAATCATAAATTTGAATGAAGAAGGAAAAGCATGGAAAGTGACTATCCTAAGTATGTCAGTGTATGTTATGAACCTAGTGATTAATGTAAAACACTGTCACACCCCGCTTCCCAAAAGGAATACGGAATACGGTATGTGACTAAACCCAGCGGATAGTTTTCACCATCCATAAGCTGTACGGATCTGCTTGACTCATCACAATGATAAATATATCAACATACTCAACCAAGCATGCAAAAACAATTATAACTCAACAATATTTATTGCAACAATAATAAATATCCCAACAAATATGAGATCTGAAACAAAACAATAATCCTGGGACTACAATCCCAAATACAAGTCTCAACACACTTCATGAATATAAAATAGTTCACCAAAACATTTAGAAAATTTTCCAATGCGTAGCTCAATACTTTTGCTCACCAACTCTAGTAAGCAATTGATCAGCAAAACCTGCTTATATAGCAATTACGAGAAAATAGGAAAACAGGAAAACACAATGCCCGTTAGATGCAAGTTCTGGGCAAGCAGTACAAGTAGGAAAATGGAAGGGAAAAACTAAACTAAACAGGAAATACTAATATGGAGAAGGCAACAAAGATAACAGTCTACAGATGCCAGTAAACAGCGGAATAACGGTAAGAGTATAACAGTAACAGTAACAGAATGGATCAACAGTAATTGTAACATAATCTGACAGTGAAAACAGTTGTTCTTATGTCTAATGTTCATTACTATCTAGGTAGCACTTCATGTGGCCCAAATTTTACCACATGGTTTCTACATCAAACAGTTTCGTTTTAAGATTTCGTAGTGGAACTTCTATAGGGCAGTATATTCAGACAAACAGTAACAGTAACATCAATAACAAACAGTAACAGTGTCATGGATCATGCCCTCATGCATCCAGAGATAAACAGCAGGTACCACAGTAAACAGTGGGAAAAACAAGTTCCCTTCCGAATATGCATTTCTATATTGTCCACTACTCGATCTTTTCCCTTAAAAAATCCCGGTTTGGTTAATTTTCATTATTATTAAACCGGTGTGTACGAATACAAATAGGGCTAAATACATGTCTAGAACAAGGGATAAGTCTAAAATGAATAGGAAGCACAAACGGTTGACAAAAACAACCTATAATAGTCAAAACAACGAAACTTTCAGTTCGGAACAGCGAGATACTACAGCACTAAATCTGAGATTCCTGTTGCTAAATAACTGAAAATCTAGATCCGTCAGAAGGATGATAAAATAGAAAAATCAAGCTACAGTTCATATTCACAAAGTTTTCATAAAAAACAAATAGAATTAGGTTGAAAACATAATTCTTCACTGAACAGCATGCAGTTTGGAAATATATCGATGTGTTTCACAAGTATGAAATGAGATATAAAAGTCATTAATTAATTCCACAAAAATTAGGGATTGACCCCAGTCATGTCTAAACATACTCAGCAAAATATAGAGTTCAAATTCAACGTTTATATCAGTTTTAAAATAATATTTCATACAGAAATCACATAGTTCAGAATCTGGAATATACAACATGACTGCAGTAAAACAGCAATAAGTCATGCATCAAAAATTGAAATTCAGATCCTTCAAAAGTTCTGGAAACTAAAAAATGAAGGCTACAAATCATGTTCACATATTTATTTTTCTGATTTTAACAGGGTCGAAATTACTGTACAAAAATAGGATAGTAGCAAAACAAAAGTTCTTTTATGCATTTTATCAAACAACTTAATTACAAACGGTCCAATCTAAGATGTCATACAAAGCATGGGATATGTAGATTACTTAAATCAGAATGGCATGTGAATCAATGGTCTAAAGTAAGATCATACATCATACAAAGCATCCATATACAATTACCACAACATATGATATGTCACAACAAGCATACAGTCAAGATGTCATCTAATCTAAATGGTTTCATGCAATGGGTATCAACTACCGTAACTACTCATGATCAAAAGATGATGACAACGGTTAAACTAACAAGATAGGATTATCATGAGAGTACAAGTATTTTCATACTAGACTACTCACAGTATTTAACTTGTATGACAAAAAGAACACATACGAGCTACTTGCCTGTTAGGAAAACAACGGAAACGAAAATGAAGATTAGAATAACGGGAACGGATCCCGAACAATGAACACAACGAACGCATGAATAAGAACGAGATCAACACCAACCGAAACACGTGCACAAGAGACACACGTGCACACACCCAAAGAGACACCAGCAAACAAATAGCAAGAGTGGCAGCAAAAGCACGGGGGATGGCATGGGCTCGACACAGCAAGACAAAGGCGTGGCGCTGCGCCGTTGTCGACCACAGAGAGGACGACGACGGCGGGGGAATAGCGTTGAGGGCTGGGGTTGCTGCATGTGGCTCGAACGGGACAGGGACAGCAGGGGTGCACGGGGGATCGGGAAGAGGAGAGGGGTGATGATCGGTGGGTCTCCGACGTCGAGGAATAGCACGACAACAGCACAGAGGAAGGGGGGTCGGGAAGTGAGGTCGGGATGGGGTAGACAGAGGCTAAGGTGAGAAAGAGAGATAGATATATTATGGTTTGGTAATTAGGGTTAGGGTCTAATTATGGTGATTATATAGGGTCAATATGGGTTTGGGTCAACTGGGTAGTATCCAATAGGAAGAAAAGAGTCCAATAAGAGACAAATAGGCCATGAAATAGGTTTTAAACAATAAACAAGATCAAGAACAAATTTTTAGATCGAACAATGAGAATAATAAGGCTGAATCAATGCAAAATGAACCACAAGAGAGAGAAGAACAACACACAATACAAAAGGAATGTAAATAAATACCAACAAAAGTACAATAAAATAATCAAGAATTTTATTTAATAAAATTAAAATACAATAATGAGAAATAGGGGTTACAAACACATATGCAAACGATGCACTTCTAATGCACGCTTGTTTGGATTCTATGTCGCCCACACAATATAGGTCCAAGGGCAAGCCCTTAGCATTCTCCTCATTATGAGGTTCAATCCCAACTTATAACCATGACAAACTTCAAGATTTGGACATCCTGGAAGTATTGCCTCTCGCCATGAAATCCTGGAGGTCAATCCTTATCCACAAATCATCCCAGAGACTATTTCACTCTCTTTTGGGAATGTTCGAGAATATCTCACTTCGCAAGTCATCCTAGAGCCCTCATCACAAGAATGTCCCACGAGCGTCACTCTCGTCCCGTAATAGTGAAGATCAATCCCGCTTTGTAGATCATATTGGGGCCTCTTTCATCCCTCGTCCCGGAGCACAGGGGAATATCTCATTCCGTGGATCATCTTGGAGCCCTTTTCTCACGTTTGCTCTTGCTTCATCACATCTCTCAATTAGTGCATGTCCTTATATTCAAACATAAGTCATACTGCCTAGAGCTAGCTCAACCTAACGAACTTAAATTAACATCACCTAGAACACTAGCTCACACCAGAAAATTCTCAATTTTCAATAAGTCATGACCTTCCGGTACCGTGGCTCTCGCTAAGCCTCTAAAGCCCATAGTTCAAAACGTCGCCACATTTCGAAAGTTCTCTAGGTTCTCCTTAACTTTTTAAAGTAAACAGATTTCAGTCCTCTCATAATTCCAATTTGTCTTTTATCTATTTTCCAAATAGTAGTTCTCAATTAACTATACTCTCTTTTCTTTTATTAAAAATTTCCCAAATCTAATTATAATAGGACTTCAAATTCTTTAGTTCAATTATAACATCTCTAATCAAACTTATTAAATCCAAATACCAATCTAAAATTAATCGTTCATTTAAATCTAAAATTTATTCCAAAACATTTGTACTAATTTCCATTAAAATAATTTTCTTTAAGATCAAATTTTAATTTTCCAAAATCCTCAAAGAAGTAAATAGAACGATAACCCGAGCACCAAGACTTGAACCTACAACCTCTCAACTTCTAAGCCGCATGCCCGCAAGGCTCCTTCTTTGCCATCTACCCGCATCAATGCTACATGAATTGAGAGCTATCCTAGCCTCATCAACGATTTGAATTTATAAAGATTACAACTAGATTATAGTTTCTACATAACTCCTCATCATATGAATCTTAGTTAGTTTCATAAATAATTTCGATAATATACAGTGAATCTTATCTAAACTAAATTAGTTCTAGATTGAAGGATTAACCTGAATTTTGACTCAATTTAATCTAAATTTAAAAAACCAATGCTTGATTGAAATATAGTCCAGTTCTTAAATTAATCTACCCCAATTTAAAAATCAGTTTCAATTAATCTTGATCCTACCTGAAATTAATCCAATTTAATTATAACCTAATTCTAAATTAGAAGAAATCAATTCAGAGACAGAAAAAAATGGGATATAAATAAAATAAAATGAACCCGAATTTGAGCCCACTGGTCCTAACCCACGACCTCATAAGCGCTCAAACAACACGCAACAACTAGGCTCACAAGCCTCACAATCTGTCATCTTGCTTTCAAATAATTAATTTAGCTTCGATAGACCCAGATCTGATCCAGTCTGGATCAGACCCAATACCAAACTCTAGCTCTCCAAAACTCGAATTATTGCTAACTAGCACTCTACGAATGGCATGGTTAGCATAGTTCTATAATTCATGAAATATAAATGCAACAACATATTTTTCCATGGTTTAAACATTGTATTAAACAATTAATCATTACAAAATATTAAACCAACATTTTCAATTTCGTACAATTACTTCTTTATTAAATGTTCTATCTTCATTCACAAATTAAAATAAAATACTCCATCTAACAAAGCCTAATATACCAATAACATAATTTCTACAACAAAATTTAGCATGTCATTAAATCATTTCATGATATGTATCGTATAACTTACTAAAACATTTGACTACAACTTCAATAACAAGAAAGAAAATTAAACAACCAACATGCTCCCTACCACTTCCATTACTCCCATGATATTTCATTATACCAAAATAGTGAACACCTAGCATGCTACTACCAATAACAAAAATAAAAAAGTTAGAAAAAAAACTTACCTAATGCAATGAAATCCTTGCAAGCAAATCCTCAAAAGCCTTCTCCTATTCAATTTCAAAAGCTCTACACTAGAATATTTGATCACACACAAATGAAATGCCAAATTCTCTCCTCCTTTGTTGGCCGGCTAGTTATTTAAGTGATGGAGGTAATTGTGAGTTACAAAAACTACCCACAACTCTACCCATGATCTATCAACTAACTAGCCCACTCCTCCCACTAGTTGAAGGCATGTTGACTCATTCAAACTCTCCCTCCAATCCCAAAATTGGCCGGCCACACCTAGGGTGTGTGTGGGTTTATTTTCTTAATGTATTATACAAAAAGGTTACAAATCAAGTGATATGCCGGTTAGTTAAAGTAGACCAACATAAGACTGTATTAAATAAAAGTTCAATTCATTCTAATTTAGTTAAATTTAAGCCACTCCATAATTTACTCTTGACAAGTTAATGCAACATATAAATCCATTTGTACTAATTTATATCAAGGAAAATACAACTAACACGTGCACTGTACACATGTGCATTGTACGTACTAATAAATATTTAAAACATTCTCTTAGTATTTTTGGCGGATGCTACATGAGGTTTGAGAGGGAGATGAAGGACCAGAAGGTTCAGGTCAACGACTTAGAGGCTCGCGAGCGTGCTCTAAAAGCCTAGCTGACCACTGCGGCCGACGAGCATGCCCATTTGGAGAAGGAGAAGGCTCACTTGGAAGAGAGTGAGAAGAAATTGTTGGCCGACAAGATAAAGACCATTGATAAGGTGATTTTTGCTCAAGAATAAGGGTATGATCGAGACATCGAGCATTTTTCGGAGGTACCCGGACATCGACCTTGAGGGCTTTAGTTTCTCCATGAAGTTTACCGAGGCTCTGCCTATACCAGGGGAGAACCCTGGGGTGGGAGAAGAGGAGAACCATTCACCTGGGGTGGAGACCGAGCTCCAGGAGGTCCCCACCGAGGCCGCCGGGGTAGCGACCAAAGAGGTGTCGCCATTTTCCAAGCAGTAGTTCATTTTTCCTTTTTTAAAATTTTTTGTATTTGCAGACTGCGAACTGGCCACCGCTTTTGGTATTGACATTGAAGAATGAATGAAAAAGATTTTTTGGGCAGAACTTCTGGACTTGATATTTTATTGTATTTTTTTAATATTATTTGGATTTGGCCAAGTTTACGGAGCTCTGAGTAATGTGAAAATTTCCATTATTGTTAGATGACTGATCCCGTTTTGGCCAATCCCCGTGATGTCGAGCTCAAATATCTTAGGAGTAGAGTGCGCACCATGGATTCAAGCTTGGCACGGTACTGTAAGGAAGTAAGGAATCAGGAGTGGGCATTTTCATTTTACATCAAAATGTCACACCAAATGAGCTTGGAATTGGCTCGCCCGAAGAAGGCGATGGTCAACAGGGACCTGAGGAGTGTCGAGACCCAGTTATCTGCCCCCAATGGCTCATCCTGGCACCTGACCTCGGAGAGTGCGACACGTTTGGCTGACTCTTTTCTTCGGGAGATGTTGGTGGAGAAGGAATGGGAGATATACATGTTGAAGGTTGTGTTCGGAGTAGCAAGATCCCAAGCTACCTCCCTGCACAGCAGTTGGACGTCTGGTATAGGTCCTTCATCGACTCTTAGGTTAGAGTCAATCAACCCCGGGGATGCTTAGAGTTCGATGGTGGTGATGTCCACCTTGGCCACTCCTCAGGAGGAAATCGATAGACTCGATTAGTTGGGATCGAGCTGGTTTGTCCCAGTCCTAGGGCTCCCCCAGTCGAGCAGTAGGCTAGTCAGGTGACCCTTGCGACTTGTTGTAATTTTATTGTATCTTGTTGTAATTCTACGACCTTGCCGACTGTACTGGTATGTATCTAGCCCTTGGTCGATTGACTGTGTAATGACTTTATCAATGAAAGATTTTGATTTGAATTCACTTCGAGCTTGAATTTGACTCGAATCCATTTCGAGCTTTTGCCTTGACAAAGCAGATCGGTTGAAGTCAAAGTGTTTGACCCTGGGGAGTCAAGACGCTTCGATTTTAGAAGTTGAAGCATTTTGCCTTGGAAATTGAGACATCTGTTTAAATGTGCTATGTTGGAAGTTGAAACGCTGGTCTCGGGTTTTTGAAGAATTTTCTTTTGAATCTGTAGTGACATTCAATATCGGTCGTTAGATAGGGTTGGACAGTTCAGATTTTCCTATGTCAGCATTGTGGCTATCGAAAACCTCCTCCCCTCATAGCCTATATAATCCCTTATTCCCTTTCAGGTTTTTTTTGAAGAATTTCAGCGTTCAAGTGGTTCTTCTACTACCTGCTGAAAGTTAGGGGTAGCGGTAAATCATAGCTACTCTATCCCTGACTATCAGTGGGTGAAAGAAAAGTTATTTCTTCTGATTCCCTTGGCCTTTCTTCATGACTATTGTCGAGTTCTTACGTGTTCCTTCTGACACACGATGACAGAATGTCTAACGTGACTGATCGGGTCGGCTATAGGCGGGGTTCTGAATGGTGAGCCTCATTCATGCATTTAGCAATGGGTCTCTCTGAGAATCATTTCTTGATTTGGTTCGATGACACTATTAAGGGGGAGGCTTCTTCGTAGTGAGCTCGAAGTCCACTGTGAAGGTTGAGGCCAAAATTGATATTGCGAGTGATTTGGATTCGATGTATGGAGACGAGGCCTCGAGGTCCACGTCGAGCTGCGAGGCCCAACAAGATTGTGAAAGTTTTCGCGAGTAACTCGAGGTCCACACCGTGCAGCGAGATGTAGCAAGATTGTGAGAAATCTTCGTGTGCTGCTCGAGATCCATGCCGAGCGACAAGACTAGTGAGATTGTGAAATCTTTGTGAGTAGCTGGAGGTCCGCACCAAACGGCGAGGCCTAGAAAGATTGTAAAAATCATGGCTCAAGGTCCACACCGTGCGACAAGGCATAGCAAGATTGTGAGAAATCTTCGTGTCTGGCTAGAGGTCCACACCGAGCGACAAGGCTAGCGGGATTGTGAGAAATTTTCACGAGTTGCTCGAGGTCCACGCCAAGCGGCGAGACCTAGAAAGATTGTGAAAATCTTCGCTAGTGGCTCGAAGTCCATACCGTGCGGCAAGGCAATGCAAGATTGTGATAAAATTCACATATGGCACGAGGTCCATGCTGAGCGACGAGGCTAGCGAGATCGTGAAAATCTTTGCAAGTGGCTCGAGGTCCACGCCGAGCGGCCATGCCTAGAAAGATTGTAAAAATCTTTTGTGAGTGGCTCGAGGTCCACATCGTGTGGCAAGGCATAGCAAGATTGTGAGAAATATTCATGTGTGGCTCGAGGTCCATGTCGAGTGACGAGACTAGCAGAATTTTGAGAAATCTTTGCGAGTGGTTCGAGGTCCACGCCGAGGATTGATGCTAGGAGTTGGTCAAACTCAAAAGAGTTTGATTAAAACATGCTAATTTGAAATGAAAATTTATTGCTTGGCTTCCGAAAGGCTTGCGCTTATTACATTTGCTGGCTATCATGGCTGCATTACAAGTACAGACTGCTAGGTGCCTTCATGGAACTTCATCAAGTGTTCCACGTTCAAAGTCCTCTTGACTACCTTGCCCCAGGTCTTCAAGTTGGTAAGTGCTAGGGCGTACCACTTTGGAGACCCTGTATGGGTCTTCCCAGTTAAGAGCCAGTTTTCTCTTTTTGCTTGGTTTGGAGATGTTGAGCCTTCTGAGCACTTGGTCTCCCTCCTTGATGTTTTTCGGTAGACCTTTTTAGTTATAGAATCGTTCGATTCGCTGTTGGTAGACATTTCTCTTGATAGTTGACCTTTCACGGACTTCGTCGAGGAGGTCCAGGTTGGCCCTAATGTTGTATGAATTCAAATCCTCGTTGAAACTCATGACCCATGGTGAAGGCAATCCGACCTCTAGAGGGATGACTGCTTCGGTTCTGATGGTTAATTTGAAGGGTGACTCACCCGTCGAAATCCTCTTAGTTGTTCAGTAAGACCAACGTATACCGGGTAGTTCATTAACCCACAACCCTTTAGGGGATTTTTCCAATCGCTTCTTGAGGCCATCGAGGATTTGACGGTTGGCATTCTTGACTTGTCCATTTGACTAGAGGTGAAAAATTGAAGAGAATCTCTGCTGAATTCTGAGTTCCTCGCAGAACTTGTGGAAACCTCTGCCCGCAAACTGTGTGTCATTGTCAATGATGAAGATCCGGGGGATCCCAAACCGGAAAATGATGTGTTTCTAGAAGAATTGTTCGGCATGATGTACGGTGATGGTGGCCAAAGTTCTGCTTTGACCTACTTTGTAAAGTAATCGACCGTGATAATTAGGAAGCGACGTTAGCCCATCGCTTTAGGAAACAGACCGACCAAATCCATCCCCCACATGAAAATAAGGTTGGGCTCGCCAGCGATTTAAGCTCGGCCTGAGGGACGCGCTTGATTGAAGAGAACCTTTGGCAGGGGCCACATTTTCAAATGAGATCCTGAGCATCCTGTAGAAGGGTCGACCAGTAGTACCCATGGTTGAGGACATTTCTTGCTAGCGATCTGCTGCCCATGTGGCAACCTCCAACACCCCCGTGTATCTCTTTGAGCGCGTACTTGGATTCTTCGGGGGCTAGGCATCTGAGGTATGGTCGTCCATCTACCTTTGTGTATGACCATTTGAAGAGCAAGTCATTGATAAGTACGAACCTCTCAGCCCTGACCTGGACATTTCTAGCCTCGGACGGGACTGGCGGAGTTCGTCATTTTTCAAGAATTTTATAATCGGATCCATCCATGTAATGGGCTATGTCAGAAGTTTGAGGCATAGGACTTCCAAATTCTATTTGTCGATGCTAGGTCAGACGAGGACTTCCACCAGCACCGTGTAGTCAAGACCCTCGAAAAAGGAGAATGCCAACTTGAATAATGCATCTACTTGGCTGCTCTGTTCGCGTGGGATCCGAACTACAGAAGTTCCTTCGAAATTAGCCAAAAGGAGATTGGCATGTGCTAAGTACTGAACCATCCCTGTGTCATGGGTTTCATTCCCTACAGACTTGATTAACCACAAGCTAGGAATCACTAAAGGCCTTGACCCGTTTTTCCCAGGCTTTGCAGGGGAGGAGGAGTCCAGCAATAAGTGCCTCATACTCAGCTTCAATGTTGGAGGCTCGGATGTTGAGGCGCAGGGAGTCTTAGAGAATGAATTTGTTTGATCCATTCAGTATTACTCTAGCCCAACTTCCTTCATCACAAGAGGAGCTGTCCACATAGTGTTCTCATTCCGGCTTAGCCTCCTGGACTTCGGATGCTTCTGAAATAGTGCACTCGGAGATGAACACAACGAGTGTCTGGTCCTTTATAACGGTCCTCGACTTATAATTGATGTCATGTTGACTAAGCACAATGGCCCACATGATCAAACGATCAGAATTCTCAGGCTTGTTAAGGACTTGCTCTAGGGGGCTGTTCATGAGAACTTGGATGGAATGGGATTGGAAGTAAGGGTGAAGCTTCCTTGTGGACATGACCAGGGCATAAGCCACCTTCTCCATCTTAGTATAGCGGAGCTCAGCGTCACGGAGTACCTTGTTCACATAATAGATGGGTTTCTGCACCTCATCATCTTCTCAGCACACTGAGGGCATGCTCAGACACCTCTAGGTAGAGGTAGAGGACCTCACTCGGCTTTGGTTTGCTGAGGAGAGGGGAGTTGACGAGATGTTCTTTCAATTGGTCGGAGGCCTTCTGATGCGGTTCACCCCACTCGAAGCTTTTTGCCCCCCAGAGGCCTTGAAGAATGGAAGGGATTTCCCTTGATTTTGAAACCTTCCGACAACCGCGAGTCTACCAGTGAGTCTCTAGACCTCCTTAACTTTCTTAGGAGGGGCCAGGTCTAGGATGAACTGAATCTTTTCGATGTTTGCCTCTATTCCCCGCTGGCTGACCATGAAGCCAAGAATCTACCCGAAGTAACTCTGAAGGCACATTTAGAAGGGTTGAGCCTCATGTTGTGCTTCCTCAATACTCTAAAGGCTTATTCGAGGTCCCCCACATGGTCCTCCCCTTAAAGACTTTTGACGAGCAAGTCGTCCATGTATACCTCCATGATTCGGCCAATCTAATCTTTGAAGACCCGGTTCACCAACCTCTGGTAGGTTGCTCCTGTGTTCTTGAGGCCGAATGGCACAACCTGGTAGTAATAGAGCCCTCTTGGTCTGTTACGAAAGTAGTCTTCGGGATATCTAGTGAAAGCATCCGGATCTAGTTGTATCCAGAGAATGCGTCCATAAAGTTGAGGAGCTCATGTCCGGACGTCTCATCGATCAGGACATCGATGCTTGGAAGGGGAAAAGGATCATTTGGACAAGCCTTGTTGAGGTCTATGAAGTCTATACAGATCCACCATTTTCTGTTGGCTTTCTTCACCATCACGACGTTGGCCAACCACTCTAGGTAGTTGACTTCTTGAATGAAGCGGGCCGATAGGAACTTTTCAACTTCTTCTTTCACTGCTTGTAGCCTCTCGGGGGTGAACTTCCATCGCCGCTGTTGTGCTGTCTTGGATTCCGGATGGACAATCAACTTGTGCATTATCAGGTCTTCAAAGATGTCAAAATATCTAAGGGGGTTCATGAAAATAGATCCTTGTTCCATCGAACATAGTTGATGACATCTTCTATAAGGTCGGGAGGTAAGGCCTTACTCACTTGTAACCATTTAGCCTTTTTGGCCTCAGAGAAAGGGGCCTCCTCCAACTCATCAACAGGTTTGGAGCCGATCAAGCTCCTATCGTAGAGGAGTTTGACTACATTGATGGGGAGGACTGAGCTCCCAACCATGGCTGTATAGCAAGCCCGGGCAGCTTCTTGGTTGCCCTTAACGACCTCTACCCCAGCCTTAGTGGGGAATTTCATTCTCATATGGTAGGCCGAGGGTACCATCTGTAGTGTGGCAAGGTCGGGGCGCCCAAGAATGGCCTTGGTTCGGCTAGTCGGAGATTTTTCAAGAGTGACGGCTAGGGTAATGATCCCTTCGATCTGGAATGGAGCACCAGAGAAACCATGAAGAGTGTAGCCCGCAGGATTTAGCCTTTCTCATGAGAGTTTCAATCCTGTGAAGGCGGCGAGGAACAGAATGTTAACGAAACTCTCACTATCAACACGGATGTGCTCAACCTTGTGGTTAGCCAAGCCGCGGCTAATGATGAGGGCATCGCAATGGGGGATCCTAACGCCCTCGAGGTCTTCGTCCGAGAAAGAAATGGTGAGTCCATGACTTCGGAAAGGAGGGCAGTTGTGGACTAAATTTACCTCTTGAACAAATGCATTACGGGAGGTGTTCGAGTCCTCCCCCATTGTCCCCCCGTGTATGGAGTGGAGGATGACCAACCTCTCGGTGCCCGGGGGGGTTCTCTGGTCATTTCGGGTGAACTTGGACAGGTAACCCTGCAGATGAGAGCCTCAATTTTATCATTAAATGCCTGACGGCTGTCGGTCTCGTGGCCATGATCTCGAATGGAACTGGAAGTAGAACCTCATTCTCTCTTTTTGCTACTGTTATTGGACCGAGGGGGTTCTAGATCAACCCCTCTTCCTCCACCTCCATGAAGATGGTAGAGACACTCGCATGAAGCGGAGTGAATTTCTCAAACCAGGGCACTGGAGGAGGGTATCTCTGCCCGGAGGAATCTTTTAGAGCTTTCTTCGGTGCCTTCGAGTTGACCATCTTCCTTTTTCCTTTGCCCGGTGATTCTTTTCGGTCCCCTGGATGTAAGGCCTCTTCAGCTCGGATATACTTCTCGCTCCGGAGAAGAATGTCGGGGAAGTTTGTGGGTGGCTTTTTGGCGAATGAGGTCTTCAGTAGGTCATGTCGGACATTGTGCCCAAATGCAGCTGCTGCAACTCCAGCATTGAGGGAAGAGATTGATCGAGCATTGGCTGTGAACCTTTGGACATAATCCTGAAGAGACTCTCCGTCCTTCTGTTTTAGGTCAAGCAAGGAGGTTCTCGTCTTCTTAGCCTTACGGCTGGTCAATAAGTAAGCAAGGAAGCCCTCCTCAAGTTGGTCGAAGGAGAAGATAGAGTTTGGAGCAAGTCGGGAGTACCACTCTCGTGCTAAGCCTCACAACGTGGCAGGGAAGGCACGACAAATGAGGGCATACGAAGCACTGTGAATCATCATGAGGATTTTGAACCCTTTCAATGTGACTAGCCGAATCTGACTCCCCATTATAGGTCTTGAAGGCGGGAGGCGTGAAGCTCCTCAGGACCGGGGCTTCGAGGATATACGAGGAGAAAGGGGGTCAGACTAGGCGGTACCCTCGGCCTGATTGCTTCTCGTTGTACCCTATTCGAGCGAGCCGATATTCCATATCTTGTAGTCACTTAAGGACTACGTCTGCTTGTCCCTTGGATCGGGTGAACCAGTATGACTCTTCATGCTCAGTCACTCCGATATGGGGGTTGTCGATGTTGTAATACCGCGTAATTTTGAAGAATATAATATATAAGTAATATATATATATAAGAGTGGCCCATGGAAAAAATGAGAATAGCATGCAGGTGCTGTTGGTTAAAGGTTGAGGGGTGATGTCATCACCATTGGGGGGGGGGGCACCCGAACTGAACGAAAACAAAGTGCTGTGCACTCTTGCTGACGTGGCACTTGATGACGTGGCATATTTAGGAGGGGCCCGCTGGGGTTTCTTTGAGTATGTCACAGGATTTGAGGGTGAGAAGAGTTGAGATTTGTCCAATATCAAGAGAGTACAATGAATAATTTAATATAAATAAAATTGCCTATGATTAAGAATCACCTAATTGGTTAACCACCTTTTGAGAGGCAGCCTGTGGTGGGCTGTTGTACTATACTATATATAATTTGTCTTCCAAAAATATTAAAAATTGTCTGAGTATTGGGGCTGGATGTTACAAATGGTATCAGAGCCAACTTTCGATACCGGGTGTGGGAGAGGGCCTAAGTATGATCTGTGGTATGAGATAGTCTCCGGAATTATTGAGGCGTGTACCTGCGGCGTGGGACTGATCTCTGGAATTATCGGGATCGAGGACGACCCCACATCGGCTAGAACGGAGGATCCTGCGCTAGATGGCATGCCCCGCACTCAGTAAGGACGTTGATTTCTAAAGGTGGGTTGTATGTAATACTCCGTAATTTTGAAGAATATAATATATAAGTAATATATATATAAGAGTGGCCCACAGAAAAAATGAGAACAACACGCAGGTGCTATTGGTTAAAGGTTGAGGGGTGGGGGGGACCCACCTAGACCGAAGGAAAACAAAGTGTTGTGCACTCTTGCTGACATGGCACTTGATAACGTGCCATATTTAGGAGGGGCCCGCTTGGGTTTCTTTGAGTATGTCACGGGATTTAAGGGTGAGAAGAGTTAAGATTTGTCCCATATCGGGAGAGTACAATGAATAATTTAATATAAATAAAATTGTCTATAATCAAGAGTCACCTAATTGTTTAACCACCTTTTGAGAGGCAGCCTGTGGTGAGCAGTTGTACTATACTATATATAATTTGTCTTCCAAAAATAATAAAAATTGTCTGAGTATTGGGGTGGGGCGTTACAGGTGTATTGGTCATTCCTGAATCCACCTCGGAGAGCTTGGAGGACCTTGTTCCAGAACTCATGGTACTCGGCCCTCGTCACATGCCCTCCTTCCCCATGGCCATTCGAAGGTCGAGGGTCCCTCGGGGAGCGATTGCGCTCTTTATCCTCTATGTGGAAGGTGTGACAACTTCAGCTCGGAGCATGATTCGAGGGTCCTTCGTTCCTAGAATGGTTGAGGCAATGGCGAAGGTCTTCCACGTCCAGCTAATTGTTGATGACATTTCGAGGGTCTAATACAGCTTGTCGGTCAACCATTCAGGCGACTGAACGGGAGGCACTCGGATCAAGCCTCTGCTGGTGTTCATCTCGCCGCTGTTGCAACCCCTGGTTGGCCGGACAACTGCGAGACGGAAGAGGGATTGGAGATGGGGGGGTGCATGATGCCCCGTAGTAGTGGTCTTCTTGGCCTTGGGAGTCATGGAAGAAAAGGACTACTGAGTGGGATCTGAGTCAGAGGCTAGATCTGTTTGTTTCCCACAGACGGTGCTAATCTGATGCTGATGTTTTCTGGTGTGGGAGCAACAGATAATACGTTCTTTTGAGAAAAGGGAAAAGCATATCTCAACCGTCTTAGCTATAGATTTGATCCTGATGAGAGGCTGATGCGTGTTTGAAATATGTGGATCTGGTGGTGGTTGTACAGACCGTTGACTGTCGAATACCTGCAAAAAGCGTTGAAACGCCGAGAGTTTTCCTGGTAATAGAGTTTTACTGGAGAAGAAGATTAGGGTTTTAAAGGCTCAAGATTCTTTACCTTGCAATTGTAGAGGGGGTTTAGTATTTACAGGCCGAGAAAGGGGCCCTTAGAGGACCGGATTGACCCTATTCTATGAGCCAAATTGGGGTAGTGGGCTCGCCAGCGGCCCGTAAAGAGTATTGTCCTATTTTTAAGGGATCTCTGGATCTGTTGGGTTCGGACGGTTCAGATTGAATGAACTTTTACCAACATCAACAACCAGACAACTCCGTTTTGGGTTAGTGGGCTTGAAAGAGGCCTAAGTTTCAACGATTGAAACAAATCAGATTCAGAAATCAAAATTAGTTGAAAATAGTCAATATCGGCAAAGATTAAATGATTAGTCTTTTTTATTATTTTTAAAAGAATTCACATAATCTATTTACTTCCACACAGAAATAGCTGCAACAACTAGTTCTTGGAAAAATATCCAAAAAAAAAGAGCTGCAGTCGTCGTCCAAATTTGCAAAATTTGGGTGTACGATGAACAGTTCCGTGCCAAATATAGCAGACGATTTGGCCATAACCAAAATATAGCTAACGAACAATTATATTTCGTCCGTAAGAATTGACGAAGGATAAAATATCGTCTCGTAGGTGAGACGTACAAAAAGACAATCAGACGAAGGATTAAACATCGTTTGAAAAAAGAAAAAAAATTAAAAATTGTCAGAGACGAAAGATTATACATCGTCAATTGCAAAAATTGGCTACATGACAAAAATGTAATTGACGATGCATTATGAATCGTCCCAGGCATTTTTGCCTTTTTTTTTTGTCCTTTAGTGCTTAAAAAAATTTTTTTAAAAAAAAAATTTTGGGACGAGAGATTACAACCTGTCCGAGGAGATTGACGGGAGATTATATCCCATCCTTGCTTATTTTTATAAAAAAAAAATCGAAGCAGACGATTGATCATACGCCGTCCACATATTGGGGAAGTGAGATTGACGGGAGATTATCTCCCGTCCTTGCTGTTTAAAAAAAAAAAAAAAAGTTAAACAGACGATTGATCATACGCCGTCCGTACTTCAAGACGGTACATTATTTTGCATCGCGAATTTTTTTTCAAACCGCACACTCCAAGACGATAGACAATCTTCCGTCTTTAAAAAAAAAAACAAACGACGAATCGAATATAGCTTTGAACGATTGCAGCAACATTCTTTTTTTCCTATTTCTAATTGCCATTTACCCAAAATTTGGCAAGAACTACTACAGATGCTCTTGGTGGTCTCTTTTGATATCTAGTACTAATTGAGAAGCACCATCTTGATGTGACTTATGAAATAGTCTAACTATGCCATATGAATCAATGCACATAGAACTCGCATGGACGAAAATTTCACTTTTTTTTTCTTTTTCTAAGAGCATCGACTATCGGTTACTAAAAACCCAAAAATTAGCAAACGATTTAGAAAAGTAGGTCATAGTCGTTTTCTAAAAACCCAAATCTGTTTCTTTGTTTATTGCGAAGTTGAGCAGTGTAACAAATAGAGCTACAAGCGGAACAACTGAGGCGGATAAGGTATTTATAATTTACCCGATTTAAATTTTTGAAATACATGTATAATAATTTATAACACATGTTTATTTACTATTTTTTATAGCTACGCGAAGCAAGAGTGGAATACATGCAATCATCCGGGAAAGCATTTAAATTTGAAGAATGCTATGAGGTCCTTAAAGATCAGTCGAATTTTTCGCTACATACAACTCATGTGTTCGACTCAGGCCGAAGCTCTCAATCTGGTGAAGACAGTAGCACAATATGTTCGCCAACAATGCAAGACTGGGATACAAACATGCCGACTGATTTGGATTTACCTCCAACTCTCTCCTGATCACCCGATCGTAAAGCGGAAAAGAGAAAAGGGAAAAAGACCGGCTGAATCTGCTCAATTTGCTGAAATGGTTTCTGAGACCAGAACATTTAACAATTTGTTTAAGGAGTCACAAGATAGGTTCATGATGGCAACGAAAAAGAAGCTTGAGATAAAACAAAAGGAGGACGAAATGAAACAAGAAAAGCACGAAATGAAAAAACAAATAGAGGAAGACCACATAAAGAGTATGGACCTCAGCAACTTACCAGAGAGTCAACGTACTTATTTCATGTGTAGACAACATGAAATTATGCAAAGTTGTGGTTACAAATAGTTTAATTTTTTGTATCAATGTTGTTTTCATATAAGTTGCAATATCCGTTGTATCCTGCTTATTTTCAATTATGTAGTTGCTTTGTTTTCCACTACTTATTAAAGTCTCTATTTCAGTTTAAAATATTATAGACTAAATTAATGCATATTCCAAGCAAATCCATACATTTTGACTAATTCTAAATTAAACATTACAGAATATAAATTACTTCCAGATGACTCTAAAACACAAATACATTTTGACTGATTTTAAGTTAAACATTACAGAATATAAATTACTTGCAAATGACTCTAAAACACAAATAACATATTTTTCTAAAACTCATCTCCATATTCGTTCCATATGTGCTCCACCAAATCTTTTTGCAGTTGATGATGTTTCTATCTATTATGTAGTTCTACATTGCGTGCTAATCTGGAGGTACTTGTTGAAGCTCCATTTCTACTCGGTACGCTAAAGGTAGAGTCCGCACTTTGGTCGTAGTTATAATCTTCAAGTGCTTCTTCTCGTTTGTCCTCAACAATCCTATTGTGTAAAAAAATACATGTCTTCATTATATAAGATAGACTGTCATCATCCCAGAACCGTACTGGACCTCTTACAATCGCAAATCATGCCTGTAAAATTCTGAATTCGCGTTCAACATCCTTTCTTGCAGCTTCTTACATCTAGAATTTTTTTTTCTTTTGAGTATCCGGTTTCGAGTATGTTTTGAATATGGTAGCCAACGGGAGATAAATACCATCGGCTAAATGGTACCTCATGTTGTAGTTGTTATTATTAATAGTGAAGTTTGCAGGAGGTGCACATCCATAAAGAAGATCATTAAATAATGTGGACCGGTTGAGCACGTTAAGATAATTATTGCATCCTGGAATTCCGAAAAATGAATGCCAGAACCAAAGGTCGTAAGAAATAACTTCTTCAAGAATAATGGTCGGCTCCCGGACGTGTCTGGTATATTGGCCGTGCCATGCTGATGGACATTTTTTTCTAAGCATGCAATCAACACTACCTAACATACCTGGAAAATCGCGAGCTTTATTTTCTTCAAGTAGTCTTCGAATATCAGCGGCAGTTGGATCTCGCAAATATTGAGGTCCAAACATGTTGACAATATCCACACAAAAACAACGTACTGTTTTCAAAACAGTGGTCTCTTCAATTCGCACGTACTCATCGATTGAATCAGTTGATGATCCGTAAGCCAAGCAACGTATCGCAGCAGTTATTTTTTGATAGGGAGATAAACCAAGGGTCCTAGTTGCATCCTGTCGTTGTTGGAAGAATTCATCGTAGCTAACTGTCGCTTCCAAAATACGTTGGAATAAGACTCGCCGCATTCGGAATCGACGTCGGAATAAGTTGTCGCCATAAAATTGGATTCTCAGCAAAATAATCTCTCCAAAGACGCATGTCCCCATCTTCTCTTTCACGACATATATATCTCCGGCAAATTATTTGTTGGCTTTGTTAAAAAGCCATGGCGAAGATTTCCATGTTCTGGTGAACACGTCTTCCAAACATTGCTAGTTTCTCAGATTCATCGTCTGGTGAAGTAGACGAAGAAGATGAACTAAATTGAGCCATTACTAAATGATAGAAGGAATTGGAGGATACTGAGGAATGTCTGGTATTGACATTGAAACTATCGTTCAGTTTATATAGGAATTTTCAGTAAGTAATTCTCGCCTTTTTCTCTTCGAATATTTTCAGCCTGCTATTTCTCCACCATTGCTAAAGCTAAAGCTGAACCATCTCGCATCAGTCACATCATTTTGACACACATTGCCTAAAAAATAACATAGGTAAAGATTTATATAGCTTATGACCTATATAAATTAATAGCTTTCCCTACACCTATTCTACTACATGATGCTTGATATTCATGTTGTCCATGCCAATCGTGAAGCAACAGTGATGTCCAAAATAATCTACATGACATAAAGTGAAACAAAGTAGTAAATGACACGTTTTGTGCCTACACCTATATAAATTAATGATGATTTATATTCATGTATGGTTGTCATATTCATGTTTTCCATGCCAATCGTGAAGCAATAGTGATGTCCAAAAAAACATACAAGACATAAAGTGAATATGTGGTTGTGAATGTTCAGTGTGAATGCCTTTTTTGACCTTATGTAATCAATTCAACCAGATCACATCAAACATTGAGTAATATAGATTCTAGTTGATAAACACATCCATTATTAATGCACGTTCATATTAAACATTAATTACAAATGCTAGTCCTCATTGTCAAACTGTGTGCATGGCACATATTTCGGTATCGAATGAAGACTTCTCCTGCCAGAAGTTGATGGTCGATCGATAGAAACACATCTCCTGCCAGAAGTTAACGGTCAATCGATAGTAACTACTTGAGCAGGAATAGATTCTTTCAAAACAATGTCTTTCATTATGAACCACCTTAACTGGGCATCATTATAAGTCAATTCCTGGTACCGTTGGTATAACTCCTCCAGCAATTATTGTTGGTAAATTATAAATATTCGAACACATTTATGTATTCAAAATGAAATTTGAATATCGATTGGAAATGTTATGAGGTATGCTCACATATGACATTACACCGCGAGGCTCCAAATTGCAAGATCCCTCTATGATAATCCTCATAACTGTACCACCTGCAAAAAGGGGAACCTCAACTACACATTCGCCATGTACTGGAGTATCATGTCTGTTTGTTTCTGCTGTATGCTCTGTTGGTGCCCAAAAAGGAGGAGCAGGGAAGGGCAATTGAGCATTTGGATCACTAATGCTAGTTGGACCAATAAAATCCACATTCGTACCATGCGACGGAGTCGACATAATAGCACCTATTGATACCTTTGCCCATTACTTATCGTATCTCTTTTGTGGTACAAGCCGGACCAATACTGATGCGACAATAGGTGAACAAAAATCTTATGGTAATATTCGAGGCACAGATTTTGGTGGGTCAACTGGGATAGTAATAAATCCTGTAATTTGACGATAACAACAATCACCTAGATACCATACACCCTATATCGTATACATATTTTCAAGCACATATACAACTGTTTCAGGGTGATGCATTCAATAATAAATTAAGATCTATCAAAAACATTGCAAATATGGAAAAAATTACCTGCGAGCGATATATCTTCAGATGGACATAGTTTTTGGTTAAATACGAAGATAGAAGTCTGAATAAATAGGAATTTTTAATCAGAAGATGGATGAGAAGAGTTGGGGTGAGAGGTATGAATTTATATAGGATGAGATGAATAAGGGGCTTAAATGTAATTTAATAATTCCATTTTAAAAAAAATAAAACTAAAGCAGACCAGACGGATGAAGATCATCCATCCGGTCCCTTTTTTTTAATGAGGGGAGGGGCATTTTCGTCATTGCATCAATACCTTTAAATAATAATAATAATAATAATAATAATAATAATAATAATAATAATAATAAATCAAGAAAACACCCCAGACAGATGAAGATCTGGTTTGTTTTTTTTGTTTTTTTAATTTTTTTTACCGACCAAAAAAAAAATTTAAAACCACAGACGGATGAACAACCTTCGTCCAATTTAATTCAGATAAAAAACACAAAATTTTCACAAATGGAGGATGAAGCTCCGTCTTCTTTTTTAATACAAAAAAAATGAAATTAGTATTAGATGGAGGAACAAGATCCGTCCTATCCATTTGTTGGTGTTATTTTAGAAATAATGATATCAGCGCTACTTTCTAAAAGCTGAATCCTAAAAGCTAAATATGGAAACTTAGAAAAAACGATAGTAGATGCTCTAAGTGCTATTGTCACATCTTACTCTTAGTGGTCCATTTTGATATTTAGTACTAATTGAGAAGCAACATCTTGATGTGACCTAGGAAATAGTCTAACTATGCCCATACGAATCAATGCACATAGAATCTCGCATGGACGAAAATTTCACATTTTTTTCTTTTTCTAAGTGCCCATTATCACATCTTAGACTCTTAGTGGTCCCTTTTGATATCTAGTACTAAGAACATCTATAGTCGTGGGCTAAATATCCAAAATTTGGAAAAAATTGAAAAAAGAAAGCTGCAGTCGTCGTCCAAATACCCAAAATTTGGGTATACGATGAACAGTACATTGCCAAAAATAGCAGACAATTTGACAAAAACCAAAATATAGCTAACGACCTATTTTATTTCGTCCGTTAGTAGAGACGAAAGATAAAATTTCATCTCGTAGGGGAGACGTACAAAAAGTGATTTAGGACAATGGATTAAACCCCGTTTGAAAAAGGAAAAAAAAAAATAATCACAGACGATGCATTATACATCGTCAATTCCGAATTCCGCTAGATGCCAAAATAGGAGGACGGTAGATTAACTACCGTCCCTCCCAAAAAGTTTTTTTTTTTGCCCTTTGTATGATTACCATTTCGCCCTTTTATTTAATCCAATCTCTCATCGTTTTTTTACAACGGCTAGTATTCTGCCGATGCATTTTTTATGTCTTGTTCAACGGCTCTTTTTTTTTGGGCCAAACGGATAAAAAAAAATTCATACAATATATAGACATCGTCAACTACAAATAAACACAGCCAAAAATATCCTGCTTCTTCACAACTCCTCCTACTCTCTACTCTCTCAGTTCCTATCTGTCTCTGTTCGTTATCAACAGGGTATTCAAAACAGAGAAAATTATATTGGGTCTTCTATATCTACACAATCCAGAAATCTTTTAATTTTCATTCTTATTTCTTCCTATCTCTGTAATTTTTTAAATTTATTTTCATTTCATTTTCTGGCCAATCCCCGTCCATTTAGAGGCCGAGCAAATACCGTGTATGAGGACATTCTTTTGGCACAAAGTTGGGTTGCTATAACCCAAGATCCGTTGATCGGTAGCGATCAAACTAGCAATCAATTTTGGAATAGGATTTATCTCACATTTGAGAATCTGTCTGGGTGTGCAACAGATCGAACGGCTGGCTCTCTTTCTAGTAGATTTTTCACCATGTCAAAGGAAGTATCATTGTAAATTGCGAAATTGAGCGGTGTGACAAATAGAGCGGCAAGTGGTACGACGAACGCGGATAAGGTTAGTTTTGTTTTAATGTATTTTATTAGGATGATTATGTTACTTTCTTATTATAAATTTCGTTCACGTATTTATTTTTAACAATTTATAAACTGTGATAGGTACGCGATGCAAGACTAGAATATATGCAATCGGCTGGGAAGCCCTTCAAATTTGAAGAGTGCTATGAAATTTTGAAAGATCAACCAAAATTTTCCATGCGTACTACACAGGTTTTCGAGAATGTCCCGAGTACTCAATATACCGAAGGTGGTAGTTCAGCACATTCCCCCACATCCGTTCAGTGGGATTCAGATATACCAATTGATTTAAATGCGCCTTCGCCACTATCGCGATCACCCGGCAGGAAAGAAGCAAAGAAAAAAGGGAAGCGCACTATTGAAGCCAGTGACGTTTCCGCTATGGTGGAAGAAATGCGTAATTTTAACAATTTTTATATTAGCAATCAGAAAGACAGGCTAGACCTGAAACAAAGAGATTTCGATTTTAGAGTGTCAATTGAAGAAGATCGTATAATGGCTATGGATCTGAGTAGCTTACCTGATCATCAACGTTATTATTTTCTAAGTCGACAACATGAAATCGCTCAAAAAAGGGGCTATCAGCCGGGTTAAAGATGTTTTAAATTTCATCTACTTATCTTTAATTTTGTTAGTATTGTTCGTATGTTGTTCTTATGCTTATTATTAATGTTCTTCAATGAGATTATTGAAATATTGGTTAACCTTAAAGTTGTTATCTAATAATTTGTTGCGAAATGAAGATTAAACAATGTTCTTCGGAATAAAAAACGTAATACATTAATTATCAAAATAGAAAAAACATTATATTAAGAAACTGATATTGCTACATTAATGAAAAGAACATGACCCAAATTCTCCATGTAGTCCATTGCTCTCTAATACATCTTCACTTAATCTTCATTCTCTTCATCTTCCCCATATGCGTTCCAAATGTGCTCAACTAAATCAAGACGCAGTGCATGATGCATTTGTCTGTCATAAAGCTGCACAGTGCGTGCCGTTCGAGCTGCACGCTCAGTTGGGTCAGACCTATTAAGTATGACAAATGACGAGTTGGAATCCTGGTCGTACACATAGTCACTGATCCCTTCTTCCCTTTCATCTTCAACAATCATATTATGTAATATGATACACATTTTGATAATGTATGATAGGCTGTCCGCATCCCAAAGTCTGGCTGGTCCTTTTACTATAGCAAATCGTGCTTGTAAAACTCCGAAGGCACGCTCAACATCCTTTCGTGGAGCCTCTTGCATCTGTACAAATTTCTTCTTTTTCGGTGTATCTGGGGCTGAGTAAGTCTTAACTATAGTCGCCAATGGGGGGTATATACCATCAGCTAAATAGTACCCCATATTGTATGCATGATTGTTTATTACAAATACAGCAGGTGGTGCACAGCCATCGAGGATGTTGTTGAACAGTGGAGAACGGTTACGTTCAGATCATTATTGCACCCCGGCATTCCAAAAAAAGAATGTCAAAACCATAGATCGTAAGATGCCACTGCTTCAAGCACAATCAGTTGGTTCACGTACGTGACCCGTGTATTGACCATGCCAGGCTGCCGGATAATTTTTCCATGCCCAATGCATGCAATCAATACTTCCTAACATTCCGGGAAATCCCCTAGCTAAATTTTCCACCAATAGTCTGTCCACATCATTAACCGTTGGATGTCTCATGTATTCTGGACCAAAGACATTAACAATTTCCACACAAAAGCGTCGCAATGTCTTCAATACCGTACTTTCACCAATACGTACGTACTCGTCAATTGCATCGGTCGATGATCCACATGCTAAACAACGGATTGCAGCAGTATTTTTTGATGCGGGGATAAGCCAAATGTTTTTGTTGCATCTTAACGTTTAACAAAATAAGTATCAAAACTTAAAGTTGCTTAGAGTATTCGGCAAAATAAATCCCGATGCATACGGAAACGACGTCAAAATAGACTATCACCGTAGATAGGATTATTGGCAAAATAATTCCTGTGAAGCTGTCTATCACCATCTTCTCTTTCCCGACGAATATATCGGCGGTGGTGTGTATCACGATTTTCTTGAACAACTAACGACAACACAGTCATGCGTTGATTAATAATCCTCGCTACCATGTCATTCTCTTCGTCGGATGACGATGAATCCATAGCATTACTTGAAGAAGCCATTTACAGAAGCTTTGGGTTGTTTTTGGTCTACTGGTTTCTCATTCCGAAAGGGTGAAGATGAGTTTAAATAGAATGAGAGTATTGGTCTTTTTGGACTTCAAACACAATGGATACAAACAAAACTGAAAAAAGACAAGATGTGACATATCATTTGTCACATCAATTACCATTTTACCAATTGTCTAAAATGCCCATAAAAAAAAGAATAAAACTAACTTAAACACAACTTAATGTAAATTCGTAATACATAATTTATAGATAAAGACAAAACATATCTATTCACCATACTCATTTTGAGTTTCAAGCACATATTCCTGTGCTTGGTTAGATGATCCATAATAAGTATTACTGTAATCAAAATTCCAATGCCTCCCTCCCCGAACCGACTGTGAAGGCCGTTCTCCAGATATTGATCTCCGACGATCGACAACTTGTGTTGGAAAAGACGACCTTAATACTGTGTCGGTTAGAATCAGCCGTCGTAATTGTGCTTCCGTATTAGACGATAGAGCATGTTCTTGGTACAATTCCTCCTGTTGAAAGATATATATAGTAAATAAATGGAAATATATGGGGGTAAATTATGAATGTTGGAAAGTAAACTTACATAAGATTTTGACCCACGAGGTTCTACATAAACTGGTTCTCGTGGACTACTTCTAACTGTACCCCTGGAATACAGTGGAATTTCCACTATACAATCCCCGTAGTCAACTGGCTGATCATGAATTGGTTGTGTTACGTACTCAGAAGGCATCCAAAATGGCGGAGCAGTGAAGGGTAACTGTGCAGCTGGATTAGTAACGCTAGCTAGTCCGATGAAATCAATATTTGCTGCATGTGATACTTTCTTCATTATAGCACCTATTAATACTTTGGACCAATACTTATCATATATTCTTTGGGTTACTGGTTGGACCAATTGGGAAGCGTCAATCGGTGGGCATATATCATTTGCAGGTATTCTGAACATAACAACTGGTGGTTGTCTTCGTATTGCTATAATTCCAGTCAATTGACGGTAACACCGATCACCAAGATACCAAACACCCTACAGAACATTTTTGTAACATATAAATAAAATTGAACATTACATGAATAACTTGAAAATTAGTAATATTGGATAGATTGACAAATATAAACTATTACCTGATTCCAAAACTGGAGAATCACTCGGTGGCGAGACATGATATTAGCGAATGTAATATCATTCTCAACATCATAGGAAGACCCCAAATACGGTTGCCATATAATTGATGCAGGAGTTCTCATCTCTAATTGGTACCTAGCTATAAATACATTGTATCTAACTTGATCCGTTCTTCGGGTGTCAATTTCACTTTTGTTCCAACGTGTTATTCTTGGCCTTTTATCAGCGGCCTGGACATCGTTGGCAACATTTCTCGTATTTACAGTGATTGAAACACAACAATGTGTGTATTCATATGCTCAATACTGAAAATATAAAGATGTATTAATATCGAATATGTAAATAATAAATCAAGTATTTACAGTAAATAATAAAATTACCTGTAATACTTGCCATGGACCGTTGAATGATTTAACCTTCTGCCTGGAAGAAGCATCCAGAGACATGTACAAGAGTGCCACAGCTTGACCACCCCAATCAAATGTGCCAACTTTAGTCAGATCTTCAAGAGCTGCAAGCCATCCACACCTAATTACTGAAGCACCATTGGCGAAAAGAATTCGCCCAAGAAGTAAACAAAAAAAGCCCTTGCGACTCTCGCAGCAACATTGTTGTCTGTTATTGCTTCCTCAATCACACTGTTGTGGAAATATTTCTTCAGGAACGAACAGCGTATTCCCTGAGACTTCCAATCATCTTCAGTAATTTCTGGAAAGAAGCGGGATTGTACAATTTCGAATGGGTATTCCTCATCCAGACATGGTGGTTGATCACCGATCCCAATGGATATTCCCGTTAACATTGCCCAATCTAACGGGATAAATCCTAACTTGCCGCATAGAAGATGAAATGTGTGGGTAGTGTCCCACCACCTCTCAACCAAAGACTCGGTAATCTTCTGGGATGATTTTTCTGTATCAATTGTAAAAAATCTTTGCCAACTAGTGTTATCTATTATTTGTTTTACAACGGGGATACGAGAGCATATCTTGTAGGCTTTAATTGGACCCTTCCAATTACCCCTAAAGTTACAGAACCCACCAAAAGAATTTTCAGCAACATTCTTACATATATGAAATTCGTTGTTGAAGACCTGTGTCCACATTGTTGGATCGCTTAAATCAACTTCTTCAGTATCTTCTTCAGGTTGTTTGCCTCTATTTCCTTGATCAGAACTAGATACACACTTTGATTTTAGTCTGCCAATAAAACGTCGGATCGACATTTTGCAATATTTTCGCTTCGAGAGTTGAATGATGTAGAACGAAGGATGGTTTACTCCGTGAAGCCGAAACTATAAGTAACTTGAAGATATATTGTTTAGTGTCACAAAGTTTAGTGTGCTTAATCTTCTTCGGCTCAATACCAATTTATATGGAGAATGGGGAACACATACAAGGGTAGAAAGGTCACAAAGATTAAGTATGGCAGGCAAGATCATTTGCCTTTTGGATTTTTTTTTAAAACTTTAACGCAATTGCCCAACCCCACACACCACCGTGACGATAAATTCCAACCCTTCAATCACGCCGTAATTGAGGGACGAGTTAATATACAGCGTCCCACCAATTAAAAAAAAAAATTAAACAAAACCACCGACGACTCATTATACACCGTCCGTTCACTGTCCCACCTATATAAAAAAAAAATTAAACAAAACCATCGACGACTCATTACACCCCGTCCGATAAATGCGGTAGTGAGATTGATGGGAGATAATCTCCCGTCCTTGCTTATTTAAAAAAATAATAATAATAATTTAAACCGACAATGGATCATACCCCGTCCAAACTTCAATTTGATTTTTTTAATATTTTTTCGATTCGAAGACGGTACATTATTTTGCGTTCCGAAATATTTTTCAAACCGCACACTCTACGACGATAGTCAATCTTCCGTCTTTTAAAAAAAAACAAACGACGAATCGAATATAGCTTTTAACGACTGTAGCAAGATTCTTTTTTTCCTATTTCTAATTGCTCTTTACCCAAAATTTGGCAAGTAACGACTACAGATGCTCTAATTGAGAAGCACCATCTTGATGTGACCTGTGAAATAGTCTAACTATGCTCATATGAATCAATGCACATGTAATCTCTTGATGACAATAAATATTAATTATCCTATGTTCATATCTAATCTCTAATATTATAATGAGATAAGATCTTAGTATCAATCTATCAATGCGTGTGATATACGTACATATCTAATATGAAAGAGGTTTCATGTTCGGGTCCTCATTATTTAAAAAAAAATATATATCAAGACGTGCATTGTCCGTGTATAACTAATATAAAAGAGGTTTTTGGTTCGAGACCATACTACATCGAAATTTTTACTTAAAAAATATATATATTTATTAAGACGTGCATCGCACGTGTAAATTACTAGTAATCTCTAATATTATAATGGGAGAGTTGGGGTTATCATTTGTAGACAATCTGTAATTTATAGACAATCAACCATTTAATCTCAATCATTCATTTTTAAGTGACAGTTATATTAACCATTCATTTACATAACCATTGTTAGATACTATTATACCCTCAAAGTTCAATTTTATTTGAGACATAATTATTTACAAAAGTGTCATTTATATAAATTAAAAGTTTGTTTTACTATGGATAATTTATAAAGAGTATGTGTGAGTAAAGAGATGTCTCAGATTTAAGACCAAATTGTGGCTTATTATTTACTTTATTAAAAAAAATTAAAATGTGCACGCTCACCAAGATTGCTAGTATTATACTATTATATAGTTGCTCTGTCACTCCGTATTATGCATGCCTTTTGTGATTTACATAGCTTTTATTATTTCTCGATTTTACGAACAACAATGTTAATGAACACTAGTACACTACTTAGTACACTATTTTTTATGCACGATTTAATGTGGAATGCCTCATCGTGAATGCAACATCAATTATATATTCTTATTAACAAATAGTATTTAATAGAAGAGAGAAGTGAGCCTCATATGAGTACGAGAAATTTTTTTTCATACAAAGTAATTATACTCACTTAGTGAGATCATTATAGAAAATTCACTCCGTCTATCATATTTATCATGCTAATGGATGTATGTGTAGAAAAAATCAAGTTGTTTGGAGATCATTCATCCATGCATCATGTGGTTGAAGAATGAACGATTTCAACAGTAATATAAATCAAACACAAATTGGATCCACATAATGTATGGATGAATGACCTCCAAACCACGTGATTTTTTTCTACACATGTATCCATTGACATGATAAATATGATGGACCGAGTGAATTGAGGGCCCACCAAGTAAATATAATCACTTTGTATGAGAAAATTTTCATCATACAAATATGAGGCTCATATTACTCTTAATAGAATTAGTATTTCTTTAGGAAGAACAGAATTAGTATTATTAATTAAACATCAATAATAATTAAACCTATTCTAATTTTCTTCTATTTTTAAAAATTGAGATATAATACTAATAACTGGACATGCCACATCAGTCATCAGCAGTGAGTAAAATATGGTGAATACATCTGCCTTTTGAGATTTATATGGATATTGCGTTGCCAGGCAATTGTTCCAGACTGATTGGTTTTTGCGTTCCCTGCCCATGCCATCAGCTTCATTGATTCTCAGTTTAATTGCTTCTTTGTCTTGTTCTGTCTTCTGCATTATTATTGTATTTATCTTCTTCTTTTTGCTTTCTAGGTTTGCTTTTGTTTTACTTCTTGTAAAACCTTCCATGACTGTTTGTACTGTAACTATTTTGATCTATATATTTTTGATCTGGCTGGAGTCGTTTGACTCTATCCGTTAACATCAAAAAAGAGATTTATATGGATATATAGATCGAGTATAAAATTCTAGAAAAATTTAGCAGTCTTTGTTGTCAATAGATTCTATGTGTGTTGATTCGTACAATAATAGTTAGACGAATTCACAAGTGACTTTGAGATGGTGCTTCCAAATCAATGTTTTTTTAAGGGACCACTAATATATGAAATTCAGTTCACTTAGAGAAAAGGAAAAAGTGTCATTTTTTTTAATGCTTAATAAAAAGGTTTCTTGCCCAATTAAAATATTGTTTTTTACCAGAAAGAGGTGGACATAATATCTATCTCAAAATATGTTAATATGCAGTTAAAAAATCTATACATCAGTAAGTGAATTTGGTTAGAGGTATGAGAGAAGCGATTAGGGCTGCAAACGAGTCGAGTCGAGCCGAGTATCTTGACTCGTTAAGCAATCGAGCTCGAGCTCGGCTCAAGCTCGTTTTGAGCCGAGTTTTGACCGAGTTCGAGCTGAGTAGCTCGCAAGCCCAGCCTAATAATCACAAAAAGCCCAAGCTCGAGCTCAGCTCGTTAAGCTATCGAGCTCGTCTCGAGTCGAGCTTTGACCGAGCTTTGGCCGAGCTCGAGCCGAGTAGCTCACGAGTAGCTCGGTTCGTTTGCAGTTCTAGAAGCGATATTGAGGAAAGATAGATGTGACTCTTAGCTAGTGTGAAGAGAATGTAGATGACTATTGTAGTACACTTCTGCTTACCCTAAGTAGGCAGTTGATGCGGTTTGTTTTTGGGGTGTGGCTGCAACAGGTCTGAGTTCTTGTAGTTTGTATAGTAGAAGTTGCGGTACTGGCCTTGGTCCGACCCTCGACTGAGGGACCGGCTCGGGAGTAGTAGGAGTGATGTAGGGACCGGGTGCTCGGCTCAGATGAAGAGACTCGACTCCATCCTATGTACCTGCACACTGCCTAGGAACACCGGGAGAAGTCCCGACGACAGGCCCTCCGACGATCTAGTCAGTCACTAGAAAAGCAACAGTAGCTAGGGTTCAGGGGTAGAAAGTTTGATTACCTTCACAGTGGGGAGGGAGTTTGGTATTTATAAGCAGGGGAAACGGGTCTGAGACCCTGCTGGGCCGATTCGGACCCGTTTGCTTGTGGACCTGACGTGGCAGAAGTCCATCTGGCTCTGGGTTGACCTGATGATCATAGAAGTACGGTTTTTGAGGAGATCCAGTGGCCCAGGAGGGGCCACATCATCTAACCCATATCAGGAGCGCCCCACTCCTGGAGGGCTAGGTAATCCAGCCGTGAAGAAGTAATTTTTCTCTGTAGGAAGAGCGGAGCGGCGTGTACGGCGAATGTGGTTTGTATCTTCCTAGAGAGGCCCGCAGGGAAGGATGAAAGGGATCCTTTAGAGAGATGAGGGTCATCGAGTGCCGAAAACGAAGGGTCGTGAGCCGAGCGTCGAGTGTCGAGCGTCGAGCGTCGAGCTCCTATATGCTCGGATACCCGTGCCTGTTGCCGAGCCGTCGAGCCCCGAGGCTCGTAGTAAGTTGGGGGGTGGCTCGAGGCTACCGCCGAGCGTCGAGCCTTCATGAGCTCGAATGTCGAGGCCTTCTATCGGATGTCAGGCCCAAAAGCTCATCTGTGAGAGCTAAGGGGTGGCTCGAAATTGCCACCGACCGTCGAGCCCCCAGAAAAGCTTTGGGGTGGCTCGAGGTCACTGCCGAGCGTCGAGCCCTCCTGCTTGTTGGAAAAGCATTGGGGTGGCTCGAAGCTGTTACCGACCGTCGAGCCCCAAGCTTGTTGGAAAAGCTAGGGGTGGCTCGAGGTCACTGCCGAGCGCCGAGTGTCCATACTTGTTGGAAAAGCTCTATGGTGGCTCGAGATTACAACTGAGCTCCGAGCCTCAAAGCTTGTTGGAAAAGCTTTGGGATGGCTCGAGGTTACAACCGAGCTCCGAGCCCTAAAGTTTTGTTGGAAAAGCTTTTGAGTGGCTCGAATTCACTACCGAGCGACGAGCCTCCTCTTTTGCTTGTGAGAAGTTATGGGATGGCTCGAGGTTACAACCGAGCTCCGAGCCCCAAGACTTGTTGGAAAAGCTTTGGTATGGCTCGAGGTCACAACCGAGCTCCGAGCCCCAAAACTTGTTGGAAAAGCTCTGGGGTGGCTCAAGGCCCAAAGCTTGTTGGAAAAGCTTTGGAGTGGCTCGAGGTTACAACCGAGCTCCGAGCCCCAAAGCTTGTTGGAAAAGCTTTGGAGAGGCTCGGATTCACTACCGAGCGACTAGCCTCCTCATTGCTTGTGAGAAGCTATGGGATAGCTCGAGGTTACAACTGAGCTCTGAGCCCTAAGACTTATTGAAAAAGTTTTGGTATGGATCGATGTCACAACCGTGCTCCGAGCCCCAAAACTTGTTGGAAAAGCTCTGGGGTGGCTCGAGGTTAAAACCGAGCTCCGAGCCCCAAAGCTTGTTGGAAAAGATTTGGAGTGGCTCTGATTCACTACCGAGTGACGAGCCTCCTCATTACTTGTGAGAAGCTATGGTATGGCTCGAGGTTACAACCGAGCTCCGAGCCCCAAGACTTGTTGGAAAAGCTTTGGTCTGGCTCGAGGTCATAACCGAGCTCCGAGCCCCAAAGCTTGTTGGAAAAGCTTTGATGTGGCTCGGATTCACTACCGAGCGACGAGCCTCCTCATTGCTTGTGAGAAGCTATGGGATGGCTCGAGGTTACAACCAAGCTCAGAGCCCTAAAATTTGTTGGAAAAGCTTTAGTATGGCTCCAGGTCATAACCGAGCTCTGAGCCCCAAAACTTGTTGGAAAGGCTTTGGAGTGGCTCGAGGTTACAACCGAGCTACGAGCCTCCTCATTGCTTGTGAGAAGCTATTGGATGGCTCAAGGTTACAACCGAGCTCTGGGCCCCAATACTTGTTGAAAAAGCTTTGGTTTGGCTCGAGGTCATAACCGAGCTCCGAGCCCCAAAGCTTGTTGGAAAAACTTTGGTGTGGCCCGGATTCACTACTGAGCGACGAGACTCCTCATTGCTTGTAAGGAACTATGGGATGGCTCGAGGTTACAACCGAGCACCGAGCCCCAAAACTTGTTGGAAAAGCTTTGGTATGGCTCGAGGTCATAACCGAGCTCCGAGCCCCAAAGATTGTTGGAAAAGCTTTGGTGTGGCTCGGATTCACTACCGAGTGACGAGCCTCCTCATTGCTTGTGAGAAGCTTTGGTATGGCTCGAGGTCACAACCGAGCTCCGAACCCCAAGACTTGTTGGAAAAGCTTTGGTATGGCTCGAGGTTACGACCAAGCTCCGAGCCCCAAAACTTGTTGGAAAGCTTTGGTGTGGCTCGGATTCACTACCGAGCGACGAGCCTCCTCATTGCTTGTGAGAAGCTTTGGTATGGATCGAGGTCACAACCGAGCTCCGAGCCCCAAAGCTTGTTGGAAAAGCTTTGGTGTTGTTTGTATGCAATCTTTCTAGTGCCGCTTTGATCAATTCCAAACTTTACGGAACGAAGAGGCTTAACTTGCTCCTCTATCGTGGGAGGAAGGGGGAGTAGTGGTAAAGAAGAAAGTATAGTACTTGAGCCATTGTCATGGGACACCGAGCCACTATACCAGCTGACAAGGCCGAGGGTAAAACCGAAATTTTACGTGTCAGGCTGACATCATGGGGTGGAAATTGAGGCATTTGAGATCCTAGTGGCCTTTAGATCTTGATGATCAAGATTGGATGGTGAGGATTCTTTTGCAGAATTCGAGGAGTCTTTCCCATTCTATAAATCCCCCTCTCCTCCCTTCATTTCTTCACTTTGCACTCTCTCTCTTTGTAACAGGAATTTTTCTCTCTTTGCTATCGGCGAAAATTTTTACGGTGACCCTTCTGTTTTCCAGTTAATCAAGATAGTATTGTGTTTCCTTATGTTGCGCTCTCAGTCCGGCTTCGAGGCGAGTTCTTCGGGTCGTGGTGTGGTCAAGGTCGAGTCAGAGTCGACGTATTGGTCCCTGGATGACCCTACTTAGGAGGAGGAAGGACAGTCGGATCCGGTATTCGAGGGCACAAGCGATGTGGTTTTTGATGTGGAACCTTTGCGAAGTCGTATGCCAGAAGGGTGGTCGTCGGGGAGGAGATCGATGAGGGTTATGAGGAGGAGCTTGTCGAGGAAGAGGGCGATCAGGATGGGAGCGAAGGAGGAACCGAGGGAGAGGGCAACCAGAAGGGGGTTGAAGGAGGAGCCGAGGGAGTGGGCGACCAGGAGGGGGTGAAGGAGAAGGTCTCTGCCCTCTACCCCCGTTGTTGACTCCGTCTCCGGAGAGGAAGCCTCTCCCCCGTAGGAGGAAAAGGAAGTGGATTCGGCCGGATAGTCCGAGCACGCCGGATGAGTTCGAACCCGAGCCCGGAGAAGGGCTTACAATTCCTCACCTATCCAATAGGAACCCAGGGTCGATCAGGATGTATCCTGACGAAGTGGAGGGACTTGTCCAATTTACCGCTGGGTTACGTGAATCTGATCGGACCATGATAAAGATGGACAACGTCCACTGTGTGCTGAAGGCGGACTACCTACCTATATTAAAGGTGATTTATTTCATTCCTCGGGAGTTTGAGCTTACTGATTCCGAGCCCTGGCCTTCGTCCAACCACTAAGTTAGATAAGACCTTCTGCATGTTTCCTGAGGACGCTTTTGTCTCGGGACTGAGGTTGCCGCTGCACCCATTTATCAAGCGGGTGTAACGTGGGGGAGCTGAGTCCGATGCAGTACTGCCCCAACTCGTGGAAGCATCTAGTCAGCTTCATCCTAAAGTGCCAGGAGAAGGGGGTCAAGCTAAAGCTTAAGTATTTCCGCTCCTTCTTGGGGGTAAGCTCGCTCGCAGATATGGAAGGGATCTTCTATATGTCGCCACATCCCCACAAGAGAGTGATGCAGCTCACCCGGACTCAATAAAGGCATGAAAGGAGAAGTACCTCATTGTCCGGAGCGAGATGCCTTGGAAAATTCCCATAGTCTGGAATTTTTTTCAAGCCGAACCATAAACCCCCGTGGCGGAGGGACTAGACGGAAAAGGAGTGGGCTGAAGTGGATAAAATTGTCAAGGGGCACAGCATCGCTTAGCCGGGCATCACCGAGTTACATCTGGCCCGAGCCAGACTGAGCCCAGCCGATCCTTGTATGTTTTTGTTTCCACTTTGCTTAATTTTCTGCCTTCGTGTTAACATTTTCTTTCTTTTTGCTGTAGTAATAGAACCTGCCAGGCTCGACGCAAGGAATGCCCTTTTGGCTTTGGCCGCAAAGAGGAGAGCCGACAAGAAGAAGGCTGCCAAGGAGAAGGCTACCATGGCAGAGGGGTCCACCCAGGGGGCGGCCCAAGGATCTTTTGAGCCGCCTCCGAAGAAGTCGAAGAAAATCCATTCGTCTAAAGGGGAGAAGGAGTTGGGGCCAAGCTCCAGCAGTAAGAAGGTGACGGAGGTTTTGAAGGCAGGGACCCCAGAACTTCATCATGATGCCCAGGAGATGGTGGGCAAGAGGGGTCTAAGGCCGTTCGCCCCGAATTGGGCAGTTAAGGAGGGCGACACTCTGACTGAGGGCCCGATTGCGGTGGAGGTGGCGGAAAAGTTCGTTACAGAGCGCGATCGGATAACTCTGACGACAGAGACATCCGAGGTGGCCTACATGAGATGGGCTCAGGCACAGGTCGCGGTAAGTATTTGTTGGTTATCTGCTTTGTGCTTAGCATTTATGAATTTTGCGTCTAACTCAATTCTCCTCGGCCAGGCACTACTGCACGGGGCACATCTAAGGAAGTGCTTGGAGAAGGAGGTTCAGGTCAAGAAGTGGAATGCCGAGTGGTTCCTCTAAGAGGGAAAGCACCTGAAGGATGAGCTGATGGGGGCTCAGGGAGCTCAGGGGATCCTCCAAGCCGAGATGACTTCTCTGCAAGATCATCATGCACGCGAGCTGTCGGAGGTTCAAGCGAAGGCCAATGCGGAGTATGAGGAGCTGCAAATGTCTTCTGCAGACGAGCTGATCCAAGCTCAAGATGAAGCATACGACCGAGCCAAGGAGCACTTCCTGCACCTCTATCCAGAGGCCCAGATTGACCACGTCCACTACGGGTGGGCACCTCCCGTACATCCATTAACCCCATGCGGTAAGGGAGATGAGGCGCCGAAGGACCCTCGTCTAGAGGAGGAGGCAGGGGGTGAACCGGATGCCGAAGAGGTGTCGATCCCCTCTAAAAAGTAATGTAGGATTCTTATTTTTTTCCTTTTGGTTTGTATTTTCCTAGTGCGGACTGGCCACTGCTTTTTGTAACACAAATTTTGAATTAATAAAAACAAATTTTTGGCCGACCCTCCGTGACTTGTTATTTTTAGCAAGCTTTTTTAGTGAATCGTTGTTTCTCCCATGTTTTTGCTAGATGAACGAGACTGCCGGGGACTGACCTCAGTTCTGCCGAGGTCCGACGACTTCAAAATAAGCTAGTGTCCAAGGAGAGTGTGCTGATTCGCTATCGTAAGCAGGCTCACGATGGAGAAGCCGTGGTGGGCTATTTTATGAACAAGTCTAAGGAGCTAGCCTAGAGGCCACTCGCCTGAAGAAGGCCATAGCCGATCGGGACTGGAGGAGTGCTGAGACAAACTGGTCCCTACTTGATGCTTCCTCCCGGCGACTGACCTCCGAGTCTATCCTTCGCAGGATGGTGGTTGAAAATGAGCTGGAGATCCAGAGGTTGAAGATCCTGCTAAGCGCCAGGCGGTCTCGGTTCGGCCATCCAAAGCTAGGAGGGCTCTCCATTTTGGGTTCCTCGCCGACCTTGTATCTAGAGATGGCAAGGCCCGCCGATACATAGAGCTTGGTTGCGGGGACGTCGACAATGGCTACGTCCAAGAAGGGGGATGAGATTGTCAGAGGGTGGAGCCATTCCGCAGCGTGGGACGCTTAGGTAGAAGTAGAGGGAGAATGATGTAATGTTTTTTTAAAATTGTACCGTAGCCTTTGAGGGCATTTTATGAATAAGATTTGATTTGTCCAATCCTCTTTGACTTGAAAAAATTAGGATGTTGACTGTCCCTCAAACCGGGATCCGAACCCCCTGCTTTGTAGGAAACGAGGGAGTGACTCGAGACCGGCGTCGAATGTCGATTTGCCCTGGTTAGGGTCACCACTGGGGGGGAGGATCCCTGCTTTGCTCAGGAGCCGAGCCGTTTCGTCTTCCAATGTCACTTAATGGGGGACGTTTTATCTTCCGCCGTTTGGACTTCCAATGTCATAAATGCACCTTTCTAGAGGGCTATATAACCCTCACCCCTTCACCAGTTGTTCATTAGAAATTGTCTCGCTTCACCGTGAGTTCTCGTCGCCGGTGACTCTCTTGCCACCCTCGGACAATTCGGGGTAATGGCTATGAGTGTTGTCTTATCCCGTGTTGTCAGCGGGTGAGAGGTGGTTCGTTCTCGGAGGCGAGGCTCGGGGTGCTTGCCGAAGGCGAGCACCCTTAATGAAACTTTTGGCTGAGAGTCCCAGATCGGTGGCTCCCCTGCCACCCTCTGACAATTGAGGGTAATGGCTATCAGTGCGGTGTTACCCCCTATTGTCAGCGGGTGAAAGGTGGGTCGATCCATGGTTCGGGGCTCGAGGTGCTTGCCGAAGGCGAGCACCCTAAATCTCAATGAAAACTTTTGGGTTGGGGGAGAGCTAAAATCCTGGCCGAAGGTTCAAGACTTGGTTTTTTTTAACGAAAAAACCCCTCGGGCGTCCGGAGGGGTTGTCGGGTTATGGCTCGGAGGCACTGCTGAGCGTGAAGCCCTGTTAGCTTGAGAAAGCTGAGGCGTGGCTCGAGGTCAGTGCTGAGAGTCGAGCCCCCTCATCTTGGAAGAGTTTTCTGGTTGTGGCTCGGAGGCACTGCCAAGCGCGAAGCCCTGTTAGCTTGAGAAAGCTAGGGCGTGGTTCAAGGTCAGTGTCGAGGGTCGAGCCCCCTTAACTTGGAAGAGTTGTCGGGTTATGGCTCAAAGGCAATGCCGAGCGTGAAGCCCTGTTAGCTTGAGAAAGCTAGGGCGTGGCTCGAGGTTAGTGCCGAGGGTCGAGCCCCCTTAACTTGGAAGAGTTATCGGGTTGTGGCTCGGAGGCACTACCGAGCACGAAGCCCTGTTAGCTTGAGAAAGCTAGGACGTGGCTCGAGGTCAGTACCGAGGGTCGAGCCCCCTTAACTTGGAAGAGTTGTCGGATTGTGGTTCAGAGGCATTGCCGAGCGCAAGCTCTGTTAGCTTGAGAAAGCTAGGGCGTGGCTCGAGGTCAGTGCCGAGGGTCGAGCCCCCTTAACTTGGAAGAGTTGTCGGGTTGTGGCTCAGAGGTACTGCCAAGCGCGAAGCCTTGTTAGCTTGAGAAAGTTAGGGTGTGGCTCGAGGTCAATGGCAAGGGCCGAGCCCCCTTATCTTGGAAGAGTTGTCGGGTTGTGGCTCGGAGGCAATGTCGAGCGCGAAGGCCCTGTTAGCTTGTGAAAGCTAGGGCGTGGCTCGAGGTCATTGCCGAGGGTCGAGCCCCCTTAACTTGAAATAGTTGTTGGGTTGTGGCTCGGAGGCACTGCCGAGCGCGAAGCCCTGTTAACTTGAGAAAGCTTGGGCGTGGCTAATGGTCAGTACCGAAGGTCGAGCCCCCTTAACTTGGAAGAGTTGTCGGATTGTGGCTCAGAGGCACTGCCGAGCGCGAAGCCCTGTTAGCTTGAGAAAGCTAGGGCATGGCTCGAGGTCAGTGCCGAGGGTCGAGCCCCCTTAACTTGGAAGAGTTGTCGGGTTGTGGCTCGGAGGCACTGCCGAGCGCGAAGCCCTGTTAGCTTGAGAAAGCTAGGGCATGGCTCGAGGTCAGTGCCGAGGGTCGATCCCCGTTAACTTGGATGAAAAAATTTAAAAAGTGTAGGAGAAAACCAAAATTACACTTTTTTATTTACAAAAAGGGAACAATATGTAAGTGTCGGTTATAATGGATTGGTTACATAAGTTTAGCCCTCTCCTTCGAGGAACTTAATGAGGTGCTCTGCATTCCAGGGTCTCTTCACAGCCCTTCCCACAGGGTTGGAGAGTCGGTATGTGCCGGGGCGCACAACTTCGAAAATCTTGTATGGGCCCTCCCAGTTGGGTGCCAACTTCCTCTTTTGGCCCGGATTGGATACCGCTAACTTTCTGAGCACGAGGTCCCCGAGTTTGATGTCAGTGGGACGGACCTTCTTGTTGTAGAACCTTTCGATCCTCTGCTAATACATGCTCCTTCTGATGGTGGATTTCTCCCTGACATCGTCTATGAAGTCCAGGTTGGCATGTATTTGCGCCGAGTTTCTCTCTTCATCGAAGGCCATGATCCGGGGCGAAGAGAGCCTGATCTCGAGGGGGATCACTGCTTCTGTGTCGTAAGTTAGATTGAACGGTGATTCTCCTGTGGGGATCCTCTTCGTCGTCCAATGTGCCCAGAGCACGCTCGGCAGCTCGTCGACCTATAGTCCCTTAGAGGAATTATCAAGCTATTTCTTGAGGCCGTCAAGGATTTGGCGGTTCATGTTCTCGGCCTGGCCGTTCGACTGTGGGTGGCATACCGAAGAGAAGCGCTGCTGGATGCCGAGATCTTCGCAGAACTTTCGAAAATTCTTGCCCACGAACTAGGTCCCATTGTCCGTGATGAGTATGTGCCGAATTCCGAACCAGCATATGATGTGTTTCCAGAAGAAATGCTGACTTTTCTATTTTGTGACCGTTGCCAGGGGCTCGGCTTCAATCCACTTGGTGAAGTAGTCGATGTCTACCACCAGGAACTTCCTTTGTCCCGTTGCTTTCAGAAAGGGGCCAACCAGGTCCATCCCCCACATGGCGAATGGGGTCGGACTGGCTAAAGAACGGAGGCTTACTTGTGGAACCCTTCTTACTGAGGAGAATCTTTGACAAGGACTGCACTTTTTGACTTGGGACAAGGCGTCTTGTAACATTGTGGGCCAGTAATATCTGTGGTTCAGGGCCTCTCTGGCGAGCGAACGGCTCCCTATGTGGCATCTGCCAATTCCTTCGTGGAGCTCCTTGAGAGCGTACTTGGCCTCGTCAGGGGATAGGCAGCAGAGGTAGGGTCTTCCATTCGTCGTTATGTACGAGCGTTTGAAGAGGGTCTCGTTGATCACCACGAACCTTTCCGAGCGGACCCTGGTTCTTCTTGCTTTGGCTCGATCTTGGGGAAGCTCGCCCTCTACCATGAACTTTTTTGTCCGGCCGAGCTTCGTTGTTTATAGAGAGGGTTTCGGGGAGGTCGATACTCGGCTTTAGAAGGACTTCAATCAGCACCGTGTGGTCCAGGCCTTCAAAAGACGAGAAGGAGAGCATTGACAGGGCATCCGCCTAGGTATTCTGCTCTCTTGGAATCCGTAGTACTGCAGAACAGTCGAAGGATGTTAAGAGCTGCTGGACCACTGCCAAGTACCAGAACATCCAATCATCACGAGCCTCGTACTCCCCAGTGATCTGATTGACCACTGAGAGTCGCTACAGGCCCTGATCTACCTTGTGCCCGCCTGGTGCGCTAGGATAAGTCCCGCGATCATAGCCTCATACTCTGCCTCGTTGTTAGAGACCGGAAAGTTGAGGCGGAGAGAATATTGGAGAAGGAAGTTGTCGAGACCTCGCAAGATGATGCCTGCACCACTTCCCACTTCTCAAGAGGAGCCATCAATGTAAACTTCTCACGTCGGATTGGCCTCCTGACTGTTGGGTTGCTCGGAGATGGAGCACTTCATGATGAATTCAGCAAGGGCCTACCCATTAATGGCTATTCTTGGTTGGTAGCTGATGTTGTATTGACTTAGCTCGATCAAACACTTAACCAATCAGGCCAGAGCTCTCTGGCTTGTGGAGCATGTCCTTGAGGGGATGGTCTGTGAGGACGTGGATTGAGTGTGCCTGAAATAAGGGCAGACCTTTCGGGCGGCCATGACCAGGGCATACGCTACTTTCTCCATCTTCGCATATCAGGTCTCGGCCGAGAGCAGGACTTTACTCACATAGTATCACAGCTTCTGGACTCTGTCTTCTTCCCGAATGAGAACGGCACTCAGTGCGCTTTCTGAGGCTGAAAGGTAAAGCCAGAGGGGTTCTCTGGGCTCAGGTTTGCTCAGAAGTAGGGGGTTGGCAAGGTATTCCATCAACTGGTCGAACGCCTCCTGCTGCTGGGCGCCTTATTCGAAGCCTCTGGTTCCGTGCAGAGCCTTAAAGAAGGGGAGGGACTTCTCTCCAGACATAGAGAGGAAGCGGCCGATGGCTGCCAGTCTCCCTGTGAGCCGTTGCACCTCATTGATGTTTCTAGGAGGGGCCATGTCTATTATGGCCTGGATCTTCTCGGGGTTTGCCTCGATGTCGCGCTGGCTGACGACGAACCTGAGAAATTTGCCCGAGGAGACGCCGAATGCACATTTGGTGGGATTGAGCCCCATGCTGTGGGTCCGAAGGACGCCAATGGCTTCTTCGAGGTCAGTGACGTGGTCCTGCCCCCGTTAGCTTTTGACGAGCATGTTTTCGACGTATACCTCCATGTTATAACCGGTCTGATCTTTGAAGACTCGGTTGACGAGCCTCTGATAGGCAGCTCCGGTGTTCTTAAGCTGGAAGGGCATAACCCGGTAGCAATAGAGACCATGGTCGGTGACGAAGGATATCTTGGCAATATCCGGGGGGAACATCCGGATTTTATTGTAGCCCGAGAAGGCGTTCATGAAGGTTAGGAGCTCGTGACCCGACGTTCCGTCGATCAGAGCATCAATGCTGGGGAGGGGAAAAGGATCTTTGGGGCATGCCTTGTTTAGATCTGTAAAGTCTATGCAGATCCTCCAGCTCCCGCTGGCCTTCTTCACTATCACGACGTTTGCTAGCCACTCGGGGTAGCTAACCTCTTGAATAAACTGGGAAAACAACAGTTTGTCCACCTCCACCTTGACAGCTTGCTGCCTCTCCAAGGGCGAACTTACGCCGCTTCTGGACGATCGGTTTCGAGCCCGGAATCACGCTCAGTCTATGCATGATCAGGTCTTTGGAGATCCCGGGCATGTCAGGATGGTTTCCAAGCGAAAAGGTCGATGTTGCGGTGGATAGAGTCGATAAGGTTCGACTTCAGGTCGGGGGCGAGGGAGTGGCTCACGCAGATCCGCTTCGACTTGTCTTCCGCCTCGAACGAGACTTCATCCAATTCGTCCATTGGTTTGGGCTCTGGTTGGCTTCTTTCAAGTTGAAGTTCGACGGCATTGAGGGAAAACACCCCGCCTCTGACTGCCGTCATATAGCACGATCATGTTACCTCTTGGTTCCCCTGAATGACACCTGACCCCCTGCTTGGTAGGAAACTTCAGTTTTAGGTAGTAAGCCGAGGGGACAGCCTGGAAGGAGCAAAGCCCGAGTCGGCCGAGGATAGCATTGTACGCCACTTTGACGTTGACTACCATAAATTCCATCGACTCGGTCCGTCTGAGGGGGGTCGTGCCGGCGGATACATCCAATGTCACGATCCCCTCTATCTATACTAGGATGCCGGAGAACTCGTGGAGGGAGTACCCAGCCGGTTTGAGCTTGTCCCGGGGGAGTTTGAGGTTCTCGAATGCTTCTAAGAAGAGGATGTTCACCGAGCTCCTATTGTCCATGTGGATCCGGCGGACTTCGAAGTTCGCCATGTCGAGGCTGATAATGAGTGCATCGCAGTGTGGGAGCCGGACCCCCTCCAGGTCTTCTCTAGAGAATGAGACAGGAAGTTGCTGGATCTTGGGGGAAGGAAGGTCTCGAACGGCATTCACCTCTCGGACGAATGCCTTGCGGAAAGTATTGGATTTCCCTCCCATAGGACCCCCACGGACGCAGTGTAGGATGGCCTGACCTTCTGCCTCCTCGGGCTCTGGGTCCTACTCGGGACGCCATTTGGGTGTGCGAGGAGGAGGCGAAGGCCTTCGGTTCCGCATATCCCTTTGGTCCCTCGGGCTTTCTCGGGTGAATTCTCGGAGGTACCCCCGTTGGATGAGGGCCTCGATTTCATCCTTGAGGGCCCGACAGTTGTCGGATTTGTGCCCGTTGTCCCGGTGGAAGCGGCAGTAAAACCGTTGGTCTCGTTTCTTGTTGCTGGTTGGTCGAGGGGGTAGCCGGACGAGGTCCTTATCCTCAATCTCTAGGAGGATGGCCGACACGTTTTGTGTTAGTGGCATATACCTTTCGAAGCGAGGGACCGGAGGGACCCTCTTCATGCCGGTCCCGTCTTTCGGAACCTTCTTGTCGGGTTCGGCCTCATCGGTCTTGCGCTTCCCCTTCCTAGTGACCTCTTTGGTGCCGTCTGGATTTAGGGCCTCCTCCACCCGAATGTACTTCTCGACCCGGTTGAGCAGGTCGGGGAAGTCTAGGGGAGGCTTCTTGGCCAAGAAAGCTTTCAGCTGGCCGTGTCGGACGTTGTGTCGGAATGCTGCTGAGGCGATCCCGGCGACTAGGGAGGAGACACCTTGCCTCGGTGGTGAACCACCGGACGAACTCACGGAGTGACTCTCCTTCCTTCTGTCGGAGGTCCGGCAACGATGCGCTCGTCTTCCCGGCCTTCCTGCTGGTCACGAAGTGGGCCAGAAAGTCGGGCCCCAGCTGCTCGAACAAGAAGATCGGATCGGGGACGAGCCTAGAGAACCATTCCCGAGCCGGGCCCCGAAAGGTGGCAAGGAAGGCACGACACAGGAGGGGATCTGAAGCGCTGTGAATCATCATGAGGGTCTTGAACCCCTCCATGTGATCAGCATGATCACCCTCGCCATCATAGGTCTCGAACTGGAGGCCGGAAATTCCTAGGAATCTCTGCTTCCAATATAGGAGTAGAGAAAGGTGGTCGGTTCAGCCTATGACCCCGAACTACCATCGCCGAAATGGGCGAGGCGGTTCTCCATTTCTTGTAGGCATCGGAAGACGGCATCTTCCTGCTTTGGTGGGTGGGTCGAGCCGCGAGGCTCGCTACCTCCGGCACCCGACCGCGAGTGAGAGTGGTGGACTGTCTCAATTCTGGGGGCCCTAAGATGGCCTCCAGGATCTCGTTCCGAAAGTTTTGGAACTCGGCTCATGTGTCTGGAGCATACCTGGCCAGGTCGCGCTGGATTGGCCGCCTCCGGGCTGTGCGACTAAGCTCTGGCTCCCGCTCTCAGGATGGCTGCCTGGGATGGTTCGGGACCGAGTTGGAAGCGTCCCCTCTTCCTGTTCGGCTAGCTTGCCGGTTCTCGATGACGCGACGTAAGTGGGTCCCGACCGAGAGAGAAGTGCTCGGTCCGACTCTGGGTTCGCCGTCGACCCTCTGATGGTTGGATCCAATGTCGACGTGGTAGTTCTGGGGAGGAGCATCTGGACGATGTCCAGAGGTGACAACTATTCTGGCCTTGGGTGTCATGTAACAGGTCAGATTCCAGGATGACGTCCCTGGCTGGGATCGGACTGGAGTCAGAACCGAGTGTTCCCACAGACGGCGTCAACCTGATGTGGTTTGTTTTTGGGGTGTGGCTGCAACAGGTGTGAGTTCTTATAGTTTGTGTAATGGAAGTTGCGGTACTGGCCCTGGTCCGACCCTCAGCTGAGGGACCAGCTCGGGAGTAGCAGGGGTGAGGTAGGGACCGGGTGCTCGGCTCAGATGAAGAGACTTGACTCGGTCCTGTGGACCTGCACACTGCCTAGGAACACCGAGAGAAGTCCCGGCGATAGGCCCTCCGACGATCTAGTCAGTCACTGGAAAAGTAGCAGTAGCTAGGGTTCAGGGGTAGAAAGTTTGATTACCTTCACAGTGAGGAGGGGGACTGGTATTTATAGGCATAGGAAATAGGTCTGAGACCCTGCTAGGCTGGGTCAGACCCGTTTGGTCGTGGGCCTGACGTGGCAGAGCCCATCTGGCTCTGGGTTGACCTGATGATTATAGAAGTGCAGTTTTTGAGGGGATCCGGTGGCCCAAGAATGACCGCGTCATCTAACCCATATCAGAGGTCATACAAGTTTTCCCAAATCTAGTGATCTGATGCAAACAGTATTGACCTCATTCACATGGAGAAAGCATAAACATCAGAGTTTTAAAAGTTTACATAACCAGAATATTTAAGGACACATTACACATTAAATTTCTCAAAAAAATTGAAGTACTAATGCTTGAGATGACTCTTCGTGCTTGAACTGCTCTTCCCCTACTGCAAGAGAAGCCACTCCAAACTGCTATTGAATGAGACTCTGTTATCTGTTGTCCCTTCCATGTACATAAGATCTAGGGCATTTGATCATAACAAAGAGCTAATAATCCATGTCTTATTTTTGCTAGTACCTATTGCATTTAGCCAAGAAGCAAAACAACGCTTAGCTTTAGAAATAACTAAATCAATAGAACTATAAGAAGCATTGAAAACCCTAGCATTCCTCTCAATCCACAGTCTCCAATAAATTACAATAGTTATAAGTAACCAGGTGTGTGCATGAGTTTGGTTATTTGGAGGGAGAAGCACCATGAGTGAAATGCGTAACTTAGTGAGAAAATATTGCCAAATTGCTATTGCTAGGCAGGAATATTGTTCAAACCCTCATCATTGAAGAAATTGTAAGTATGCCGAGTGCACTGAAAATCAATAATTTTCAAAGCCTCGCATCAACATATTTTCCCCTAGAGTTAGTACCTTTTATACCTTTAAACTATTTCCAGATATTTTATAAGAAATTGAAAGAAAGAAAAAAAAAAAACGGTATACTATTAGAAAAAAAATTGTACACCGTCCATGAAGAGTCTCTACTAAATGCATATATATTTTTAATAATCTATATAATAAAACACAATGAAAGCTATCAAGTGGCTCTCCTTCAATCCCCTCAAAAATCAAAGGCTCAGATCTAACTTTACAAAACATATTTTCCCTCCAAAAGTTTCCCCCAAAACTCAAATTCAAATCCCCCACCCAAAACAGCCCCTGTATTTTTTTTATTTCTCTCTCTCTCTCTCCATCCCTCTTCTATTCAAAAAATTAAGAAAATAAAAATTTAAAAAAATTTAAAAAAATTTAAAATTTCAAAACCTTAAAAAAATTCAAAAATTTTTTTAAAAAAAATCATATAATATGTTTTTTGCTTTATGTTTCCTACTTCAATTAATGTGCTGGACCTCCAAAACTATTTTATATGATCAAACAAGGTGCACCGTTCCGAAGACGTGCCGTAGGCACGTGTCAACGGGCAAACCTAGTCTATATAATAAAACACAAAGAAAGCTATCAAGTGGCTCTCCTTCAATCCCCCAAAAAATTAAAGGCCCAGATCTAACCTTACAAAACATATTTTTCCCCCAAAAGTTTCCCCCAAAACTCAAATTCAAATCTCCCATCCAAAATAACTCCTATATTTATTTAAATTTTTTTTCTCTCTCCCTCCCTCTTCTATATAATATTAAAAAATTAAGAAAATATATTTTTTAAAATTTTAAAATATTTAAAAATTTTAAAAATTTAAAATTTAAAATTTTAAAAATTTAAAAACTTTAAAAATAATTAAAAAAAAAAACATATAATATGTTTTTTGCTCTATGTTTGCCACTTCAATTAATTTGCTGGACCTCCAAAACTATTTTTTATGATCAAACAAGGTGCACCGTTCTGAAGACGTGCCGTAGGCACGTGTCAACGGGCAAACTTAGTCTATATAATAAAACACAAAGAAAGCTATCAAGTGGCTCACCTTCAATTCTCCCAAAATCAAAGGTCCAGATCTAACTTCTCAAAACATATTTTTCCTCCCAAAATTTCAAATCCCAAAACCAAAATTTTCCCTCCAAAACTAAAAAACTCATTACTTTATTACTATCTCTCTCTTCTCTCTTCACTTTTTCATATTTCTCTCTTTCTCCTTCTCCCTATCTCTCTCTCTCATTCTTTCTTTATTTACTTGGAAATTTAGATTTTTAAGATTTCATGTTTGTAAATTTTCAGAATTTTTATGTTTTTTTTATTGCACATGTTATATTAAAAATATCAAATATCTCTTCAACAATTAAATTTCATCATTTTCCACATTTAAAGTTCTATGAAGTTAGATTTTACAACCTCATTTATAATTATTTTTCAACATATACTAATGGAAACATGAACTTTTATTTACAACTAATTATTATCATATTATTCAAACATGAGCTACATAATTGTTGCTGTTTACAGGGCTTTTCGTGTTTTGTATCGTTCCGAAAACGTGCCGTTAGCACATGGCCACGGGCAAATCTAGACTATATAATAAAACACAAAAAAGCTATCAAGTGGCTCTCTTTTAATCCATCCAAAATTAAAGGCTCAGATCTAACCTCACAAAACACATTTTTTCCCAAAAAGTTTCTCCCCAAAACTAGTCTGGCCTCGAACCTTAAACCTCTTTTATATTAGTTATGCACGGATAATGCACGTCTTAATAATTTTTATTTATTTTTAAATAAAAACTCTGACGTAGTGAGGACTCAAACCTGAAATCAGCTTCATATTAGTTATGTATGTGCGTCTCCCGCGTTGATAGATTGACAAATGACGCTAAGGCTTTCTCCCATTATAATTTTAGAGATATATATATATATATATATATATATATATATACTTATGGAAACATGGACTTTTATACCCAAATTTATAATTATTTTCAACATATACTAATGAAAACATGGACTTTTATTTACAACTAATTATTATCATACTGTTCAAACTTGAGCTATATAATTGTCAATTTACTGTTTACAATGCTTTTCATATACTGCATCGTTCTGAAGACGTGTCGTAGGCACGTGCCCACGGAAAAATCTAGTACATAACAAAATACATAATAAAAACTCTTTCATCCAATAAATACTACATAATAAAATACATTAAAAAACTTTTAAAAGGAGTCTTTCTTGCCATTTCTTTAAGAATTTGAAGTATAATCTATAGAATGTCCTTGAAATGTATAATGTACGGTCCCAGAAAACGATACAAGGACCGATAATAAGATGTAAAATTATAAAACTCAAAAAATCCTTACATTGAATCGTGTGGGATGCCTTTCAAGTCTAGGAATCTAAATCTTGTTGGGATTGGAGCATCAACAGTTGCCTCTGGTAGCAGCGGAACTAATTAGAGCAATAAGGAAGT